>OY037009.1:1446397-2646397 GCA_955831195.1 Pilophorus perplexus
CGGAGCATCTAGTCTATATCACTAATCCTCACCGTCTCTGTCTCTGGCTGGCTGGCTGGCTGGGTATGTCAATCGCCTCCTCTGACTAAACGGTAAGCCCTAAAAATACGCCGATTTTTCCTATCGTCTGTGTGGACCGTTTAAGAGTATCTAGGGGGGTCGAGATTTTTCTAAAATGCGCTCAAATCCGCGCAATTGACATCAACTTTCTTATTTCAAATGGGAACCCCTATTTTTTTCACCGGATTCGGATTCCTCGACCAATTTTACGTCCGATAAGCGAGTCGCGCAATTTTTTTGGCGCGCGCGAATTCGCTCAATTAATTTTTGCGTCTTATTCCGCCGTTAATAGACGGATTTTTTTCGCGTTTCGTCCTACGCCTACCTAGAGATCCGAATTTTAATACTTGATATCGACCAAATTCGTTCCGACGATGAGCGACTTTTAAGGGCGAGTTGAGTTTTGCAGTTTTCTTTAATTCGCGGGGCGGGCGACCCGTCGGGTGAATTCTGGCTCGGCTTACCAACTTGCCGATACCCCCCCGTCTACACTCTTCACTCCGAGCGGGTGGGACATCAGCCTTTAAGGGGTGCTCCCTAGGTCTATGCGCAAGGTCTCCCAGAAGGAAATGGATGTAAATTAAATGAATCGATTTAAATTGAATCGATTATCGAGAAAAGTAGAATCGATTTAAACTGAATCGATTATCGAAAAATGTAATTTAATTGAATTTAAAAAATAAAAATTAAAATAAAAATAAAATAAAAATTAAAATAAAATAAAAATTCAAAAATTCAGCCACTATTGATTCGATTTTGATGAAATGATCTAAATTCTGAGATACGTTGAGCGCCCTCAAGGATTTTTTCCGTTTTCCCCTCCTTCAACTAAAGAAAAGGAGTGGGGATTTCAGCCACTATTGATTCGATTTTGATGAAATTTTCAGGGAATCATTTTATCCGCCAGGGGCTTCTACGTCCAAAAATACTTGGAAAACGACACTAACTCTACCCCCTCGCCATTTTAGCCCCATATTTTTTCTTTGTTTTCATTATACCGGCCAGGGGATTCAAATGTCCTACCTACCTACATATTTATATGTAATAAATATGTAGGTAGGTCAATAATAATTATTGACCTACCCTCAATAATTATTATTGAGGGTGGACTTTACAAAGGGTGGAAAATACTTGGAAAACGACACTTAACTTTACCCCCTCGCCATTGTAGCCCCATATTTTTCCTGTGAGTTTTCAACTATGATTTGATTTCACCTAGCACTATGACAGGGTGGGAGGGGGGGGGGGGGGCATACTTCACTCGGCCGATCATTTTAACGGCCAGGGGACTCGCAATGCTCGGCCACCGACATAGGTAGTTCTATTATTATCAAGGGAAGGCTTTGCAAATTTGATTTCACTAGCACTATGACAGGGGGCCTTACTTTCTCCAAAAATACTTGGAAAACGACACTTAACTCTACCCCCTCGCCATTTTAGCCCCATATTTTTCCGGTGAGTTATCAACTATGATTTGATTTCACTAGCACTATGACAGGGTGGGAGGGGGGGGCATACTTCACTCGGCCGATCATTTTATCAGCCAGGGGGGGTTGATGTTGAAGGAGCAGTTGACCTTGATGCAGGGTTATGAACGTGTCCATCGATGCTATGCACCCCACTAGGGTTACTCAGCTGGGTGCGTAGGCGAGCAACTAACTATTGATGGCACCCCAGGGTTTCTTTCCTGTGAGTTGTCAAATTTGACACGTTGCCAAGGGGGGGGGGGGGGGGGGGGGGTTCTCGCTCGGCCGATCAATTTACCAGCCAGGGGAGGCTTGGGGTTCTCGCTCGGCCGATCAATTTACCAGCCAGGGGAGGCTTTTTTCAAACTTTTCAAATGACAGGGGGGGGTCTTGCTTCGCTCGGGCGATTATTTTATTAGCCAGAGGGGTCTTGCTTTGCTCGGCCACCAACATAGGTAGTTCTCCTATTATTGATGGTGGAGTTTTCAAATTTGATTTCACTAGCACTTTGACAGGGGGTCCTTACTCCCCCCCCCCCCCCCCCCCCCAAACAAGGATCTATATGTACGAGCGATCAAGCAAGACCCTTATAAATAATCTATATCACTAATATATATAATATTCTTGAAAATCTCGAGAAATTCAAAAATGCTCTACGTTCTGAGATAGGTTGAGCGCCCTCAAGGATTTTTTCCGTTTTCCCCTCCTTCAACCCCCTCCCTTCCAACGACACTTAACTCTACCCCCTCGCCATTTTAGCCCCATATTTTTCCTGTGAATTTTCAACTTTGATTTGATTTCACTAGCACTATGACATGGTGGGAGGGGGGGCATACTTTACTCGGCCGATCATTTTAACGGCCAGGGGACTCGCTTTGCTCGGCCACCGACATATGTAGTTCTATTATTATCAAGAGAAGGCTTTTCAAATTTGATTTCACTAGCACTTGACAGGGGGGCCTTAATTTCACTAGCACTTGACAGGGGGGCCTTAATTTCCCCAAAAATACTTCCCCTTTCCCCAAAAATACTTGGAAAACGACACTTAACTCTACCCCCTCGCCATTTTAGCCCCATATTTTTCCTGTGAGTTTTCAACTTTGATTTGATTTCACTAGCACTATGACAGGTTGGGAGGGGGGGGGGGGCATACTTCACTCAGCCGATCATTTTAACGGCCAGGGGACTCGCTTTGCTCGGCCACCCACATAGGTAGTTCTATTATTATTGATGGTGGAAATTTGATTTCACTAGCACGTTGACAGGGGGTCTAATTTCGTATAGCCCCATGAAAGCTCCATAGGTCGTCTCCAAAAATACTTGGAAAACGACACTTAACTCTACCCCCTCGGCATTTTAGTCCCATAGCGCCCCACCGGGTTTTTTACTGTGAGTTTTGATTTGATTTCACTAGCACTTTGACTTACTTCGCTCAGCTAATAGACTAGCACTTTGACAAGGGGGCCTTACTTCGCTCGGCTAATCATTTTCGTACCATGATTCACCCAAATCACAGGCGGCAATATACAACCACAGTGGGCAATACATCCACAAGCGGCAATACACCCACTAGGGGGGGTCTGGGGGGCGGCAATTCACCCACAGGCGGCAATATACACTCACAGGCGGCAATACACCCACAGGTGGCAATACACCCACAAGCGGCAATTCACCCACATGTCTGCTTAAGCGATCGGCCTCGCGAAGCGAGGCGCCGGCCTCGCGTAGCGAGGCCCACGGGGGGTCTGGGGGGCGGAGCCCCCCAGCTGGGTGCGTAGGCGAGCAAAGCGAGCCGGAGCATCTAGTATAGGTTAATTGCGCAAAAAATAATACTGTGCCATTAAGAAAATACTTATGACAAAAAATTAAAAATAAAATTAAAATAAAATTTATTTTCTGTGAGATGTTTGTTCAGATGTGGGACATCGAAAAACAGATTACTCGGAAAATCGAACCTTATTTGAACTCCTGGGTTCCCTCAAAAATCCTTTTTTCAGCCCCATGAAAGCCCCACGGGTCAAAATTTCTGATTTAAAAAAATTCCTACTGCCCAAAACGGCTCGGACGGCGGACGGACATTCTGTTTTTGGAATCAAGACATCCTGAAACGTAGGTATAATGTCAAATTTTGAGGCCGAACAGAATTTTCGACTCCGTCGCTATTGAATAGGTGTACTATTCCAAGAATAATAAACCAAAATGTATCTATTTAAAAATATTTGAACAAATATAAGGAAATAAATGCATTGAAGGGAGTGAGATGGAGTCATCCTCTGAAGCTGAGAAATAGCCATCTTGCTGAAAGAAATACCACCAGAGAAGGTCACCCAAATTTGATGGGCGCTGATTGCAGAAATAGGTTCCCAGCTGTAGAGAATTCTCTTTCTGACTCCTCATATCACTAAGTCTTGTGGTCAAACAGAATGTATACCTTATAATATTATACTCTACTGCATATTATGCAAACTGGAGACGCGCACCCTCTTTCCCCTCAGATAGGTTAGATAGTATAATATTATGATATCCATATTATATAGTATAATATCCATATTATGGATATTATACTATATAATCCATCTTAGATAGGATCGTAGATACCACAAGAATAACCAAAATATTGTGAACTACACCACAACAGGCATGAGGAGGACTTATATGAATCACAGGCAATGAGAATGTGATTTACAGTGTGCAGGCTGCGATTCACACCACAGAAAACGCGACTTTTTTAAACAAGAGGAATCCCCCAAATCCCACGGGATCCCGCGTTTAGAATCCCGCATTTGAAAGATTGGTAAAACACCGCGGGATCCCGCGGGATTGCGGGATCCAGCATTGCGGGATTGCGACCCCTATATACAACATCAAAGTCCCAAAATTCTGGCATTTTAGAAAAGGTAGGAAACTACCTACAAACGTTTCTAATGAAGATTTTAAAACTTTGACCTTACCCGTAATTTGTGCCCTTTTTAGAGATTGTGCCTTATTTGCTAGATAATAATTATCTTAAGGTAATTTTTTCAGATATTTGTGCACTTAAATTCGATCATCTTCAAGCACTTTTTCTCTTCTTTTTTTTCAGAGCGCTACTGCATTTTACATTTTACATCTAACAGGAAAGTTTGACTTGGGGTTAAAAAGCTAAAGATTGGCAGAACAACTGAAGAAAGATGAAGGGGGAGTTGGCACGCGTGACAGACAGGCTTTTCAAAGGGGCGGCTGAAGGGCTTAAAGGAAGGGTCCCTCTCAGTAATAGAATATTTCACTGGATTACCAAGAAAACACCTCTCAAAGCCAATGGAATCAATTTCCCTCGTTTCCTAAGCTCCAAACTTGAGAAATGGCCTCTGACGTCCCCCTCGAGTCGTCAATTCGTTTCGAGCTTTAGCCCACGTTTCTCTATATTCACCCTTCTGTTTCACTTGGTAGTAAAAGTAGATATAAATAATACTAAACACACTCGGACTCCTGAGGTATGGGCAATGCTTTCTCATAGTGCGATCAGAGCCACCAATAGCTGCGAAAGTTTCCACGCAAAACTGAATAAAATGTTTTATGAGTCCCACATATTCCTGATTATTGAGACCCTCATGTCCATTCAGTAAGGCAATATAATATATTATAATATATTATTATAAATATTATTTTAATGCGCTCAAAAAGCACCTGAAATAATGAAAAACCTTCGGGAGAAAATGTCATCCCTGACGAGCAGAGAAATTGCGGAAATAGAATTTGTAAAAAGTGTCTCACTCTAATTTTTGCCGAATCTAAAACAGAGGTCCAAAAATTGAGGCCATGGATTCCAAAACTGTCTACATTCATTTTCGGCCAAATCGAGTTAGCAGTGGATTCTGAAGCATTTTCCCGCGCTCCATCGAAAAATGACTTCAGAATCAAGGAAAACTCTCTCCTTTCCACTGGTTTTAGCTCCCAAAGTTTGGGTTATGTTCCAAAAATCTCTACTTTCATGAGTCAGTTCGAAGCAAAACTCTCTCCATTGGACAGTTCGTGTCAAAACTGTCTACATTCATTTTTCAATCTCAATTTACTGGCTCCCTTCTTAATTGAATTAGTTCAAAATTGTCGCACTCATTTTGTGATGTCAAATGCAAAAGAAATCGCGTCTCCCGGCTTATTGGTTGAGTTGAGGCATGTTTTTTGTGTTTCCTGAAAAATTGTTAAATCGGACTTAGGCAGTTTTGAAATCAAGCAAAACTCTCTCCTTTCCACTGGTTTTGGCTCCCAAACTTTGGGGTTCGTTCCAAAACTCTCTACATTGGACAGTTCGTGTCAAAACTGTCTACATTCATTTTTCAATCTCAATTTACTGGCTTCCTTCTAAATTAAAATAGTTCAAAATTTTCGCTCTCATTTAGTGATGCCAAATGAGTCAAATGCAAAATAAATCGCGTTTCCCGGCTTATTGGTTGAGTTGTGGCATGTTTTTCGTGTTTCCTGAAAAATCGAAAAATCGCACGTAGACAGTTTTGGAATCCATGGCCTCAATTGAAAAGATGAAAATGACCATTGACGACAAATTCGACCGATGTAGATTGAATGAAAATGACGAGGATTGAGCAAATCCGAAATATCACATAGGTATAGCGTGGAAACCAGTGAACCAGTTCGCTCCTCGTTGGTAACGCTAAACGAAAGTTCGTTCCAGTCACCTGTGGGTCACAGGTGGGTCGCACTTTGTAGAGCGGCTGATATTTTGAAGGAACGCATTTTGTATACAACTGCGACCCATTATATATAAATGGGTCGCAGTTTGAGAAACCCGTTTCGAGATACGTTTTGGTTTATTATTCTTGGAATAATATACCTATGTTTTCGCGACGGAGGTCGACGACTCCGATCGGCCTCAAAATTTGACATTATCCGTTTCAAGAGGTCTAAATTCTAAATCCGAAATGTCCGTCCGCCGTCCGAACCGTTTTGGGCAGTAAGAATGTTTAAAAAAATCTGAAATTTTGACAAAATACCTACTCGATTTACCATCTAGTTGTGCCCGCAAAGTTTTCAGCCCGATCGCCCAAACCCGTGGAGGGGCTATGGGGCTAAAATGGGGCTACGGGAGGTTTTTTTAGGCTTTTGGCTATGAGTTCGGGTTAGGTGTCGTTTTCGAAGTATTTGTAGACGTAAGAATCCATTTTTTGGGGTCCCGGAACTATCCGATTTCACTGTTGCGATTTATAGTGCTTTCATGGGGCTACAAATGGGATTTTTGAAGGATCCCTGGAGGTCAAATATTTTTCAAGTAAAAACAAAAAACTTAAATTTTTTTTTATTGACAGAATCAAATTTCTGCACAAGTAACCTATATCAAAGAATAATAAACCCTAGTGTAAAATTTGCAGCGTTTTGTCAAGTCGTGATCGAGAATAAAATCGGTAAAACGTAGCGGAAATTTTCCGTTCAACTCATCGCCTAGAATTACAAGACTTGTAATAGTGGGAGGTGGAACCTGACAAGAGCCAAAGCCGTAATTAAAGTCAGTTTCCTCGTTCGGGGTGTTGGAGCTTTGAGCACCTAATCTTCTGCTGGCCCTCGTATGTCTGGGTCAGGAGGATTAGCGCGATTGTTAGCTCACCCTCTAAGGCCTTGAAACCTAACTCAAAATATGTTCAGTGTTTGAGCTACAGTTAAGGGCGTTTAACGGAATGGGAGCTTGTTTAAATAAGGTTTTTTTTTCAGTTGTGAACTGGTTTGTTTGGTTTAGTGGTGGGAGTATAAATTTTCAAGATGAAAAACAACAGTTTTTTACAAGCTGAGCCCGACATTTTCATCCCTGAGGAAAACTCAGAACGAGCCACGAGTATACTATAGTTCTTCTTTCACGTGAAATATTTAAGCAGATAATATCTGCTAGACAACTTATTATTCGTTTCTAAATGGATGACCTCGCGCTCACGATTTTGGTTTATTATTCTTGGAATAATACACCTATGTTTTCGCTACGGAGGTCGACGACTCCGATCGGCCTCAAAATTTGACATTATCCGTTTCAAGAGGTCTACATTCCAAATCCGAAATGTCCGTCCGCCGTCCGGGCCGTTTTGGACAGTATACTGCCCATCCTATAGGATTTTTTTTTAATCAAAAAATTTTGACAAAATACTTGGTTTACCATCTAGTTGTGCCCGCAAGGTTTTCAGTCCGATCGCCCCAACCCGTGGGGCGCTATGGGGCTGAAATGATGCTATAGGAGGGGGTTTTGGAAGGCTTTGAGCTATCGGATCGAGTTAGGTGTCGTTTTCGAAGTATTTTTGGGCGTAGAATCCATTTTTTGGGGTCCCAGAACGATCCGATTTCACTCAGGCGTTCTACAGGGTTTTCATGGGGCTAAAAATGGGATTTTTGAAGGATCCCAGGAGGTTAAATATTATTCAAGTATAAAATCTAGGCTGGTCTGTCAAAAGTTGATATGTCAAATTTTGGCAATTTTTCAGCAGAGCCGTTGGAAAATTTTCCAGGCCTACGGAAGCACATTACAAATGAAGTAAGTGCTTATTCCTAGTTTTAAAAATTTGTCCTTGTTCAACAACTATTCTTCTTGTGACAGAATTCGTTTCGATGGCCTAATTTAATAATTTTTCAAGTTTTTTCAAAAAAAAAATTATCATATTGCTTGACATATCATTATTTGGCAGACCATAGATGTGGGGTTGAATGGACATACCTTTGAATAGAACGGGACATAATATGTCCTGTATTATTCAATGGTTTTTTCAATGGATATTATCATGGTTTGGCTGATCAAAACTTTCCTGTTGGAAGGGTGGCAATACTGGATAGGTAAGTTCTTAGAGAGTTCCTAATATAAAGAAACATCCGAGATACGTCGACCGTTAATTTTTATCGTCGTAAGGGATTTGTCTAGGGAGAATCAAAGAAAAGCTAACTTCACATAAGACCGTAACAGAGATACGGTCTTATCAAAAGCCACGCTAAATTTAAAGTGCCGCTATTTACGTTCTATTGCTCGAAATTAACGGCGATATCCTTAAGACCGTAAGCCTATGGCCGTAACTTTACGGCAATAACGTTCGACGTTAGGCATAAGGACGTAAGTTATCCCCGTTATTTCTGCGCATGCGCGAAAACTCGAGTTACGTCGACTGTAACTCATCACCGTTAGGCAAAAAGTGGCTTTAGGAACTCTCTATTAGAGTTTTTGATGTCCAAATATGAGTGAAAAATTCTTTCTTTGTTTATAGATTTTTTTGATTAGGCTTACTTTGAAGGTGGTTCAGATGAAGTTTACCAACGAATTCAATCATACAAGTGCTCCGTTTAGCAAGAATAGAAAATTTTGTAAATTCGTAAGATGAGGGAATGAGGTAGTTATGAGAGAATAAGGAAAACAAGTAAAATGAGACGCCAGATTGATTTTGAATGTATAATAAATTGACTCTCGCGTACATTGCGTTGGTCTACTCAATTAATTAAAAATAGGAAATATATTTAGGTAATATAATAAAATCGTAAGAATGTAGGATCATCCTCATTCTCTCATTCCGAACCTCATTCTCTCATTTAACTATGATTAACGTGAGAGAATGAGGTTTTTGGCTTCAAAATAGGATGCTATTGCACACATTGTTATTACTGCAATTTTCAAAAATCACATGGCACAAGCACTTAGCAACGCTCACTATGCGACTGATAATCAAAATTCTGAAACTTACCGCAACTAGTTTTATGACAGATGAGAGAATGAGAATTCAAGTGCCGAAAGATAAAATTCTCCCACAAAACAGGACACCGACTGAATAGAAGAGGGAGGATATTTTGACAATGACGGTTTCTCGACGTGCAGACGCGATGTGTGGAAGTGTTGCTGACCCATTTTTCCGGTCCTACTAGGGGCATGGCGGACACACGACTTTCTCAAAATAATGTGAGAGAATGAGGTGACTACCTCCGTGACAGCCACATGATGTTGTCCTTACTCAACACGGTTCACTGTTAAAATCCGTATTCTCTAAAAAGTTGAAGGTGAAGAGCAGGTGAAAATAACGATACATTGGATTTTGGTGAAAATCTACTTGGTTCATCGTCAGTAGTTGTTGAAGTTGGAAACTCCGAGAAAGGGAAACGTGAGAGAATGAGGATATCGAACTTCAAATTTGAAATTTCATACCTAAGTTTTCAAGGAAAGGGATGAAACTTGATTCGAATTAAAGCTATCGTCTTCTACCTCAAGCCCAAAAAAATCTTTTTTGAAAAATCAAATAGGAGAGCCATCCTGTTTGGAAGACCTAAAATTTTCAGTTTTCATGGAATCATCCACCCCTCTTTTTGGACTTACCTCATAATGCCAGTCATTGTTTTTAGTATTTCCCAACGTTTCTACCATATCATGTTTTGCCAGACCAAAGAGCTAGCTAGAATCGACTTATACAGCAAAAAATCAGAAAATCAGAAAAAAACTGACATATCAACTTTTGACAAACCAGCCTAGAAATAAGGTTTTTGAAAAAAAAAAAGAACTTTTTTTCCCAAAATTTTCTTATTGACACGGAATTAAATTTTTCCACTGGTAACCTATATCAAAGAATAATAAACCCTTGTGTAAAATTTGCAGCGTTTTTCCCGCGCTGTCCCGCATTTTTCGCCAGTCCCGTGGAATCCCGCGGGACTGGGAGAACCCAAACGATTTATCGTTTTCCCCTTTGTTTTTGAGGTACATATTCAGGTCGGTAATTATTGACAAATCAATCAATTTATCCAGAAATTATGTATTTAGGAAGGTAAGAATGTTCAAATTCAATTGTAGTTTTGATTTTATGTATAATTGAATTAGGTACAATTAATGAACCTCTAAGGAAATTCGAATCTTTCATTCGAATCGTATTCGTTTTCAGCCCGATCGCCCAAACCCGTGGGGCGCTATGGGGCTTAAATGGGGGTTAAACGGGAGGCGTTATTGAAAGGTTTTGCTATCATTGCTATCATAGCAATGGTTGGGAGGGCTTGAGGCCAGTTGGGTCAGGCCGGGGTTCCTCGTGACCCAGCTCCTTGCTGGGCATGGGGATTTCCCGGCTAAGCTCTCCTCCTTGGGATTGGAGGCGTCCGGTCGGTGCTTTTGGGACATCCTTCGGGACTGCCCGCGGTTCTCGGCCGAGAGGCTGGTCCTCGAGCGTGTGGTCTTCCCGATGGGGGGCGGGCAGACTGGTCCCGCTATGTGGGCAAGGCACTGGCAGAGTTTTCCCGCTCTTCGCAGGGGGCGGCTGCCCAGATAAGGCGGCCTGCTGCCCCCGGGCCTCGAGCCCCTGAGGCAAGTGCTGGCGACCCTGGACCTGACTAAATTGGTTTCCCCCTTTTTGGGGGACACGGTCGTGGTCATGGGCCATGGGTCCAGCATTTGCCTCATAGCCAATGGGATCGAGTTAGATGTCGTTTTCGAAGTATTTTTGGACGTAGAATCCATTTTTGGGGGTCCCGGGTCCCGGAACGATCCGATTTCAAAATGGGATTGATCCCAGGAGGTCAAATATTTTCCGAGTAAAAAAAAATTCGCAAAAAAATTTGTTTTTGAATTTTCGTAAATTTTTTACATACACAGAATTAATTTTTGCACAAGTAACCTGTATCAAATAATAATAACCCCTTATATGTAAACGTTGTCACTGCGTAAATGTGGTAGGAAGTACTTCTTCACGTGAGTAGCCCTGTTAGCTAGATGACGTCACACCCAGCCTCAGGGCCTGGGGATTCCCCGCCATAATGGTGACCTTTACCGTCTACTCTAGTATCCGTGGGTACAGTAAATTCTTCTAGATTGGTTCAGGATGCTGTAGATATCGAGTGGGTTACTCCCCCTACTAATAAATTAAATAATTATTAAATTGCCTTAAGGAAAATGCGACTAGTTTATAGCCAGCAGGGGGTGTCTCCCAATGCACATCACGCTCAGCATCTCAAATCGTCCTCCTCGGTTCCCTTTAATGATCGGAAAGGGTGAAAGAAAAAATCACTCCAAGACTGGTTTTAGACGCTCAGTGCTGGTTATGTCAACTCGGTTAAATCACTTTTGGATTGACAAGCAGAAACAAGTCACCTCTATGAAAGACATCGTTTAAAGGGAGGCAACAAAAAATCTAACGGTGGGGAGAAACCGCCGTCTGAAATGCACATGTTGAGTAGATTGATGACTCTCGAGCAGAAAAACACGAGGAAGACTTATTTTGAACTTCCTTGCCGAACCGTCGCAACCGAAGACATCATCCAAAGTGTTCCATCAAAATCACTCGTAAGTTTCAGCCATCAGAAAACTTCAATGTGTACTACTTCGAGTTACCAAGAGATTTGCACCAACGTCCAGGGTAGGTCTTCTTTCATTAAATAACCACTTCCCGACCACCAATTGGGAACTTAAGTTCCCGATTAAATGCTAATTTTGGTGCACTTTAGCGTTAACCTGTCCGTTTACACTGAACACCCGGCAGTGGCCTTGAAGGAGTTCCGGTTAACCTGGACGTTAATGATGGGTGACTTTGGCACTAAGTGGTTGACAGTATTCCAAAATGCTCAAGTCGGACGGCAGAGGACGGTCCTCATCAGTGTGACGCGATCCTACAGGGCAGTCTCAGGTATGTCACCAGCCTGTTGAGATACAAGCCGTTGGCTGCATTTGCAGCACCTGCCCTGAAGGCCCCGGCAAGCATTGGACCTAGTTTTGGATGACAGCTGGTTGAGCGACTGCTCCACTTTACCCACGAGCATTAAAGTTCCTCCCCACAAGGGGTGGTGTAGCAGATGCTCACGCTTGGGATGAAAAGTCTTTCCTACCTCATCTTCATGGGTGGCAGGAGGTAGCCAAGTTGGCCGGCCTGGTGGCACTCCCAGGTTCCAGCAAGGGGGCCCGCTGAAAGCCCCACGGGCTTCATATCAGTTGCCACAAAAAAAGTCAACAACGATGTTTTGGGATCACAATTCAGCCGCTCGGGCTCTTTCGGGGCAGATTCAAGTTTCCCGAATTGAGCCGTACAGCATCGGTAGACGCGTCTTGATAGCTCAAGCATCGAGCCATTGGAGAAAACTTGACAAAATCTGGGCCAGTTATACGTTCCTGCTAATTTCGCAGCTTAATTTTCGAGCGTCCCAGGACGTTCGGGCGAGTCGGTTGGAAGCAAACTCGAATCGATTAAACGGTAAGATCGGTCGAGGCACCGCCCCCTGGCGGCCCAAATTAGCATAGGACTAACAGATTTCCAGTATCGGAGCCGAAGAGCCTATCTTGGCATCGTGAGGGTCCTGCGGCTTTTTTTGAGCGGGATTTGGCACGCTTCAATAATATTCATAAATTCTGGCCCGAAACTCCCCCTTCGGAACCCGTCTGGCAGGGAGGCCTGTAGGTACAATTAATTTTGATGGTCAAGGACTTTTCAAAGTTACAGTCAAGAACACACACTAAGAAAGTATTTCAATGGGAACTAAATTTCAGGCTCACTAAAAAATAACTTAAATGAATGTACCTAACTAACAAACAAATCCAAACGTCTCCTCTTCTCTTACTTTTGCAATTATAAAACGCACAATGGACCTAAAACCACCGAAAGGCCGGAATGTTATTTTATTAGTGACACAAAAGACGGCAGAAAAAGAAAGTGGAAAACATTTAATGCGGGCTATAAAGGAAAACAGCAAAGGAAAAAAATTGAAAAGGACGAAAAAAGGAATAATGCATTCTGTCTACAGATGGAATTAAAGGGGGAAAAATTCAACTTGACATTGTTGGGTACTTATGTTGTGCACATGTTGTAAATGAAGAAGGAAAACAGGTGAACTACAACACTTGATTTTGTATAAATATTTGTATGTTGTTTTGTAATATTACTCAAGTTGAAGCTGTGTAATGTTATTTACAATATAAGGTACCTACCACATTTTTTTTTTTTTTTTTTTTTAGAATTTATTTTGATTAAATACATGCAAAGTTACGATCATTTTGGTTTATTATTCGTGGAATAATACAATACACCTTCGTAATTGCGATGCATCGCATGGGGGTCGAAAATTCCGATCGGCCACGATGGTTTCACAATTTAAAATCTAATATAAAGTCCTCGATGATTAAAACATCCAGTTGAATTTTTAATCTTTCATGTTATTAATAATTTTAGGGGTTGAATCTCTGAACTTAGAATGGTGTGAGCTCTTCCTTTCATATCCTACTTCCGTCCTGCATTCTTCCTGTTTATATTCCCTCCGCCATTTTCTACCTTCTTAGAGACTTCCCCAGAGAACTCCCTCGAGATTGGATGCAATGCAATATTTAAGTATCCATTCTTTATGTAACGCCTTTCCCTTTCTGGAGCCGGAGATAGCATTTGCAGAATGGTGATCGCGTAGGAGTGTTTTTTGAAACAGAGCGTGTTTATTCGTGTACCTGCTGCACGGAACAGAGGAACAGGAAATGGGTTGACTAATGCGAGGCGCTAAAAGTGTGCAGGATTCTGATGTAAGATTGGTCGAGTGATGAGACTTGGGGCCCGCCTGGGCCTGACGATGGACGTGAAAAAGGGTCGAAACCCGTTGTGTGGAAAAAAAGGAGGGAGCCGGTAATGGGGAGCAAGGACGTCGGCGGGTCCTGACGAGGTTTGGCGGGGAAGTTGATGGAGCGGAAGAAGAAGAAGGAAGACGGGGAGGACGAGATTCCTTTTGGTCAAGTTGAACGAACGCAGCCGGCTCCCGCGTCCTTCAGCGGCTCTTGACCTGCGGATTGTTTTGCATCTGTCGCCCGAGCCTACCGACTCAGCTGACACAGAACCGCTCTTAATTTACAGCAATGCATAGATACCTTAATCTACATGACATAGATACCTACATAGAAAAACATGAATATTTAACTTTGTACATGCTATGTAAATAATGTTTTATCAAGTACACGCGATATATCGCGTATTGCCATATATGGCAATGGGCTACGCCCGTCTGCCAGAAAACTGTGCCTAAACAACTGAACAACGAATCATTTAGTGAACTATAGAAGCAAAAAATAAATCAGACAGCTCAACCACTGGGGATAGTTGGACAACGGCATCTACCACTAGGTAGCCAAAACATTCTCCTACTCCATTCAAATGTATCACAGCCAACAAGTTGGATCAAATTTAATCCAAAGTAGCAAAGGAATAGGTTAAGGCATCTATCTACTCCACATTTTTCTGGTTTACTCAATCTGGGTACCGATAAGGGTACCTTATGTGGTGGTTCGGGGGGCCGATTGTGGTATTTAATAGTGTTTAATAGGCTTCGGAAGTCTGGAATACGAAGATTTTGGCTTAGTTAGAAAAAAAGGTCAAACTTCAGCACGCTCTAGCGGCCAAACGGAGAAAGCTAGCGAGGCGTTTTTGGTCTCATGTTTTAGGAAATCTCATCAGCTTTAATTTTGTTTAGAGTAGTCATGTCGCTAGGACGCATGTTTTCTGAGTAAAAGGCAAAAAAAAAAAAAAAAAAACGACCAAACTTTTGCCATTTTCATGGTGAAGCCATATCCGAATCTAGTAGATAACCTAATTAAATTAGAAGAATTTTTTCTTAGATTCACTACTTTTGGACACCTAATGACTGGACTATGGCTTTTTCACTATTCTCTTAGGAATACCTTGAAGCCTGTCGACGATATTTCAATAGGAGCTTAATTTGACAATGAGTTATAAGTCCTTCTTGTAGGGAATAAAGAATGCCGTCTCCGCCAGTTCCCTGTAAGAGGGGCATACGATTTCCAAAATACTCCCTCAAAACAATGCGACATAATTAATGAAACTCAAAATATGAAACATGAAAAACACAATGTGTTTCTCATGTTTCATGAGTGTCATGTGAAAAATTGGCTGGTGTTTACGAGGTGGTTGTTTGCCGACGCGCAGAGGAGTGGTCGTGACGGTGCAGAGGCCTAATCCAATGAGACATAGGCAGAGGAGTAGTTTGTTCTCCCTAATCACTTAATTGGCACGTGTTTACTTGAGAATCCTTTCTAGTAAGTACCTATTTACAAATGTTTTAAAAGGTTTTAATGTAAACCAAGGGGTGCGTGCCCAAAACAAAACAAAAAACGCTGCAAATTTTACACAAGGGTTAATAATAATTATTAAACCTTGTTTACTAATTATTAGTATATTAGTAACCCTTTTTTTTTAAATATAAAAATTCAAAAAAAAAAAAAAAAAAAATTATTCTTTGATATACGTTACTTGTGCAGGAATTTAATTCTGTGAATGAAAAAAATTAAAAAAATTTTTTTTGAACTTTTATATATAATATATATATATAATATATTTTTAAAAAAATTTTTTCAATTTCTGTTTTAAATTTTTTTTTTTTTTCAAAAATTCTTTATGTTCTACTTGAAATCCAATTTTTAGCCCCATGAAAGCCCTGTAGATCGCCACAGTGAAATTTGATCGTTCCGGGACCCCCAAAAATGGATTCTACGACCAAAAATACTTCGAAAACGACACCTAACTCGATCCCATAGCCAATAGCCTCCATAAAACCCCTCCCGTAGGCCCATTTTAGCCCCATAGCGTCCCACGGGTTTGGGCGATCGGGCTGAAAACCTTGCGGGCACAACTAGATGGTAAACCAAGTAAGTATTTTGTCAAAATTACAGATTTAAAAAAAAAATTCCTACTGCCCAAAACGCCCCGGACGGACATTTCGGATTTTGAATGTAGACCTCTTGAAACGGATAATGTCAAATTTTGAGGCCGATCCGAGTCGTCAACCTCCGTCGTGAAAACATACGTGTATTACTTATTCCAAGAATAATAAACCAAAACTCGAAAATACTCACTGAATGTTTATTTTATTTATTTTAATTATCATTATAATTTTTGGTTTATTATTCTTGGAATAAAACATCTAGGTACTCTGGTTGGAGGTCGAAAATCGGCTGATCGGCCTAAAATTGTGACATTAGGTAGGTACCTACCCGTTTCTTGACAAGTAGAAAACGAAATGTTCGTCCTACTCGTTTTAGGTAGGTAGTAGGAATTGTGTTAAAAATCTGAGATTTTGACAAAATACCTACCCGATTACGATCTAGTTGTGCCAGCAACGTTTTCAGCCCGATCGCCAAAACCCGTGGGGCTATGGGAGGGGTTTTTGAAGCTTGGTGTTTTTCGGTTATGGGGTCGCGTTTGGTGTCGTTGGCGAAGTATTTTTGGACTTAGAATCCATTTCTGGGGTGCCCAGAACGATCCGATTTCACCGTGCGGAGCTAGGGGTTTTCATGGGGCTACAAATTGGATTTTGAAGGATCCCAGGAGATCAAATAAGGTGTCGTTTTCCGAGTAATTTTGGAAGCAAAATCCGTTTTTTCGAAATCCCACGTCTGTCCAAACATTCTAAAGAATTTGAAACACATGAAAGCCCTATAAATCCCTACAGTGAAATCGGATCGTTCCGGGACCCCCAAAAATGAATTCTACGTCCAAAAATACTTTGAAAACAACTCCTACCTCGACCCCACAGCCAAAACCCTTCAAAAACCGCCTCCCGTAGCCCCATATTAGCCCCATCGCGCCCCACGGGTTTGGGCGATCGGGCTGAAACCCTTGCGGGCACAACTAGATGGTAAACAAAGTATTTTTTCAAAATTTCAGATTAAAAAAAAATTCCTACTGCCCAAAACGGGCCGTTTTGTTTGGGCCGGACGACATACGGCCGAAGGACAGTAACTGTCCTTCGGCCGTATGTTATTATTCCTGGAATAATAAACCAAAATTGATAGGCAAAAGATAGGCACATAAGGACAACTGATGATTATTATTGGCTACCATAATCCTGTTTTCCATGGCCACTTATACGACTTTCGAAATAAGCAAAAATGATGGAGTTTTGCCTGATTTATAGTAATTACATCCGGTGTTATGGTGTCTTGCCGGCAGGCTTATTTGTCCAGATAATAAATTGAAGTGGCCAGTTACATCCTCCGCCAGGAAGGATCTCAGCCCGGAGGGACTTCAGCCTTGAGATGGGTCGATATGGGTCAAGTCCAGGACGTTAACCCACACGGCTACCCCCAGGGTCATTCCCGGTTTGTGGTTTGGGAGATTTGTTTTCAACCTAGTCAACAGATTCCATCTTTCCCCGAAGATGATGAGTCAATTGGTTTTCCACCAGATGGTCTCATCGGGCGGTGTTTCGAAGAACGTGAGTAATACCGCACAAGGGGGGAAATTATCCGAATAGAAAGAGAAGGACAAGTGTGAGGGTTGCGGCTGTCTAACGGCAGGTCTGGGTTGGACTTGGTTGGATTGGACAGGACGAAGTCATTAGCGGATCAGCTGGATGGCACGTCCGGAAGGCAGCACATGCAAATCAGAAACCCTTCAAGATTCATTACATAGGTAATCCCTACAATGGTGATGAAACTAGCTCATAAACCACCAGGCCGAAACAAAACAAAATGAACTAGGTACCTACTGAGTCGGAAGACGTGGTTCCCAAAAATGGATGGTCGATGAAGTGGAAGTTTAATAATTAAATTTTTAATAGGTGTTTGTTTTTTAATAGTTTAATTAGCATTTTTAATAGGTGTTTGATAACCACTTCAGTCGTCAGAGAACAATAATTATTATTATTGTATTGTTATCAAACACCTATTAAAAATGCTGGAAATTTTACACACTGGCTCATTATTCTTTGGTATAAATAATTTATTATTGTGCAAAAATTGTTGTTGTTGAATTTCCGCCCCAGACTCTGTACTGGCCAGAATCGCCGCGCATCGTCCTATAGACTGCAAACCAGCGGGCTGCCCTCAAGCTAATGGAAGTAACACCCGCCAGGACCATCATGGAACCACAATAAACTGACTTTATTTAATAACTCGACGAGATTTGATAATTAAAAAACATTACGGTTGTAATTTATTCTAAGAACCCGGGGAAAGGCAGTTTGGTACCATGAAAATGAAGGTGGTGCCTCTCCTAAGAACACAATGCCCTTACTAAATCATGGTTATGTTAATTAAGGGAGAGTTACAGTGAGTTATGTATCAACGAAGAAAGGCGTGAATTGCTTCAAAGCTCCAACCCTTTTCCTCTGTTTTTTTTTTTTCAACTATTTCGAGCTTCAAATTATCCTTTGGGTCATTACGTCGGTCCACATACATATTTACACTGACTCTCAGTTCCCTACACGTGCCCCAGACCCCACACCTAGCATGATCAACATTGCTATGAAAACGGTTGCAGCAAGAATGGTTACATGCTGAGGGCTTGCTGAAACTTCAATCAGCAGCTGCCATAAAGAAACTTCCGGACAAAACTGCGCGGCCCGGGATTTTGAGTTGAGAACCTTTGATGTTCACTTCAACGTAATAGTTATTTAACATTATAATATAATCTTGTCATGCAATTTTGGATAGTTGCAAGTTTGGTTGCTGAGTTGGCAACTCTACTAATACTTAAATTATTTTCATCACGAGGGTCATCACTAAGTCATCATAGTCGTAGCCATTTTCAGGGCAGTTTTTTCTGGATGAAGGTTTTGTTAAGTCTGTTTTAAAAACAGGACAAAATTGGAAGGTTCTTGTTTTGTCTGAAGATCTGTACGTTTATGTTTTTAACTGTATTGTCTGAAGTTCTTTTTTTGTGTGAACATTAGTAACTAACAAGTGAACACAACTGTTGCGTTCATTTCTGAAGGTTGTGTACTCTTTGAAGGTTTTTTAGGTTTCTGAACGTATGTTTGTTTCTGGTCTCTTTTTGTCTGTCGGTATCTGAACATTTGTGTGATGGTTCTGACCGTGAGTTCCTTTTGTCTGAAGGTTTTGGGTATGAAGGCATGTTTGTGTTTGTTTCTGTTTGTCTCTTTATATTTCAGTACCTAGGTCTGTTTCTGTCATTCTGTGTTATAGGTTTGATTTTGTGTCAAGGTTTGTTTTGTTTGGTTTTTAAAGGGTTTGTTTGAGAGTTGAATGTTTTGTGAAGGTCTGTTTGAATGTGTAACCATTTTGTCTGAAAGTCTTCATAAGTCATCATTTTCTGCCCAGTCTTATTCGGCCTCAACCTGCTAAATAACTCCCTTTTACATTGTCCAGGTCATGGGTTCGTCATTACACGGTTTTCCCCGACGATGGGAGTCTGTTGGATCAATACAAGCAATATCACGGTTGTCGACCCCCAATTGCCTCCGGTCATGTCGTTGAATACCTACTTTGTGAGCTATTACCAGCCAAGCGTACCGGCTCATTGGGTCTATATATTGTTATGTCATGGTATGCTCTGATTGGATTCTGGTGAATAAAGCCCATCTCCAAATTGTGATTTGAAGGATCGGCTGACCCGTCGACAATCAGTGAAGGAAGAGAGAACAAGGTCAAACATTTTCAGAAATTATGCCGAACATAATTACACTATGTTCGGCCTAATAATTAATTTTAGTAATTACTTATAACTACTTCAATAATTATTATTGAAGTAGTTATATTTAAGATTTTTTTTTTTTTTTTTTCGTTGGAAGTGGGGAAGCTCTCATGAGCACTGAGCGGGTCCGAGAAATACTTTTTTTCTTTTTTTTTTTAAAACAGAAATGAGTAGTTTCTAATACTCGGGAGAAGATTTTGTTGAGCTGGGTGCGTAGGCGAGCAAAGCGAGCCGGAGCGGCTAGTTTAAGAGTACCTAACTATTCAAAGTATTCAAGTAATAAATATTTTAGAGTACCTATTCAAGTAGTCAAGAAGTAGTCCTGAATACTCAAATTCAAGTATTCAGGTATTCAAGAATTTAGGTATTTGAGTATTCAAGGTACTTATGCATTCTAATATTGAGGATAATGTTATCAAGGAAATATTATTATCATCACCATCACATGATAATATTTCAAGATAATAATATTATGTAAGAGAATATTATAATGATATTGCATGGTATGCAGGTATTCAGGTATTGAAGTATTCAGGTTTCAGGGAATCGAGTATTCGGTATTTAAAGCATTAAGGTAGGTATTCGAGTATTCAAGTACCTACCTAGGTATTCATGTATTCAATTATTTCAGAGAATTCATTATTCAAGTAGCGACGTGTTCAGGTATTCGAGTATTCAGGTGTTCAGGTATTTAGATATTTGATTATTTAAGTTTTCAGTAGGTAAGTTTGATTATTCAGTAATCAGTATTCAGGAATAATTCCTTATTATTTCAGAGTTTTCAGAGTACGTACCTATTCAGGTATTCAGTATTCAAGTACCTAGGTACCTACTTCAGAGTATTCGAGTATTCAGATAATTTAAAGCGATAAATGCTGGTGTTACAGAATTCTAATGAATAACAATAATTGAAGGGTGCCATATGCAAAAGGGCCCAAGCGCCGCATAATATTATGAAATATTATTTCATAATATGAAATATTATGAAACATTATAGTTCCATATTATGGCACTTGGGCCCTTTTGCATATATGCAGTGCCATAATTATATAGTGCCACATACGGCACCCTTCAATTGTTATTCATTAGAATTCTGTAACACAAGCATTTATCGCTTTAAAATAATTATTATTGCCACACCAGCTCACAACGCACAATATAATTTTGGATACTTGAGATGACACTTTTGCGTGCAAAACCCGAAGGGGTCGGATGACCAAAGAACGGAGCACTGAATGGGGTTCAGGGTCTTGAGAGGTCAGAGAGAGGGTCAAGTTCGTGGTTAGAATCTGGACACCACAATGAGACAATGGCCAACCCCCCCCCCCCCCCCCCCCCAATCTGTTCATTACATACACCACGACAGTGACCGTCGGGCTCGCACAATTTGCAGGACCAGATCCGGCGAAGGCTAAGTTGGTGAAAAGCGGAGTTTCTTCGGAGTGGCGTAATTGTTAAATAATTATTGCAACGTCGTAATAACTTGGGAAAACGTAGTAATCAAGGCGATGGGGTGTAAGATATGAGACTTATTCTGTTTCCTTTTTCTTCTCCGCCGTTCCGAACATTTTGAGTGTCGTGAGACCTGCCGCAACGAGTTATGGTGTGGTTCGACTAACTTCATCACTGAGCTTTAAAATGTACCGCACACAATAAATTTTATGGTATTCATGCGGGGCAGATTGCAGGTTTCCAAGTGCCCCTGAAGGGATCTATAACAGCGTTATCGGATACCAGTTATATTAATTGAGGGCCTGGAAGTGAAGGTCGATTAATTTCTCCACTGTCTGTATAATTGGTGAGTCGAGCCTGTTCAATCCTGCTGGGGGAGTTCCCGTCCAACAGAAGCTGCCGGGCTAAGTCTCCATCGGTTATTCACACCCGACACGAAAAGCTCACTAAATTAGCTTGTGGGATGATAAAATCGTGAAAAGTTTTATCGGTTTATTAGTAGGTACACTTGACAGGGGAAGAGCATAGGGGCTGTAGAAGGATCAACGGCGGAACCAGACGTAATCACGTCTTGAGCCTCAGCCTACACGAATTTAGAATGTTTGAGGTTTACGCTGTTACTAATCAGAGCGCAGCAGTCATAATAAAAAATAGGTACCACATATCGTCGGTGAAACTGCAACACCGCCTAATTCGAATTAGGTGGAAAATGAGAAAAAGTACCTACCTAATAGATTTTTTAACTCCCGATCGAATGGTTGCCATGGCGTGACGATCGGAGCAATAGTTTTAGAGAAAAAGGCAAAAAGGCAACAGCACCTTATCAGATAAAGACCATATGTTGACAACACCGCCTTATTCCACCTTGCGATCTGTGATGCTACTTCTTACGTTTTCCTCGCAGGTGTCTCGATTTAAATAACGGTAAGTGGATTTAAAGAATGTAAACCTATTGAAAAACTACTGTAGTAATGCACAGAACAATATCGTGCAGTCAAATAATCAGCATTGTGAGGAAAATTCGTGGACGGATGATAAATAACCTGCCTATAGTTGTAGTTGACTGGGGCTCATTCACCCAAGTTTTTGTTATTGTATTGCTTGTCTTTCCATAAAATTATCCCTTGAGATTAGACATTTTTGTCGCCTTAGATAATCAAAGGGTCTTGAGTAGATAAATAAATTCAGTGTTCATCTTGGTGTTTCAGTTTTCTAACATGGAAAGTGGTAGTGAATACAGCCCGGACTCAGACGATTTGTCAGGACTAAGTAGTGATTCTTCTGCTAGTGATCTCATGACAACAGATGAAATCGTACGATCTGTTGGTAAGATTAAAGATTTCAACAACCAGCAAGCCATCAAGCCAAATTCCAGTGCCTTGGTCCTCACACCTGAACCGCAGGAATGGAAACGAATCGAAGTAATGGTTAGTGGATTTAAATAACGTAGGTACCTATAAAAATTACTGAAGCAATGCACAGAAAAATATCGTGCAGGTCAAATATTCTGCATTGTGAGGAAAATTCGTGGAGGGATGATAAATAACCTGCCTATGGTTGTAGTTTACTGAGGCTCATACACCCAAGTTCGTGTTATTGTATTACTAGTCTTCCCAAAAAATTATCCCTTGAGATTAAACATTAGTCACCTTAGATAATTGAAGGGTCTTGAGTAGATAGATAAATTCAGTTTTCATCTTTGTGTTTCAGGTTCCTAACATCGAAGGTGGTAATGAATGCAGCCCGGACTCAGACGATTCGTCAGGACTAAGTAATCCTCCTGCTCGTGATCTCATGACATCAGATAAAATCGCACGATCCGTTGGTAAGATCAAAGATTTCAATATCGAGCCAGCCATTAAGCCGAATTCCAGTGCCCTGGTCCTCACCCCAGAACCGAAAGAATGGGATGGAATCGAAGTGATCATAGACGGTGTCGTATATCCCGATGCTGAGGATGCTGAATACATGAACAGCACCCTCAATGAAATTCCTAATACAACAGAATATGAAATGAATTCCTATGATGATTGCAACATCCTTACCACTGAGGATTACTCAGAAATTGATCTCTCTGCACGAGAACCCGTAATGGAGGACACTGGATGTGGTGCTTCACACGAAGAAGAATTGGGCCTGGTTTCAGAAGAACCTCCAATTGAAAAGGAGCCTGGACCCAAGAAAGCAAGGAACAGCATTTCTGAGCCCTCTTCGTGGAAGAGAAGGGTTAATAAAATCGCCCGTGAAAAAGGTCAAGCATACGTGGGGTTTAGAAGAGTGGGCAAAGGTAAAATTAAACAAGATTCTAACAAACCACCACGCGAAATGGGTCCTTCTTGTTTGTCAAAAACGTGTGAAAGCCGAAAAAACCGCCTTTGCAATACCATCTCTGAAGAACAAAGACGTCAGTTGTTCAAGTCATTCTGGGATATGACATGGCCCGACAAGAAAGCTTTCATCGTTTCCAGTGTAATCGACGTCAAGCCCCGCCAAGTATCCGCCGCACCAAAATCTGGCAGACACAGAAATTCCAGCTATGCATATTACCTCAGAATAGATGGAGAAAAGGTTCCGGTATGTCAGCAGATGTTCCTCTCCTCTCTTGGGCTCAAACGATCGGAGGTGAGATACTGGATGGAGACCGTCCGTCAAGTTGATAAAGCAGCCGAATCAGAAGACGACGCAAACAATGAAAATGGGGAAAACATCCAAACTACCTCACCTCGATTTGATACCAACAAAGTCTTGAAGGAAAAAACAATGGCTGAATTTTTCGACAAACTTCCAACGATGCCGTCACATTATTGCCGGAAAGACTCCAAAAAAGTATATCTACAAGCTGATATTAGAAGTTGGGCCCAATTATATGGCTACTACAAGGAAGCTTGTGCTGACAAAAAGTTGGCCTGTTTTTCGAGAACCGCCTTCAAAAGGGAAGTGAGAAGGAGGAGGTTGGGAATTTTCACACCCAAAAAAGACAGATGCGACGTTTGCTTGGGATTTGAGAAAAATAACATTTCCCAAGAGGACCACGATATGCATATCAAGAGGAAGGATGATGCACAACGGGAGAAGGACAAGGACAAACAAATGGGAAAAGAAGGGGCTTTTCATGTACTCTGCTTCGATTTAATGAATGTACAGACCGTGCCCAAAACCAGATCAAGCAGCTCGTACTATAAATTGAAACTTATGCTACACAACTTTACAATTTACAATCTCAGCAGGTAAGTAAACGGCTAAATGTTGTCATGGATGGAATACCTTGCCTAGCGAGCCTTGAATGAAAAATTAAATTAGGTGAAATTGGTTTTACAGGCATTAAACCGTAATTAACATGGAAATTTGCCCAGCACAACACAGCCTTGTACATAAAGAATGGCCATTCAATACAGCCTAATTCGCTATTATGCTCATGCCAAAACAGCCTAATTCACAAATTGGCCTCACAACTCAACCTAATTGAGTGATTTTTTATAATTTCAATTTTTCGTCAATAATCAGTCTAACAAATGATTCCGCGCGAGTTTGGAAGTGGGATAAACCAATCATTATGCGCAGAATGTGTTTCTTAACGGAATAATTCAGTTTTTTGTGTCTCCTGAAAAGTTGGGAAAAACTAATAAGGCGGTGTTGCAGTTTCACCGACGATATTATGATTAGGATGACCAGAATTTTTTTTCTTTTTTTTTTTCGAGGAAGCAGTACGTAGGTATATTAAACGAATAGCCGTCGGACACTGGACAGAAAAAGTGTTAATGTCTATTAAAACATCACTATAAGACGTCAATGACTCAGAGATCAATACTATTCGTTTACATTTAAAACCTAGTGAACCTATTTGAAAACCACAAAAACTAAAAAACTGTAGCTCAGAGAAGGATTGTAGGAAAAAAAAAGCCCCCCCCCCCCCCCAAAAAAAGGCGCCGGAAAAATAATCCCCAGTATTTTCCGATCCCGGAAAAAAAATCCCCGTAGAAGAAATAGCGTTGACTGAATGGAAATGAATAGAAGATGATACTAAAGTAATAAATACACAATAACAAATTTTGTTGTCGTAAGGGGTCAACACTAAGGTAGGCAGTAGGTGACTGGTGTTTACAATGACTCGGTCAACGTCTAATGTTGTATTGTCCAAAAGATGAGTGGCTTCATCTCATTTTTTATCGGAACTGTGTACCTATTCAGTGTGTACTTGTGAGAAAATTAATTCTGTCAATCAATCAACTTTTGAAAAAAAGAAAATTTCCTAGTTTTATTAAAAAAATTTTTTTTTTTTTTTCATTCGGAAATTAGTTGACCTCTTGGCATCCTTCAAAAAGCCCGTTTGTAGGCCCATGAAAGCCCTATAGATCGCCACAGTGAAATCGGATCAATCCGGGACCCCCCAAAAATTCTACGTCCAAAAATCCTTCGAAAACGACCTCCCTCGATCCCATAGCCCCATTAAAAAAAAAAAAAAACCTCTCGCAGCCCCATTTTAGGACCATAGCGCCCCACGGGTTTGAGCGATCGGGCTGCTTGCGGGCACAACTAGATGGTAAACCGAGTATTTTGTCAACATTTCTGATTAAAAAAAAAAAAAAAATCCTACTGCCCAAAACGGCCCGGACGGGGTACGGCGGACGGACATTTCGTTTTTGGAATCTAGACCTCTTGAAACGAAAAATGTCACATTTTGTGGCTGATCAGAATTTTCGACCCCCGTCACGATTACATAGGTGTATTATTCCAAGAATAATAAACCAAACAAAGAGGTTCCCTAACTTTCTATTGATTTGTTCAAGATTTTTTCAATTTTTAACATTTTTCTTTTTGGGGATTTTTTCCGCCCTTGAGTATTCTTAGGGGATTTTTTTTCCGCCCTGCAGGATTTTTTTCCGGGGATTTTTTTTCCGGGGACTTTTTTCCGGGGAGTTTTTTCCGGGGAGTTTTTTTCCGATTACCCAGAGAAGGGATGGCAACGATACATCGATGTTTTTCCATTGATGGTGGTGCCGATGTTTCCATCCACCAATGTTTCTATTCATTAAAGTGTGTCCTCCAACGTGGATTCGTTGGAGGAGCACAAAATCAAACGTGGGTCTTCCCGATGTATCTTTTCGAGTTGGTAACTAACCATACGGAGGAAATGCACTGCGTCCTAAGCCACCCCGGTTGCCACCACGGAATAGAAATTAGAATTATGATTAGCGAAGGAATCAAACAGACAGACAAAGATTTAGAGATTTAGTAGGCAGTATAGATTCTAGAAATTTATATTCCGTGGTTACCACGAATTACTGGGTTTGTGTTGGTGTCAACTTTTCATTATGATGGCGAACCATTTTACATTTTGACTAACTTTGTGATGGTTACCATCATTTGTGTAGATACAATGGTAGCATACAAATTTTGTGTTGGTAATTATTTTTGTATTCTTTAGCCCGAGCGAAAAACATTTTTCTGCAACATTTTACAAGTAGTAAAAAAACATTAAAATTTATTTTACTACAATGAGTATTTAAAACTACGTCATTGTAGTAAAATCATTAGGTATACATAATACGATGATGTTTATAATATTATTATCGATAATTAAAATGTTTGAGAGGTACATCGATGTAAAAAAGCTTTTCGCAGTGTGGCTACCGAAAAAGGTAAAATACGACTTGGCAATGCTGAAGGCGCCACAAGAAACCCCAACAAGCTCAATAAATTGGGAAGGCAATAAAAATGTTGGTTCGCATTTCAAATTCATAACTTTCAAGATGGCCGCACCGAACGAGCTTCGTCCCATCGAATCCTTTATTTCATTCGAGGGTTGTACGGAGCCTCGAATAAGGCCTGTCTCTATTCTCATTTTCCAACAGTGGGTGGCTCAAATATTAACCACTTTTGGGCCTAGTGGGAAGAGGGGCTGAATCATCAAATTTTCAGGGTCGGTCTGCAAACCCTTTTCAGTTTCTTGATTAACCGTTCAGGCGGCTAACGGAAAATACTTTCTCGTTTTCGAGGTTTTTTTTTAATCGTCATCCATCACTGAGGACAGTCCCTAGGAAGATGACGTGGTTGAGTTCTAGAAGGTAGGCAAAGGTTTGAATGAGGTTCAGCCAGGTTATCGAACTTCCTCACCAAAAGGGCACTTATGCAGATTTAAAATGTTGAAATCATCCCATAGAAAATAATATAAAATTCCTAACTTCTATATTTTCATCACTCGAACCAACACTTAAGCAGTTCAGTAGTTTGGGAAAACCATTAAAGTTTATTCGGGCAACTTAACTCTTTTTTTTTTTCTTTTTTTTCAGTTTCTTAACAAGTAAAAATGGATACAATTTATTTTAATGTCCTTTTGAAAGTAAACTCCTCAGTTTATCAACTCTTTGAAAAAATGCGTGGCTGATGATGTTATAGAAATAATAAATGTAATGTTACGTGTTGACAAATATAGAATTATTCTATAATATAGAATTAATAGAATTATGACAATGTTATAGTGGTTGTAGGGAACTCTACAATCTTCTCAAGCCATCCGCCGTCAGCTGACGTAGCCTGTATTAATTTTATTTCTGTGCATCGGACGAAATGTCCGATCACATCACTTTTTGCACATCACTATTTCCGGCTTCTGTATTACAGAGAGAGAGATTTGAAGCCGAAAAAGCGGCCTCCTGTAAGACCAGGGGTGTCAAACGGGAGTCCGTAATTGACACTTAAAGATTGGACGACTGGGAACCAAAGACATATATATCTGGGACCACCCTTCGGCATTCACGCGGCTGCTGCAAACCTTAACCAACACGACTCCTCGAGCCGGCCAAGCCCGTTTTCCCCCGTTCATTCCAAGGATCTGCTGGACTTGGAAAGACCCGACACTTGGGGAATTTCTAAGGAACCCAGACCCTCCATTACTGCGGCTGGAGCATTCTCATTGCCTGATCACAACAAATTGTGTTATGCCTCTGATCAATCTCCACCCGTACTCTCTGTTGCATCCTCCAAAAACCAAGAACGCTGCGCAGTACGCATTCTGCAACTTCAATAATAGGTAATCAATTAGGAAAAACAATACAACACACCCTACACACTTACCAGGTGATACACTACAGAGGTGATTTACAAATAAAGCATCAATCATTCATTTTATTGGAAAACTGAATCAGATGTGGTCCCCTGGGCAGGGGAGATCGGTACAATTTATCAGAGGACAAAATTTGTCTTATTTAATAAGAGATGGCTTGAAAACCCCAAATTAAAATGTTTAAGAAAAATAAAGCGATATATGGACATTTCGACATTTTTGATGATTTATTGAATTGGGTAAAACAATAAATACCTACCTAACTAAAATTAAATTAACACTAATTTAATATAAAAATAGATAATTTTTAATGAAGAATTAAATGAAACAATCTAATAAATTAAATTGATTAAATTAGGAACTCAATAAATTTTTTAAATTTCTTACAATATGGACATCTCTACGTTCGGGCTTCGTAGAGGGTTTTGTGTCGTGGGAAGTGGAAAAACGTTCTTCCACGCAGATGCCATCTTTTATTTCATTTTATTTTTTCCCCCTATCGTGTTTCGCGTGGGTGGCCGGACATCCACGACCCCGACGATCTTCTTGTAAATTCCGCTTTAAAATTCCCCACTTTACGAGCACGGGATATGAATATATTTCCCTTATGGCAGAACACCAGAGGCGAACCAACCCAACTAGCGGAGTTCAAGTTCAACGTCTTGTATTTCAGCCGTGACGGCTCACATGAAGCCGGGTGAGTCCGCTGATTTAGTCCCGCGCAAAATTATGTCAGTTCGCGTTGAATGGGATTTTTTTTCGTTCCGTTTGTATTTTTTTTCTCGATGAACAGACATGCAAAAATGCAATGCGTGCAAAAGTAACGGGCGCGACTGCATGCTAATTGGCTTTCGTTTTGGCATAGAAGGAAACTGTGCTAATTGAAAAAAGATGAATTTACCGTATTAAGTATTCAGCGTCAGACCGTCGAGAGAATGATAATTAGGTAGGTACACCTATATAAATAAAACGCTTATTCGAGTATTGATGAACCCACCTAACAATAACATCGATCATGAAAACGCTGCCAATCTTGCCCAGTTTAATTTTCTTTCGTATAAGATACCTACTTAAGCATTGTTAGTCAATAAAAATTCACTTCAAATAAATTTGAAAAAAAAGTACCTACATGTACCTACTTATACCTGTCTAGTCGTAGGAAATACAATAAACCCTGAAAATAGATTCCAAGTCGAAAAATACTTCAAAAACGACTCCCCACTCAACCTCTTGTCTACAGTCCGTCAAAAACCCCACCGGTTAGCTCCCTCTTGGAGGTGAAGTCGGATGGATAGAACACCTAGGTTTCGGCTATGGGGTGGAGTTAGGTGACGTTTTCGAAGACTCCGAAATACTTACAGTTTTTGGACATAGAATCCATTTTTGGGGGGTCCGAGAACCATCCGATTCCGCCGCGGGGACATACTATGGAGCTTTCATGAGGCTACAAATGGGGCTTTTGAAGGATTCCAGAATGCCGAATGAGGTGTCGTTTTCGGAGTAATTTTGAACGCATTATGAGTTTTTGGGGTCCCACATCCATCCAAACACTTAACAAGAAAATTTAAAAAGAAAAGTTTTTAATAGGTAGCTACACAATAATTTTATCGTGTAGGTAGGTACTTTAAAAAAAACTTTTTTTAAATTATTTAAAAAAGTTATTAACGGAATTAATTTTTGCACTACTTGCACTACCTATATCTAAGAATAATGAACCCATGTGTACAATTTGCAACAATAACTGTTCATTGTTCAATTATTCATCACATACACACTTGGAAAATGCAACTGGGGACTCTTCAAGCTGAGAACTTCGGCAATTGTTTCAATTCCGCGCACAACAAAAAGAGTTTCTCAGACACAAACGGCTTCTTCACTAATTGGTGGGACCATTATCGGTGGAAATACTGTAAAAAAACGGGAAAATTTTTTTTATTTATCTGAGAAAACTTAACGGGCCGCGCTGTAAATGATACTGACGGATAAGCGGAGGAGAAAAAGATTTCCCTCGAAAATATAAGTTCTTTCGAAGAAAAAGACGGGGATTTTTAATGCGATGAATAAGGGATGATGTTAATTTGAATAATTCATTTTGTACGGATAAAGTGCACTTTTTGATAGCTTATTGACAGCGTGTGAATCTCTGAGGCTGTGTGAATTTAAAAAAGAATAATAATTATTGAAATTATTTCAATATCAATAAATTTAATACATTTTTAATATCAAAATGATTTATGAAAAAAATTAAATAAAATTGTTTTTCTTCGTCTGGTGAAATCTACTCAAGCTGAAAATGGACCCTGCGCCATCATGCCAAGTTCGGCAGGAAGCGGAAGCTTCGCAGGGGTCGCTCGAATGGAGTTTGATTAGCACCGAAGAGCTTTTCGGAAGAAGACCAGCGTACAAGTGTGAGAGGCACACGACTAAGAAAACTTGATTAAGAAATCTACACCGCCGAGGCACATGACTATTAATGACGTTGTACTCGTGTTCAGATGTCTAAGGAAGCACCAGAACTTAATATGTGGCAGTTTCGATATTATCGAAACTGCAACATATTTGAAACCTCGTACCGCTTGAATGGACGGGAATACCTACAAGACATTAAGACATACGCAGTGAAATTTGAAGGAAATTGACTGCTCCATACGAATGTTCTCGGATATTAAATTAAGACATTTAATGTCTTAGTAAGCCCCAGAACAGAGTTATCGAAGGATAACAGTTATCCTACTTCGAACTCTGAAAGTTGTCCCATCTACCATACCACTCATTGATGGACCCCACGCACGCAGGAGTGTATTTTAAATATCAACCACCTTTTCTGAATTAAACTATTCTGACCGGCCCAAAATTAATCGATTAAGGTTGAAAATGTGATGTGATTCTTCTACGCTCCGACGCGACAAGGAAATTGTGATCCGATATTATCGTAAAATAAAGATTAGGGTCCGTCTCCTAGACACGAGTGATATCGTCCGAAGAGAACCAAACCACTGGACCTTGCTTACTCGTGAAGCAGCGCGCAGTGTCGGCATATTATCATAGAAAACAAAAACTAAGTGCTGTACTTACCTACGTTTTAACATGTATCACCTAGTATCAAATCAATATTGTTAATAAGTTATTTACTTGGAGCAATAAAATTCTTAAAAAAAAAAAAAAAAAAAAAATACTCAAAATCATTACTTTTAAATGGATTTTGAGGAAATGTTGTAAATAGAAAATGTAGGTGTATAGTCACAGTTTGAAACACCATACTTGGTATAAGTGCCACATCAAGCTTTATGCTCAAAAATTCAGCTTGATCGAATTTTGGTTCATCATGTCCCGGTCTCCCCTACCTAAGCTCCTCACATCGCCTCACACTCACGCACCAGGAACAAACCTAATTTGTTTTGGCGAATAAAAAATGTAATAACCGACCTGACTGAAATAACAATTGGTTTTTAGGTGTTTTACTGGCAATAAAAACCGTGATTCAACTGAGCCGGTTTGAGTAGCCATATATGACTCAGGGTTGGAAAAGGGTTTCCACTGGTTTGCACATTGAGGGTGAACTTGTGACACTAGGCCTGTTGAAGGTGATTTCCCCTGTAAGGCCAATGGGGCCCTCTCCATTATCTGATAAGAAGGTAAGTGAATTAAGGGGGAAGATCCCCCTTCGAACTAAAACCCCGGATGGGTCCCCAAGCGGTTAACCCCCGCAAACATCGTAATCCGATGTCAACTCCCCCAAGAAAACTACGTAATTAGGTGGGAAGTTAGGTGGTAGTATGTTGGTTGGAGAATTTCATTCGAACAGAGCACCAAACATTCCCGTTCGTTTGAAAGGGATTGACCCTCACAGACGAGATTTGAAGATCGTTAGGGAGTTCCTATTAGGTTCCGAACGGCAAATTTCAGAGGTTTCGTAGGCAGAATACTTTCGGTGGGTTTCCATTTCCTTCCGAAAGGTGATTATCAGTAGGTATCAGGAAGATGTCCAGCGGCTCCTGGGATCGAATTAGCAACCTTTGACTCAGCAGCCCAACGCTCTAACCACTGAGCCACTGATAACCACAATTAACTTAATAATTTATTAATTAATAATTAACCTATTGCAATTAATTATTGTGCAAGAATTAATTCAGCGTACCTAAATATGAAAATATTTAAGAAAAATTAAGAAAAAAAAAAGGTTGTGTACAGATGTGGGACCTCGAAAAATGGATTACGCGTCCAAAATTACGCGGAAAACGACACCCTACTTGACCTCCTGGGATCCTTCAACAATCACATTCGTAGCCCCCGTGAAAGCCCCATAGATCCCCACGGTGAAATCGGATCGTTCTGGGAACCCCAAAAATTGATTCTACCTCCAAAAATAATTCGAAAACCCCACTCCATATCATACCCGAAAACCATCAAAATCCCCTCCCATAGCCCCCTTTTAGCCCTACAGAGTGATCGAGCTGGAAACCGCTGGTTTCGAGTGATCGAACTGGTGATCGGCGTACGGCGGACGGCGGACGGACATTTCGGTTTTGGAATGTAGACCTCTTGAAACGGATAATGTCAAATTTTGAGGCCGATCGGAGTCGTCGACCTCCGTCGCGAAAACATGGGTGTATTATTCCAAGAATAATAAACCAAAAATCAAAAATAAAAAATAAGTAAAAATAAAAAAACGCTGCAAATTTTACACAAGGGTTTATTAATCTTTGATATAGGTTACTTGTACAGAAATTTAATTCTGTCAATAAAAAAAATTAAAAAAATTTTTTTTTGGATTTTTATACCTATTTCAAAAAAATTTTTTGAGGGGATTTTTTTTCTTCAAAAATGTGTTTTTTCAAAAATTCTTTAATTTTTACTCGAAAGATATTTAACTTCTTGGGATCCTTCAAAAATCCCATTTTTAGCCCCATGAAAGCCCTATAGATCGCCACAGTGAAATCGGATCGTTCTGGGAACTCCAAAAATTGATTCTACCTCCAAAAATAATTCGAAAACCCCACTCCATATCATACCCGAAAACCATCAAAAACCCCTCCCATAGCCCCCTTTTTGCCCTACAGAGTGATCGAGCTGGAAACCGCTGGTTTCGAGTGATCGAACTGGTAAACCGAGTATTTTGTCAATATTTCAGGTTTAAAACAATCCTACTGCCCAAATGGGCTTGGACGGTGGACGAACATTTCGTTTTTGGAATTTACCTGTGTCATGAAACAGGTAATGTCAAATTTTGAGGCCGATCAGAATTTCCGATCCCCGACACAAATTTGTAGGTGTAATATTATAAGAATTACAAGAATAAAAAACCAAAATCGGCACAATTTCTATTGATTCTTTCCAAAAAGATCGATACGATTTACTTGATTCTTTTTTAAGAATCTGGCATTCCTAGGGACTATCTTGGACGTTTAATTCCACCGGGAGGGAGCATACCACCATTGCAGTATTTAAACGGCATTGCTGTATTGAGAAGGAGCAATCCCCTGGCTTAATAAATAATATTTATTAGTGATATAGATCATAAATGTTATATTAGTGATATTATATTAGTGATATAGATCATAAATTTTATGAGTTGCACCTAGCGGCCTGTAAGTGAACCCCCACCCGCTGAGGCCCTGCACGCTCTAAAGAATACTCTTCCCTAAAAAAGCCACCCAGGCTCCTTTCAAATACCAGAAGACAACTCAATCTGTTAGTCACCTTTCAAAAGCACCAAGTAACTTATGTATTTGGAACTCCACCGTTGTAGACTTTTCCTCACAACCTTTACACAATGAGCTGCAAAATTATTACCGTTCCAAATTCCTTTTGATCATATGACTGTGTTGTCAAGTCCAAATTCTCTCATTTCGGTCAGGACCTTTCCTTAGTGTAATTCCGTGTAATAAAACCTTTCTAAGGGTAAAGTCGAGCACAGTTTCATTACAATTTATTACACGAATTTCGCTCGTGAAGAACTGACCATGGAGCGCCTACTGCGACCCGACAACCTAGATCTCGACCCTGAGTCACCATCAGCAACGACAACATGGGGTCATTGGCGGCTCCGTTTCCAAAACTTCCTTCGAAGTGCAGGAGCAACTGAGGCAGACAAACTCCACCTCCTCATTAACTATGTAAGTCCTGAAATTTACAATCACATTAGACATTGCGCGACTTACAACGACGCAATCGCTGTTCTACAATCGATTTTCGTTAAGCCCACCAGTGAGGTTTTCGCACGCCACAAACTTCTGACCAGGAAGCAACTGCAAGGCGAATCGATTGACAAGTACCTAGCTGAGCTCCGCTTGTTGAGTCGCGATTGCCAGTTCAAGGCAGTAACGGCGGAAACTAACAGAGATGAATGCATTCGGGACGCTTTTATCAGAGGTTTAACCAGCCCAGTGATCAGGCAAAGGCTGCTAGAAAACTCTCCTTCCGTATCGCTGACCGAAGCACACGTTCAAGCCCGTGCTATTGAATCCGCTCAACTCAACGCTAAATTCTACCAAGATCCTCATGACGTAGTGAACGCAGTAAACGACGTCGGCACTGTTGCTGCCCCAGTCAACAATTCGTGTTATTTCTGTGGCCAACCGAATCATCCTCGGAAACAATGCCCTGCAAAAGACGACATCTGTCCTAAATGTACTAAAGTTGGACACTGGCCAAACGTTTGTAGATCCAGTAAAGCTGATACCAAAGCAAAATCCAAAGCTACTGCACACTCAGCACCGGTCTTGGGCTCACTTCAGACATGTTCTATTGCTGCTGCCAAAGTGAGAACAGTAGTGTTCATAGGTAGCAAGGCCTTGACTGCGATGGTTGATTCAGGGAGCGACATAAGTCTGATTAGTAAGTCCACGGCTCAATCACTCAAACTTGAAATTAAACCAGCAAAACAAGAAGTAGGTTTAGCTTCCAATGCTCATCGAGTGGCTATTGTCGGACATTGCATTACTGATTTGACTATGCTCAAAAACCATTATCCTGGGGTCGTACTTTCTGTTCTCCCAAATCTGTGCACAGAAATCATCATTGGAAGGGACATTCTCCAGCTCCATTCCAGTGTGCAGTTCGATTTCGGTGGCACTCGAGCACCCCTGGAGGTGTGCACATTCCAAGCAGCAAAAGTTGAGCCAGCAAAATTATTTTCCAGTTTGTCTGGGGACTTGCAACCGATTGCTGTCAAGTCTAGACGGCATTCCGACACTGACAACAAGTTCATAGAAGCAGAAATAAGGAAACTTCTAGAAGACGGTGTCATTGAGAAGAGCATTTCGCCGTGGCGTGCACAGGTACATGTTGTCAATGGGTTTCACAAAAGACGGATGGTCATTGACTACTCTCGTACTATTAACAAGTTTACCAATCTCGATGCTTATCCTCTCCCACGCATCTGTGACATTGTCAACAAAGTAGCTAGCTACGATGTATTTAGTTGCATAGACTTACGCAGCGCTTACCACCAAGTCCCGATTCCGGCAGATGACCGTGAATATACGGCCTTCGAGGCCTGTGGCGAACTTTTTCAGTTTACCCGAATTCCTTTCGGCGTAACAAATGGTGTTGCTGCCTTTCAACGATGTATCGACCGGGTCATTCGGGACGAAAACTTGATCGACACGTTCGCATACCTTGACGACGTTACAGTTTGTGGGAAGACGCAGGAGGAACATGATGGGAATCTGGAGAAATTTTTTACTGCTGCCAGGAAATACGGTCTCACCGTCAACAATGAGAAGAGCACGTTTTCTCTTAGAACCATCTCTTTGCTGGGATACTCAATAAGTAATCACGTTCTTCGTCCTGACCCTGCAAGACTCAAGCCATTACGAGATCTACCCATACCTATGGACGGTCCATCTCTCAAGAGAGCATTAGGAATGTTCTCTCACTATTCCGGATTCATTCAAAATTTTTCGGAAAGGATACGACCACTTTCAAATAATTGCAAATTCCCATTGTCCGACAGTGCACAAAAGGCATTCCAGGCGATGAAGAAAGCTATCGAAGAGGCCAGCATTGCATGGGTAGACAACGAGGCTGCCTTTTGTGTCGAAACCGATGCTTCTGATTCAACCATAGCTGCTACTCTTTCTCAGGCTGGCCGGCCAGTAGCGTTCTTTTCTCGAACTTTGACAAGTTCTGAACTTGGACATTCTTCGATAGAAAAGGAGGCATACGCAATCGTAGAAGCTGTGCGACACTGGCGGCATTTCCTTCTTGGCCGTCATTTCAGGCTACTAACTGATCAGCAATCAGTTTCGTTCATTTTTTCAACTAGCCACAAAAGTAAATGCAAGAACGAGAAGATAATGCGATGGCGACTGGAACTTTCTTGTTATTCTTACGACATGACATACCGACCGGGCAAAACCAACATTGTCGCTGACACTTTCTCACGTGTATGTTCAATCGATTCAAGTGATAACCTCCGGGTTTTCCATCAAATTCTCTGTCATCCGGGAGTGACTCGATTCTATCATTGGTTGCGATCCAAGAACGTGCCAGTTTCAGTGGATGACGTCAAGAAAGTTGTTTCAACATGTAAGGTTTGCGCCGAACTAAAACCAAGATTTTTCAGGCAACAGGGTACATTGGTTAAAGCCACCCGGCCTTTTGAGCGTCTAAATATCGATTTCAAGGGACCTCTGCCTACAGGACCATCCCGCAATCGGTTCTTACTGACAATCGTGGATGAGTTCTCTCGATTTCCCTTCGCATTTCCTTGTTCAGATCTAACCGCCAATACTGTGATCACATGTTTGCTTGAACTTTTCAGTGTTTTTGGTGCCCCTTCATACATTCATTCAGATCGAGGGTCATCTTTCATGAGTCAACAGCTGAAAGAATTCCTGAGATCCTACGGTGTTGCTACAAGCCGTACTACTGCCTACAACCCGCAAGGAAACGGACAGGTGGAGAGGTATAATGGAATTATTTGGAAAACTGTAGAGCTGGCGCTTAAGAGCAAAGGTCTTCCAGCCTCGCACTGGGAAGAAGTACTAACCGAAGCTCTTCATTCGATCAGATCTTTACTCTGCACTTCAACAAATTTGACTCCGCATGAAAGACTCTTTACCCACGAGCGTCGCTCCGCAAATGGAGGCTCCACCCCGACTTGGCTACTGAACCCAGGTCCTGTGTGGCTGAAGAAGTTCGACAGAAGCTCTAAATTCCAACCACGAGTCGAGGAGGTAGAACTCCTCGAGGGAAACCATGACTACGCTCATATTAGATATCCAGACGGGAGAGAAACTACTGTCTCAACTCGCCACCTAGCCCCTACTGGAGCTACGGAACAAGTTCCCACAATTCCTACCATGGAAGGACACTCCCTACCAAATTCCGAAATCGTCGAAGATGGGCTCCCGCCCATCTCTCCGCAGACTCAAGACCAATCTGACGGTTCAGCGGAAAGTTCTCCACCTTCATTGAGAAGGAGTTCAAGAGAGCGTCGAGCCCCACGCTATTTGAGGGACTATGAACCTTCCTAGGAAGGGGCGATTGAGCTGCAAAATTATTACCGTTCCAAATTCCTTTTGATCATATGACTGTGTTGTCAAGTCCAAATTCTCTCATTTCGGTCAGGACCTTTCCTTAGTGTAATTCCGTGTAATAAAACCTTTCTAAGGGTAAAGTCGAGCACAGTTTCATTACACACAACAAAGGCCTTTCATCTCCCCCGAAGCTCTTATGACTTGGCGTTTTGTAACAAATTATAAACTTCCGAGAAAACGTCCCGACTTCGCTAATTGAACTCTTTTGCGTATTTAATCTTGAAGTTCAAATCGAGTTCCCTTTCGGGAGAAATATTTCGTTCCCAAAAGCGCTCACACAAACGCTTGCTTTAGTCTCATCGGATTTGCTCCAATTTGTCTCGTGTTTCTAAATGTTTATCAAGTCCGTGAAAGGTAAGTGCTCTTTTACATCAATTCTACGGAATTCGCTGATTTGTCAGGAAAATTTCACGATGAAAATTTTTTTTTTTACTAATTACAATATCATGAATTTCCGTCCGATAAAGCGGTATGAGGCTTCAAATAAGTTTCAAAATCCTTTAGAAGCTGTGCTTTTGGTTTTAAAAGTAGTCCCTGTTCTCCCAAAAGGAGTACCTGTGGTCACCGAATGTAACCCCGTCCGATCAAGCGGTATGAGGCTTCATAATACGGCAGTTTGACATTTACACGTGTACTGAGAGAGTCACTGACTGAGCTTGGCCGGCTCATCGGGTGTGAATTAGAAGGCCAGAGGATCTTCCTGACTGGGCCCACCCCAAACTATGCCGATAATCATCTCGTGTAGCCCTTCAGATAACTCATCTGACCGCCAGACGCCTTCAGCTCCAACCACAGGACGATACTGAATTAAAGAACGTGATCGTTAAGTACGTCTGTACAGAGAAGAAAAAAACTTTCTGACGCCAGTTGTGAGTATTGTGACTGTTTTTAGACAGCTATTGTAAAATAAACTGATTTTTTTTTCAACGTTGATGCAATCGAAATTGCGGCCAGAAAGTGTGAACAACTGAAATCGTGAGGTTCACAGCAGACACCTTGTTTGGGTTCAGTTACCAAATTAGCATTTTATGGAGATGTCTCTGGCGGTGATAAGCGAGGACCCCGCTGTGCGTGAAATAACTTGGAATAAGATCAGGCCTCTGGAGACCCCATTCATCAATCATGAATAATTATTAGGCGATATGAATTTCGCTCGGGTTTTGTCGAGAGCTGGAGAGTATTGAAGGACTAGGAGAATCGTTTTTGGTTTTGGGCTCGATAAATTTGTTTCGTTGGTTCCGAGACCATTCTCCCACAGCAGTAACTAAGTTGATAAGTTAGACAAGTCTTGTCTTCAATTTTCATAATTAAATAGTTCACTATTAAAATTATTGTAAATTTTACAATAATTGCAAATGAAATTATTTCATGTACCTATACCAGTCTCATCGAGTGGTATGAAGCTTCAAATGAGTGGCTGTTTCAAAATCACTAAGGTACTCGCCATTTTGGTTTATTATTCATGGAATACCTAATACATCTATGGAATCGAGACGGAGGTCGACGACTCCGATCGGCCTCAAAATTGGACAATATCCGTTTCAAGAGTTCTAGATTTAAAAGCCAAAATGTCCGTCCGCCGTCCGAGCCGTTTTGGACAGTAGGCATTTTTTTTAAATCTGAAGTTTTAATAAAATATTCAGTTTATCATCTAGTTGTGCCCGCAAGGTTATCTGCCCGATCGCCCGAACCCGTGGGGAGCTATGGAGATAAAATGGGGCTACGGGAGGCGTTTTTTGAAGGCTTTTGGCTATGGGATCGTGTTATGTGTTGTTTTCGAAGTATTTTTGGACGTAGATTCCATTTTTGGGGGTCCCGGGACGATCTGATTCCACTGTGGGGATCCATAGGGCTTTCATGTGGCTACAAATGGGATTGAGTTGGTTATGGAGAGAGAACGACTCCTCTGCTGAATATAAATTGTTGATTTAGGTAAACAATTAGGCACCGGTTTCGAGCAACTAAGCTCATCTACAGCCCTGACAAAAAACCATTTGTCATTAGCATCAGAGAAAAACCATAACATTATATTAACAATGTAAACTCTAAATTATATTATACTGAAGTTATATGAACAAGCACAAAATTTGTTTAATAGTGAACAAGCACAAAATTTGTTTAATAGTGAACAAGCACAAAATTTGTATTTAATAGTGAAAAGTATAACTGATGAAAACGGTCCGGAATGGTGGTTACTTGACAATAGTAATTTTGGAGTATGGACCCACTGTTAAAATTGGCTCCATGACTGATGGCCAGTGAACCAGTTAGGCTATACTACAGGTACTAAAATGAGAATTGTTTATTATTCTAGTGGCAAAACAAATACTCGATATGTGAGTAGTGACAAGGAGAAATTAGAGGTAAGAAAGTCAGAGATAATTTTAAAAATGGACCCATTTGACAAGGTTATTAATTGGTACTAGGAAAGATTAAGTTGGAATTATTCTTTTTTTTTTTTAAATTGATAAGTAAAACTACAGAAAATGATGGCATACTGAAATTTCAAATGGTTCACCGGCCATCGGTCATGGAGCCAATTTTAACAGTGGGTCCATACTCCAAAATTACTATTGTCAAGTTACCACCATTCTGGACCGTTTTCATCAGTTATACTTGTCACTATTTGTGCTTGTTCATACAACTTCACTGTAATATAATTTAGAGTTTACATTGTTAATATAATTTTATGGTTTTTCTCTGATGCTAATGACAAAAGGTTTTCTTGTCAGGGCTGTAGATGAGCTTAGTTGCTCGAAACCGGTCCCCACGCTAGAATTGTTTATCTAAATAAACAATTTAGTATTCCGCAGAGGAGTCGTTCTCTCTCCCTAACCAACTCATTGGATTAGACCTCTGCACCATCGGCTAACAACCACAAATGGGATTTTTGAAGGATCCGGGAGGTCAAAATTTGAGTATTTAATAGGTACCTGCGCATTTTGTTTAAGACGTCAATTTTTGTTGTTGTTGTATTTTCTGAGCAAAAAAACATTTTTGCAAAAAAAAGGTAATAATAATAAAAATTAAAAATAAAAATTTCCTACTAGTTTCCTTCAAATACTACTTCTTGTATTAAAATAAGGTCATGAAGTACAGGGCTCTGAATTCGCAGGCCAAATCTAAGGGCTGTCACGGACAGATTTTCTAGTCTAGAGCGGAAATGAAACCTGCTTTGACGTCTCATATCGACGAGGTTATTGCAACTTAGTCTGGTACTGAGCGCACGATCCTCACAAAGCGAGAATCTCTGCAATTCAGATGTCGACGGGTGACATTTTTTTTTTTTCTCGCTCCTATCCAAAAGTGGACGGAAAAGCGGAGAAGACGCGAGTTTTTTTTTTTTCCGATACGACGGCATTAAACGAAACAAGAAAAAACCTGAAGGGCGTCCGGCATGAAAATTCTCTTCAAACGTTGATGAGTTCAAAGCCTGACGTTCTGCAGTGGCATCTTCCAAGTGGATAAATTCCTGAATACCTATCACGTGTCCGGAGTCCTAAGAATCAATCTTGCCGGTGCCTACATAGCGAAAGAATACCTGAGATTCTTCAGGCGTCAATTCATTACTGCTCCCTCAACTCTCAGTACGAAAATGCTTCTCACGCCTAAATCACTTGACACAGCAAGAATTCGAGGCCGAACGGTGAAGAGGCACAAAAGAGGAACTCAGTAGGACACCATCAGCTCTCTCAGCCCACATTGTTCGTTTTTGACCGAAGACATTGTTCCCCTGGTGTATAATTGATTTGACCTGAATGTCAGCGAAGATCGCATCCTGGAAGACCATACAGCAAATCTGGAAGTAAACGAGCAACAATCGTGTCTGAATAATGAGGGAAAACCCACATTCATAGGTACATGTATACGACTAGTGATGAGAGCACGATAAGTTAGGGATGTTGAAAAAGTATCGATAAATAAAACATACTTTTCGTCCCCAATATATGCGATTTAATTCCAGTATTTAATTCCTGAATAATATGAGAAGGTAAGAAACTTAACATTCTTCAGCTTATAGGATTGTTTTTTGAATAATTTAAGGGGGGCAAGGGGGGTCTGGGGCGCTGCGAAGAAAAAATTGTGTTCGGAATAATTTTATTTCGGGGAGGGTGGTTGAGGGGGGGTTCTGGAGCGCTGTGTGTGTTTTTGCATAGGAATTTTATTTTTCTGGGGGGGGGGGGGGGCTTAAGGGGGGGAGGAGTCAGCTGCATAGCCTTCAGACACCCCTCGTCCCACAGCAACCTCAACATCCAGTCAACTGCTCCAAGCCCTGATTTTTGCTCCACTTTTGGAGATTAGATACGCCCCGTGGAGCAACTTGTTGGTGGTTTCATAGTATTAAAATATTATTTTTCTCGTCATCTACTCGTCAAAAAGGATTTTTGGTATTTTTTTCCAACTTTTTTAGAAAAAAGTTTAATTTCCCGTTTTTTCCACTTTAGGATCTCAGATAGGTACGCCACGTGGGGCTACTTTTTGGTGGTTTCAGACTTTTCTCGCACTAAGTATGCTGGCCAAACTGGCTTTTTAAAGACCAATTTCAGATTTTTCCAACCGCTAGACGTGCCCTAGAATAAAGATGACCAAAATCGTGTCACCCTCCTCCTCTTCTAATTGCGGCTTTAATATGACATATTAAAGCCGCAATTAGAAGAGGAGACACATTGTGTCTACTATGCTTGATATAACATATTATGTTTGCAGCCCATTCAAGTTGGATAAACTGTTTTATTGGGCTATTTCAACCACCTGTCTCCAACCTCCCCACCTTCCCCTAGATAGTGAAAATTGAAGGAAATGTAACGCTGTAAGGTAATGTCGTCGATCGCCTCGATTTAACGGGGAGGGGACATCCCTGTAGCACTCCAGCGGTATACCTTGTGTGACCTCTCAGGACTCCTCCCATGATTCCATTCGTGCATGAGGCTTAAAAATGGAGACCATCCGTACACGAAAGACGGATCACGCCTCATAAATAACAATTAAGTGCCCGTTTCCTTTCCCATACCTTTCAAAGACTATTTATCCCCGAGCAGGAGGACGTTCGCGAGATCTTCTCAACTCTGAAGAAGATGAGTGAACGGAGTCGCAAAGAGGCATCTACGACGGTAAATCATGTTCTAACGAGAACACGCCCTCTGAACTCGCCTTTCGTCGAGCCATTTAAGGGCCTCCCTTTTCTTGCATTAAGGAGAGGAAACTGAGAAGGCTGGGCATATTAGAGGATTTTCAACTCCGGGATGAGGTACGTCTCTGGTTGTGGAAACTTCCTAGCGTTCCAGCAGTTCATCAATCAAAGTAGCAAGAGATGGTGAAATGTTACTGAATGGCCTCTTTTCTCGAAGTCGCCATCTCATTCAGGGTTCAACGACTTTTTAGCAGTAAAATTCATGAGGACACCAGACCCAAATCAGGGTGTCCCGCCACAGTACAAGTGGTACCTAAATACTTATTGGTAATTTAATGCTCAACATCAGGGCTCCCCAAACGTTTTGGCTTGCGGACACAATTCACGGAACAATGTATTGTTAAGATATATCAGATTCTATATATAATATTGTAAAATAACAACCATTTAACAACCGACAAGGACGTATATTCACTTGTCAAAAACTCAACCACACGATCAACATGGCTTGAAAAACACAACTCTTCCTTCTTTTTCCTCCAGGTGTTCAATCACAGGGATGCTAGGGAACCCCTAGCATCCCTGGAGTATCCTTTACACTGGTCCCTCCTTCCGAAAAAGGCCTGTCCTCAGGCCTGACGTCCGCCCTCGCCAGCCGATCCGCATGGAGAACTCTCCGTTTTCTCCCTAACTGGATCCTGAAGAGGACATCATTGATCTTTTCCGTGACCACCCAAGGTCCCGTCCACTGTGGCAGCAACTTGGTACACTTCCCCTTCTTCCGTTGGGGCTCGTGCACCCACACCCAATCGTCAGTCGCAAACGACGGAAGTTTTGTTCGCTCGTTATATGCCTCTTTCTGTTGCCTCATACGTAGCTTCGCCTCCTTGCTTGCTAGATCGCGCACACTTTCCAAGGTCTCTTGAAGCCACAGGGCGTAAGGTGCAGAGGTCGATGGCATCTTTCCTGGTGGGGACGGGTATAGCAGTGAGCTAGGAAGTCGCAGATCCCTTCCAAAAACCAATTGCGCCGGAGACAAACCCGTGGTCGCATGAGGCGCCGATCTGTAAGCCAAGAGGAATAGTGGGAGCTTCTCGTCCCAATTTTTTTGGTGCTTGTCCACAAAAATTCCGAGATACTTTGCTAGGGTCCTATTTAGTCTTTCAACGAGACCAGCAGACTGCGGATGCAATGGTGTCGTTCTCGTCTTCTGTATACCCAGAAGCTCAGTCACCTCCTTCAACAATTGGGATTCAAAGCTCCTCCCTTGGTCGGTGTGGATTTCCAGGGGGACTCCGTTGCGGCAGAACACGTGTTCCATTAAGGCAGAGGCTACTGTTTGGGATTCCTGGTTGGGGACTGCTATGACTTCCGGCCACTTGGTGAAATAATCGACAACCACTAACGCGTACCGGTTCCCTTTTCTAGTTTCAGGGAACGGCCCCATCAAATCAACCCCAAGGCGATCGAATGGGGCTCCCACCAACCGCTGCTGTAATGGTGCCCTTGTCGTTCGCAAGCCCTTGAACCTTTTACAGGTGGAACAGGTTCGGCACCACATTCGTATGTCAGTACTCATTCCAGGCCAGTAGAACTGCTGTCTGACTTTTCCGAGCGTCTTGAAGAATCCAAAATGCCCGCCTGCAGGGTTATCATGGCATTGTTCCAGAACGGCTTGAATCAACGTAGGCGGGACGACCCATTGAAGCCATGTTTTGTTTTTAGGCCCATTCCAACGGTGAAATAATTGCTGATCATACACTTCTAAAGAGTCCCATCTGTGAGCGAGCTTCCTTGCTCTAGCGTCTTTCTCCAACAATTCTATATTCGCTGGTTTGGTGCCGGCCCTACTTTTTGCTTCCAGGATGAACTTTATGGCTGGGTTGTCGACCTGCTTCCCTTTCCACTCATTTGACTGCAAGGAAACTGTTTTCGCTGGCAGCACGTCAGCTTCCTCTCGTCGACGACAGTGATTGCAGTCCTCGCCACATGGTCTTCTGGACATTCCATCAGCATTACCATGCCTCCGACCTGGCCGATGGATCACACTAAAGTCATACTGCCCAAGTAACTCAATCCATCGAGCTAACTGGCCTTCAGGTCGGTGGAAGGAATGAAGCCATTGCAGAGCAGAGTGGTCCGTCCTCAGTGTAAAGTGGCGTCCATACAAGTACTGATGGAAATGCTGGATGCCCTTCACAGCAGCTAAAAGTTCCCGACGGGTAGGGCAATAGTTGCGTTCAGGTCTGGACAGAGCTTGACTGTAATAAGCTACAACACGTTCTGTACCCTCAACCATTTGCGACAGTACAGCCCCCACAGAATGTCGACTGGCATCACAATCCAGCTTAAAGGGCTGCTTCAGGTCAGGATAGCAAAGTATTGGTGCCGTAGTCATTACCTGTTTCAACTGAGCAAAACTCTGTTGGCAGGCCATATCCCACACAAAGGGTGTTCGACTTTCTGTCAACTTATTCAAAGGCCGTGCTATTTCTGAGAAACTCCTTACAAACCTCCTATAGTACGAGCACGTACCAAGGAACGAACGGAGCTCTCCTTTGTTCTGCGGTGTAGGCCACTCCTTCATTGCACTTGTTTTTGCCGGATCAGTTTGCACACCCCTTCGGGATATAATGTGGCCTAGATACTTTGTCTCCCGGCAAAAGAAGGAACACTTTTTAGGGTTCACCTGCAAATTTGCACCGGCCAATCTATCCAAAACTTTTCCTAGCTTGTCTAAGACCGTTTCAAAATCCGGTCCGTACACAATCACATCATCAAGATACGTCAAAGCAAGCTCCGATGGAATCACGGCTTCCATGAGGCGTTGAAAAGTGGCAGGGGCATTTGTGAGACCAAAGGGCATGACCTTGAACTGCCATAGCCCTTTACGGTAGATGCTGAAGGCTGTCTTTTCTTCTTTTCTTCAATCGATGGTGCAGAACCACTCTGAACCTCCAAGCGTGTCGAGCAGTTCTTGAATACAGGGCAGGGCATAGGAGTCTTTCTTTGTAATCTTATTGATCTTCCGAAAATCAACGCAGAATCTAGTGGATCCGTCCTTCTTAGGAACTAACACTACGGGCGAGGCCCAAGGGCTAGTGGAAGGTTCGATCACGTCCTGGTCTAGCATTTCCTTAATCAGCTTGTCTACATGCGCTTCTTGAGCATAAGGTATGCGCCTAGGAGCCTGCTTTATCGGAGCATGATTGCCAGTGTCAATTGAGTGTTCCACCGTGTGGGTCCTACCCAATAGGTTACCTTCTGTGGCGAAGATGCGACGGTATTCCTGAAAAAGGGCAACAACTTTCGTTCGCTCCACCGAATTAGGCGGTAAATCAGACGAACCCAAAGCTTGTCTAATCCAACCCTCTTCCTCCATTGGTCGCAGATGTCGCAGGTTGGCAACACTCTCACGGTGGGACATCAAGGGAACCACCATTCGATCCATGACAAGTTGATTTCGGCCAACATCAATACAGGCTGTGGTCCCCCGCAAGAAATCTATACCAAGGATTGCTTGGTCTTTGATGGGAGCAACTAAGAACATTTGAGACCATTTCGGGCAATTTGGCTGTTCAAATGCCACTGTGACAAAGCACTCCCCATCCACATCCATTAGACCTCCCTGTACTGTCTGCAGCACCCTATGTTGCGAAGGCTGAATCGTGAGGCCCAATTTCTTAGCAACATCTGTACGCAAGATAGAGATGCCTGCTCCTGAATCAACGAGCATACTACACTTCGACTGATTGATAACTGCTCTTACAAATATCAATTCCCCCCACGTTCGTACAATGTCTACATGTGGGGTCATCGTCGTTTGTGTAAATGCTGTTTTGCCTATAAGCTTCTGTTGACGTTCTGGACAGGCCACTTTGAAGTGCCCTGACTTTCTGCAGTAGAAGCACGTTGTACTTGCTGCGTGCTGACGAGGGACCTGTGACATTGCTTCCAATTGCATCGCCATGGTCAGAGCTTCATGGATGGTTGCAGGATTACTAAGGAGTACTAGCCTTGCCAGGTCTCTGTCGGCCAAGGCTTCCACGAAAATCTCCACTGCTCGCAAATCCCTCCGCACTCGGCTCTCAGTTGGATACGCCCCCCTTACAAGCTGCTCGATCTCTTTGGCCAAACCTGTGAGCGTTTCACCCGGTTGCTGTCTCCGCTTCTTCAAAGAAAGGCGAGAGGTTAGCTGGTGGCGAGCTCGTCCAAACTGTTCAGAGAGAGCGGTTATCAGCACCCCATAATCTAACCTTTCGTCCTGACTCAAGTCCGCCAGCAGTGTCAAGGCTGGGCCTCGTAGGCAATTAGCCAGGCTCCCCCATTTCATGGCTGTAGACCAGTGATTTAAAACTGCTGTTGCCTCTAAGTGAACTTCAAACTCCTCCCAAACTATCGAACCATCGTATGTGCTTAGTTTTGCTGGCCAGTGGTACTGAGTGGTCTGTTCGTCTCGGGCCGGGGCAGGCGAGGGCTGTGGCAAGTGGGCTGTTACCTGCGTTAGTAGCCGCTCCATCCTGTTCAAAGACTCTTCGAGGTTTGAGATACGCGCCTCGGACGACGTTGAAGGTTGAGGATCAGCCATTGACGTCGACGGCTGCAGGACAGGTAGCGGCGCATCAAGCCCCTCTCGACGACGCCGGGAAGGAGGACGCGCGGCGGACGACTGGGACGCAGCCGGAAGGAGGGCCACGGTAGGCGGAGTGACAGGAACGTCTGCAGGACGGCGCCGTGTCGAAATCGTCCGGGGTGGGCGAGACATCGCTGGCAGTTATACGAAACGGACGGGCCCCCAATGTAAAATAACAACCATTTAACAACCGACAAGGACGTATATTCACTTGTCAAAAACTCAACCACACGATCAACATGGCTTGAAAAACACAACTCTTCCTTCTTTTTCCTCCAGGTGTTCAATCACAGGGATGCTAGGGAACCCCTAGCATCCCTGGAGTATCCTTTACAATATTATGTTACGCCCAAATAGTGAAATCGCCCAATTCACGAAATGAGCAGAAAAGTGGCCCAATTCATGAAAATCATTTAATGATCAACCCCTTCTTATTTGCCTATTCCGTGAAATGAGCCATCCCTCTGCCTATTACATGAAATGAGCAGCAGATTTAGTCATTTTTCCGCGAGTTAGGCACATAATTATCGCCCATTACATGAAATGAGCATGCATCCCTTTTCGATGTTTTTCAATCACGTACTGGCGTTAATTATAACAAATATGAGAAATTTTGACAGGCACGTAGGTAATAGATTCATGCGACGAGAGGGTAAAGATGACGTGGTCGAGGACGATAAGGAGAGTTAGGTCACTGCCCGCCACTAAGTGGTCTGAGGGTGGCATTCATTCATTTTTCAACTTGATTGTTGGTTCAATTTGAATTTACAACATTAGTTACTAATGTTGGAGGAAATGGAGCGCTTCGTGTGAAAAACGAAAAATCCCTGTATTAAATACAAATTTTGTACATGTTTCAATATTTATTTGTTTTAAAATATCAAAAATGGTAAGTAGCAAAATGTTTGTCTGCCGAGAAAACTGATGGCGGCCAAAATATCTCGATTATTTCGGACGTTTTCCTGTTTTTCACCAAAAACTCGAAAACTACGCATAATACAGTAACAGTTTAAATTACAAAGTTTAAGATCGTAAAATGCTGCGTCGAATAACCTCCTTAAACATTAGAATCGGTTCAGCCGTTTAGCCACAATCAAACGTCAAAAATTATGTATCATACTAATCAGGTACCTATCTACCTCTCATACTTTTTTGAGATACATGTCATACCTATCATACTTAGGTGTCTATCATACCCGTAGGTATGATGATATCATATATTATATCAGGGTAGGTAGGGCCAGCTCAGAACCCCAAAACACATGGGTATACGATGTTTTCGTCAATTAATCCACTGATTAGGGTTTTTGCCGTTTTTGAGGGTTTTCAGGCCACTGTGCATCTTCACAAAATAGGCAAAAATAATCTGCCTAAATCACGGAAAACTGCTCATTTCATGGAATAGGCAAAGGGGTTGATCATTTCATGAATGTGGCAATTTTTCTGCTCATTTCGAGAATTGGGCGATTTCACAATTTGGGCGTAACATATTATAATATCTTACGTAACACAATATATTTTGTTCAGATATATCAGATTCTACTGCGGACCCCTCTTACTCAAGCACTTAGATTAAATCTAAGTAAATTTTACATAGATGCCACTAAATTTGTAGTACTAAAAAATTGGCTTATGTGAAACTGGGGTTCCTCTAGTTTTTGGCAAATAGCGAAAAAGTGGCCGTTTTTTAGCTCGCTCTAGTGGCCTTACTATTGTTCCAATCCTCAAGTGTAGTAGTTATATGCATTTGGTAGGATATTTGTTAATGGTGTGCTTCCACGAGAAATGCTTAGTTTTCAAAATATAAACAAAACACTGATTTTTTTAAAAAGTACAAAATTTTGTTGTTATTTCGACATTCGACGTAACAAATCGTGCCTTTTGAATAACAAAATAGTAACTATTATTTCATACGTTATAGCCCGGTACCGGTTCAGCATCTTTTTAGCAATATAACATGAAATTTATATGAAGAAGGCACCCAAATCAGGGTCTCCCGCCACGGTACAAGTAGTTAGGTAGGTACCTACTGTGACAGATTTTGGCGTTTTCCCAATAATGTGTTGAAATAGATTGACCTATCGGAAATGAATTCCCAACAACATTACTGCGTATTGACGCAATTCATTTCGCCCAACATCTCTTTTTTCCGTCTCAAGTTGGAGTTGGGAGTTCATCATCCAAGCCAGGGGTGAGCTATGGGACCAATACACATTCTCTTACACTCATACACAAGTCTCACCGCCCAATGCGTCTGTATGGCCAATAAAATGTTTGGCCATACGTGGGAAACTTTAATTGATGTCCTCCTAAAATGCTCCGTGACTCAGTGCAACTCGGGTTCCCAACTTTTGTGATGCACCGGTGGCTCATTTCCAAGTCGTGAAACTTCCAAGTGCCCGGAGGTGGCTGTGGGACCCGGTAGGAGCCTTTCAGTGTCATTAAAAACTACAACCTTTAATTATGAATAACCCCCGTCATTAGGAGAAAATTAGACTCTGATAATTTCCGCCGTGTGATGGGACGGGAAGACGGATGTGGTCTCTACGATGATATCCAGGTCAGGTCAGGACTGTCGTGAGTCAGGAGTAGAGTGCGTCGAAGATTCTTCCAAGAAGTCAAATTTGGAGGGGAAATACCGATTTTAGGATCTCCTCTCCGTTCGTAGACCAATAAGTAATTATTAATATAAGAAGAAGTTGGAGAAGAAAACAAGTTTATTTTGTTTTTGAGGTGTTACAGGCTGTTCAATAATGACCGAGAAAAAACAACAAAACTAACAACGCTCGGTTATCCACGGGTTATCCTCAGCCTCTACCACCCTCTCAAGCTGGTCCGGCCATTCGCCCAGCCTCCCCACATCTCCACAGTGAAATCGGATCGTTCTGGGACCCCCAAAAATGGATTCTTCGCCCAGGAGTACTCCGAAAACGACACCTAAATCGACCCCATAGCCGAAACCTCCTCCCGTAGCCCCTCAGAGCCCCACGTGTTGGGGCGATCGGGCTGAAAACCTTGCGAGCGCAACCAAATGGTAAACCAAGTATTTTGTCAAAATTTCAAATTTTTAGAAAAATTCCAACTGCACAAAGCATTTCGTTTTTCGAATCTAGACTAGGGGAGACCGGGGCAAACTGGCATAGTTTTTGGAAAAACGGTGCTGGTGTCGGCTGTGTCGATCATAATTTAAAAAAAAAATTCAGCCCTCGAAACTACTCATGTTAGGCTATAAACCCCCCAAATTCGATTCTCAAGGCGCTGCTGTACGATGGTTATCATGCATGGTTACCTTGCTGTTGGGGGTCGGTTGGCATACCCTGTGGGGTTTGTTGGCATAAGTCCCAGACGAGAAATTACTGGAGCCGATCACATATTACGCCAACCGTCCCCGTCAACCAAAGTAGCTTTGTCATGGAGAACAACAGGGGTGTTTTACAACATGAAACAGCTGTATGGTAGATAGACTGGGTCCATATAGCATAAAGGGTCGGTTGTCATGGTGGCTTTTAACACCTCTCCTAGAAGAGTGTGAAGCAGGGTTCACATCCATGCGGCAATGCGATATTGCATCATTCCGTCATAGCGTTCGGTCTGCTGATTGGCCGATGCCAGCGGGAGGGAAGAAGTTAGTTTTGCCGGAGAAGCACTTTCGAAGCTGACTGCACACAGCCGAAAAATCAGATATTTTAACGGACTGATGCAATGATAACAGCGATAAGCATCCAGGTTGCTGTGGTCGCCATAGCAAGATCAACAAAACGCGGGAATGAACAGCTGTGTGCAACGCAGATTCCTTCGCCAAAGCTCATCAAACATCCACAAAACAAATAAGCCTGGGAATGAACAGCCAAAGCTACCTCAACAAAATACAAATAAACGCGGGAAGGAAGCTGTGTGCAACGCAATGACAATTTGCGGGACGCTTGTGTACGCCTGACTGGAATGCCGGAATCCCCTCCACTGATCACCACTGCTGACGCCTTTCGCGCATTGACGGATTGCCGCATTGATGTGAACCCTGCTTGAGGGTTACCACTCTTATCATGAGACTTTTTAGTGAATGAATGAGAATGAAAATGAATCAGAAGGTTTATTTGTAAAAGCCTTCCGGCGATACAAGGTAAGAGACTGTCGTTTTTGATCAGTTGCTCACAAAGTTTCGTCGGCATTGGAGGAGTTTTGGCCCATTGTTCAGAAGAAAACCCATTTTTGTAACCAGTAGGTTACAAAGGTACTACTTAAAGGTAAGTGTACACCTGAGACGAAATCTTGATTGAAAGTCTCAAGACCGATCTCAGGGGTTGTCCACTTGAGATCGCATTCGCTCTTAAGACCTGGAATATTGCATTTCTACATGAGAGTCGATAGCCATAGGAGTTGCGAGAAGTGGAATATTTCCACACAAATGCGTCCTGTCTCCGAGAGTTGAAAAAACTTCCAGCGCTGCCGTGGAAGACTGGGGACCAAGTCGCGAGAGCAGGAAATCTTATGTTCACTTGTGATCAGTGCACTCTCGAAGATATGTTTGGACTTGTCTCCGATACTGCTCTCAGGTCCATTCCATGGATCGCTGCCACTGACGCTATGAAAAACCTATCACGCCAAATAACCCACGGATTTCGTTCTTTAGATTTAGCAGAGTACGGAAAAATTGTCATAGTGAAAGATTTCAAGATACACACAACTGTAGGGTAAAGTGCCCTAATATGGCATAGTGCCTAATATGGCATAGTGAGGTTTTGGGGGCACTAGCACTCTGCACTCAACCGGGAAACCCATCAACGAGTAGAGTTTCACCTGGTAGCCGACAGGGGTGGGTCATTCAGCAGGTAGCAGGTTATGTGTAGTCTACAGAAAGAGAAACACGTGTTTGAGTGGTCGCGAAACATTTTGCTCCAGTATTGTGATTGATTTCCGAACCTCAAGGTAAGTGCAATCAAAACTTTTCAATATTCCATCAGATTCAGCAATTCGTAAGGAACAATTCCTGACCATCGATTTTTTCATGTCGTCCTTTTATCATTGTAAAGATTTCGTGTTGGTGGAAGTGAGTCGATTTCCCCAATATGGCATATGCCATATTGAGGTTATGTATTAGGTTTTCGTTGTTTATTCTTTCACCAAGCAGGTCTAACGAATTTTCATCCATTTCTTTTGCAATAAACAGATGGAAAAAGAGCCAAAAACCATACCATATTAACAACCCCCTTGTATGCCATATTAGGCAACCTTTTTTTCAGTGCTTAAACACCATGCCATATTAAGAACCCCTTGTATGCCATATTAGGCAACCTTTTTTCAGAGCATGAAAACGACTTTTTTTTTAAATCGGTGTTCCACCAGCGATTAGACACTTCCGAGGAAATTCAGCGATGGGAAGTGGTAGAGGGATAGTGTACCTAGCATTGTAAACATTTTTCAACAATACATCACGTTTTTTATAGGTTTTATGACGGAACATCTTTTTGTATGCCATGTTAGGGCACTTTACCCTAACAGTGCTAAGTTAAAACGTCCTACAGTACAAAGAATTTGAACCTAGATAAGACGTTTTAACTTTGGACGGCAGTGTTACAAAAACGGTTTATCCCTAACGACGGGCGCAAACTCCTCCGATTCCGACGAAACTTTGTGAGCAACTGAAATACCTACCACTAGAAAGTCACGTGAGTGGTAGCCCTCAAACTCTTCTAGGGGAGGTGCTAAAAGCGACCATGACAACCGACCCCTTATGCCAACTGACCCCGGTCTCCCCTACTTGAAAAGTAGGTATAATGACAAATTTTGAGGCCGATCAAAATTTTCGGCCTCCGTCGCGATTACATAGGTGTATTATTTCAATAATAATAAACCAAAACGAAGATAGGTAGGTATTTATAATAACCTTTCTTCAAGGTGAACTCCAAGAAAACCGCTTTTTACTGTACCTAGACACCTGTAATTTTTCCTTGACTTATCTACCAATGTCGCTGGATAACGGACTGGATTAGTTCATCAGCCGTAGGCCTAAATATAACTTACGAAGTCCGGTTATTAGGATTATATCGTCTGGAAAATTGTACCTTTGATGAATCCCGACGATAATCACAACCTGAGAATTACACGTGACTAATGTTCAAGACTAATGTCTTAATATCAATTTTTTGGTCCGTTATTCTAGTTGATAACTTCGAAGCTTTTTAATTGTTGGTTAATCCGCGTTGACCGGACGGAAAATTCGGTCAATCTCTGTGGGGTCTTCACGTTGTTGACTTTTCTATCAATTTTCCACGCCGATCAATCACGTCGGAGGAAAATCCGTCCGTCTTTCGCGGGTGTTAGGAAGAAAAAAAGACCTCCCTCCGTCTATTCATTCAGTATCAATCTTCTATTCATTCAATATCAATCTTCGCTTTTATGAGCGATCGGCCCTCTTGAAAGGCGTTTTCAGAGGGTGCTGGAAAAAATCGGAAGGGTTAATTCGATGTAACTGTACGTGACGGAGGAAGTTATCGGATTTTCTTGAAGAGTTGGCTCAGTGCGATACGTGGAACGGTATTGGTCAGTAGGTTGGTTGTGGATTTATTGTTATACAACTTTTTCTTCCTCGATGATATGTAGTCAGTCAATGGTGAAAACATGTCCGAACAACACCCTGAAATTTCATTAACTTCGGAATTTTTCGTCGCTAAAAGTACCTGGCCACTGGAATACATCCCAGAACGCTAAAATTTGGTACCAGTCGACGGATTGTTATGGGTGTTCTAAGTGAAGCATGGGTTGCATTATTCATAGGGGGTTTTGCGGAATAATGAATTTCTCTCCTGCTCATCCCAGAGCGCTATATGGTACGGGTACAGGTTCTCGAATCGAAGTGAACCTACATGGACAAGTAATTTTAACCTCTCTCATTATAAGGACCTTTGATTCGAGATAGTTTGATACTTCACGATAAGAAACGGGCCAACAAGGTGGACGGGTTGGACGAGCTTGCGAATTGAATATTGAACGAGAATTTGAACCGAAGCAAAGGGTGTCCCAGCTAGTATTCGAATAAACGAATCACTGCTCTAGTTTCTATTAGATACCATGAAACAGGGGGAAAACTGGGAAAATGCGGGATCTGGTTCTGACTTACGGGGGGAGAATGAGGAAAACTCGTTCATTCCCTCGTTCTTCCCCTGAAACTCAGAACTAGAATCGCCATAATGATTACACCGGTACACGACCAAAAGACTGCCTCCAGTTTTGCAACTGATTTCTATAGATTTTGGAGCTCTGAATCCAGGAAAAATAGCCAAAATGCTCTATCCCGTCATGTTTTCTTGCAAAATTTGATTTCTTTCTCTTACGTGGACTACTTTCCCGAAAACTTGGGGGCGTATGGTGAAGAACAGGGTGAGCGGTTTCACCAGGACATCAAGCCCACCGATAGAAGGTACCAAGGAAGATGGAACACCAATATGGTGGCCGATTTCTGCTGGTTGCTGCTAATACCCTGGAAACCCTGATGAAAAATACGCCAAGCAACGCACCAAGAGGAGCATTCAGGGGAAGAAGAAATGGACCCACCAGGAGATTCCTTGACATTTCTTCTAAACTGTGTTTTCTTTTTTTCCTTTTACGGAATTTCCATTTGAAGAATTTTGAAATAAAACTTTTCTGGTGATTACCATAGTGAAATGAGCTTTATTTACAACCGGGTGACTAAGGATAACCCGATGTAGCAAAAAATCTGTACGAGATGGAGCAAATTGCCTACCAGATTTGGATTCAGCGCACCAAAAAACGTAATATTCAGTCATATTACTCGAGACAGTTGAAAAAATAAAAATAAATAAATAAAATCTATTTTTTCGTGTACCTGTGTTTTGAGCAGCAATATCCCCGATTTTCCCTGTTTTGTGGTATCTAATAGAAACTAGACCTCGTGTGGAAGTTGTTGCCAACCTCAATTTTCACAAAAATTGAGTTTTCTGCTTTTTCCCCTGTGGTTATTAATTTTTTTTTTTTTTAAACTTTTATTGATATCGAATTAACTTTCAAAGAAAAATAAACCGTTGTGAAAAATTGCAGGGTTTTTATTTTATATTTTACGTAACGCTTTTTGGGGGTTATTTTTTGGTAGATAAGTCTCGATAAAATTTATCGCATTTAATGCATTTATAAAATTTATACGCATTTAATGCGTATTACACGCTAAAAATACATCAGCGACACTGAGTGATGAGCTGTTTATTAGCATAACAAGGCAAAACAGACGAGGTGACGTTTGCCAGGGTTTTCAAACGTCCTGTGGGAAAATCGTTCGTTTCAGAAGGTTTATTCGCGTTGTCATTGGAGGAGACTCGGATAGTAATTGGACGAATGGACGTGTACTGAATGCACGCGGGGTCCGGTTCAGACGTGCATAAATATGCAAGTTCCAGTCAGGGGCTATCGGTTAGGTAGATCGAACTTGGGGTCGAGTCCCCTGCACACCACAAGACCTTTCTAGATGTACTCAACCCACAATTCAACGGATCGAATAACAAATAGTGCTACCCGGAGTGAAAAGTGGGAAATATTCTAATTCACGGACTTCGTCAAAGTCGTCTGAAGTATTTAATTGTGATTTTTGAAATTGATGATTTAGGAAGAATTGTGTGGCGTTTCACATCGCTCTGCTGCCCCCTTCTCCTCACTATGGAGTGGCGGTTTGACGTCTGCTTGACACAATTATGTTGATTGAATTTTTAAAATGTCCATTTTCAAACGCCAATTTAGATTTTGGTTTATTATTCTTGGAATACGTCTATGTAATCGCGACGAAGGTCAGAAATTCTGTTCGACCAAGAAATTTGACATTATCTGTTTCAAGACACGTAGAATCCAAAAAAAAAAAAAAAAAAAAATGTCCATCTACCGTCCGAACAGTTTTGGGCAGTAGGATTTTTTGTTAATCTGAAAATTTTGGACGGACTTACTCGTAGAATCCATTTTGGGGTTCCCAGAACGATCCGATTTCACTGTGGGGATCTGTAGGGCTTTCATGGGGCTACAAATTTTTGAAGGTGGTGCAATAGGGTGTCGTTTTCCAAGTAATTTCTGACGCATAATCAATTTTTCCACAACTGCCCAAACATTGTACAACAAAAAATTATTCTCAATGACACAGACATAATTTTTGCACAATTGATTTTTTTTTCTGTTGCGTTTTCTGAGAAAACTTTTCTTAGCTTCGTCCACATCCTCCATCGGGCTTAACCGTGCGAAAAACAACCAGCTCTCCGAATTTATCGTAAAAAATTCATAACTCCCGAGCGTTCACCCTCATATTACAGTATTATGTCTCCCGTGGGAAATATCTGCCAGAGCGGTCAGCCCCACCCCACAAACGAAATGTCGGGAATAACGGAGTCGAATCAAATAGTAAACCCTTCAAAGCCCGTACCGGGATTTGGAATTCGCTACGCACTTATTCGCTGGAAGCTCTAAAATATTTTACGTCGGGAGCCGTAAAAGCGGATTTTACGGGCCGCTCGAGTAACATTTGCTCGCTTCGTAACTCACCCGAGCACCGCCATGTTAACCCCATTGTGGATTATGTTCGACTATAATGGTCCTAGATATAGCATCGTAATGTGCCATGGACACCGTATTTTACTCGACTGGTGAAATGGAGAACTTTGATATCTCCTACAGCGTTCGCTTTCATGTTAAAAGAGTAATTTAACCTAATTAAATATCACGTTAAAAGAGTAATTTAACCTAATTAAATAGTAGCCTTCAATCATGGAGCTCCCTCAGCTGTTCACAAGTTCTCGGAACCACTCAAACCTGAATATTCATTAGTTCAAATGAATTGTTAGAATCTGCTCCAGTAAATGATCACTACCAAATTGTTTTTCCCGATCCTGAAGGGTGATGGTCAAATAAGACCAATAACGAAAACTAAATGCTATCCAAGCTAAACAAAAACTAAAGTAATCCGAACTTCAACCAAAATGTAAACAAACAAAAAACTGCAAATTTTACACAAGGGTTTTGTGCAAAAAATTTGAAGACATTAAATTTTGCAGTTTTTTTTAAATTTTTATTTAGGTAGGTAGGTAGGTAGCTATTTATTTTTTATTTTGCTTCCGAGTCTGCGAAGCAGCGGAAGCCTTGTGTTCACTTTCGAGAGAAAAAAAATTTTTGTTGTCCGAATTTAAAATTTCCACTCGCATTTTGCGTTTCATAGCCTACTGAACAAATTTGGTTCCGTGTCTGTCGGTCTGTGGGTCTGTGGGTCTGTGGGTCTGTGGGTCTGTCGGTCTGTCGGTCTGTGGGTCTGTCCGCATTTCCTTGTTACAGCCATAATTTCCCCAATTTTGAATGAATTTAGCTCAAATCTTGAGGGATTATGCGGATCAGGCTCCTTGAGGTCCCATACGAATTTCATCGCAATTGAATCAGCGGTACGCTCTGCGCATGCGCTAACGTGAAATTCTTGAAACAGGCATAACTTTCTCAGTTTTGATCGGATTTCAATCAAATTTTCAGGAATTGTGTGCGTATAGCTCTAGATGGTACCCTGTCAGTTTCATCACGATTGAATCAGCGGTACGCTCAGCGCAGGCGCGAACGTAATTTCCTTGCCACAGCCATAACTCCTACAATTTTGATCGGATTTCAATCAAATTTTCAGGAATTGTGTTGGTATAGCCTTAGATGGTTCCCTATCAGTTTCATCACGATTGAATCAGTGGTACTCCCTGCACATGCGCGAACGTAATTTTCTTGTTACAGTTGTTACGTTCATTTTGAACTTGGCACGAGGAAGCTCATGTGCCATTGCCTTGGCAGTGTATTTTTATTTTTATTTATTTTTTATTTTTTATTTTTTATTTTTTATTTTTATGTTCAGTTTGGTTTAGTTTTGTTTTAATTTTGATTGTAGTTCAGATTATTTTAGTTTTTGTTTAGTTTGGATTGCTTAGTGTTCGGACAGATGTGGGACTTCGAAAAATGGATTATGCGTCGAAAATGGAAGACCTCCTACATTAGTCACTTTTTTTTAACCTTCAACAAATCATACCTAGGATGGTTTTTTGGACCTCTGATGTATGGATCTTGATAGTAACACTATTCGGCTGTTGAATGGACGAAGAACTAATCATTTTAGTATCACTAATTAATTGTGGAGACCGTTTTTCCAAACCCTTCCAAACTGACCAAGGTAGGAACCGTGCTCCTCCCTTGGTCAGGTCTGGCTCCTCCCTTGGTCAACTGTCTGACAGAAGATGTTTTTGATCAGAAATAATTGGTTTATTGGCCATTTATGCCCTTTATATCACAAAATGTTTATTAAAATGATTATTTACCAAAGGATACCTAATAATATTATATATCATATTATGATTATCACTTTTGACTTTCGAAGGTGACCAAGGTAGGGACGATATCGTAATATTTACCTGACCAAGGTAGGGTCAACTCCCAAAAATCTTCAACAGGCTCTAAAATAATTAATTCGATTATTTTTTATGCCATTTACATCACAAAATATTTATACACAAAACATTAAAAATTTAGGACAAAATATTTCCCTCGTGTATACCACCCAAACTATCAACTGACCAAGGTTGGGGCCTGACCAAGGGAGGAGGTCTTCCCCTACTCGGCGATTGACACCTCATTTGACGTTCTAACATCTTTCAAAAGCTCCATTTGTAGCCTCACGAAAGCCCCATAGATCCCCACGGTGAAATCGGATGGCTCTGGGACCCCCCCAAAATGGATTCCATGTCCAAAAATACACCGGAAAATCCCTCCCGTACCCCCTTTTTAGCCCACAAAGCCCCACGGGTTAGTGCGATTGGGCTGAACACCTTGCGGGTACAACTAGATGGTAAACCGAGTATTTTTTCAAGAGTAAGACTACACTGAGAAAACGACTCTGTTAAAGTTTGACGAAAAATACTGTTAACGAGTAAATACTGTTAAACATCGTCGATTCCCGGTATTGCAATAACAGAATAAGACTGTTATTGAGTAAAATGCCGCCCCTTGCCAAGATTTCCCCAACTTTAACAGTGTTTTGGTAACAATAACAGAGTTAGATAGTTGCAGTAACCGTATAATACTATTGATGAGCTTTGGAAAAAAGCGTTAACACTATAGGACAGGCGAAGACGGTTAATGAGGGTTTGAGCAATATGACAATTGTTGTATGGAGACTCGGTTAAAGCATGGCTTGGCAGTATTAGTCGGTTAAAACATCACTGATACTGTTAAAGAACCCTCAACTCGGTTATTGCAAGCACCCAATACGGTTATTGCTATAGTATCTGAATTCATTTATAACATGCATCAGCAGTATCGAAACCTGTAATACTGTTATTACAGCCCGACTCTGTAAATGCCACCCCACAATACGGTTATTGCAGGAGATTTGAAAGTCTGTTGATTTATACATTAACTGCTCTAAAAATTTGTGACACCCAAAATGGTTATTGTCTCTTCTTGACATGGTTAACTCAGAAAATTATCACCTCTGTAAACGTGTATATTAAACGTTTGAGATTTTATAACTTTGTTAATACACTCCCACTCTGTTTTTGCAAATCATGAACGCTGGGGGGCAAATCATGGGGTCTGGTCACGTTTTTCAGCCGCAGTCAGCGGTGCTGTCACTAAAACATTTCTAGCTCAGCCTCTGTTCAACATAGCTCTCTGTTAAATTTTTTGTTTCAAAAAAATTTTTTTTTTTCAAAAATTCATTTTTTACTCGAAAAATATTTAACCTCCTGGGATCCTTCAAAAATCCCATTTTTAGCCCCATTAATGCCCTATAGATCGCAACAGTGAAATCGGATCGTTCCGGGACCCCCAAAAATGGATTCTACGTTCAAAAGTACTTAGAAAACGACACCTAACTCGATCCCATAGCTAAAAGCCTTAAAAAAACCCTCCCGTAGCCCCATAGCGCCCCACGGGTTTGGGCGATCGGACTGAAAACCTTGCGGGCACAACTAGATGGTAAACCAAGTATTTTGTCAAAATTTGAGATTTAAAAAAAAAAATTCCTACTGCTCAAAACGGCCCGGACGGCGGACGGCGTACAGCGGACGGACATATCGGATTTTGAATGTAGACCTCTTGAAACGGATAATGTCAAATTTTGAGGCCGATCAGAGTCGTCGACCCTCATCGCGAAAACATTGGTGTATTATTCCAAGAATAATAAACCAAAAGTGTGCTTGACCACATCCAATAAATCCCAAAAAAATCCCCCGCACAAGAGAAGGAATACAAATGATTTTTCATGGTGGAAAATTCAAGATTCCACGACTTAAAGTGCAGGAGGGCATTTAGCGTTAGCGCACGTAAAGTTCGTGAAATTGCACGTTTTCATAACGCCAAAAAAAAAAAAAAAAATGATAAAAATGTCCATTCATTTGTTAACATTTTTCAACATTTTTTGATATTTTTTTTAGAATTTTTCGTCAAGCTATTTCCAACTACCTACCTACCTGTGGTTAGACCTAGGTAGGTAGTTGGTGGACAATTTGATGGAATCAGTTAAATTTGAATCAAATTGTGGCGTTCTCCCAACACTTGGACTCAACTCTTCAAATGAAACATAAAATTAAATTATTTTGAGTGATTCAATAAAGAAAATCACTGATTGAGGGTGAAAAATGGATCCAAATGTCATAGTTCAATCTAGCTTTTTGAATTTATAATTTTTACTAACATTGGACTTTTCTGTAGGTAATCCACTATGACAATGTCATGATCTGTTACCGGATACTGCCCTTCACCTTTTGTATGGAAATCAGTCAAATGCATGATCGATCGATCATACATAAATGTCAGTTAAATTTAACTGTCATCACAGAACAGCAACTTGATTAACATGTTGAAACCCATGTTGACATTTGAAAATTACGTCTTTCTCTTTACGATGCATTCATTGCATGTAATGCATTCATTGTCACCATGCCTTCAAATTTGTCTAAACGTCAATTTGCAAAAGAAATCAGGCACTTCTTAGTTTGAAGAACAGGGTTACAACATATGATTTCTTTGGCTCAAAACAGACGCAGGAAACATTCTGATGAAATGGGTTCATTTCGCTAAATGAACATCCATATTCCGCAATGCAATTGTTTGGGAAGCCCCAATTGACTCACCTCGGCTGGCGAATGAAAAAAATAGTGCATGTTCCTTTATTTCGTCCTTTTGTTAAACTGCGTCTTTGTTTTTTTAACAGTATTCAAAACGTACCTATGTAATCAGTAGGTAACCGACTTTGACCAGTGACGTCACCGAGTGTAAGGTCAACATGTTCGGTCAAGTGTAAAGTAGCCATTTTGTTTTGGATGCAACAATCGAATTTGATATTGTTATCGTGTCTTCTATGGGCAGTTGGTACTGTTAAAGCATCTCCTCCACGAGAAATTTGAGCACTGCGCATGCGCTTCCCAACTCCGGCCACCAACTTGACTGATGCAGAGAGCTCACTTCGACTTGTTTGGCTCTACTGAGCATGTGTAAGATAAGTGCGTGTACCTACTTCACAACCTGGCGATTTTTATTGACTTCTTTCGGATTTCTCCACACCATTTGGATATTTGCTTTGACAAAGTAAGTGTTAGGTGTAGGTTTTTAATTTTTTATTATTAGCGATAGGTTCACGTTTTGGTTAGGATACTAAAAAATAGGGATAATCAGAAAATACTCCCAGAAAAAAAGATCCTGCAGGGCGGAAAAAAATCCCCCAATACAAAAAATGGAAGGGGGGGGGGGATCCGTAACTTTAAAAATCTTTTATTTCATAATAATGATAACAATAGATGAAATCCAAACATGGTTTTTCGTCAGGAGGTATAATATATAATGTAAGCCCGGTTTCAGAATCATAAAGTCTGAAAAAACGCAAACGAATTCTACCATCATTCGTCCCGGAACCTTTGAAAACGTTTTTAAAAAGATAAAACCTGTACCTAGTCACCGCGGGAGCAGCGTAAAAATAATTGAAAAAACAACGAAAAATGACTGTAAATCGATTCATCCTTCATGGTAAAAAGGAACAAGCGGAAATAATTTTTTTACCCGCCAAAAATTTAAGTAGACGGGACTTTAAAACTTTTTTGGGCCCCGAAAATTTTCAAATACATCGTGCACGATGAGTGGGTAAGCCGGAGCTTTGAAATACAGAAACAATAAGACCCGATTCGACGGCACCAACTGCTTACCTTAACCCCTACGACAAGTGCATAATATGACATAATATGTAGTAGGATGATATTATTATGAGTAATGTAGTAGGATGATATTATTATGAGTAATGTAGTAGGATAATATTATTATAGGATAATTATATTATTATTATAGGATAATATGACATAGTATCCTACTAAATTGTAGTATAGTAGGTACATGATAATATTATTATCATCAGGAGATTCTCCTGCATTTCCAACAACGCTATTTCTTCTCCGGGAACGGAAAATACTGGGGATTTTTTTCCGGGCCCTTTTGCTTTATTATTCTTGGAATAATACACCTATTCCGGAGTATTATTACGGGGGTCGACGACTCCGATAGGCCTCAAAATTTGACATTATCCGTTTCAAGAGGTCTACATTCAAAATCCGAAATATCCGTCCGCCGTCCGGGCCGTTTTGGGCAGTAGGAATTTTTTTAAAAATCTGAAATTTTGAAAAAATACTCAGTTTACCATCTAGTTGTGCCCGCAAGGTTTTCAGCCCGATCGCCCAAACCCGTGGGGCGCTATGGGGCTAAAATGGGGCTACAGAAGGGGTTTTTGAAGGCTTTTAGCTATGGGATCGAGTCAGGTGTCGTTTTCGAAGTATTTTTGGATGTAGAATTCATTTTTTGGGGTCCCGCAGCGATCCGATTTCATTGTTGCGATCTATAGGGCTTTCATAGGGCTAAAAATGGGATTTTTGAAGGATCCCAGGAGGTCAAATATTTTTCAAGTAAAAAACAACAACAAATGTTGAAAAAAAGTTTTGAAAAAAAAATCCAAAAATAATTTTTTTTTTTGAAACAAAAATACAAAAAAAAAATTTTATTTTTTTTTTTTCATTGACAAAATTAAATTTCTGCACAAGTAACGTATATAAAAGAATAATAAACCCTTGTGTAAAATTTGCAGCGTTTTTATTTCGGTACTTTTTTTCTGTGAATCAAAATAGATTTAGCTTTTGAATAGGTTAGAAAGAAATAGGTTTATTTATTGACTAGGTTGATAGAACACATAGGTTTAGGAGTATTTATTTAGTGAGAAGACTATAAGCCTCTAAATGAATACTACAAAAACCTAATAAACAAAAACTCCTAACCACACTAGGTATAGTGTCAGGGGTAGTTAGGAGTTTTTGTTAGTCTTGAGTAGTGTTTTTTGTTTTACAATTTTTGTAATTTATTTATTTATTTTTTACCCATTTTATTTATTTTTCTTCTAATTTCTTATATATATATATATAAGAAATTAGAGGAAAAATTTATTTTTATAATTTTTAAATTATTTACGTACCTATTTCATTTTTTGTATTTGTCGTAGGTACCTACTTGTCACGGTCAAATTCCTGTACAGTAGAAACTCGGTATTTTGTTAATTAATTTTCAACTTTTATTAATTTTGTGAATTGCATTTTAATTTTAAAACACGAAGTCTTTTTTTAATTTTTGGTTTATTATTCTTGGAATAATACATCTATGTTTTCGCGACGGAGGTTGACGACTCCGAACGGCCTCAAAATTTGTCATTATCCGTTTCAAGAGGTCTTGATTCCAAAACCGAAATGTCCGTCCGCCGTCTGAGCCGTTTCGGGCAGTAGGATTTTTTTTTTAAATCAGGAATTTCTTTAAAAATCTGAAATGTTGACATTATACTCGGTTTACCATCTAGTTGTGACCGCAAGGTTTTCCGCCCGATCGCCAAAACCCGTGGGGCGCTATGGGGCTATAGGAGGGTTTTTTAAAAAGGCTTTTGGCTATGGGGTCGAGTTAGGTGTCGTTTTCGAAGTATTTTTGGACGTAGAATCCATTTTTTGGGGTGCCTGAACGATCCGATTTCACTGTTGCGATCTATAGGGCTTTCATGGGGCTACAAATGGGATTTTTGACGGATCCCAGAGTTCAAATATTTTTCAAGTAAAAAAATAAAAAATTTTGAATGAAAATCAAAAAGAAATTTGTTTTTCTAAAAATTTTTCGATTGACTCAGAATTGAATTTCGGCACAAGTAACCTAAATCGAAGAATAATAAACCCTAGTGTAAAATTTGTAGCGTTTTTTCTACATACCTACACACTTTTTTTTTTCCATTTTGTAGTAACGTAATGCTGGGATGTTACCCACATGTACTATAATGATCACGGCTTATTCAAAATGCGCTGGATTCATACGATAGTGTACAATTTGATTACCTATCCATTTCAGTGTCTAGATTCCAAAAACGAAATGTGCGGTGATGTTGTTGGTTTCAGCTCTTGGGTTTGACAGAACGGCGACGTTACAGACCCTTTTAAACCGAGAGGTGGTAAAGGAAATCGAAGGCATCAGTTTTGGAGAAAAGGCCCTTCTCCTTCTCAAGTGCTGAGCGTGGTTCAACCGTGGGCTCCAAGACTCAGAAGACGAAAACCTCTCAACCTCAGACACGAAGTAGGTTGTCCAAAGCTTTGCGATTTCGTGATATTGCCATATTTTTAGCAGAATCCCTACATGAATCCCTCCATCAACACGTCACCATGGTCATTTGGATAACGCCACCAATTCGCTGTTTCAGTATGCAGAATCCCTTCTCGCGAATCCCATTCCCAGTCCAGCGAAACCGTCGACGTCATTCCAATCAAGCAGCAGAGGAGAACTACCGTTGAAGAGACAAGCCAGGCGGGTCGAACGACTCCCAGCACTCTTCGGGCTCAAAAGTTCATCCAAGGGCAAAGAAAAGGTTGCAGTTAGAGGCAGAAGTTTCAGTTGAAGGTAATTATGTCAGATTTTGAAGAACATTTGACTAAAACATGTCTTCCACCTTATTGATTGGCATATTGACCTGTTGTTCACAGATTTAAAGAGACTTCCTCCTCCTCCAGAGCACAAGCGTAGTGTGGAGGTGACTCCCCACAATTTACTGAGCTGTCGAAGAAGACGACAACAGTCGAGTCAACAGACTTGCGTACCTACGCAACAGTACACTGATGTCTGCTTTTACCCATTCCTCCCAATTATTGGATATAAATTGGTAAGACGCTTTCTTGCCCGAATGTTTCATATAATTATGAAGTACGTGCCCATTTACACCCCCCCCCCCCCCCCTATTGCATCTACAACTCTCCATGATGGTCCGCTATGACGTGTTATCTCTTATCTGTTGACAGGTAGCACTAGACTTCGCGTACTTACACCCTGAAGTTGAACCAACAGCCTTGGTGAAAGGCCTCCGTACACACCACGAGGGAATATTCCAGCTCACCGTTTGTGAGAAGGATAATCAGAGAACTGCGGAGAGGAAGCAGATATATATGGAGCGACTCAACCTCTACTTAAAATCAGGTAGCTATCAATCACCTGATTGACAACTTATGTTGACTTTAGTACCATTGGAAAGCTGGTGAAGTTGCTGATTTGTGAACTGACCCATGTGACTGAAAACCCTTTTGATGTAAATACATTACAATTATTATCCTTTTTTTAACAGGGGAGATGAACAAACCTACTGCCCTTGATCGTCAAAGGTGGGCTAAGCAGGGTGCAAGGCGTGAAGATCAGCGCTTTCATCTTGCGCTTGAGTCTACAATCAGCTGAGGAGGAACTGACAAGAAGGCGCGCTATCTATCCATTCTATCCATTGAAAATTAGCGTTTTCAAATTGAGTTTTCAACCAAAAAGTACTAAATCCAAATTGAAACCAACCAAAAATTAAATTCACTCAAGCGAATATAGTATACTAACGCTAGGTATTATTTTTGTGGTGCAACCTTCTCATTTGTTATGTATGTAAATTTGAACGAATTTATCATTGAATATAAATATCATGTTGATTAACAAAGAAATTAAATTCACTCAAATGGCTATAGTACCTATACTATAACTATAGTTTTTGTCGTGCAACCTCCTCATTTGTTATGTATGTAAATTTGCACGAATTTAAATATTATTGAATGTAAATATCATCGTTTATTAACAAATCATATAACTCAGTCGATGTTAGAATAATAACTTGAATGTTGTAAAGAATGCACTTTTCTAATAAGTATTGTTCGCATTTTCAAGTCTTTTTCATTTCACGTTTAAGATTCTTGGCTATGTTGAAATGAATTTCATCGCCCATTCATAATACATGACTTTAATTACCTACCTATTGGTTATAGGCAACTTTAACGAATTTGAAGTATCATCTTGTTCTTAGTTATCAACAAAATTTGAGAAAAACAAATCGGTTTTGTACGCACATTTGAACGACTGTACTTGAAAGAAATGTGATTTATTCAAGATTTATTAAGGAATAAACTGTATATAAATTGAAAACACCTTGTTTTCCAACTGTCTTCTCCCTTGTATCCTGGTATGATTTGTTCTAAACGTTTCTTTTTTTTTGGTTTTGCAGTCAATTGCTTGATATTTCATTGCTTCAAAATGCTGCAGCCAATTTGAAAAAAACAAAAAAAAAACGGTTAGAGCAAGTTCTGCCAGTATATGAGTTGGTGGATGTAACAGTGATCTTCTTGGTTGATGTCAGCATCAACTGAATAGGCAATACTGTTCTGCAGAATTTCCTATTCAGTCGATGCTGGCATCATCCAAGAAGAACACTGGTACATTAACCGTGTTCTGTTCGGTCAATGTATGCATTGACCGTATAGTCAATACCGCTGTTGCACGCATCAGCAGTATTGCCTATACTGTCAATGCATACATTGACTGAACAGAACATGGTCACATCAACCGACTCATATACTGATAGTACCTACCCTAACCGTATTGGGTACACTGCTAGTGCGTGCATCAGCAGTATTGAGCGATACTGCTGAAGCAAACTTCAACAATTGATTGAGGTCAATGAAGTCATTAACAGAACAAGAAATACTGCCAATGAACGCATCAGCAGTATTGAGCAATACTGCTAAAAGCAAACTTCAACAGAATTGATTGAGGTCAATGAAGGCATTAACAGAACAAGAAATACTGCCAATGAACGCATCAGCAGTATTGCTCAATACTGCTGATGCGTTCATTGGCAGTATTTCTTGTCTGTTAATGCCTTCATTGACCTCATTGAGCAATACTGCTAAAAGCAAACTTCAACAGAATTGATTGAGGTCAATGAAGGCATTAACAGAACAAGAAATACTGCCAATGAACGCATCAACAGTATTGAGGGATACTGCTAAAGCAAACTTTTTTTACTGAGTAATACTGTTGGCAGAGAGTTACCGAATTGAAATACTGCTATTGCTTTACATTAACCGTATTGGCGGGGGCAGCGGACACATTAACAGTATACTCAGGGGGCGGCATTTCAATAACAGTATTCACTCATTAACAGTATCAATACGGTTGGCAGAGCATTACAGGATTATACTGTTAAACTTTAACAGTATTTTAGGCCGTTTTTTCTCTCAGTGTAAAAAAAAAAAGTCCTATTGCCCAAATCGGCTCGTTTTCGTTTTTTGAATCCAGACATCTCAAAACGCATAATAGTCCAGTCGCCAGAGGATTGAAAGGGGGAGGGCTCATGCAAGACAATATCCATAAAGTTGCTCCACGTGGCGCATCTAAGCTCCAAAAGTGGAGCAAAGATGTTATCCCCCCATTACCGGCTGAAGCGTTGACTAATCGTGTTGACGACACCTAGGTCCTTTCGTTACCGTATTGGTCGTCAACACGAGCAGTTAACATTTTTGGGTCTCCCAGAAAAATAACAGAGAAGAAATGAAAAAACCCCTAAAGACATATCTATGTCAAACTGACAGGTTGTTGTAAAGGTACGCTTGCATACCAGTCTGCAACACATTGGGACATTTTATGTGTTTATTATTAATGGATACTGATTAACAGGAGGTCGTCTCCAGTTTTGGTCAGACGGTTACCTCCCGTAATGATTTACTGTCTATTGTTTTGATTTAGCCTCAGATATTGCGGTGTATCTTATTACTAGTACTATGTGAAGTAATACAACTGTTGTATTATTTATTCATCACCAGCGCAACGACTCAGCTCCAAGTGGGGGGTTCTGCTTCATAGTTACCGGTATAATATATTATGTTTATCGGTAGTTATTAACGCTTTTTGTTAACGAATTTTTCGTTTGTGTACCAAAGTAAAGACATAAAATGTCAATATGAATAATATGTTACACCAGAATATTATTATGGTGTAGAAGCTTTTACTTTTGTTTTATTATTCTTGGAATAATACACCTATGTTTTCGCGACGGGGGTCGACGACTTCGATCGGGCTCAAAATTTGACATTATCCGTTTCAAGAGGTCTACATTCTAAATCCGAAATGTCCGTCCGCCGTCCGCCGTCGGCCGTCCAGGCCGTTTTGGGCAGTAGGAATTTTTTAAAAAATCTGAAATTTCGGCAAAATACTTGGTTTACCATCTAGTTGTGCCCGCAAGGTTTTCAGTTCGATCACCCAAACCCGTGGGGCGCTATGGGGCTATAATGGGGCTACGGGAGGGGTTTTTTTTGAAGGCTTTTAGCTATGGAATCGAGTTAGGTGTCGTTTTCGAAGTATTTTTGGACGTAGAATCCATTTTTTGGGGTCCCGGAACGATCCGATTTCACTGGGGCGATCTTTAGGGCATTCGTGGGGCTAAAAATGGGATTTTTGAAGAATTCCAGGATGTTGAATATTTTTCGAGTAAAAAATACAGAATTTTTGAAAAAACACAGTTTTGAACAAAAAAAATCCAAAAAAAAATTTTTTTTTTGAGATAAAAATCCAAAAAATTTTTTTTTTTAAATTTCTTCATTGACAGAATTAAATTTCTGCACAAGTAACGTATATCAAAGAATAATGAACCGTTGTGTAAAATTTGCAGCGTTTTTGGTTTATTATTCTTGGAATAATACACCTGTTTTCGCGACGGAGGTCGACGACTGGGATCGGCCTCAAAACTTGACATTATCCGTTTCAAGAGGTCTACATTCAAAATCCGAAATGTCCGTCCGCCGTCCGGGCCGTTTTGGGCAGTAGGAATTTTTTTTTAAATCTGAAATTTTGGCAAAATACTTGGTTCACCATCTAGTTGTGCCCGCAAGGTTTTCAGTCCGATCGCCCAAACCCGTGGGGCGCTATGGGGCTAAAATGGGGCTACAGGAGGGGTGTTTTGAAGGCTTTTAGCTATGGGATCGAGTTAGGTGTCGTTTTCGAAGTATTTTTGGACGTAGAATCCATTTTTGGGGGTCCCAGAACGATCTGATTTCACTGTGGCGATCTATAGGACTTTCATGGGGCGAAAAATGGGATTTTTGAAGGATCCCAAGAAGTTAAATATTTTTCGAGTAAAAATTAAAGAATTTTTGAAAAAACACATTTTTGAAAAAAAAAAAAATCCCCCCAAAAATGTTTTTTTGAAATATAAAAATCCAAAAAAAAAATTTTTTTTTAATTTTTTTATTGACAGAAATAAATGTCTGTACAAGTAACCTATATCACAGATAATAAACCCTTGTGTAAAATTTGCAGCGTTTTTTAATTGTTGTTATGGGTCTGAACAACAAAATATCAAAAATGGGGTTAACATTTTTTCTGGGAGAACTTTTGGCGGGCAAAAAAAACTCGATTTTTCTAACATTAAGTTCTAACCTATCCAGTTTTTCACCAATAACTCGAAAACTGAGCGACGCAGGGAAAACTTTCCAAGTTGGAGGGCATACAATTCTGCGTCGAATGACTCCCCTACACATTAAAATCGGTTCAGCCGTTCAGCCACAATCAAGCGTCAACAATAAGCATTTTTTCCAACTTGACTGAAAAATAGGATTCGCTCATGTTTCAACCCCTGTAACTTATGAACGGCTAATGCAACTGAATTAGCTCAAAATTATGTTGTACAGCATCAAATTAGGAATTAAGGAAGCACCTGAAATTAGAAAAAAAACTACTACTTACCAAGCGAGAATACGAGTTTAAACCAAAACAAGAAACACCAATCTTACACCTTTCGGTAAGCGGAAAACCACGTTTTTGAGAACGTTTTCGGCTGTAGCTCGAAAACTATTGGTCCGATTCCAAATTTCTTTATTTTTTCGTGAAATGTGAGATTAAGGTTTCCCATCACAGCTATTTCATGGGAAATTTTGATTTGAGCTTTCATAAGGAGGGGCAGGCATGTAAAAAAAAAAAGGCAAATTTGGTCAAAAACGTGTTTTTCGCACATTTTTGCCCATAACTCGAAAACGGTTAGTACGGTCTTAATTCTCGTCTTTTCTGGTGAAAGCTGATTAAATTGTATATAATATATATTATAAAAACATATATGGGGGACATTGCATTACCCTTCCCTTAGCCCCTTTTTACTCCCACAGAGCCCCACGGGAAAGTGCGATCGGGCCAAAAACATTCCGGACACAAGTAGATAATAAACCGATTAGTTGGTTAGGAGTCGTTCTCTCTCCCAAACCAACTCATTGGATTAGACCTCTGCACCATTGGCAAACAACCACTTTATAAACCGATTATTTTGTCGACATTTTAGATTGAAAAAAATCCTACGGCCCAAACGGCTCAGACGGCATACGGGCATTTCGTTTTTGGGGTCAACACAATGTCATCTGGAAACACGTGACAGTGACAATATACCAAAACGGAAAGCAACAGACAACTCAGCAACAAACTTTTCAATTCATTTTTTTCGTCTTTCGAGTGATATCAATAATTAACCTCAACCCAACTAATACGGGGAAATGTATGGCTTAAGCGATGTTCCCAGTGAAGTAACGGTTACAGAACTTAATTGGTGCGAACTCGAGCGTAATAAGGGAAACCAATATTATTCTCACACGAGCGTCTTGATAAAACAACCATTTATCACGACAGAGGAAAAAACGCTGCAAATGTTACACGAGGGTTTTTTATTCTTCGATAAAGGTTAAATGTGCAAAACTGTTTTGCACAATTAATTTAGGTACCTAACTAAATCTGAGTCATAAAGAAACTAGTTTTGAAAGTTAAAAAACATATATATATAATCTGTGGTAGGTACAATGATTGAACCGATGACGGACCTCGTAAAATGGATTATGCGTATCTTGAAACGTAATAATATTATGTCTCATTTTAAGCCAATGAGAACTTTCGACCTCCGTCGCGATTACAAAGGTGTATTATTCCAAGAATAATAAACCAAAAGGAGTTGAAAAATTGAACAAAACGCTGCAAGTTTTACACAAGGGTATATTATTCTTTATATGTGAATTGTGGAAAATTAATTCTGTATCAAAAAGAGAAAAGTTTTTAAAAATTAAAAAAAAAAAATCTGTACAATGTTTGGACAGATGTGGGACCTGGAAAAATGGATTTTGCGTCCAATATTACTCGGAATACGACACCTCACTTTAACTCCTAGGATCCTTGCAAAATTCCATTTCTAGCCCCATGAAAGCCCCATAGATCACCACTACACGGTAAAATCGGATCGTACCGGGACCCCCCGAAATGGATTCTACGTTCAAAAATACTTCGAAAACGACACCTAACTCGACCCCACAGCCGATACCCTTCATAAACCCCTTCCGTAGCCCCATAGCGCCCCACGGGTTCCTACTGCCCAAAAATGATCGGATGGACATTCCGTTTTTGGAATTTAGACATCTTGAAACGTATAATGTTAACTTTTGCTGCCGTTCAGAATTTTCGACCTCCGGCGCGATTACATAGGTGTACTATGCCAAGAAATAATAAACAAACGAACGAAAGTATTGTAAATTAAAAAGATACGTTGGTAATAGAAGAAAAAAAATCAAAAGCAATTTTCTTTTTCTTTTTTCAATTTTTTACATAATTCAGTAATATTATATTTTTTTCAAAAATGATTTACAATAATTGTAAATAATTGTTGGTTGAAGAATAATGATTATTCTTCAATTTAATATTTATAATTACTTTTTAATAACATACCAATTTCAAGAAAATAATTCATTCTTCAATGAAATTGAAATACTTATTATTGAAAAGGGTAAGAACCGGTCAATTTGACGGAAACTTCACTTACCAGTCAGTTTGAGTGAGAAATTGTTGATTTTAACGTCCTGTTCCTGAAACAAAACGAAAAGCACGTTCAAAACCTTGTCTTCGTTATTGCAAAATTTGTCATCTCTACAATGTCATGGTTAGGCGAATTTTTCTAAATTAAAAGCCTCCAACAAAACGCGCCAGGTCCATCATATTAGAATCCTTGTCCCCCCCCCCCCCCTCAACGTCAGGCGATGCCTGGGGGAGTTTTGGCCCTTCATGGAGACCGGCCCTTGTAAACGGTTTAGTTGTTGTTTGTTTGTGGCATTGGTTCTAGTTACGCCTTTCCCTTTAACGAGATTACGAGATTACAAGCTGTGTTCACTTCCAAGTCAATAAAGTGGACACGATGACTTGATTACATATCGTAGATAGGGCAATCATAGTGGTTTGTGATTTCAACTTCCAATCGTGCCTTCCATGTGGATGGACGGGGTATGAATCAGTGGGCAGCCTGACCACTTCCCATGACCAGACCAGGCGCGGATCGAAGAGGTGGGGCCTATAACCTCCCTGGACTGAGGCCAAGCGAGAACCAAGCCCGCCAACTTCCCATGACTAGGACCAAGCCTGCCTACTTCCCTAGACTGGGTCCAAGCTTTCCAACTTCCCATGACGAAGACCAATCCTGAAAAATTCCCTGGACGAGGCCAAGCCTACCAACTTCCCATGACCAGGGCCAAGCCCACGAACTTCCCCAGACTGAGGCCACGGCTACCAAATTCCCCAGACTGGGACAAAGCCTGCCAACGTCCCATGACCAGGAACAAGACTGCCAACTTCCCCAGACTGGCTAACCTGCCAAGTTTCCAGGACTGATAGGTGCTAAGCTGGCTAACCTTCCTGGACTAAGGCCCAGCCAGCCAACTTCCCCAGAGCCTGCCAACCGTTTCAATCACCTGCTTAAGCCTCTGCGTTAATTTTCCCTCGAAGTTTTAAAAATTTAATACGAAACCACTCCGAGAGTACCACCACCAAGTTAAATCATCAGTCAACTGAATCTAAAGGCGCAACTAAACGCACATTGAGTTTTACGACTTGGGTTCTTACAGCTCAACGAAACCGGTTACCTCCACATACCTTCCTCGCCATTGCCAGCTAAGTTTAACTGGCATCAATCGAAATTATGACGAACGCCGAGACAACACAGAACACATCTGCCACAACCAACATCCGCAGGGCACCTGGTTTTATGGCATTAATGATTTTGACACCATTTCTCCGCGACGGTTGATCCCAAATCCTCTTCGTGTCGGCGGGGTGCGAATCTCACGATTGTTCTGATTGTCGTCCATTTTCGCGTCACTCTTCTTTTTTTTTTCTTTCTCGGTTTGTTACGCTTTCTGGCGTGTGATGTCCTCTTAATTGGGTTGTTCTCGAAATCCCCCTAACGGTCTGCGTGGAAGCGAACAAAAAGGGAGCCAAAACTTACCCGAGTAGGTAAGTTACAAAGAATTATAACTCATTATAAAGAATTTTACGTTTATAAAAAAAATCACTGGAAAATGAGCAAAACATATTTGTGTACGGAGTCTGGGTTCAAATCCCTTATCGGTAAGTATACAGGCCCTACCTCCAAATGTAGATAATATCTAAATAATAAAAAATAAAAAATAAAAAGAGAGGAATTGGAAATTAATTCTAAAATAAAATACCTAACAAATAAAATAAAATTTATTTAATAAGAAACGCTGCAAATTTTACACAAGGGTTTATTATCCTTTGATATAGGTTACTTGTGCAAAAATTAACTCTGTCAATAAAAGTCTTGAATTTTTTTTCAGTTTTTCAAAAATATATATATATATATTTTCAATTTTTTTTTACTCGTAAAATATTAGACGTCCTGGGATTCTTCAAAAATCCCATTTGTAGCCCCGTGAAAGCCCTATAGGTTCTCACAATGAGATCGTACCGTTCTGGGACCCCCTAAATGGATTCTACGTCCAAAAATACTTCGAAAACGACACCTAACTGGATCCGATAGCCGGAACCCTTCAAAAACACCCTCCCTTAGCCCCATAGCGCCTCACGGGTTTGGGCGATCGGGCTGACTAGATGGGAAACCGAGTATTTTGTCAAAATTTCAGATTTTTAACAAAATTTGTTAAAAAAGGAATTTAATTCCTACTACTCAAAACGGCTCGGACGGCAGACGGACATTTCGTTTTTTGAATCTAGACCTCTTGAAACGAATAATGTCAAATTTTGAGGCCGATCGGAATTTTCGACCTCCGTCGCGAATACATACTATGCGCGAATACACCTATTAAGTGTATTATTCCAAGAATAATAAACCAAAATCAAATGTGAATAAAAAATTAAACAACTAATTATTAATAATTGTGTTTTCATTATAATTAATTACTCCTTTTTTTAATTATTAAATTTTTAATTCAAATAATTATCAGGTTCAGACCTGAATGAAGGTTCAACAACTCCAAGTTAATATAATAGACTATAATAATAATTGGCTTTAGATGAGTTTAGTTGCTCGAAACCGGTCCCCACGCTACAAATTGTTTACATTAAATAAAAGATAAATCGTTGGTACGGATACTAAATTTAGTATCCGTACCAACAGTGGAGCCGTATGCGTTGTAGCTCGGAGTCCCAAACAGAGAAAACAAGTCGTTGAAACAATTGATGAGGGTCTCTGAGGTCATATCTTTGCACGGGTATGAAAATGGAAAGCGTGAAAATTCATCGAATATGTTGAGCATGTAACGGTTTCGACTGCTTGAGGGTAGAGGGCCCTTAAAATCTACGTTTAGTCTCTCAAACGTGGCAGTAGCTTCTATAAGAGGTTGATTGGAGTTTTGAAATATCTAGCTCTAGATTTCAGCACAAGTTGGGCAAATGGAAATAATTTTCATGATTTCCTCAACTCCATAAGGTAGATATTTGCTTCTAACCCAGTGACACATCCGAGTAATGCCTGGGTGACATAGCATTTTGTGTAACTCGTAAAGTTTATCTTGATAGTACACAGCTCCACAAATGTTTGAACAATTAGTTGAAGGGTGTGAGCCTATTGCTACCAAATCTCGTCGCTTTTCAGAGCAAGAAAAATCTTTCATCGAGTCGGAGATAGGCAAATTGATCAAGGATGGAATCATAGCGGAGAGTTCTTCACCTTGGAGAGCTCAGGTCTTGTGACTAAGAATGAGAATCACAAAAAGCGCTTATTAGTAATTGATTACTCACAGACAATAATTGTTTGTTAATTATTAACAAATCACTCGACTCCGATGCATATCCTTTGCCCAACATTGAATCGCTTGTATCGAAAGTTGCTAGGTACGACGTTTTAGCACCATTGATCTTAAAAGTGCTTACCACCCGATTCTCGAGAGTGAGAAGCAATACACAGCTTTTTAAGCAGTTGGAAATTTGTACCAGTTTCGAAGGATCCCTTTCTGCGTAACGAATGGAGTAGCATGCTTTCAAAAAACGTTAAATCGTGTTATTAGGACCGAACATCTAAGTGGAGTATATTCGTATCAGGATGATGTGACTGTCTGTGGAAGGGGGCGGGATGAGCATGATACTAATTTGAAAAGATACCTTGATGCACCTGAAAAGAACAATGTAACTTTGAATCTCGACTAATGCAATTTATCTCTAACTACTATTACTACTCTTCTTGGCTATCAAATTTCGAACAACTCGATGAGCCCCGACCCAGATAGACTAAAGCCGTTAACTGAAATGCCCTTGCTGCACCTGCTCTGAAACGTTCCCTCGGGATGTTCTCTCATTATTCCCGTTGGGTACCGAAGTACTCGGATAAAATAAGAAGCCTGGTTGATTGCAAGACATTTCCAATAAAACCTGGTACAGCTCCAGCGAGTGATTTTCAACGAATATAAGATGACATTGCTAATTCTCTGCTCACAACGGTTGCAAACGATCAGCCACTCACTGTGGAAACTGATCCTGAATAGCTATTGCTGATGCATGCAACTCTTAAGTCAAAACGGCCTTTCGCATTCTACTCTAAAACGCTTTCGGATTCTGAAAGAAGGCAAGCAATCTGCGATTGAAATGGAGGCCATGGCTATCGTCTTATCCTTGAGGAAGTGGAGACACTTTTTGCTAGGAAGGCATTTTCAACTGATAACAGATCTGGAAGCTGTCATTCATGTTCAACTTTAAACTTTCGAGCAGAATAGAAAAACGCTGCAAATTTAACACATGGGTTAATTACTCTTTAATATAGGTTACTTGTGCAAAAATTTAATTCTGTATCAATGAAAAAATTTTGGAAAAAAATTATTTTTTTTGATTTTTTTCTTCAAAATTTTCTCGTTTTTTACTTGAAAAATATTTTACCTCCTGGTATCCTTCAAAAATCTCATTTGTAGCCCCATGAAAGCCCTTCATATCGCAACAGTGAAATCGGATCGTTGTGGGACCCTAAAAAATGGATTCTACGTCCAAAAATACCTCGAAAACGACACCTAATCCCATAGTCAAAACCCTTAAAAAAAACCTCCCGTAGCCCCATTTTAGCCCACAAAGCCCCACGGGTTAGTGCGATTGGGCTGAACACCTTGCGGGCACAACTAGATGGTAAACCGAGTATTTTGTCAAAATTTCAGATTTTTAAAAAAATTCTTACTGCCCAAAACGGCCCGGGCGGCGGACGTGGGGGCGGCGCGCGTACGGCGGGCGGACATTTCGGTTTTAGAATCTAGACCTCTTGAAACGAATAAGGTCAAATTTTGAGGCCGATCGGAGTCCGAAAACAGGTGTATTATTCCAATACACCAAAACGACAAAATTCTTCGTTGGCGACTTGAGATGTCCCCATACTCTTTCGTCATTCTATATCGCCCTGGTTCAGAAAATCTAAGTGCCGGTGCTTTTTCTCGGATTTGTGCCACCCTGCCAGGAGTAGGGGAGAGCGGGGCAGGTTGTCTCAATTTTTTTTGTTTTGTTGATAACATTTTTCCTAATTGAGATATCGCGGATTTTCTTTTTTTGACAAGTTTGTAGACTTAATCCCTATCTAAAAACCCAGGAACCAAAATTTACTAACTTGCCGAGAACATAATATTTCAAGTTTTTTGGAAAATGGCCAGGTGAGACTTTTTGCCCCGGGCTGGGGCAGGTTGTCTCAGTGGATGGGGTAAGTTGTCTCACTATCATTTTGGTTCAAAAATGCCATAATTATCAAGGAAAGAGAGTAAATGCCCTACGCAAACAATCTGTTACAAAGAGGCGTTGCGTAGACAGTGATTTTTGATGGACAAGAAAGTAAAAAGATCATAAGTCAAAAGATTTTATTGATCTCCTCTAGCTCCTATGAGCTCTTTAGATTTTATAGCAGCCATACCATCCTTAAAGTTACAATAAGTTTGTTAGAGATGTTTTGATTACAATTGGAAGCTGGAGTAGTGATTTGATTAAGCTTACTAGTTGAGCTGACTAGTCAGTGATGTCCTCTTTTCAGTCTTGCTACAAAGCCTGGTGGATTCGTTATCTTAAGATTAAGTAATTACTGCGCCACCAGTTTCGTGTATTGTGTTCTGATTTGTGTTGAAGGTCTTCCTTACCTACCACGAGGAACCTGTGATGGATTGGATGATCTTGTTCAGTTGTCGTTGAACCTGTTGTGTGGATGCATGCACATGCTGTGCCCGAATCTCGCAGCCATAAGACCATAATAGTATAGGTCTCATGAGGGGGGGAGCTCTTGTACATGAGGGCCATGTACAAGAGCTCCTTGTTTTCCAAACTCAACTTGGATCTCCAGTTCATCAACGGCCAGCAAAGGAAGGTTCGCTTTTTCATGGCTCTCCGGTGTTCTTGATGTGGTAGTTCCAAGTTAGCCTGCGGTCTAGGGTCAAACCCAGATACCTACCGAATCTTCTCATACCTACAGCTTCCCCAGCAGAAGTAGCAAGCTGAATGGTCGATAGATAGCGCAGAGAGCTGTGCTTACGGTTTGTCCTTGGATCAGGACGCATCTGACAGCCTCGAGGATGTCTTCAGAATCTGATGTTCCCTCCCCACGGCTTGGTTTTAATTTGTATTTATTATTTTTATTATTTTTTATTTTATTTTTTATTTTTCTTCCTGACCATGACATGTAAAAACAAAAAGAACCCACTACTTAGGGACTATTAAATAGTTTAAATTTTATTAGATAGCTTTCACAACCAAAGAGAAACGTGACAGCACAAAATATAATTGAAACGGGGCAAGATGTCTCATTTCTGAGGTTGAGACAACCTGCCCCCTAGCAGTGAGACTTGTAGCCCCATTTCGCCATATTGTAATTTTCTAGTATGCCCAGCTTCTGAGATAATGAATAAAAGATTTGCTTAGTGTTAATTGAGCGTTGAGAGGTGCTCTATCATATAAACCAAAAGCGGTTGCTCCATCTCCAACCTTCTGAACATAAGAGATGGGAAAAAAGAGAGTAAATAGTATTTTTTCAACATACTAAACTTCGATGAGCTGCCTCTACCAACGTGATGCACAGACGCGCCTACTCACCAATGGAAACTTTGTTGGCGACTACCGACGTCACTAAGGGCCCGTTTCCCTTTCCCTTCCACTCACCATTTCCCAGGAACTCGTCATGGGACATCTTACCCCTGGGACTTCTTGCCCCGCTCTCCCCTATTAAATTCCATCCAGATTGGAAGAACCGCCACAGCCAAAGAGGATAAGAAAGCCGCCAGATTACCTGAAAGACTATGTGGTTTAAAGACACTTAGTGGGGGAGAATGTGATATCCTCCGCTTATACCAACTCCCTAAACAAATGCGTTAGTTACCATGATAACTCCTGCTTCACAAAACAATTTCCACAAACAAAAACAATTTCCTCGTTTTTAATATCGCACGACGTTTTGCCGAATAAAGCCTTTGAAAAGCTTTGAACAGCTTTGAAAAGGTGTTTCGATTATCACAATTTATTCGGCAAAAACTCAAATGGACGCCCGTATTCTGAGACCCGATAACTTCGTTGGATCCACAGAGTAACAGAGAACAATAGTAACAGGTTGGATCGCCGGATTCCCCATCAGCCGCCAAAGATTGGAAGCATTTCTATCGAACTATCACCAGCTTCATGGAAGAGACAAAGGTGCCGGAAGAGAAGAAACTGCGCGTACTGGTAAACTTTGTATCCTCCTCTAATTTCGAGTACATAAGTGCTGGCACAAACTGTGCTCAAGCGATTGACATTTTAAACGGCCTGTTCACGCCCATGCAAAATGAACTGTTTGCAAGACGAAAAAAGCAGAATGGTGAATCTGTTGATCAGTAGGTACAAGCTTTGCGTGGGCTATCTAAAGACTGTAATTTCAAACGACCCAAACACACTGCAACAAATCTATTCGCGACGCCTTCATTAGCGGGCTAGCTTCATCTCAAATATATCTGAGATGAATGTCGCACGACAACGCATGACAACGCATACTTCTCCCCACTAGAAGGTATGTGCATGCGACGGATCCATGGGGAGAGAATTCCAGCGATTCATTATTCAGCTCGCCTCGACTCTGGCTGAAAAGTGGGCTCGTCCATTTTCGCAAGTTGCAGCATGGGTTCGGGTGAAGCTGCAGTTCGCTGTCGTCCGGGCTGTGGCATCCCGACTGCGAGGTACCCGAAGGAAGTTCTGGTATCTCGGACTGGAAGACGAAGCGGGCCTCCAGTTCTAGGACGAGGAGTCCACGCGTCCATGGCGTCCAAGGCCCTCCTATGGTTTTCCGCCATTTGCTGTTTTTGTTTCTTTTGTTGTTGTTATTTTGTTTATCATTCTTGTTATTTGTTGTGTTTTGTCATTCCCCTGGATCCACTTGCTCTGGGTGAATAAAACAGACGATGCTTTTCATGCTTTACAGAGGAGTCGCTTTCTCCCCCTAACCACCTCTATCAATTTTTTTTATTCCATAATAATTATGTTATTATTATTAAAAATATTTCAATTTGGACATTTTTTAACGTAAAAAATGGCTATTTAGAGCACTTTGAGCAAAAAGCATAGAAGCATTTTTTTTTAATCCTTTTCAAATGTCGATTCTCTACAAAGCCAAACTTTTTCTGGGTGATGCTCGTACATGCGTTAAGATTCCGTTTGGTGCTAGTTGATGGTCAGTAAAGGCCTGAGGGTGACGGTAGGGAAAGGCCCTTTCTGAATGGTCTGGCGAGGATTCTAATTAAAAAAGAGCGCCTCGAGCTACCCTGAAAATGGGGGGGTTCGAATCCCGCTGTAGTTCATGACGGCGGGTGGAGCCGTTCAGATCGTCGGAATTTGACAGTGTTGGAGTTTTGGAGAAGGATGATGAAAGAAAGAGAGAAATGAAATGTTCGCGTGGGGCTACAAGAGGAGCAGGGTGTGTTGTGAATGTTTCAAAGTATGAGGTCGTGTGAGATGCCGTTTTCAGGGGTATTTTTGGACGTAGAAGCCAATTATGGAGGTCTCAGCTTCGTCTGACAACACCATGTTGATATCTGGGGCTACTAATGGGGCTTTTAAAGGACTTTGGCCAGGAGGTCGAGTAAGGTGTCGTATTCGAAGTAACTTTAAACTAAGTTTAAAGGTCTTGGAATCCATTTATAGGGGTGTCAGCCCCTTCCGATTCCACCATGAGGATCTATGGAGCAACAAACGGGGCTCTTGATGGAGTTGATCAGGTGGTCGCGTGAAGTGTCGCTTTCGTCGTAATTTCAAACGTGGAATCCATTTAGTCCAAATGGATTCCACGTTTGAAATTACGACGAAAGCGACACCTCACGCGACCACCTGATACACTCCATCAAGAGCCATCATAATAATATTATTCTTTGCTTCTTCGCCTGTTTTCGCGACGGAGGTCGACGACTCTGATCAGCCACAACATTTTACATTATCCGTTTCAAGATGTCTTGATTCTAAAACCGAAATGTCCGTCCGCCGTCCGGGCCGTTTTGGGCAGTAGGATTTTTTTTAATCTGAAATTTTGACAAAATACTCGGTTTACCATTTAGTTGAGCCCGCAAGGTTTTCAGTCTGATCGCCCAAACCCGTGGGGCGCTAAGGGGCTATGAGAGGGTTTTTTGAAGGCATTTAGCTATGGGATTGAGTTAGGTGTCGTTTTCGAAGAATTTAGGGCGTAGAATCCATTTGTGGGGGTCCCGGAACGATCCGATTTCACTGTGGCGATCTATAGGGCTTTCATGGGGCTAAAAATGGGATTTTTGAAGGATCCCAGGAGATTAAATATTTTTCAAGTAAAAAACGATGTACCTATAAAAAAAAATTTCCAAAATATTTTCTATTGACACAGAATTAAATTGTTGCACAACTAACCTATATCAAAGAATAATAAACCCTTGTGTAAAATTTGCAGCGTTTTTATGTATGAGGTATAACTTCTTTATTACATTTTTTAATGACAGAATTAATTTCTGCCTTTTTTCCACTAGGTAGGTACTTGAAGATTTTATTTAGCCATTTGTGAGCCGGCGCTAAAATCCCCGGAATGATGAGATACTTCTCACATCTCGGGGAGAATTGCCGACAGTTTCGAGTTGCCCAGTTGCACGATGAGGGATTTCATTTTAAGAAATAAAATGCTGAAAGCCGCGAAGAGCCGTAAATCGTTTGGCGTCAAAAGGCCCTCCTTACAATTTCGGGAAGTCGTATCCACCCGAGGGATGCCGGAATTCTTAACTGAAAAACTGTGAATACTATTAAAAACCTTCTCAGCCGTGAATCTCAAGTCTAATGCGTTATACCGTAAAAAGCGGGAGGGAAAAAAAGGGCGAGTAAAACGCCATGTTTACAGTTAAGGACATGAGTGCCTCGCGACGAGCATCCCGAGCTCCGACCTCCGGCCAGGACATGACCCCAGTTAAGGTAAACTTTTCAAGCACTCAGCCCACACTGTCGCGGATGTTGCTCGGACGGAAGCGTCGGCGCCAAACGGTGGGAAAAAAATGTAAGTGAGAAATGAAAATTACGCGAAGGAGACGCTCGAGATGTGTCGTGGACGAGTTTAAGCGGTGTTTATTGGAAGTGGTCGTAATTGGCAGGTGAGTACGTTCGTAGAATGTCCTTGACGGCAGTACTTGGGCTAACAGGATCTGTCAACCTGGGGAGTCACAAGGACCACGAATGCACGTCGCTATCATCTCCTACACACCCAACACAAGACTATTGTAATACACTCGACGTTCAGAGGAATCAGCACACAAGTGAATGAGAGTCCAAACCAGCTGAGTAGTGAATGAGGAGAAGAATCATCAGAGCGAATGATCAAGATTTGATCAAATTTAATGTCAGCAAATTTTGGCTCCTCACTGCCCACTCTTCATTCACCAATCTGGTGATTCTCCTCATCATTCATCACAATCACTAAAACCCGCAACTCCTAATAGGGGTGGGCCTAACCGTTTTCTCTGCGTTTCCTCCGCGAAGGATAATTGAAAACAAAGTAGCGAGGGGGGGGGGGGGGGGGGGGGTCCGATTTGACACAGTCGAGTCGGCAAAGTGAGCGGAAGGCCGGCGGGCTATGCTCGAGGGATATTACGGATGAGCTCTCGCTTCAGGGTCCAGGAAGTCAGCGAGGATCACCGGCGGATGTCGGGCCTTAATAAATCCTTTGTATGATCCCCCCCCCCCCCCCCAAACGTCACAGTCTCGCCGTAAACCTCAGGTGTGAAACACATTGAAGCCAGTCAAGTCGCCACAATCGACGGAGAGCAAATCTCAAAATTTGAATTTAATTCTTTTGCTCCTCCATTTTTGCCTAATTCGAGCAAAACAATAATTATTATAATAAACCCTTTAGTGTAATTTGCAGTGTTTGCCGATTTCAATTTCTTTGGTTTATTTAATCGTGAAAACAGATGGAGAATTTGCAAGGTTTTTCAACCGTTTGGTTTACATTGAATCCAAACAAAGTTCTCAAAACGCGTTCAGATGGCGAAAGCGTATTTTTGTTGATCAAACGGAAGACAGACGGAACACGTCAATAAACGGAGCCCCGCTATGTAAACTGGTCAATAAACAAAGGTAAACTCGGTCCAGAACTGTGAAGAAATGTCTGCATCAGGTGTCGTATGTGGGGTATCCGGAGGCGTTTCTTGCGGTTATGGTTTATTATTCTTGGAATAGTACACCTATGTAATAGCGGATCGACTTCAAAATTTGACCTATCCGTGTTAAGAGGTCTAGATTCCAAAACCGAAATGTCCGTTTTTTTAATCTGAAATGTTGACAAAATACTCGGATTACCATCAAGTTGTGCCCGCAAGGTTTTCAGCCCTATCGCCTAAACCCGTGGGGCGCTATGGGGCTACAGGACGGGTTTTTTGAAGGGTTTTGGCTATGGGATCGAGTCACACCTGTGTCGTTTTCGAAGTATTTTTGGACGTAGAATCCATTTTTGTGGGTCCCGGAACGATACGATTTCACTATGGCGATCTATAGGGCTTTCATGGGGCTACAAATGGGAGTTTTGATGGATCCCAGGAAGTCAAATAATTTCCAAGTAAAAACCTAAGTACATATTTCAAAAAAAAAAAAAAAAAATTTCAAAGAAAAATTAAAAAAAAATTTATTGACAGAATTTATTTTCGCACAAGTAACCTATGTCAAATAATAATAAACCCTTGTGTAAAATTTGCAGCGTTCTCTTTTATCATTTTGAAAGGCGTTGACGGTTAATGAGTGGGTGTCCAAGGCAGGCGGCAAAACGCCTTTTCGTCCAACTGACCGCACGTGAGACTCCCCGTGACGGATTCCCCGACACGGAAAACCCCGCTAGACAACAGGTCACGAGAGCATCTTCCCTTTTGCGGCTTCCGAGGGAGGAAAAATGAAGCGAAAAAAAAAAAAAAACCTGAAACAACGGCTGAAACGTGCGACGAAGACAACTCGGTCGGGCGGCGGTCATTTTCACGACGGTTTGTCGCTTTTCCGATCCGCTCTTATGACGCTGACACAGAAACGGAACGACCGTCTGTGAATTTTCGATCTGCGGAGAAAAGACCCCTCGCTTACTACTCAGTTGATTCTACTGCTCACTCAATCCAGTACGCGGACAGGGAGGGCTCGCTTCGCTCGGCCACTTTACTCACGCCGAGGGGGCTTGCTTCGCTCCCCCATCAAAGCGCAGTCGCCCCTGACCCGACCACGCTCGAGGTGAAAAACCCTTAATTCACTGAATGTATGCAACGATGTAGGTATCCAGTGAGGATAAAGGAGGGACGGAGGATCGGCCTCGCTTCTCTCGCCCATTCGTGCTCCCTTGCTCCCTATTCACCACCCCGGAAGATGAAATTACCCAATATCCAAGAATATAGGGATCTATGTTAAATGAGTAAGGAAGAAGATGGGAAGAAAGATCAGCCACTTGATTTTAACAGGGAGCGCCCATTTGCTCACTATTGAGAATGGACGTGCACCAAAATTTCGGGTTAAATCATCCTCTGCCACTGCAAATTCTACACAAGCGTTTATTATTCTCTAATATAGGTTATGGCCCATTGGGCCAAGGAACTAGGTCAGAGAAATGGGAAAATTCGGCCGAACATAGTTGAACTAGTAATGAACAAAGTACTAAGTACAATTAGCACTGAGAAATTAGGTGAAATTAGGTGTCTGAGCAGAGGAAATCACTAGTGAATATTTGGCGTTTTGAATTTTCCCGCGGTCGCACTTTTACTAATCCGCCAGAGTGCGCTAGCATAAGAAGGGACCGACGGGAATCTGCCGGAGGTGACGGCGGAAATGGCGGCCGTGTAGCAGCCAATGAGAGACTAGCGCCACTTTCCCCTCCAGATTCAAAGTTGAAATTTTCGACAGTGCCCTGGAAATTTGTATTACACCTTAGGAGCCCAAAACTCGCTGCTATGCCTTCAAATTATGAAGTTCTTTCAGAAAAAATTATTAGTCGACAGTCGGTTCCCAGGCCCATTGTGCAAAAATTTAATTCTGTGTCATTGAGAAATTAAAAAAATATAATTTTTTTCCATGTAGGTACAATGTTCAGGCAGATGTGAGACTTCGAAAAATGGCGTATGCTTCCAAAATTACTCGGAAAATGACATCTTATTTGACCTCCCTCGGATCCTCCGAAACCCCCATTTTTAGTCCCTTGAATGCCCCATAGATCCCCACGGTGAATTCGAATCGTTCTGGGACCCCCGAAAATGGATTCTACGTCCAAAAATACTCTGAAAACGGCAGCTAAGTCAAGCCTATAGCCGAAAACCTTCGAAAATTCCTCGAGGATTCCACAGCCTCATAGCGCCCCTCGGGTTTGGGCGATCGGGCTCAAAACCTTGGGGGCACAACTAGATGATAAACCGAGTATTTTGTCAAAATTTCAGATTCAAAAAAAAAAAAAAACCTATTGCCCAAAACGGCTCGGATGGCTGATTGACTTTTCGTTTTGGAATATTATTCTGGGAATAATACACCTTTGTAATCGCGAAGGAGGTCGAAAATTCAGATCGGCCTCACAATTTGACACTACACGTTTCAAGATGTCAAGATTCCTAAAACGAACTGTCCGTCCGCCGTCCGAGCCGTTTTGGACAATAGACATTTTTCTAAAAAACTGAAATTTTGAAAAAATACTCGGTTTCCATCAAGTTGTGCCTGCAAGGTTTTCAGCCCGATCACCCAAACCCATGGGGCTCTGTGGGGCTAAAAAGGGGCTACGGTAGGGTTTTTTGAAGGGATTCGGCTATGGGTCGAGTGGAGTGTCGTTTTCGAAGTATTTTGGACGTAGAATCCAATTTCGGGGGTCCCTGAACGATTCGATTTCACTGTGGGGATCTATGGGGCTTTTATGGGGCTACAAATGGGATATTTGAAGGATCCCGGGAGGTGAAATATTTTCCGCCTAATTTTGGACGCATAATCTATTTTTCGATGTTCCCACATCAGTTCAATCAATGTAGGTGCACTTATTTTTCTTCTATTTTTTCGTCAATGCTTGTCTCAGATTCGCGGATCGACAAAAAAGGGAAAAGTGGCGAAAACGCAGCGTGACGGCCGATATGAGGGTTAGTGGGATTCACAGATGAGTGTGACGTGAGAAAACGACTGTCACAGAGGGGCGGCCATACGGAACGGGAAAGGCATCGAAAACTGCATTGTGGTCTTCGTGGAGGACAATGGACAAAAAGGAAAAGCCCCGATCGAGACACCTGTTCATAGAAAAACCTGTCAGGGGAATGAATGAGCGGACAGCAGGACCGGAATTGTTCATTCGTGCAAGAAACTATCTACACCCAGTGAAATCATTCCGGTTGCTGTGGAAAGATTCCGTTTCAAAATTCTCATGAGAGGCTAATGTTTATACTTCTCGACGAGCTAAAAGGTGTTTTTATAGCGGGAGGATCCGATTCCGTTCGGCGAATGTAAATTCCTTCGAATTTGCAAGTCAAATTCCGAAGAAGTCGACACGTTGATCTGAAGAGGTCGAACTTGCGCTACCTGGCGGAATATGGGAAGAAATTGTTGTGAAGAAAGAGTGGTAAATAAATGACGGTTGGGGAGTTCCGCTTTTGGGTGCCTGAAACAACACGTTATGTGTGCGGGACCACTTGACGAAACAGAGTGGGAATTAGGAGGCCCTCAAAGCTGTGTAAACCCTTCGGATGAACGCCAGAAATAACTGATTGAGGATCATAATACCATCACGATGAGTATTTTTAAGCAAAAGTGTTTAATTGAGGAGTTTGAGTCCTAAAGGTGCGAAAGACCATTTTCGTCAAAGTAAAGTTAACACTTTCCCAGGGTTTTAGGTGGGTAGGTAGTTCTTCACAAAAATTGTTTTGAAGCAAAAGATAGTAAGTAAGTACTATATCCAGCATAATGGTGGACTCTTTGTCAGTTGTGTTTCAAAAAGTACGTGTGGGATCCACACTGTGGGTGATTCTACGAAAAGTCCCCTTTTTCAGTCCACGCTCTGTATCTTTTGTTATTAATCATGAAGCAAAATTTTTCTCGCTAAATATGGAGCGGAACAGTATCTTTTCAGCCCCAACAATTAGATGTAAATTCGACCAATCTTCCATGTACGAAAGATCTTCTATGTATACATAGAATGTAGCAATGAAGTCAATTTGTCATATCGAATGGCGTACCACCCTGGGATTCTTCAACTAGGTACCAGCGCTCATCTCATTTCCGTGTAAGCTCAGGAAAATTTCAGAATTTTCTCATTAGAGTGGTGGCACCTGTTATCGACATGCTCCAATTATTGATATTTAATATATTATAGGTATTTAAGGGGAACTGTCAATAATAGGAGCTGGCCGATAATAGGTGCCAACACCCTACCCACATTTTTTCCAGGACGTAAATAGGTATTCAATGTTGTGCCAAAGGTATTGTGGATTGCTTAGAACTGCAGTGTGACGTTCGTAGGGAGTCACTTGAATACACTTGGGATACACTCGATAAGGACGCCAGTTCAGGACTCCCTCCTCAAGTATATTTTGCAAATTATAATATTGTTTGTTAGTTGGACATTGTGTCCCAATATTCAATTTTGAGATATTTAAATGGAACTAGGGCTTCCGGCTACGCGAGCCAACCCCCGACCAAAATTAAACTTTTTCTAAAAAGTTTTGAAAAAAAAATACCGATAATCCGTTTTGGCGAGAAGATGACGAGAAAAATAATATTTTTGTCGTCATCTACTCTTCAAAATAATATTATTATGAAACCACGAAGCGGATCGAAGCTCCAAAAGTGGAGCAAAAATCAGGGTTTGAAGCAGTTGACTGGATGTTGAGGTTGCTGTGGGACGAGGGGTGTTGCTATGCAGCTGACTCCTCCTCCCCTTAACACCCCCCCCCCCCCCGCCCACCCAAATAAAATTAATCAAAAATTATTTTTGAATCCAGTTATTTATTCACCCATAGAAAGTGGATCATCCAGGCGAATGAATAATTACTTATTACCTTTTAAGAGGTTTGTTCCAGGTTTGACGGAATGTTAACAGAAATCGCCGGATACATGCGCAGTTTAGAAACTGCTGTTCCAGGTCGATCGTAAGTTGGACGGAAACCGATAGCTCGAGTATGTGCGATCGGGTTCTGTCGACAGCTGTCCAACTTCTGTCGACAGACGCAGTCAGACCTGGAACAAACCTGAAGATGATTGGCTACTCACTCGCTATTCTACGGATTCCGCTCCTCACTCACTTCTGAGTTATCTTTATGGTTTATTATTCTTGGAATAATAGTTTATTTATGTATAAATAGTTATTTCGACGGTTAAGCCGTATCATGACCTATCAAGATTTTTGGCGGTTTTGAGTTTGATAGCAAAAATGATGATGATGATGATGAATGATTGATTTTGAGTTAAATGCAAAACTAGTCAATTTCCACAGGAAAAGTGGATGTTGAAAATGGAAAATTAATTCAAATGTCAGGTATGCTCAATGAGCATTGCTCATTTTAGTGATATAAACAGTTTTTTGTGCCTCCTGAAAACGTGCCAAAAGTTAGATGGGTAATGATACGGCTTAAGCGTCGATTTATGTATACATGGAATAATAGCACCCATGTAATCGCGACGGAGGTCGACGACTCGTATCGGCCTCAAAATTTGACACTACCCGTTTCAAAAGGTCTAGATTCCAAAACCGAAATGTCCGTCCGCCGTCCGGGCCGTTTTGGGCAGAAGGATTTTTTTTTAATCTGAAACTGAAAATATACTAAGTCTTGGTTTACCATCTAGTTGTGCCCCTAAGGTTTTCAGCCCGATCGCCCAAACCCGTGGGGCGCTATGGGGCTAAAAGGCTTTTGACTATGGGGTCAAGTTAGGTGTCGTTTTCGAAGTATTTTTGGTCGTAGAATCCATTTTTGGGAGTCCCGGAACGATCCGATTTCTCTATAGGACTTTAATGGGGCTACAAATGCGATTTTTGAAAAATCCCAGGAGGTCGAATATTTTCTGAGTAAAAAAAATTTAAAAAACAAAAAATTGTTTTTCCAATTTTTTCGTTGACTCAGAATTATTACTCGGACATGTAACCTATGTCAAAGAATAATAAACCCTTGTGCATCATTTTCAGCGTTTTTCCAAGTGTTTTCGGACGAAGAATCCATTCGGGGGGGGGGGTCTCAGACCCATACGTGGGGTCTATGGGAGTACAAAAGTCTGTTCGACCATAACAAAGGTCCTCTTCCGTCCTACCACTCCTCAGCTTTGAGCTTCAGAAAATTAGCTAAACCTTGACAAAACGTCGCCTCGAGCTCCAACTCGACCTCTGAAGGGAAGAAAGCCGTCCAGACGACGTGTTGAGCCGAAGGAGCTTCAGTCGAGAGAAAAAAAACCCGAGGTATTTATTCCTCCGGGACGTCTGGTGCACCTTGCGAAAGAACTCGAAGACTAAACAACCTTCGAAGGGGCTATATGACGCGATCATGGCAGATGTGGGTCGGTGAACAGAACGCCTCAAAATGTATTTTTTAAGATTTTTCCGTCAGTTCGGATTTTCCCAGTATCTTCCCGAAATAAGCTATTTTCCTTCAGCTGGTTGGATGTGGTAAAGTAAACGTTGCCACATACGGCTCTCCAACCGCTAAGCAAACATTTACCTCTAAGGTAATATACACATCCGTTTTCTCTCTCTCTCTTGATGTACAGTATTTTTACCTTCCCGAACACACAAAAAGATGGCGTTTTTCTCGGATGGGTTTTCTAGCTTGGAGGCAAAACTTCGGAACGGATCGCAAACATTATCTTCTCAAGAGTGCTCGGTTTATCCCCCCCCCCCTCCCAGACCCTCCAAATTCAAGTATTTTCACAGTAGGCAATTGGGCTTCTAGATCCGTTAAAGAAGCAATTAATAATAATAAAATCTTGGTGCACACAAGACCGGAGCGGAGTCTCCCCGCAATTCGGTCCGACAACTTTAGGGTTACCAGAAACAAAGTGGTTGTTTGCCGATGGTGCAGAGGTCTAATCCAATGAGTTTGGTTAGGGAGAGAGAACGACTCCTCTGCTGAATACTAAATTGTTTATTCAGGTAAACAATTATAGCGTGGGGACCGGTTTCGAGCAACTAAGCTCATCTACAGCCCTGACAAGAAAACCATTTGTCATTAGCATCAGAGGAAAAACCATAAAATTATATTAACAATGTAACTCGAAACAACATAACATTATATTAACAATGTAACTCGAATGTAAACTCGAAATTATATTATACTGAAGGTATATGAACAAACACAAATGTTGAAAAATTATAACTGACGAAAACGGTCCAGAATGGTGGTACATAACTTGACAATAGTAAATTCGGAATATGGACCCACTGTTAAAATTGGCTCCATGACTGATGGCCAGTGAACCATTTGAAAACCAGTTATGGTATACTACAGGTACTGAAAGGAGAATTGTTTATTATTCTAGTGGCAAAACATCTACTTGATATGTGATTAGTGACAAAGAGAAATTAGAGGTAAGAAAGTCAGAGATAATTTTAAGTACCAATTAATAACCTTGTCAAATGGGTCCATTTTTAAAATTATCTCTGACTTTCTTACCTCTAATTTCTCTTTGTCACTAATCACATATGAAGTAGATGTTTTGCCACTAGAATAATAAACAATTCTCCTTTCAGTACCTGTAGTATACCATAACTGGTTTTCAAATGGTTCACTGGCCATCAGTCATGGAGCCAATTTTAACATTGGGTCCATATTCCGAATTTACTATTGTCAAGTTATGTACCACCATTCTGGACCGTTTTCGTCAGTTATAATTTTTCACCATTTGTGTTTGTTCATATACCTTCAGTATAATATAATTTTGAGTTTACATTGTTAATATAATTTTATGGTTTTTCCTCTGATGCTAATGACAAATGGTTTTCTTGTCAGGGCTGTAGATGAGCTTAGTTGCTCGAAACCGGTCCCCACGCTATAATTGTTTACCTGAATAAACAATTTAGTATTCAGCAGAGGAGTCGTTCTCTCTCCCTTACCAGAAACGTTTCAGCGAAATAATATCAAGCGAGACGCTAGTGTAGCGATGCCAAGCTAAGAGAGACGCGTCGGGGGGGGGGGGGGGGGGGGGGGAGGTTCGGATCGACGGGGTGGACCCAGTGAGTATATAATATAATTATATTCTATACTCAGTGGGTGGACCCGATCTTCTGTGTATTATAATAATACACAGAACATCGGGTCCACCCCGTCGATCCGACCCCCCCCCCCCCCCCCCCCAACCGATCGCAGGAGGTCAAAACATTTAATATTTTTCAAGTTTTTTCAATTTTCATTTTTCATTTTTCAATAATATTTAATATTTTTCAAGTAGGTACAAAACAAAAAATCTGAAAAAATAAAAGATTCTGAAAAATAAAAATCTAAAAAAAATTTCTTTTTCTAAAATAATTTTAGAACAATTATTGTTTTCATTGACACAGAATTAAATTTATGCACGAGTACCCTACATCCAAGAATAATAAACCCTAGTGTAAAATTTGCAGCGTTTTATCGAACGCATTCGCATGAACAGAATAGGTACTCGGAAAGAGTTGAACATCCCAGCCCGAGAGCAGAAAAAGACAAATACGCCTGGTATAGAAAGAAATCTGATAAGTAACACGAAGTATTTTCGGACGCACATAGAACCCTTTTACGGGTGTTTCAGACTCATTGGACGACACTGCGGGAACCTTTCCCCTTTATTATTCCTTTTTACAACTAAATTCCTACTAAAAAGAATTCTTCCATAATTGTTCACCTTCAAAATGAAAATGACTGTGGCCTCCTACGTACCCATTTTTCTTATAAATTGTAACGAGAATGCCAGTAAAAAGCGTAGCCCCCTGTGGTTTCATCGGATTACCTACCCGGCCAACCTTATTACTCAAACACGTCGACCACATTGTAATTGAGGTGCACTTAAACTCTTTTCTTGTCCCTTTCTCTGGTAAAAAGAAATAAAACAAAAAGTTTTTTTCGATGGAGCGTGACGGAGCTGTCGGATGGGACCACCGAAGTCGTATGAGACCTAATTGGATTAGAATGTAATTACGGTTGGATTAGTCGAAGAGGAAAGAGGGATGTAGGAAAAGGATAAGATAAAGTTGTTTTGGTTTATTATTATTCGAATTATACACAGGTGTACAACGTCTATTAAATTTTAATCTCCAAGAGAGTCGAATGATATTTTTAAAATTATTTTGATCGGCCTCAAAATTTGTCATTATACAGACCATCATGACATGTTGAAACATAATAATATTATGTTTCAATATCATGTTTTCAATATTATGTTTCAATATCATATTATGATATTACAAGATACACTGTGTAGATTCCAAAAACGCTGCAGGTTTTACACAAGGGTTTATCGTTCGTTGATATAAATTTTTCTAAAATTGAATACTTAAATTGAATATTGTATGTGAATATTGTATGTGAATATTGTATTGAATATTGTATGAATATAGTATTGAATTTGTATGTAAATTGAATATTGTATGTGAATATTGTATTGAATATTGTATGAATATTGTATTGAATTTGTATGTAAATTGAATATTGTATGTGAATATTGTATTGAATACTTAAATTGAATATTGAATATTGTAATTGAATACTAAAATTGAATATTGTATGTGAATAAACAACTATGTTTAAAAATTAAAAATATAAGTTGCAAATTTTAAACAAGGAATTATTACTCTGAATAAAATTTAATTGTGCAAAAAGTAATTTTGTTTCATTAAAAACTTTTATTTACGTACCTTTTAGGGACAGATATGGGACCTCGAAAAATGGAATATGCTTCCAAAATTACTCTGAAAACGACACCTTATTAGACCTCCTAGCATCCTTCATAAGTCCCATTAAGGGGAGTTCTCCTCGAACAAATTTTGTAGCCTCAAAAAAACTCCTTAAAACGCCACGGCGAAATCGGATCGTTCTGGGACTCCAAAAAATGGATTCTATGTCCAAAAATACTTCGAAAGCAACACCCAGCTCGTCATCATAGCCGAAAACCTGCCAAACCCCTCCCGTGGCCTCATTTTAGCCCCACAGAGCCCAGAACAGCTCAGACGGTGTATACACGGTGTATACATACATGGCGGACGGACATTTTCATTTTTGGAATCTACGCATCTTGATAAATGTTGAGGCCAATCAAAATTTTCGAGCCCCCTCGCGAATATATGTATACCGAGTATTTTGTCAAATTTTCATAATAAAATTCCTACGGCCCAAAATGGCCTGGACGGCGCGCCGCCGCGGCGTACGACGGACGTACATTTCGTTTTTGGAATATTATATTCCAAAAACGAAATGTATAATACGTGTCATAAAACGGATTTATCCGTAATTATAATGTCAAATTTTGAGGCCGATCTGAATTCTCGACCTCCGTCGCGATTACATAGGTGTATTATTCCAAGAATAATAAACCAAAATTGTATATACTTTTCCTCTGTGTCGATTCTGCGCCCAAAAATACTTCGAAAACTTTTTTATTATTATTTTTTTATCCTACGCCGGACGGAGGCTTCAACGCCATCTCCTTCCTAGCAGCCCAATATGCAACACTTTTCCTTCTCCAAACGGAGTCCTCGGGGTCGTAAGATTACTGGGCGCTGGTCCAAGTGCCTGGCGTCCATCGGTGCATTGGTATTGCCCAGGGGGCATGTCGGTGATGGAGCAACGCCGATTCTATGGAGATACTTCGAAAACGACAACCCCCCTCGATATCATAGCTGAAAACCTTAACAAACAAACAAAATCACGTATCCCCATAGAGCCCTTCGGGTTTGGGCGTTCAGACTGAAAACCTTGCGAGCTTAACTAGAAGGAAAATCGAGTAATTTGTCAAACATTTCAAATTTAAAAAAAAAAATCCCTAGGCCGCGGACTCATCCGACCAGATGAGTCTCTGTGGGATTCAGTGAGCCTTTAAATGGTTCTTTAAGGAGTTTGGCGAGGTTAAAACGTAATTTGAAATCTCTTACCTATCCTGCAACTTAATACCTCCCAGACCTCACCGCTTCTATTCAAACGCCATTGTTGAATGGTATTGACGGCTCAATCGGCCTTTCGTGCAAATGCCTGAATTCGTAATCTGCTCGGGAATTCGCTCATTTTCTGAAGAATTCCGGAATGCGAGAAAGAACTGTCTCAACCCCCAGAAGAATCCTTCCAATCAACGAGGCAATCAGGACAACGAGGCACGTCACATATCAACGTTTGCCCTTTTCAACTCTTCAGGAAGAAAACTCCCCCAGTTTTTAACGGTCGTAATAAAAGGCCCGTCGTAATAGACGATTGTGGTCTGCAGGTGTGACGGAGGAAGAGATTCTAACTTGGGAAAAGGTCAAATCCGCAGTTATCTTGTCCTTGTCAATTGCAAGGTCTCCTTTCATTACCGCTGAGGTCTCCTGAGGGTCCGCTGATGACACTGCAACAGCGCTCGTGTTTTGTTCATCTTTAAATCCCCTGTAGCGGGCATACAACTGTACATAATAATATTATGTATTATTGTAAAGTTGTATGCCCGCTACAGGGGATTTAAAGATATTATTATATTATAATAGGGTAATAGTGGCAACAGGTTGACGGCGCACAGAGCGTTATTTTAGCAATTCAGGGGAAGGAAAATCGAAAAATGAAAGATGCAATGAAAAATTTCGGACCCATGTACTTAAGTGTACATGGATACCTAAAGTAAAAGAAAATGGATTTAAAAAAAAAAAAAAAAAAAAAACCTTCAAGGACGACCGAGCAGAACAGTGCACTTGCCCAAGCTTGACAAAATTTGTCGAACTATCATAATTTAATGATGATAGTCCGATTTTCGAACTTCGTCAACTGATGAAGGAGTACGTCTCAGAAGCAACCAAACATGATAATTGCGAGGTCCTCTGTATTCTCCACTTTCTACGGTAACTGAAACACATTGCGTGACTTTTTCAAAATGTCATTTTTTGACAATAATTTGACAATTATTGAAAACGCTTTCTGTAAGCTCATTCTCTGATGAGACTTATAACTTATAAGTCTTATAAGTTATAAGCGCTATTTTGTTTTACAAAAATAAGCTTAAAAAAAAAACACTTCTCTGATTTTTGGGAAACATCTCTCAAATATTTTCTTTTGAAGAGGAAACTATCATCTCGTGCCCGATTTTGCCTGATTGTCGAAAAAGTCGTCAAAAAAAGAAGATTTATTGAGGGTTACTGTGAATGAAAATTTATTTGTGAAGTTCAATTGCATTGACATCTACCAACCTAACAATACAGTTTTGTAACGGAAACTAGTGGTCTCTCATGAACTTAATTCGTAAGTTCCTAAAGTATGTATGAGTCATTAAAAAATTATGGATAAATTTAGGTGATAAGTTGTTTACCGCCATATTGATACGGCTAGAAATGAGTAATTTTGGATAATTTATATTCACGGTAGGTAATAAGTTTTCATTTGTGTATTCGTTTCTGTCACCAATTGATTTAGTACTCCTTTATCGATGAATACAATACTTAATTGTATTCAATTTTATTCAAAATTTACTTATTTTTATTGTTGGACATTATAATTATTATAGTACAACAATAAAAATAAGTAAATGTTGATAATTTTGAGTCAGATTGAACTTTTTTCAAATCATTTTTTAGGGACACAGAATTAACTTTTTTAATAAGTAATTTATATGCTCAATTTGTATCAAATAAATCCTTGAGCAAAATTCGCAGCGTTTTTCATCTTTCAGATGTTAGCAGGGGCGGATAGGCGGTTTTGACCGGCCCGGGCGATTCAATTTGACCGGCCCTACCCCGCCCCCACCACCACACACACCCAGTTACCTATCCAAAGATCTTACTTTTAATACCTAGGTGAACCTAATGCTTAGGTGAGAGTGAAAAATAACAGCGCCTATATTTAAAACAAATAAAAGTGACGCTTGGTATGTGAATTAGGTGGTACCGTTTATGCAAACAAAATAGCGCTTCAAGCTAAGATGGATTTTGCACATTTCATCAGTTAAGTACATAATCACAGCTTAGCAACAATAAAAAAGAAGGCTCGCAAGAGGAGCATCTGCCTGGAGCATTGAGCCGAGAGGCTTTGGGCATTTCCGGCCCTCCTCACCTTCACCCCTCCACCCCTTCTCATGTATGTCCGTCCCCTGCTTAATAATTTCTTTCGAATTCTAGGCTCATCCTCCAGCCCATGGTTTTTTTTTTTTTTTTTTTTTTCATGTCAAGTGTTTGGACGGATGAAGGACCCCAGAAAATCAATTATCAAGGTTACTCGAAAAATGAGTCCTTATTCGACTTCCTGGCATCCTTCAAAAGCTCCATGGATCCAAGGCACTGCTTTTGGGACTCCCAAAAATGGATTTTACGTCCAAAAGTAGTTCGGAAACGACACCTAACTCTTCAAAAAACCCTCCAGTAGCCCCTTTTTAGATCCATCAAGCCTCCAGCGGTTTGTGCGATCGGGTTGAACACCTTGCGAGTTCAACTAAAAGGAGACCCCAAGTATGTATTTTGTCAAAAATTTCAGATTTTTGAAAGAATTCCTGAAGATTTGAATTTTCGAATGAATTCCTGAAGAATTGAATGAATTTCTACTGCTCAAAACGTCGTGGACGGCGGACGGACATTTCAGTTTTGGAATCCACACATCTTGAAACGTAGATATAATTACAAATTTTGAGGACGATCAAAATTTTTTACCCCCGTTGCAAATACCAAAATGTATTATTCCAAGGATACTTAGCGAAAACGGGATCTCGCTCGGGATAACGCATGCTGATGAGGGAGTAGGCACCAAGCAGTAGGCGATGACGAGGAGGGCCGACAATGGCCAAAGCCCCTCGACTCAGTGCTCTGGCCAGACGCTCCTGCTTGAAAGCCAGAGATTGTCGTCACTCAGAGTTTGCCTCAGCCTTGTTTTGATAATTTTGAATTTTGAAAAACTCCTCCAACACTCGACTTGGGTCTTGGAAAGCCTTACCAAAAGTTAGTTGAAAATAAAAAACGTCTTGCATACGTTGAGGTTGTATTGTTTTAAAATCTTGTTGCACAAATTACGCATTTATTGAACTTGCAATCCACCCTATGAGGAACAAAGCCAACCAGATTCTTTTATGTCTGAGTTTTTCTTTTCTGTCTCGAGTACTGTAGGAACACATTTTTCTCCAGCTTCGACCGGCCCCTCAGGACCGTCGGCCCTTCGGGCGACGCCCGATCGCCCGACCTGCCTATCCGCCCCTGGATGTTAGCTACCAGGAGTGGTTAGTTTTTCCGGGGTTACCGGAGGATTTTTGTCATTGGTTCGAGCAGGGTGTCGTTATTTCCAGTTAGAATCGATTTATGGGGATCTCAGACCTGTCCGACTACATTGAGAGGATTGATGAGGCCTGCTCGGGGCTACAAAATGTGAGACATTTAATGGGGCTTTTGAAGGGCTTTGGCCAGCTGGTCAAGGGAGGTGTCGATTTTTAAGTAATTTTGAGCGAAGAATCCGTTTTTGGTAAAGGAAATGGGTTAATTATTTAGACAAATATCACCCAAATTCGGTAGGTAGGTCTACGTTCAAAATTAGTTACGTGTAAGTCCATCGGCCTGAAAACCTTGGGGACACACCCAAATGAAGAACCAGGTAGGTAAATTGCCATAGTTTCCACACTTAAAACAATTTTTCCGTCATTTCGATTTAAACACTCCCACCACTCACGGATTAGGCAGTCCAGGAGTGACTACCGTCAAGAATTCGTTAAAAATCAACCAATAGAAAAATGTCACTGTACGATTCATGATCTAGGTAACCGTAACGTCGTCACAATTAATAAATTGCGTCTTTCCCAGAGTAAAATAATTTTCTTTCGTGAAGAAAAACGCAAAACCGAGCTTACTGAGTTAGATTTACGGCTCGCCCATATTATAATACGCTCTCTGGCCCTCACATAACTACTCTATGTGAGTCAGCTGATAGAAGCAATAGACGTTCTGACAAAAGGAACGTTAACTATGCTCCAAAATTTTACTCACAAATGGGGTGTTATCAAACTGCGACCCATAACCTCGGATCCTATACAAAGTGATTATGTGATTCATTTTGCTCATGTTAGTTGATTGATTGATAACTTATGTCTTTAAATTTGGGGTTCGGCAAAAATTTGAGGGAGGCACTCTTCACAAATCCCATAAATGAAGGAAATTTCCATAATTTCCTTAATTTCCAATCCTGTATATGAACTAACATTATTGGTTCATATACAGGATTGGCAGCACAACTTAAAGAAATTACGGTACGGAAATTTCCTTAATTATTGGGATTTGTGAAGAGTGTCTCCTGTAGGTATAATAATTATTAGTTCATAATATGAACTATGAACATATTAAACAGGATTGGCAGCACAACTTTAAGAAATGACGGAAATTTCCTTAATTTATGATATTTGTGAAGAGTGTCTCGCTCAAATTTTTGCTGAATCCCAACCTGAGGTCTGAATATGGAAAAATTGTAAATGAACATTGCCTACAAAATTTTACCGATGTAGATTGATTGAAAACGAACTAGAACAGTCACAGTAACAGCTGGGTCGCACTTTGTAGAAGGGCCGATATTTTAAAGGGACGCTCTGCGTATAAACGGGTCGCAGACTGACAAGCGCATACAAATGCGGATCATCCTGAGGCCTAAGTCCAAAAACATGTGCATAGAATTTCGGACCATTTTGGGAGAGGTCTGGTAGTTCATTCGCTAGAAAGACACAAAACAACTTACTTTTTTTTTCTTTTTTTTTACTACGCCGCATTTTCCAAGACTGTCAGCCATTAGGACTGAAAAATACATATTTCATACAAGCTGCTTCATTTCAGAGCATATAATAATATTATATTCTCTGAAATGATATTATAACACCTTCACGAAACAGAACCTTTCAATCCTCACGGATTCACCAGACAGGAGCTCAGAAGCACAACTGTTAACAAGAAGTCTACTCTCACGAAGTCATTTTGCCCCTCAAAGGGCAATAATTGTTTTGTAAGTGCCAAAATTAGACACTTATTTAATTATTATTATTGCAAAACAGAACAGCAGGTGAGAGTTTTTCTCATATTTTAGGGATTCTGAAATTTAATTTAATACACTCCCGATTGAGGGCATCGTTGATTGAAAATTAATTTACCTACCTATTATTTAATGTATTTACCAAATGATTTCATAAAGTCAAATTTCCGTTAAAAAAAATGACTGCAACTCAAAGTTGAGTTCCAAGTTTTACGAAATTCCATTCTCCAGTTATAAAACCATGAAAAATAATATTCTAGGTACGACCTAGTCACATCCTATTGTATACAATCCACTCAATTGGACTTCAAGGGATTCACGGGATAGCCTCACTCTCAGATTAATGTAAATATTTTTCTTTCTTAGGTGTATTTTCTCTACAACCGCAATATTTACAGGTTAGCAGGATTTCAAGGTAAACTCACGTTTCTTCATTTTTGTTTTTAATCATTTTTTAATTAAGAAAAGGAATAATTTGTAATTATTTTAATTTTATTTTTGTAATTTATTTCTTATCTTTATAATTTTCATCTTTAATAAAAAATTTAATGTAAACAATTTGTAGGGAAAAACTAAAGGTATCAAGTAAATAATATTTAAAGCATTATTTTAAATCTTACTTACTCACCGGTTTGAATTAGTGGAACTGAGACACAAAAGCACTCCGTAAAGCACGCGAAGGTTTCGACAAAATGAGAAGACGCGGCAGACGCGAAGAAGACTCGACGGGAGTTGAACTCGGTTTGAAGGGAGGAGTGAAGCGGGTGAGTTGATATGAGGAGTTGTAAGGGGGGATTGAGGGGGATGTTGGTAGGACGAGGAGGATGAAGGGGAAGGTGCGCCAGTCCCGGAGGAGTCCTGCAGGATCGGGAGGCTGAAGACGTGCCGAATTTGGTTTGTTATTGTTCGAGATGACCCCGAAATTACTTCAAAACCCGACGACTCACTCGACCTGTTGACCGTTGACTTGACCGTTGAAGCCACCGGGAGAGGAACCCTTCGTAAGACACGGTCTGAGAATGATGTCTCCTTTGCCGATAATTCTTCTGAGGAAGCTCATTCTCTTTTCGATGTATCAAATGCGGATCTAGGCCGAATTAATGTCAATGTTGACACTGATATTAAAATCGTCTATACTCCCTTCCGAAATCCAACGCATTCCAGTCTACCCAGACACTTCTCGCCGGGCTGGAGATAGCGGAATTTCCACATCTGCTTCTATATTAATATAGGTAATTACGGAGGTAATTACCTCCTAGGCTTGCAGATCACAACAAGTAGTGTCATGCCCTAGGCAGGAATGTTCAAGTACTTCCTTCGTCTTCCTCCAAAGACACCGGAGGCGAAATCCTAGTTACGCCAGAGGCCTTCCCCCAAATACACAACTCTCAAATTGAATCGGCCAGTGTTGAAGGGAACGCAAAAAATCGATTTTTTTTGTGTGTGTGTTTCGAGTTCTCCTTGGCAAGACTCATCACCTGGGGCTGAAAGGAACTAAGTGCCCCTCACCACCAGATGTCGCGTCTCCGCAGGCATGTTCGTTGCTGTTAATAATATTCAATAGTTAATTCAATACACAGTGTTGTTCGTTCAAATAAAGTTTTCATCATATTCCGTCCTTTCGTGGAGAAAGGAAGTGTGTAGTTAGTGCCCTTCACCACTGGATGTCGAGTCTCCGCGGGCATGTTCGTTGCTGATAATAATATTAAATATTATTAAATATTAAATTTTAATAGTTAATACAATACACAGTGTTGCTCGTTCCAATAAAAGGTATTTCATCATATTCCGTCTTTATTTTCTTCATGTCCAGGTCATACAGTGGTGAATGGCACTAAGTTCCCAAAATTGAAATTTTTTTTTGTTACCCCCCTCAAAATTTTGCGGCAGTTCATGTTTGAACATCACTATTATTGGCCTTCCAATAGGAAAAAAACTGGGTCAAAATCAAGTGCTGTTGTTATAACAACAGCACTATAGTCTAAGCAGTTTTTTGCTTCTCCTGAAAAATCGACTTTTTGCACTTAGTTCCCTTCACCACTGGCCGATTCAATTATTGATAGGGACAATTTAAATGCAGGAACACAATTTGAACAGAAGGTACACGCCAGACGCCCGCTGATTTGGGTGAACCTACACCGACCTCTGTCGCGATTACATAGGTGTATTATGCCAATAATAACCAATCAAAAAACAGCGCACGTCCACCGTTCAACTTCAACACTTTATTTGCCCAGAAACACAACAAATCATAGACAATAGTCACACAGATAAAGGAATAGTATTGTAAAATAATAACCAGATAACAACAGACAACGACCTGTATTCGATGTCCTAAACTCAAGCACATGATCAAGTAAACATCAAAAACAACGACTAAACTTTTTCGGAGAGCCTGACTTCGTTTTTCTTGGACCATGACATGGTCCACATTGTGTTGGTTGCCACACCACAGTACCTATATTAGGTAAAATGAGGGACAATAACCTCAGCTGAAGAAAAAACAAAAACAACCAAGAAATTAAAATTGAAAACCCCCATTAAATTGTATTTGTCTGAATAAAAACTATGTTGACCGGAACCCATTGACAACATCCTCCGGGTACTCTTGCAAATCGAAGGGAGCAAGGTTAATGAGGTATCACATCTGATATTTCTATATCTACTAGCAGGAATGCCCTTGTTTAGAATACAACGGGCGCTAGAATGAGGACACCCGTGGCAACCCGACAACTTAATTTTTCATAGTAACAACGCTTGTTGCTTTCTCGTAGTAAAGTATCAAATTCCCGCCATCACCAATAATTATTATATGCAGCCCATAGCAACAACCCATCACTTCAAAATGAAATTACCTAGTAACTATTAAACAAATCGAAGGCTCGCAAAAAATACTCTACCGACGATCTTTGAAACGAGACGTTGCCGACAGCTCATGAGTACAAGCAGCGCTTCATCTGCGGAGCGTAGTGGAACTTATGTTATCACTCTTGTCAGCTGTCACAGCCTGTCAGTTCCATTTTTTTCAATTTCAGTTCCTATTTCGTCAATAATGTGGTGTTCACCCTAACCACCTCATTCGACAAAATACTTGATTTACCATCTTAGTTGTGCCCGCAAGGTTTTCAGTCCGATCGCCCAAACCCGTGGGGCGCTATGGGGCTAAAATGTGGCTACGGGAGGGGTTATTTGAAGGCTTTTAGCTATGGGATCGAGTTAGGTGTCATTTTTGGACGTCGAATCCATTTTTGGGGGTCCCGGAACGATCCGATTTCACTTTGGCGATCTATAGGGCTTTCATGGGATTTTTGAAGGATTCCAGAGGTTAAATATTTAAAAATATATTTAAGAAAATTCGAGTAAAAGTAAAGAATTTTCGAAAAAAAAATTTTTGAAAAAATGAAAAAGATGTGGGACCTTGAAAAATGGATTATGCGTCCAAAATTTCTTGGAAAATATTTAATCTCCTGGGATACCTACTTTAAAAATCCCATTTGTAGCCCCATGAGAGCCCAATAGATCCCCACGGTGAAATCGAATCGTTCTGGGACCCCCCCAAAAAGGATTATTCGTCCAAAAATACTTCGAAAACGACACCTAACTCGATCCCAGAGCCGAAACCCTTAAAAAAACCCTCCTGTAGCCCCTTTTTTGTTCCACAGATTTGGGTGATTGGGCTGAAAACCTTGCGGGACAACGAGATAATAAACAGCTTTTTGAAATATTAAATCCATAAAAATAGTTTTTTTAAATTTTTTTCATTGACAGAGTTAAATTTCTGCCCACGTAACCTATATCAAAGAATAATAAAACCTTGTGTAAAATTTGCAGCGTTTTTCCATTATATCACATAATAATGTGATAATTAGGTTTGAGTCTTAAAATTGAAACCACGACATGACATGTGACGACCACGTCATTGTGATCTCCATCACAACCATCACATTGTGATCTCCAAGACTTCATACTCTTGACTGCATGATATTTTTGTACATGTCTAATAATAGCTTTTTTGAGCAATAAATATAGGTACTCATAATTAAATAATGATAAAATACAGCAATAAAATATCACACGTATTTTCTCCCTTACCTGTTGAGTCAGTAGGTATCCCCTGAAAAGTAATCACCGGGATACCTACACTTAATTCAGAGGTTAATTATTAACCTCTGAATTAAGTGGATCCCGGTGATTATACGCCCAAGGAATATAATATATAATATAGAATATAATATAATATTATTTACAGTATTTAACAGCCCGTTCAGCTAAAAGTAAAGGAGACAAAAAAAATTTCCGAAAAAACTGTAGACTATAGCTATCTATACGGAAAAAACTGTAGACGATGCGAATCTGGCGTCTGTGACTAGTTCCTCTACGCTCCGCAGATGAAGCGCTGCTTGTACTCATGAGCTGTCGGCAACGTCTCGTATCTTTGAATAACTCGCGAACGGGTTATCGCACAGAAACTGTTTTGAACTCGTTGAAATCAGAGTGAAAAGCTCGTTTTAAAAGACGTAGTTTCGTTGTAAACCGACGACAAACGTTGTACCTACCGGGTTTCGGAGTTTCGAATATTTTCCTAGCGATCCCTAGTAACGACGCTATTTGACCCATCTCTCGTCGCGAAGGAAAGCTCCGTTCGCGATGAAAGAAGGCTTCGAACGAAATCAGATTTCTACTATAGCATGATCCGGAACTTTGCGATAATTTTGCAAGAAACCGCATCAAAATCGGTCAAGCCGTTCGGGCGTGAATCGGGCCACAGACAGACAGACATACTCTTCTCTTTTATATATAGAGAGATTACTTATTATAAGACTTATACTTAGTAATTATTAGTAATTACTTAGTAATTGATATAGATTGCAATTTTTTGGGGGATTTTTTTTTTTTCAAAAATTTCATGTTATTTAAGTACTTGAAAAATATTAAATTATTATAGTAATTACTTAGTAATTGATATAGATTGCAATTTTTTGGGGGATTTTTATTTTTCAAAAATTTCATGTTATATACTTGAAAAATATTAAATATTTGACCTCCTGGGATCCTTCAAAAATCCCATTAAATGGCTACAAATTTTGTAGCCCCATGAAAGCCCTATAGATCGCAACAGTGAAATCGGATCGCTCCGGGACCCCCAAAATGGATTCTACGTCCAAAAATACTTCGAAAACGACACCTAACTCGATGCCATAGCCAAAAACCTTTAAAAAAACCTCCCGTAGCCCCATTTTAGCCCCATAGTGCCCCACGGGTTCGGGCGATCGGGCTGAAAACCTTGCGGGCACAACTATATAGATGGAAAACCGAGTATTTTGTCAAAATTTCTTATGCAAAATTTCTTATCCATGGGGATGTGGATTTTGAAAGGTGTGGTCCAAGTGTTCGTACGAATAAAATATATTACGACATAATATAATATATAATATATCATGTCGTAATATATTATGTCGTATCCGAAGTATTTTCGGACGTAGAACCCCTCCAATCGATTTACAGGGTCTCACACGGTCAAATTCCAAGTTTTAGATCCAAACCAATATAAACGAACCCAACGGAAATGCACAACAATATTAATTTCTGGCTCTCCGTCAAATCACCGGTTTCCGCCGATATTCCAATAAAACGTTAAAAGAAACCCAAACCAGCTATGAATTATCGAAATGTCAACATTTTATTATTCTATTACGCCGTGATATTGACGACATTTTACCTTTTCCAGCCTGTCCTCAGCTCAACCGGAGAAATTTCTCCTTTGAGTGGTTTTTAAATGGGTTTCGGATCTCTCTAGGAATATGCTGAGCGTCCACGTTTTACAACTACATCATTCATTGCTCTTTTAATAACCCCTTTCAACGCCAACGAGACTGTAAAGACGAAAAACGGAAGCTTTCTAACTTCTCCGCCAAATACGGCCCGTTTTGTGTTTTGGAAGCTCGAAAACCCTCTCGCGATGATCACGTATTTTCTAAAGGTGGAAACGGATTACTTTTGGAGCAACTCCTTGGTTATCACGCGGATATGGCCTTAATGTAACCCCACCAGAATCGAGGTGTTAATGAACGCAATCACACCGGTATTTTAAGACTTTCCCAACAGATTGGTGGCTTGTTTTTTTTACCACTGTCGGCAAGTCTATTAAACGGTTATTGACAGTTGTCCACCGCTTATTGCCCTCAGAATGAGCACAGCTGAGTGAACCAGATGCGTTGAGACAATCACATCAGTTGGTAGTAAAAACGAACAGCCGTCAAAAGTCTGATTGGTCGAATAATTGAGGAACTTTTTTCCAAAAAGATGTTTCTAAAAACCATTTTTGTCAATATTGAGATATTGCCATCCCGGAGGTTTTGGGACCGAGTCCTTCACAAAACGCAGCAAACTTTACACAAGGGTTTATCATTCTTCAAAATACATAATAATACGAAAATACATAATACAGCAGCGGGGTGCACACTGGAGAAACCGATTTCATGAAACGGATTTCGTCGCCTAAGAACCAGCTTAGCATAACTCAATTTTCGTCATTTTAAAGGAGAGCCAAAAAACTGATTACCAGAAAGTCAGCCAAACTCAAAAATCACAAGAGTCAGCATAGCATAACTAAACTGAAAATAATGCGTGATTTCCGATCGTCAATTTCTAAGTGATTATATCTCTTTACTCCAAAAATTATTATCACAATTTCAAGACTGATCTTCCTTTCACTATCAATCAAAATGTAGTTGCCATGATAACAAAATACCGATTAACAAAGCAAAACGGTTGCGGTCAGGAGAGCGATCCATATTGAAACAGATGCGTTATGTGACGCTGTTGCTACTTTTCAGTAATGCGATGCTGACTAAATCGCATAATATGCGATGATATATTATATCGACGCTCCTCGTAGTCGAAGCCAGAAACTGACACTTTCATTGAATCGGGCGCGAAATTTTGAATAAGAAAGACCAGAAATCTCGTTTTGGGTTAAAGTTGAGTTATGCTATGCTGGTTCTTAGCCGACGATTTCATGAAACGTGAAACCAAAGTTGCTCGCAACAGACAGATAAGATTACGCAGTGCAGTGCAGCTGCGTTTCGTGAAACCGGGTTTCAGGAAACTTGAAAAAACGGTTTCCTGTTGCTTCAGTTTCACGTTTCATTGAAACAGGATTTTCACTTACCTCCGCCATCCGTTTTGGGCAGTAGGAATGATTTTAATAATCTGAAATTTTGACAAAATACTCGATTTACTATCTAGTTGTGCCCACAAGGTTTTCAGCCCGATCGCTCAAACTCGTGGGGCGCTATGGGGCTATGGAAGGGGTTTTTGAAGTCAGGTGTCGTTTTCAAAGTATTTTTGGACATAGAATCCAATTTTGGGGGTCCGGCAACAATCCGATTTCACTGATGCGATCTATAGGGCTTTCATGGGGCTACAAATGAGATTTTTGATGGATCCCAGAAGGTCAAATATTGGTCAAGTAAAAAACAAAACAAAAATTTTTTGAAAAAAAAAAAAAATTGTTTGAAAAAAAATCCCCAAAAATGTTTTAAATATAAAAATCCAAAAAATCGTTTGTTTTTTAATTATTTTCATTGACACAGAATTAAATTTCTGCACAAGTAACTTATATCAAAGAATAATAAACCCTAGTGTAAAATTTACAGCGTTTTTTCTTCTTTGTTTTGCAGCCACCACGACAAAACAATAACGTCGTCATCGGTTTCCATCACGAAACTGATGGAAAACCGTTGTTTCTATGTGCATGTTCTCGTGCAATCGGTTTCATGAAACAAGTTTCTAGAAATGGGTTTCATGAAACCGATTGCACAAGATTTTTATTTTATGAAAAAAATTTAGAAAAAAAATTTTTTTTGGATTTTTATATTTAAAACATTTTTTGGGGATTTTTTTCAAACAATTTTTTTTTTTTTTTTTCAAAAAATGTTTTGTTTATTTTTTACTCGAAAAATAGATGACCTCCTGGGGTCCATAAAAAATCTCATTTTTAGCCCCATGAGAGCCCTATAGATCGCATCAGTGAAATAGGATCGTTGCGGGACCCCAAAAAATGGATTCTACGTCCAAAAATACTTCGAAAACGACACCTGACTCGATCCCATAGCCAAAAGCCTTAAAAAAAAACCTCCCATAGCCCCATTTTAGCCCCATAGCACCCCACGGGTTTGGGTGATCGGGCGGAAAACCTTGCTGGCACAACTAGATGGTAAACCGAGTATTCTGTCAACATTTCAGATTTTTAAAAACATTCCTACTGCCCAAAACGGCCCGGATGGCGGAGGTAAGTGAAAATCCCAAGGAGCTTCTAAGCTCCTTGGGAAATCCTGTTTGAATGAAACGTGAAACTGAATTAACACGAAACCGTTTTTTCAAGTTTCCTGAAACCCGGTTTCATGAAACGCAGTCTGCACTGCACTGCGTAATCTCATCTGTCTGTTGCGAGCAACTTTGGTTTCACGTTTCATGAAATAGGTTTCTCCAGTGTGCACCCCGCCTAAGGCTACTCTCATAACTGGCTGAGCGGTGGTGGCCTCAAAAATCAATATCAGGATATTTTCATGGCCTTTTCCGTGACCTTAAGTAGGTGTAATTAGAATAATTGCAATAAAACTATTTCAAAAAAAAAAAAAAAATGTGCAATGCACATTGTGCATGATGAGCTATTTTGGTGTTGGAGTAAAATTTTCATATTAATTTGGTTCATTTTTATGGTCATACCCTGCATTTGGATTTTGAGTTAGTAGAGTTCATGACATGGACTCGGTTTCCACACGTTTCCGGTGGTAGAGTCCATACGAGACGATTGCCCGGGTCTCCCTTTTCTGCCTCATACCGCCTCCTAGGTCTGCAGATCGCGACACATTGTGTTATTCCCTAGGCATGTCAGTAGTTTAATCTGTGGTATATTCCCTAGGCTGGGATATTCAGATACTCCCTTCATCTTCCTCCAAAGACACCGGGGGCAAAATCCCAGTTACGCTGGAGGCCTTCCCCCAAACACACAACTCAATAATTAATTATTAATGATAGACCTATTAAAGAACTCATTTTGTGCATGAAGCACCTGTAATATCCGCTGACCAGGGTACGCTAAACAGCTGATCAAAATTAGAGGAACTTTCTCAAAATGGCCTATAGGCCCTATAGGCCCTATAGTATAGGCCCTACTAGTCTCTCTGGCTCGCTTCGCTCGCTCCCCTAGTGGGGTGTATTACCGCCTGTGGGGTGTATTGCCGCCTGTGGGGTCGATGGACACGTTCAACGTGTGACAAACGCGAGAAAGACGATTTTTCGACGAATTTCCGGCGAATTTCCCGGGCGAATTTCCGAATTACGATTTGACCGACGTCTTCCTCCAGGTCTGATCTATGCGGCTGGTATTTTTTCGTAATTTTTTCGACCCCTTAAACGGGCTTTGGCGCGAGTTGAAAGTGGAAAACGTAGGACAAATGGGAGAAAGACGATTTTTCGACGAATTTTCCCTGGCCCCGCGCGAATTAAAACGATCCAATTGTCTTCTCACTGTGAAATCGCCCCCTCCCCCTCGGTTTTTTTTTTAAATCGAATATTTAAGGCGAAGTAAGGCCCCCCTGTCAGAGTGCTAGTGAAATCACTTGTATACTCGGCCGACCAGTTTCCCCGCCTCTCCATCTATCAAAGGTCCCTGGACCCTCCGTTTTCTAAAATCCCTGGCCCCGCGCGAATTAAAACGATCCAATTGTCTTCTCACCGTGAAATCACCCCCTCCCCCTCGGTTTTTTTGAAATCCGACTTCGGAATCGGATTGGCCATATTTTGGCGCGCATTTGGCTCGCGGATACCATACCCAAAAAATGGCTCCTTACTGGGTATTTTTGAACCCGAAAAAACGTGGGACAAACGGGGGAAAGACGATTTTTCGACGAATTTCCGGCGAATTTCCCGGGCGAATTTCCGAATTACGATTTGACCGACGTCTTCCTCCAGGTCTGATCTATATGGCTGGTATTTTTTCGTAATTTTTTCGACCCCTTAAACGGGCTTTGGCGCGAGTTGAAAGTGGAAAACGTAGGACAAACGGGAGAAAGACGATTTTTCGACGAATTTTCCCTGGCCCCGCGCGAATTAAAACGATCCAATTGTCTTCTCACCGTGAAATCACCCCCTCCCCCTCGGTTTTTTTGAAATCCGACTTCGGAATCGGATTGGCCATATTTTGGCGCGCATTTGGTTCGCGGATACCATACCCAAAAAATGGCTCCTTACTGGGTATTTTTGAACCCGAAAAAACGTGGGACAAACGCGAGAAAGACGAATTTTCGACGAATTTCCCGGGCGAATTTCGGATTTACGATTTGACCGACGTCTTCCTCCAGTTCTGATCTATACGGCTCGTATTTTTTCGTAATTTTTTCGACCCCCTAAACGGCCAGCGAGCGGAAAGTGAAAAAACTCACTCGGGAACGCGTTATCCCGTACCAACAAACCACACGGCTACCACACGGCCGTCGGCCAACACAATTTTATAATATTGTATGATGATATGATAGGCCCTACTATAATAGTATAGGGTCATTCTCCCAACATCTCGGAATTCATGTCCCTTGGAGTTTCTGGGCTCCGTGTTTAATTTAGAGTGGATTTTTTTTTACCAACGGAGAATAGACACCCTGAGCTTGATTTCTAATCAAATTCAATCTCAATATTCACTCGTTTCCATATAAAAATTTAAATTCAAAGTGCCAAAAAATCAGTCCCTAACCTGTCCCCTGACTAAAATTTCTAACTTCAAAAATCAATTACTCTCTTATGAGTAATGGTAACTGGTTTTTTCTTTCACACACGATTTCATATAACTCACAGAAATATCCCAAGAGATGGTAGGCACGCTCTCTAGCGGCCAACCCTACAATACGTAGCCTTGAACCCTTGTCCCCAGGTTTTTCGACGAGTCCCTGACTTTTGGTTTATTATTCTTGGAATAATACACCTGTTTTCGCGACGGGGGTCGACGACTCCGATCTGGCTCAAAATTTGACATTATCCGTTTCAAGTGGTCTACATTCTAAATCCGAAATGTCCGTCCGCCGTACGCCGTACGCCGTCCAGGCCGTTTTGGGCAGTAGGAATTTTTTAAAAAATCTGAAATTTCGACAAAATACTTGGTTTACCATCTAGTTGTGCCCGCAAGGTTTTCAGTCCGATCGCCCAAACCCGTGGGGCGCTCTGGGGCTATAATGGGGCTACGGGAGGGGTTTTTTGAAGGCTTTTAGCTATGGGATCGAGTTAGGTGTCGTTTTCGAAGTATTTTTGGACGTAGAATCCATTTTTTTGGGTCCCGGAACGATCCGATTTCACTGTGCCGATCTATAGGGCTCTCTTGGGGCTAAAAATGGGATTTTTGAAGGATCCCAGGATGTTAAATATTTTTCGAGTAAAAAATACGGAATTTTTGAAAAAAAAAAAAAAACACATTTTTGAACAAAAAAATCCAAAAAAAAATTTTTTTGAGATAAAAATCCAAAAAAAAATTTTTTTTTAAATTTTTTCATTGACAGAATTAAATGCTGTACAAGTAATGTATATCAAAGAATAATAAACCCTTGTGTAAAATTTGCAGCGTTTTTTTTAACACGGCACCACCACTCTCCAGAGCACAGCAACCAAGTTTCCAAGTGTTGGCTAGATTGGTCTGATTCCCGCCTAAGTGCGGGTAACCTTTTCCAGGGCAACCTACCAACTGTTCAGTTTATTTGTGGATGTCAAGGAAGCCAGATCGAGAATTTCCCATCAAACGAGTCAGTCCCTAACCGTCACGTATCTTCGTCAGATAAGAGGAAGAAAATTAGTAACCTGTGTCAGTTTGTGTGTTTTTAGAGGGAGTACAGATTCTCATATTTATTTTTCCTGATAAAAACACGTGGTAGGGTGCACGTCTGAAAAACGTGCAAATCGTCAGTCCCTAATGCGCGAGTCCCTAACTTTATTACTGAGGGACTGATGCCAAATAAATTAGGGACTGACGTTATTTACTCAAAGCAACAAAAAAATTTATTTTGCATGATTAATTTATGAATTGGAATTTCTCCTCCTTGTAGCATTCAAGTAGGATGTTCAAATGTCGGGATGTGATAAAAAGGTATGTCCATGATATTGAGGTAATCAGTGATTTTGAGACCATGCTATATCTCTTGAATAGTGAACTTCTATGATAGGATTTTTGGTAAGGGTCATCAGTATCATGTGCTAAGAAGGAATTCACAAGAAATTGGTAGAAAAAGTTACTTTTAAAATGATGGAATTTGAAACTCGAAATTCGGAGGTTTTGGGAGAATGACCCCTATATTTGCAAAAAGTGTGGCCCTCCAAGTATAATTTACCGTCAGTTGTATTGGGTTATATGATAATCACTCATTCATTTCGACATAGTGGAACCTCGGGAGTTCACTGACCAAGTGCCTACTTCTTTGAGGCATACCTTTTTTTTGTGTAAAGTGTTATCTTGGCAGGTTACCACGCTAGTGTGAACCGTTATCGGTATAGTTTGTGTTATCCAAGACAACCTCCGGTGGGTAGAGCAATACCAACAGCTGACGAGCCTAACCAGCAGATAACCCTGAGTCAAATAGTTAATTAAATTAACAAATTTTGTTCGTATACCTACATAATAAATATTATTTACCTATTAACTATTTATACTAATTTCTGAGCATCGATGAAGTGAATTTCTCCTCATGAAGTGGATTAGGTATATTACATTTTGGTCTTCTCAAGTTGCATATTATTTTAGATGACGATTCAGTCTCTGTCCTTATAAACTTCATCCACGTTGCAATAAGACGTAAGAAGTGGTCCTAATGGTATCAGTCTTGGAAGGTTTCATTATTCACTTCGTGCCACCAAATTACCGGCCGTGTAGTGATGACGAGGTTTCCGCACTATTTTCGTCACGACTTGCGGCTCCACTTCTCAGTGCGTTCAAGGACTTTACAAGGTGGAAGGCGTCCTTTCGTGAAGATCACGATAAATTACGAGAATCGGCTTAAGGGTGTTTAAACCGCGTGGACAATAATTTTCACGAATGTTCTTTCTGTTAGGAGATTTTATTTTCCAGTTGGTCGAGGGAAAAACACAACTTGTGACCCATTTCCAGTTATTATCTTGTTTGTTTTCATGTCCTGAATCGATTGCGCAGACACATGCAGACTCCGCAGGTTTGGAAATACGTTTCGCAGTGAGCAGTTAACGTTTTAGGGCGCATTTCAAGGACCCCAGGAGTTTATTTTCACGATGACGGCGCGAAGATGACTCACAAGAGGAGTCAGAATGTGTAAAGAAGATAAAAAAATAACAAGAAGAAGAAGAGCGTTGGGAATCTGAGGAGCTGAAGTCATCCGGATATGAGTTTTAATGCGGAAAAAAAATGAAGAAGATGAAGTTTGAAGATAGTGGCATCGAGATGGGATGAGTCAAGTCGGTACCTGAGGGACGTCGACGTCGTGGCGTCTTGTTGGTATGACTGTCGAGAGTGATGATGGGGGGGGGGGGGGGGGGGGGTCTTCCCGCTATGCAACGTGCCTTGACCGGTCAAGGTCGAATGTTCCCTGGCTGGTTGCAAGAAGTGAGAAGACTTAGCGAGGCTGCGCAGTTGGTGAAATGACTCGTTCTGCTGACCTTTGTGAGTCATACTTCAGCCTCAGTCCTCAGGAGATTTGACTCCTCGATCGCATATCAGGTGTCTCCTCATCCCGATCTGTGATTTGACTCTTCATTCACTGATCTGCTGATTTGTCTTGTCACTGCCTGATTGCTGATTATGATGCTCACTACGCTGCTGATTCTGCTCCTCACTCACTACTCCACGATAAGGCACTTTGTAAAAACAATTGCATTTTGGCGTAGGGGACACGGGGAGGTTTCGGACGCAGGTCGTATCTAGCTAGTGGGCTTGATCCGTTGAAAATGGATAGTACCTATTTGAAGTTGAAAATTTGGCAACTATTCATATCAGTACCACCCGCCTTTTCTGGAAGGTTATGTTCTCGTGGGAACCTACCTACATCTTGAATCTGGCCCTCCAGCAAAGCTTATTAGCTTTCCTTTCCAGCGCAATATTCACCAGTATCTTGGGACTTGAAAAAAAAAATTAAAAAAATAAAATAAAAAATAAAAATTCTGTCTGTGTATCATCCATGGACCGTTGGTTAGTGTTAGAATCCGAATTATCTTCTTCTTCTTCTTCTTTGAGTGCCATACCCACTGAGGGGCGTTGGCGACCTCTCGCTAATAACTTCTGATGAGCGTGTTGACCAGTTATTACAGAAGTAGTCAAGTACCTAGGCAGCCGAAGTAGACAAAATTTGTCACATTTAATGTGAGAGGTTTTTCACGGCAAGATACACTCGGTTGGCTCCCCATTGCTGCGAGATCCACCTCAAACAGTAAATTCAGAACCTTGCAATAGTTTAGCCTAAAACAGGTTGGCTCTACTAAATAGAAGAAGAAGAAGAAGAAGAAGAAAGAGATTTATTTTGAATATAAGCATAAAATCACACTAAATTCAAAATAAACAATACGGCAATGGATCCAATCCGTCTGCCGGAGGCTCGGGCCCGAGGGCACATTACAAGAACAAAACAAGTTTACTAGTTATATGGTGAAAGAAATATACATAACTCTCCGTAATGCTCCGTAAGTCATCCATGATGGTGTGCTCTCATCTCCAATACCCCTCAGTGCGGGTTGCCGACAGGGCTGCGTGCTCTCCCCGACTCTCTTCCTGTTAGTGCTGGATCTCTTGATGAGAAAAACCATGGGGGGCAGAAAGAGAGGGATTCAATGGGGCTTGAGGGAGCGGCTTGAGGACCTGGACTATGCGGATGATGTATGTATGCTGTCCCAACGACTGAGTGACATGAGTTTTAAGCTCGAGAAACTCACGGAGCTGGCGCACATGGCGGGACTCAAGATCAATGTGAAGAAGACGAAGGAGATCCGAGTCAACGTGGAAAGGACAGACGACCTCGAGGTGAACGGGGAACCAGTCGAGCGGGTCGAGGCCTTCCAGTATCTGGGCAGCGTTGTGGACGCTAGGGGAGGGGCAGAAGAAGATGTGAAGAGCAGGATTAGAAAGGCCAATGGCGCTTTCGTTCAGCTGTATCCGGTGTGGAGAAATAGAAATATTTCTCTCGGAACGAAGCTGCGGCTCTTCAGCACGAATGTGAAATCAGTCCTTCTCTATGGTTGCGAGACCTGGAAAGTGACAAGCTCCCTTACACAGAAGCTGCAGGTCTTCGTCAATCGATGTCTCCGGCGTATCCTAGGGGTGTTTTGGCCAGACGTAATTTCTAATAGCCAGTTTCTGGAGCGAACTGGTCAAAAGCTCATATCGTCAGAGATCAAGCTCCGAAAATGGAAATGGATCGGCCACACACTCCGCAAGGATGAAGCGTCCATAGAGAAGAAAGCTCTGGACTGGACCCCTCAGGGATACAGAAGAAGAGGTCGACCACGAACATCATGGAGACGATCTGTCGAGGCGGAGGTCGAGCGAGTTGGGAAGTCGTGGAGGGAAGTCAAGACTTTGGCGAACAACCGCGAGGGATGGCGAAACTTTGTAGCGGCCCTATGCTCCTCTTAGGAGTCACAGGAAATAAGTCAAGTAAGTCAAGTAAGTCCGTAATGCTAAGGAGAAAATAAAAATAAAATAAAATAATATAATTGAATATTCATGTTTCGGGTTTGAGTGAGAAGGCTTTGAGAAGGGGGGCTTCGGCGAGAACAGAAGGGCAAAAGGGCGGGAAGCCAGCGACAAATCCAGAAGAAAAACCTACTAAGCAGAGAACTGGTCCATCCTAAAGCTCCTATGTCTCCACGCTGCTTTACAGAACTCAACCAGCTCCGACCAACTAGGGCCGTTCAGGACCCCGATAGCCTCCTCCCTATCCAGGAGAGGACGGCCAAATGCGGCCTGACGAAACTCCGCGAGCGCAGGGCACACGCACAAGAAGTGGAAATGATCCTCTCGCGCCCGCATATCACAGATGAAGCATTCTTCTGGCCTGTCCACCGGATACGGCCTGGCGTTGAGGGAGACAAGTTCAGTCCTCATCCTGAATGTCCATCTCTCTCTACTAAATAGTAAACCAAGTATTTTGTCAAAATTTCAGATTTTAAAAAAAAAATCCTACTGCCCAAACCCGGCCCGAACGGCAAACGGCCCGCACGGCAAACGGCCCGCACGGCGGACGGACATTTCGGTTTTGGAATCTAGACCTGTTGAAACGGATAATGTCAAATTTTGAGGCCGATCCGTCGACCTCCGTCGCGATTACATAGGTGTATTATTCCAAGAATAATAAACCAAATGGTGGACAATCAGTAACTGATATTAAATATTGTTATTAAGAGCTAAGTAGGTAGCTCTTAATAGTACTATTTTCGTAAATTGTGTCCAGAACCTCCCCATGTTCCCCTACCATTTCACCTCGTTGTTTCTCTGTCTTCTATAAAATTTAATGTAGGTCAGGTAATTACTTACACAACTTTATTACTTCACAAAGGACTAATTACAAAGGAGTTTTCGCCACGACACGGCCCTCGGCACACGAAAGTCCACTCGACTAGTCGAAGCGTTCGAACTTGTCTAATCTGAATGTGAAATAGTTGCCACCTCCAGGGGGATGAAAATATGAACAACCAATTAGCTTCGGGGGATCCCAACATTAGAATACTCGCCCTGACTTTGACGTCGCCCGTTTGGAATTTCTTCGTGTTTCCGACCAGACTTCACCCTGTCCGGTCATTTTGTAATCAACTTCTTTCTTTGTTATTAGCGATTCGTTAAATATTCCTCCCTTTCTTTCAATATTACGACGGGTGAAGACGGTGAAGCTTTTCAGAACAGGGCATTAGCAACCCGTGGTCACTTTCCGACCTCTTCAGATAAATCTGACCCTGTGACCTCCAGACATTCATCTCCGCCATGTCCAGCGAAGACGTCCACGTCCAACTGGGAAGCCATCGATTTTAAGTCGATAGTGTTAGTCGATATTTCTCCAGTCTCGATAAACAATAATTGCAAAGCCTTTTGGGACCTAAGTGCCATAATTTAAAAAAAAACTTATTGAAATTTTTAATTTGATTAATTAATAAACAGTTCGTACATTAACTAATTTTAATTACCTAAGAATAATTAATTAAAAGAAGGAAGTATTAATTAAAATTAGATAATGAACGAACTGTTTATTAATTAATCAAATTAAAAATTTCAATAAGTTTTTAAAATTAGGAGGGACTTAAATTTGGGACCTATGGCACTTAGGTCCCAAAAGGCTTCGCATATTATGTAATAACGTAATTCAATTATTCTTTTCAATGAGGAATTAATTTCATTATTATTTAAACAATTAAGTTAATTAAATTAAATTAATTGTAACGTCACGCTACCGTTGATTTTCGCTTACAACCGATTCGTTGCTACGGAACTTCATCTTCGCCAGTTATAATCGTACAAAAATCGTTCACCATTCGTTGGAAAGCTCTCGATTTATCACGCATTTCTTTCGTACTTGTTCTTTGTCATTATGTCCCCATTTTATATTTATTGATGTTATTAATGGATGCAGTAAACAATGCCGCTTGTTTTGTTGTTATCAGTTGCCACGTCAGAAATCAATTTGAGAAAACGCCAAAATGAAGCCGTGGGTAGAGATACAAGGGTAGGTGAATGAGTATGAAATGGGGGGGGGGGGGGGGGGGACTAGACATAAAAAACGTGTCCATCGATGCTACGTACCCCACTAGGGGAGCGAGCGAAGCGAGCCAGAGAGACTAGTGGGGAAAAAGTTTCACTTTTACCGTGGTTTCATAAAACCACACCCCAGTTTTTTTTTTTTTTTTTACTATCGAGTTTCCGGGACCTATAATACACTAGTACCTACTGGAGGTTCCAATAAAATTTTCATGAATAGCATCAAATGCATATAAATTGTACATACATATCGATACCTCGTGATATCGAAATGTATATAGGTACAATTTATTTATCGGATCCGATACAATCGATAATATCGACTTGGTGGTCATCTCTGGGGGGTCACGACTTGACCCCGAGCAGACTGGGACGTGAATCCACTGTGTCATCAGAAGATCGTGTCCTGATGTGGAACTGTCCCCAATACCCCTCAAACTGTACAGCCTTTGGGAACAAACGGTTACAACAGTTTACAGTTACATCATGAAAAATAGTCAACAGAGCGTTTTCTCGCTTCGTCATCATATAAATGTTTTATTCCGCTCGTCGTCCGGCCCCGTCGTTCATAACCGACGGTGAAACGTGGGGAAATGAAAACAAATAGGATGCGACAGCTTAGCGCCAACGGCTGAAATGGTGATAAAAATATCGTACTGTCATAATAATTTCGGTTTTATACCCAACGAAATCTTGAACTCTGGTGTTCTCATAACGCAAAAAAAAAAAATTATTAAAATTTATTCAATAAAATTACATATTTAAATTTTTTTAAACTAAAGAGATAATTAAAATTAAGAAGGTAATGAAAAAACCGGTGCTCTGATATCAATCCCAATCCCAAAAACGCTTGCATACGAGTCTGCAACACATTGGGACATTTCATGTCTTTAGTCCCCCCATTTCCTACTCATTCACCTACCCTTGTATCTCTACCCACGGCTTCATTTTGGCGTTTTCTCAAAGTGATTTCTAACGTGGAAACTGATAACAACAAAACAAGCGGCATGTTTACTGCATCCATTAATAACACCAATAAATATAAAATGGGGACATAATGACGAAGAACAAGTACGAAAGAAATGCGTGATAAATCGAGAGCTTTCCAACGAGTGGTGAACGATTTTTGTACGATGCTAACTGGCGAAGATGAAGTTCCTTAGCAACGAATCGGTTGTTTACAAGTGAATGCTTACAAGCGAAAATCATAAGAAATGTAGGTAACGATTTTTGACATTTTCATGTCTTTACTTTGGCACACAACCGAAAAAACTTTTTTGAAGCGTTACCGAAACCCGTGGCAACCCTTAAACTTTAGTGTACCTAATGTTACCTAAACTGTAGTGTAGGTAATGAAATCGCATCACGAAATTTGTAACTAAGTAGCGTTACAATAATCTCCTGGTCAACAACAAACACAATAAGGTGAATAATAATACGAAGACATGAAAATGGTCTCCTGTGGTTGCAGACGAGTCTGCAAGCTGATTATGCATACATCCCGCCCCGATTTTTTTCGTTACGGTTTTGTATATTAATGTGCCAAAGTAAAGACATAAAATGTCAAAATGAAATTTAAAACGGTACTGAAACTGAATTGACGATTGTAGGAAAAAAAGTCCCCGGAAAAAAAGTCCCCCCAAAAAAAAAGGCACCGGAAAAAAAATCCCCGGAAAAAAATCCCCGTAGAAGAAAATTTAATAGCGTTGACTGAATGGAAATGAATAGAAGATGATACTTAAGTATTAAATACACAATAACAAATTTTGTTGTCGTAGGGGGTCAACACTAAGCAGTAGGTGACTGGTGTTTACAATGACTCGGTCAACGTCTAATGTTGTATTGTCCAAAAGATGGGTGGCTTCATCTCATTTTTTATCGGAACTGTGAGAAAATTAATTCTGTCAATCAATAAAATTTTGAGAAAAAGAAAATTTCCTAATGTTTTATTTTTAAAAAAATGTTTTTTTCAACAATTTTTTTTTTTCATTCGGAAATTAGTTGACCTCTTGGCATCCTTCAAAAATCCCGTTTGTAGCCCCATGAAAGCCCTATAGATCGCCACAGTGAAATCGGATCAATCCGGGACCCTCCAAAATGGATTCTACGTCCAAAAATCCTTCGAAAACGACACCTCCCTCGATCCCATAGCCCCATAAAAAAAACTCCTCCCGCAGCCCCAGCTTAGCCCCATAGCGCCCCACGGGTTTGAGCGATCGGGCTGCTTCCGGGCACAACTAGATGGTAAACCGAGTATTTTGTCAATATTTCAGATTTTAATAAAAATTCCTACTGCCCAAAACGGCCCGGACGGGGTACGCCGGACGGAAATTTCGTTTTTGGAATCTATACCTCTTGAAACGAAAAATGTCTCATTTTGAGGCTGATCAGAATTTTCGACCCCCGTCGCGATTACATAGGCGTATTATTCCAAGAATAATAAACCAAACAAAGAGGTTCCCTAACTTTCTATTGTTTTGTTCAAGATTTTTTCAATTTTTAACATTTTTAACATTTTTAGGGATTTTTTTCCGCCCTTGAGTATTCTTAGGGGATTTTTTTCCGCCCTGCAGGATTTTTATTCCGGGGATTTTTTTCCGGGGACTTTTTTTCCGGGGAGTTTTTTTCCGATTACCGAATTGACGAGGGGGGTGTGCAAGTAGAAGAGATGGAGTTACACTCTCCTACTGAGGGCCTATTTCACCACCGGATTTACCGAGCGTTTAAACGCTTAAGTAAGCGTTAACCCCCACGTTAACGCTTAAACTCACGGTAACTCGTGTGTTGAAAGTGGTCCTAAGACTTAGGACCACTTTCAACACCCGAGTTACCGCGATTAGCACTTAGTGATTAGCACCTTGATTGCACTTAGTGCAATTTGCTGATTCCACTCATTCACTACTCAGCCGATTCCACTCCTCATTCTCTACTCTGCTGATTTCACTCCTGATTCACTACTCTGCTGATTCAACTCCTCATACACTACTCTGCTGATTCCACTCAGCATTCCCTACTCTGCTGATTCCACTTCGCATTCACTACTCTGCTAATTCAACTCTTCATTCACTACTCTGCTGATTCGACTCCTCATTCCCTACTCTGCTGATTCCACTCCTCCATTCACTACTCTGCTGATTCCACTCCACATTCACTACTCTGCTGATTCCACTACGCATTCACTAATCTGCGATTCAACTCCTCATTCTCTATTCTGCTGATTCCACTCCTCCATTCACAACTCTGCTGATTCAACTCCTCATTCCCTACTCTGCTGATTCCACTCCGCATTCACTACTCTGCTAATTCCACTCCTCATTCACTACTCTGCTGATTCCACTTTTTTTTTTTTTTTTTTTTTTACTTCTCTGCTGATTCCACTCTTTATTCACCACACTGCTGATCCCACGCCACACTTTCAACTCTGCTGATTTCGCTCCTCAGACTAGCACTTGTGGGCGGTAGACCAGAGGGGAAATGAAAAGGGCACTTAACAACGTTCGAACAGGCCGTAAAGGTAAAACAGGAGGATCTTCATTTTCAAGCTTTCTCTCGAAACCGCGGTAGTAATGTGCGGAAACGTCTCTGATTACCGGGAGCTCATTGCGGTTACGACCGACTTGCAATAGAGTGCATACACTCGGATTACTCCCCGAGATGGCCCCTTTTAACTGCTGTAAGTAGTAAATTTTGCAAGCTGCTCAGAAATCACTGTTCACAGGAGAATGAGTCCCTTAATTCCTCAATTTCTCCTTTTCCATTTCATCTCATCAATCCTCGTATCATGTTACGTCGTAATCTCGCAGCCCTTTTGCACTCCCACGTTGTCTTTAAAAAAAAATATAAGCCTGAGAGAGGGAACTCGGATGTCAGTTGTCAGCCCAAAAGATAACGCCACGATTAGGGCCCATGAGCGGGCCTACCTACTTTTTTTTCTAATTAGTTGTTTGTTTTACCTTCAACGTCGAAAAATCCAATGGGAGTCGGTGAGACGGTATACTTTTTTTGTAATTGATTGTTTTTTCGGGGAGGCCGTCACGACAAGTGGGGTCGAAAGCTAATGACAGGGCGGGAAATGGAAGGCCTGGACCCCCCTTAAGGGCTTTGATCCCTTATGAAGGCCATAGAGATGAAATGGAAGGTAACGTCGGCTACACGTTGGATTGCCAGGTTGATTTTGAGTAAAGCAAGGAATCAGCAGCCAGAGATCAGGACAAGCGCTACTGTTTCAGGCACCTACCCATCTCTTATAATAAACATTTTAGCACATAAAAATTAAAAACTAGCCTTGTAACTCCAAATGGTTTTAAGGCTCTTCAAATCGGCTTTATAATAATATAATATAATATATATTATATTATATTAATATAATATTATTTAAACCCTAACTATATTATATTAATATAATATTATTAACCGCTAATATTATTAAACCCTATTATATTAATATAATATTATTTAAACCCTAACCAACCCCCAAACCTTTCCAAAAGTCGGCATCCTTTGAAAAAGCGAAAATGCGCACGACTGCGCACGGTTGCGCGCAACTTTATTGGTCGCGCGTCATCGTCGGATACCATAGAGCACATAGGAAAAAGCCGCATCCCTCTAGCTCTAGTTTAGGCGGTTTAGGCTCCAGCCTTGCAAACAAACCAACCAACCATCAAACGCCGTTACTCAAATATATAATAGAGAAGAAGATAATATTTAATATAATATAATAATAATAATATAATAATATATAATAGTTTATAAACTCAGTTTGAACGGGTTTCTACTGTTAAAAGTGCTGTTAACAATATATAGACATAAAATCCAACCTGTTAACAGCACTTTTAACAGTTGAAACCCGTTCAAACTGAGTTTATAAACTATTTTTTATAAATACCGACTTCAAACCGATTTTAAAGCCATTCAGACCGATTCTGTAGCTTTGCAACCTGCCTCTCGTCCACCTTGAACATTTGACACAATTTTAAAGGCCAGTACGTCCTTTTTGGCATAATGGGCTTCTTGAAAAGGTCACAATTCAGCATTTCTGACAACATATTCGGATTCAGCACCCTTTAAAACCCATAAACCCCAATTTTTAGTCGAAAATCCGTATAGGTACGTGCTGAGCTGTTTTCGAAATGTTAGAGATTTTGAAATGAACGCCGGGCATATTAAATATGTGACGTTTTGAAATTTTGACGTCACACCTCGCCAGGCTGGGCGTCGAGTAGTTGGGCACTGAGCCGCCAGAGCGCTAAATAATCAATCTGAACAGAATAGGAATAAAAACACTCGGCCCAGGTCGATTTTTGAATAACCTTCTTTGATAATAACCTCGATGCTCAATTTTCGAATGACCTTCTATAATGATTAACCCGGTTTTCGATTTTTGGGGTCGACTTTTCGCGTAGTGAAGTTGGCTGACTTGCGTAGATGAGAGAGAGAGGGATCTCCCGGCCAATCAAAAGACGACGAAGCAGCCCACGTCATGTACCCTCTCCAGAAATCGGAATTCAAATATCATATTTTAGGCCCTATAAATAATTGAAACGGGTTTTCTATTATCTATATTATGGACCCGTTTTCGTAACTTTTGAAGCACGACCTTTGCAGTAAAAACATTTTAAAAAGTCATTAAAGGAGCTCATTGATGAACATTAAAATGTGACGAGTGGAAATCGAAGGCAATTTCCTGCTCTACATTACTGTTCTTGGGAGCATCTCGTAAGAAGCATCAGAATAGAGTTATCGAGTCCAAAATCGAAATGGGTTGCTCGTAAGGGATTTGGAAACTGCCAAAAATTTCGTCGTACCGATTGAGCGGTTGGACACACATGAAATTATAAATAGTGAAAATTAGAGCAAATTTCATGTTCTACAAGAATTTTCTCAGGTACAAAGGTGGTAGGAAGGACCAGAAGAGAGTTATCTAGCCCAAAACCAAAATCGGTAACTCAAGGGATTTCAAAACTGTCACATATTGAAGCCTCAACCGCTTGATCGGAACGACATTCATGACATTGTAAACAGTGAAAATTGAAGTAAATTTGATGCTCCAAACATTGTTTCAGGTCACGAATGTCGTCGGAAGCAGCCGAACACAGGTTTTGAGTGAATACCAAATTGTTCCTAGGGAATTTTGGAAATTTGTAATTACTTTAAAGCCCTGGATCTCGCGATGCCCGATAAATGAAAAGTAGTGCCAATGGGCAATTTGCATGTATATTAGATTTTGAATTCTACCGTAATCTACTGTAAGTAACTTTCACAGCTTCCAATGCCAACGAAAAAAATCATTGGAGGAGATATAACGAAAAAAAAACCTGCAAATTTTACCCAAGGGTTAATTATTCTTTGATACAGGTTACTTGTGCAAAAATTAATTCTGTGTCGATAAAAAATATTAAAAAAAAAAAAAAAAAATCTGTACCTACATTCTTCAGTCAGATGTGGGACTTCGAAAAATGGATTACGCGTCCAACATTACTAGAAAAATATATTTAAAAATATATATTAAATCCCCTGGGATCCTTCAAAAATACCATTTGTAGCCCCATGAAAGCCCCATGGATCCTCTCGGTGAAATCAAATCGTTCTGGAACCCCAGAAAATGGATTATGCGTCCAAAAATACTTCGAAAACGACACCTAACTCGACTCCATAGCCGAAACCCTTTGAAAAGCCCTCCCGTAGCCCCTTTTTAGCCACCAGAGCCCCACAGGTTTGGGCGATCGGGCTGAATACCTTGGGGGTACAACTTGACGGTAAACCGAGTACTTTGTCAAATTTTCAGATTTTTTTAAAGAAACTCCTGCTGCCCAAAACGGCTCGGACGGCGTACGGCGGACGAACATTTCGTTTTTGTAATTTAGACCATGAAACGAACAATGTCAAATTTTAAGGCCGTTCTGAGTTCTCAAACTCCGTCGCGAGTAGATAGATTTATTATTCCAAGAATAGGTAATGAACCAAAATGAAACGTGCAGTTATGAATAAGTGGGGGTTCAGCCGCCAGTTTCTCTTCTATCAGTAGTGACGTGAGTTCCAGTGAATCACCGGACCTCCCAGTCCGGGAGCGCCTATCATCAGCTTTTATGATAAATATATCGCAATCTTTATTTGATACGACGGAAAAAATAAGCAATTTTCGTATTAATTTTCACAGTAATTTTCGTTAAATTACCTATCTAATTTCTTTGGAAGTGATTTCAGGCGGTTGATTATTATTTTTCTTATTCTCTCAGGAAGTACTTTCAGAAAAATGAAAGAAAAAAAAAAAAAAAAAAAAAAAAAAAACATGCAAATTTCTCATTAGGTCAACGGTTTGATCCTAAATGTTCCCATCTTTGAGTTCTTGTCCATCTCTACTCGATCCTTCTACTCTCCCTTCACTCTAAGGGCTCTCGGCAGGTTGTTAAAGGGAGAAAGTAGAAACCCAAATCTCCTCATAACTTCATAGTTTCCGCCCTTCGACCATGGTAATCAACTCGTCCAAATGTCGGGGGTTTGCCCTCAGTTTGTTTTTCTCCTCGATCCCTTTTGTCGGAAGGGCGTCGCCAGACACGGATCGAAATTCGGGAACGACAAACCATCAATGAGGAAGGAATCGAGATTGAGAGAATTAGAACGTAGTGAAATCGGCCTTGAGGAACGAATCAATGAAAAAAGGCCTAACGGGGCGGTCGATTTAGAACTGCAGAAATAGCCAACGAGAGCGAGAGTGATGCTAACGACCTCTGCTGAAGAAAACGAGCGTTCAAAGACGTCGATCTAATTTTGGAAATATCTCGAGTAGCTCGTTTTCCATGGGTTTCTAGGAATTACGATAATGAACGGATTCTCTCGACGAGTTCTTTTTTGGGGTCTTGATTCAGCCGAATTCTGAAAGGTGGCACGTATCGTATCAATCAGCTGCTGCTGGGGCATCCGGAACTGTGACTGACACTTTCCGTCGGTCGTTAAGTTCCCCCGAACCTCCTTCGACGGACTACTGTTTCTTAGGACGTGCCTAGTTTTGAGTCGTTAGAGCCTTTCGTCATTTGGCCTTTCGACGTGGGGGATTTTGATTGATTAAGCCCCAGCCAGGGGCTCCACGAAGTTTGGATGCGATTGTGACGAAGGAGAGGCTGCTAGAAGCTAGAAAAACGAAGATCCGTAAATTTTGAACGTTCTACTGCCCTGAATTCGTCAGTCTCGTATTAACACGCTATGTGTTGTCTTTGGGAACTCCTTTCGTGGGAGAGTCAAATCTCATTCCCTCACAACGTCGGACTCATCGTCAGATCTGATTATATTTAGGCGATGCACGCTCTTCACAGGAGATCGTGATTGCCCTCGAGTAACGTCAAAAGAGTTAGGGATCTGTTTGCCCCCAAAGTTCGAGTTTTTCTTTTGTCTCGGCTCACCCTCATGAATTACGAAAGTAGTAATTTCATTTTCAGTACCTATCTCAGATCCGGATTCCACTCCAAATATGCGAAATCCACCGCACAATCTCAAAGCTGAAATTTTTTCCTCGATTGGAACTAATTTAATTTCATCACGATAACCAGGGCGTTACAGTTACAGTAGTACCAAATTCCCAAGGAACAATTTAGTTTTTGCCCAATAACTCTGTTCAGCTGCTTCCGACGACATTTTCACCCGAAAAAAATCTCGTGGAGCAGTGAATTTCCTTCAATTTTCACTCGCCGCATTTAGGTTTTCATAAATTATGCCACGAGGTACAGGCCTCATCAATAATTGTTGTGTCAAATGATCGAAATTCTCAAAAGCTCAAAGGGACGGGTTTTGCTTTATTACTCGCGTCTGGTACCGTACACGGCATCTGGGAACAATGTTGTAGAACATAAAATTTCCTTCAATTTCCGATATTTACAACTTTTTATACACCCATCAGATCAACGGGTAAGAGGCATTAAACGAGTGCGTAAATTTCGAAATAAAAACGCTGCGAATTTTTTAAGGGTTTATTGTTCTTGCCAATGACGAAATAAACAAATATTTTGAAAAAAAAAAAAAAAAACAAAAAAAAAACGACATCGTTTGGACAAATGTGGGACCTCAAAAAATTGGTTATGCGTCCAAAATTACTCGGAACCTCCTGGGATCCTTCGAAACTCCCATTTACAAATGGCAAAATTTTCAAGTAGCCCCATCAGAGCCCAATAGATCCCCACGGTGAAATTGAATCGTTCCGGGATCAGCAAAAATGGATTCGACGTTCAAAAATACTTCGAAAACGACACCTAACACGATCCCATCGCCAAAAGCCTTAAAAAAAACCCCTTCCATAGACTCATTTTAGCCCCATAGCACGGGTTTGGGCGATTGGGCTGAAAACCTTGCGAGCCCAACTAGATGATAAGCGAGTATTTCGTTAAAATTTCAGAATAAAAAAAAAAAATTCTTTCTGTACAAAACGGCTCGTACGGTGGACAGACATTTCGTTTTTGGAATATAGACCTCTTGAAACAAATAATGTACTTAATTTTTAGGCCGATTTGAATTTTCGACCTCCGTCGCAATCAAAAAGGTGTCTTATTCCAAGAATAATAGTGTGGTGTTTGCCGACGGTGCAGAGGTCTAATCCAATGAGGTGGTTAGGGTGAGAAATGACTCCTCTGCTGAGTACTAAATTGTTTATTTAAATAAACGGTCCCCACGCTACAATTGTTTATTTAAATAAACAATTTAGTACTCAGCAGAGGAGTCATTTCTCACCCTAACCACCTCACCAAGAATAATAAACCAAAATCATCTCCAAAGCATGATTTTGGAGATAACTCGGTTCTGGTGCTTCATACGACATTTTTGGCATGGAACAATCTTGTAGAGCATTAAATTAAATTAAATTTCCTTCAGTTTTCTTTCGTGACATGTTGGCTTACATCCGTTAGGTCACGAGGTGATGGCCTTTAAAGATGAAATAAAGCCAATAAAGTGTGATAATTACGCCAAAAATTTTGGCGTAAATTTAATTTACGTTCCATACGGACCTGAATGTACGTTCAACTACGTCAAGTCACTCTGGGCTGTAGATGAGCTTAAATGCTCGAAACCGGTCCCCCACGCTATGATGGTTTACCTAAATAAACAATTTATTATTCAAACCAGCAGAGGAGTCGTTCTCTCTCCCTAACCAACCCAAAATTTAATTATGTGGTGCGGATGCTTCCTACGACGTTTCTGGCCGAACCCTTCTTGGTAATCATCTTGAAGATCGAATGCTGAGGTCCCTGCAGGGGTCCCCATGGGGGTATGAACCGTGTAAGTTCCAGTTTTGGTTTATTACTCCGGGAATAATACACCTATGTAATCGCGACAGGGGTCAACGACTCCGATCGGACTGAAAATTTGACATTAACCGTTCAAGAGGTCTAGGTCCGTCCACCGTCCGGGCCGTTTTGGGCAGTATACTGCCCTATAGGAATGTTTTTAAAAATCTGAAATTTTGACAAAATACTCTTACTACAAAATACTACTTTTGACAAAAATTTACAATCTAGTGGTTCCCGCAAGGTTTTCAGCCCGATCGCCCAAACCCGTGGGGCGCTATGGGGCTACGTGAAGGTTTTTGACATGGATATGTCTTAGTTCTGGGGTCTTGCAAAATTTTGCGACACACAAAAAATGCATCCTTTTTTTATTGGTTGCACCCATGGCAACCCGTCAACTTAATTTTTTATAGCAACAACGCTTGTTAGTTTCTCGTAGAGAATTATCAAATTCCCGTCTAACAACCACTATAATAATATTATAGTTGATATATTATATCATACGACATATCCATGTACAGATATATCTGCATGCAGTGTAGATACTCGTCATCAGTTTTTTTTAAGGCTTTTGGCTTCGGGATCGAGATAGGTGTCGTTTTCGAAGTATTTTCGGACGTAGAATCCATTTTCGGGGGTCCCAGTACGATCCGATTTCACTGTGGCGATCTATAGGGCTTTCACGGGGCTAAAAATGGGATTTTTGAAGGATCCCAGGAGGTTAAATATATTTCGAGTAAAAAATAAAGAATTTTTGAAAAAATCCCCCCCAAAATATTTTTTTTTATATAAAAATCCAAACAAAAAAATTTTTATTGACAGAATTAAATGTCTGTACCTACAAGTAACCTATATCAAAGAATAATAAACCCTTGTGTAAAATTTGCAGCGTTTTTTAAGATGGATTCGATGGGGAACAATGAAATGTCACTCCTGAAAGTGGAGAGCAGCCCACAATTCAAAATAACAGGATTTTAAGACTGCAAAGAGATAAGAATCACTATCATTGTGGTAGTGTGTCACTCTTGCATAGTGGGATTGAGCGTTCCAACTTGTTTAGTCATGACGAAGCACTGTTGTTTGGTTTCACGTTTGGTTCGAAATCTCCCTGCTTAACTTCCATCATCATAGTTTCACTTAGGGGAAAGGTGGGTTAAGCGTGATAGCGGGGTCAAAAGGGATACCGTCAGAGCGATTACATGTCACTTCACCTACAGCGTTTCACCTACAGACAATTGCCCTACAGGCAGTTGCCCTAATGCAAGTTCGCCACTCGGACACTTGCCCCACAACAAATACATCTACAAGTCAGTTCGCCTACAAAACACTTTCGCCACAACAGGTTGCGAAGGGTGATGAAGTATTTTGGAGAGAATTATGTAGCGGGAATACCCAGGAATGGTAGACGACGACCTGTCCCAGCTCGCTTTCCCCCTCCCATGTGGAATCAGTACCAATCCACCCACGACATGGAGCCCCGAACGAACAACACTACTGAAGGATGGCACAATAGATTTCAGACCGTGGTCCATAAGAACCATCCTTCAATTTTCCACCTGATACAGGAAAGAGCAGGGGAACACTGAGAAATCAATTAATGAACTGGAGTGTGGGCGGAAAATAAAAGTACCCAGGCGGAAAAAGTATGCAAATCTGGACAAGCGACTGCAGAATGCGGCGGAAACCTATGCAACTTTCAAGACTGACGACCGGATTCCTGCCTCCTTTCGCAACATTGGCTGCAATTTTATGCTGTAAGGACGACTGTTGAGCTCAAATGACGATAACTTCTTCCGTTGGAACTTCATTTTGAGGTAGGGAGATTTTCCTTAATTTTCTTGAAGTTGTAGGTGAACTGTAGGTGAAATGTCGATTTGTAGGTAAAAGTGTTTTATGGGTCATTTCAAAATTTCGGTAACATTTGGGCTTTCATTTTTCTGGAAAAAAAATGCATCAGGAAAAATTTTTTTTCTACGTTATAGCATAATGTAAGGGTCTCTTAGTATGTTTCCTAAGTGAGCACACATAATCATTTACGTGAGCATGGATACACCGTTTTGAATAAAATCAACTATCTAGGTAGTGAAGTAAGAGTCTAGGAAGTGATAAATAATCAGGCTGGTTCCTTAGAGAGATCCGAATTTTAAAACGTAATCCAAAAAAACCGACTTCCGACGATGAGCGAATTTAGATGGCGAGTTTAATATAATAATATCATATTATGATAATTTGGGAAGAATATAGTCATATATGACGCATTGGAAGAGATCGGCGGTCCCTCTGTCGTCCGCTCATCCTCACCCAACCACTCCGTCAAAATCTTCCAACTCAGGCGAGACAATTTCGGCTTTTAGATTTTTGACATTTTGGAGTCAGACATGTCTGATCCACCTTGAGAACACAACCATCCCCCCCCCCCCCCCCCCATCACAAGGTCCTCCCTACCCGAAACCGTTCCAACTCCAGTTGATATGCAGTCAGCTGTGCATGTGTAGCTTCAATGTACACTTGAGCGTCGTTATGCCTTTGCTATGGCAACCTAAAAAACGTCACGAAAAATTGCTCACGGAGTTGCTGGTGTATCGATGATTTGATTCATGGCAGGTGATCCGAATATTGCGAGAACGGTTTGATTTGTGAAGCGGTTGGTAAATCATTTTAATAGGTAATTTCTATGCACACTCTAGGAATTTCGTATGCAGCCTCTTTAGGAAATTTACTTGAAGATGCCCAGGGTCCGGATCAGCTGAGTGGCTCTTGAAGCTAATTTTTATGCTTTACACTCTGGGAAGCTGTAATTTCGTATGTAGCCTCTTTAAGACATTTACTTGACGATGCCCAGGGTCTGGATCAGCTGAGTGGCTCTTAGTGCTAATTTCTATGCTTTGAACTCTGGGAAGCTGTAATTTCGTATGTAGCCTCTTTAAGACATTTACTTGACGATGCCCAGGGTCCGGATCAGCTGAGTGGCTCTTGAAGCTAATTTCTATGCTTTACACTCTAGGAAGCTGTAATTTCGTATGTAGCCTCTTTAAGACATTTGCTTGACGATGCCCAGGGTCTGGATCAGCTGAGTGGCTCTTAGTGCTAATTTCTATGCTTTGAACTCTGGGAAGCTGTAATTTCGTATGTAGCCTCTTTAAGACATTCACTTGACGATGCCCAGGGTCCGGATCAGCTGAGTGGCTCTTGAAGCTAATTTCTATGCTTTACACTCTAGGAAGCTGTAATTTCGTATGTAGCCTCTTTAAGACATTTGCTTGACAATGCCCAGGGTCCGGATCAGCTGAGTGGCTCTTAATTTCTATGCTTTACACTAAATTGTAATTTGTAGATAGAGGGGAGTACAGAAGAGGGAAAGGGGAGGGTATGAAATGTGGAGGGGGGGGGGGGGGGGGGGGGAACTAAAGACCTAAAATGTCCCAATGTGTTGCATGTGGTAAGGGGTCGTTCTTAATCCTCTCTCATCTCCTTTTAGCCGCTTCTTTCTTGTAAGCTTTCAGCTCGGCCGGTTTCTTTCTTTTTTTCATGGTTTCATGTTTCTGAAATAAATTAAGCAAACTCAGTACCCACAGAATCCTCAATACCTACTGGGCTAAGAGGTAGCTTAGCTGCATTTAAAATAAGGAAGTTGCAACTGGAATGGGGGTTTTAAAACCCAAAAACATTCGAAATCCCACATCCTAGATTTTAATCTCACTCTCTAGAATACCTAACTTTTCGAAAAATCTAGGAAGTGAGGTGCTAGAGAGTGAGGTTTTGCCCTTTCATGGTAAACAAACGTGATGACGACAGTGAAATCGAGTGGATTCAAGATATTCATCAAAACTTCCAACCTCACTACATCAAGGGAATCATGATCCATGATTAAAATAGCCTTACCAGTAGTAGAATGCATGTGGCTAGGTAGTGAGAACGAATAAAAATAGAGAGCAGCTTTCCGAGGTTCTCACATTTAAACAACTAACTGAAGAAAGATCTGGAACCTCCACATCCACACCATCTCTTCTATCTGGGATCAGTGTTGGCAATGAGTTCAGAGCAACACGGAAACTCCCTTTTCCCATTGTTTGGCGGCCACTTTCAAAATAGACTAGGAAGTGAGGTTAAACCCTAGTGACATTCTTAAAATCAACTTTTTATGGGACTTAGATTTGTGAAATTTTCGAATTCCTGGTGAATATCGAATTTAGACATCAGATCCTTCAGAATTGCTCAAGTTTGGTCGCTCGAAAAATTAATTTGATATACTTCAAGCTCAGCTGAAGTTCAGTACTTCTACCTTGTGACAACACTAGGAAGTGAGAATTCAGCAATTTACCTTTTTTTTCCAGGGCAATACAACACGATTTTTACTGGATGACGAATGATAACAATGCTTCCAGATACCAATCATTAAAAAAAATTGTCTGTACGCATTTAAGCGAAATTTGTTACCAATAAGCTCCAGTGACATAAATGTTACCGAAATTTTGAAATGACCCTTATAGGAAAGATGTCTTGTAGGGAAAAATTTTTATAGGTGAAATATCGTGTAGGCGAAAAAGTGTAGGTGAAAAGGCTGTAGGTGAAGACTTCACCACTTCACCACTTTAGACACTTAGTGTCTGTAGGTGAAATGTCGTGTAGAGGAAACGCTGTAGGTGAAGTGACGGTAAACCGTCAGAGCTGCTCGTCAGGTGTAGCTATCTGTAGGCTGACCAGTTTGATAAGATTGTGTTGAAGAAGAATCAGTTGGCTCAAAGTCGCTTTTGTGTCTGTCATGAAAATTTTTGCAAAAATTCCATTCGAAATCTGGAACTGGATGTTTTGACCCGCACCACTGCACTGCTGTACATCAACGCGAAACCTCGAGGCTGAGATTGAATGCTTGATGGACTTAATAAGCTACTATTTGCTTCTAATTAGAAGTCTCTGTGTTGTACTGAATCAAAATGGTAGCCAATGTGGTTGAAGATCCCGAGTGGGGCAAGACGGGATACCAAGCTGCGGGTCAAGATGGGATAGGAATTTTCCTCAGAGGAATCACTTGACGAATTGATTGACGCATGAGTGGGGCGAGCCGACGGAAAAGCCCCCCGGCTTTTACCGCGGTAAAGCACGAAAAACATTCGAAAATTAAAAACAAAACCAACAACAAAACCCACGGCTTCGTTTTGGCGTTGTCTCAAATTGATTTCTAACGTGACAGCTGATAACAACAAAACAAGCGGCATTGTTTACTGCATCCATTAATAACATCAATAAATATAAAATGGGGACATAATGACGAAGAACAAGTACGAAAGAAATGCGTGATAAATCGAGAGCTTTCCAACGAATGGTGAACGATTTTTGTACGATGATAACTGGCGAAGATGAAGTTCCGTAGCAACGAATCGGTTGTAAGCGAAAATCAACGGTAGCGTGACGGGACGATGTAATAAAAGTTTCACTTTAAAAAAAAGAAAAGATGGCTGATTATCGTGCAGCGCCCTCAAATCGACAAACGGGTGTTATTCAGTCAAAAGGAACCTACTACCTACATCCCAAACTATTACAGTCAAAACATACTTTATCCATGGCTTCAGATTAAATTCTGATGATTTTGACGTAGCTAAACACATTACACTTTATTGATTATTGGTTAAAAATTTGTTAACCAATAATCAAACAGTTTTGCCACTTGCCACACGATAGAGAGAAAAAATTACGCTCAATCTGAAAAATAACCTGAACATTTTACACAAGTGTTTATTATTCTTTGATATAGGTTACTTGTGCAAAAATTTATTCTGTATCAATAGAAAAATGTAAAAAAAATGAAGGTAAGTATTTGGATTTTTTTTTTTTTCAAAAATTTTGGTTATAATGTATAACCATAAATGTTTTCGCGACGGGGGTCGACGACTCGGATCGGCCTCAAAATTTGGCATTATCCGTTTTAAGAGGTCTACATTCTAAATCCGAAATGTCCGTCCGCCGTACCCGTCCGCCGTCCAAAATCTTCTCCCAATTCATCACTAATAGTATGATAATGGCCTAGTTTTTAGGCGTTTTGTTTGTCCAGAAGTTCAACGAGCAAAAAACATCTCTGTAAACCTTTATATTAAGTGAGATTTCTCGGGGTTTCAGTTTTCCTTATGCACTTTTAGAGTCAGGTTCGTCTTTCGATTATCTCTTGTGAATCAGCAATGGAAAAAAGGTGTGATTTCGTACGTGAAGTCCCTGGGGATGAGATCATCCTTCTGATTGTTTTTATTGTAAGTAGACTTAAAGGTCTTATAGAATTTATTCTATAATAATAATATTATTCTATATTATAGAATAAATTCTTTTAAACACTTATAAGTGTCGAAAAAAGCGATAGTTGACGAATTTCTTTGTACAAAATAATTTTAAAAACGTAATATTCAAACATCTAAAGTAGATACAGAAAAATGGGGTTTAGATTCGGTTTCAGCACCCCAAAAAACTTGAAGTACCATTAGAGTAGCGGCCAATTTCATACCTTTTAAGGTTTTTGCACAAAATCAGCTGTTTCCGACCACTGTGCGGCGTACGGCGGACGGACATTTCGGTTTTGGAATCTACTAGACCTCTTGAACGGATAATGTCAAATTTTCAGGCCGATCGGAGTCGTCGACCTCAGTCGCGGAAAACATAATATGTGTATTATTCCAAGAATAATAAACCAAAAAAAAAAAAGTTTTTTGATTCTATGAGCTATAATAAATTTGCTGCAATTTTACGGTTCCTGTAAAATTCACTCAAAAGGGTAAGGGTAGGTGATGCAACCTTCCCAATTGCTGCCATCGACTGACGAGGATGGCGATGCCTGTATGCACTCCGATCACCTACTAGCTACTGCATTGACGGAGAGTTTTCTTCAGTAGGTATGCATAGTCTGCAAGGATGTAGGAGATGAGTAGGTAATATCTACTAGGTATGTACAGTCTTCAGCGGGTTTGAGGAGATGAGCAGCAATTGAAATATTTGGGTAAAAAACGGTGATTGTGTACGATTTCTATCATTTTCTAGAGGTACCTATCCCGTCTTACACACCTCTACTTCAAAAATTGCGATTTTGAATCTTTCCACTAAATTTAATTAAATTAAACCACCAAAATTTGGTAATCAGGTTGTGTTAAAATCCCCAAATTTCCGACGTTTCTCATTAGAATACATACGAATAAAATAGTGTCATTTTTAGCTACATTTGAATGAAATTGTAGTTACAATCGTCCAAAAAAGAAATAGTATTTCGTCTTACCCACCCTTCCCCTATCTCGCTGGCCTTCTGCCGGTAGGTAGTTCTTTTAATAATTATTGCTTTATATCCTTGAGACATTTGCAACGTACGCTTTCATTTGACACATTTCTCGCGACAACTGAGTCAGTGGGACCCCTCCGACGTAGGGCCTCCGTCCACCAGAACTCTCGATTCAATCAACCTCTCTGATTTCACTAATCTCGGCCATTCTGGCTCGTTATCCGCCTCAAATCTTGTGGTTTGGACGAAGACTTGATTCGACTAATCAATTTGATTCCACCAGACGCGTAGACCCTCTGTATGGAATAATTATTGCAATTTCTGACTTTCGCTAGTTCAGAGCAACGAAAGCTCATCTATGACTACATCTAACCACCGCTTTCTAGTTTCCCCCACGAAAAAAAAAGTCACGTTCTCCGAAAGCTAAACAGTTTCAAACGCACCGCCGTCATCTTGCGGGAGCTTTGCTCGCCCTTCGAAGGACGACAAAAAATCTTCAATTATAAGGATTTAAGTATCACAAAGAAAACAAAAAAAACGTTGGCGGTAAAGCAATGGCGGTAAGAGAAATGAAGTCCGTTTCGTGGGGGTCTCGACGAGTAAATGAAAAAAAAGTTGTTCTGCGGTCTGGCAATTTACCTCTACTTCGGGAAAGGTTTTGTTTGCGCGGCGAAAGTTTTGGTTTTGGTTGGGAGATGGTGGGGGTGAGCGAATTTCCGAGAGGAGACAACCAAACAAACGGCGATCTTAGCGGACAAACTGCGAAGTTATTCCCAGTGGTTAGGGTTGCAAGACGTTCCGTACCAAAATGTACTATTATTTATAATTATAAATTATAAATTATAAAATATTTAATTATAAATTATTTATAATTATAAAATTTTATAAAATGTATGGTAAGTATCTGTATTTCAAAAATTTCCTTCGCGATCGGATCACCAGAAAGGTAAAGAAACAAGCTATGAAAAGGGTTTCGCTAAATGCCGTTAAATCTGTACAATTTTAGGTGAAAAACGCTGAAAATTTTATACAAGGGTTTATTATTCTTTGATATCGGTTACTTGTGCAAAATGTTAATTCTGTCAATAAAAAAGTTTATTTTTATTTATTTATTTTTTTTTAATCTCCAAAATCGTTGGTTTTTATACGAAAAATATTTGACCCTCTGGGATCCTTCAAAAATCCCATCTGTAGTCCAATGAAAGCCCTATAGACCTCCATAGTGAAATCGGATCGTTCAAGGACCCCCAAAAAATGGATTCTACGTCCAAAAATACTTCGAAAACGACACCTAACTCGATCCCATAGCCAAAATCCTTAAAAAACGCCTACCGTAGCCCCATCGCGCCCCACAGGCTTGGGTGATCGGGCTGAAAACCTTGCTAGATGGTAAACTAGAAAAACTAGACGGTAAACAAAGTATTTTGTCGAAATTTCAGATTTTTTCAAAAATTGCTACCTACCGCCCAAAACGGCCCGAACGGCGGACGGAAATTTCGGTTTACAAAAAATATATTCCCGTATAAATTCCCGGAAATTTGCCCATTACTAGGTGGGGGTATTTCTCGTTAAGGTGTCGTTTTCCGAGTAATTTTGGACGAAAAATCCATTTTTCGAAGTCCCACGTTAGTCCTGTCATTAGGTGTCCAAAAGTAGTGAATCTAAGAAAAAATACCTGAAGAATTTTTCTCGACGGATCTATACATTTTCGGGGGTGCTGAATCCGAAAATTTGGTTATCTACTAGATTCGGATATGGCTTTACCATGAAAATGGCCAAATTTCGGTCCTTTTTGGGGGTTTTTGCTTTTAACTCGGAAACCATGCGTCCTACCAACATGACTACTCTATACAAAATTAAAGCTGATAAAATTTCCTAAAAAATGAGACCAAAAACGCCTCGGTAGCTTCCTCTGTTTGGCCGCTAGAGCGTGCTGAGGTTTGACCATTTTTTCTAACTAAGCCAAAATCTTCGTATTCCAGACTACCGAAGCCTATTAAACACTATTAAATACCACAATCGGTCCCCCGAACCCCCACATAAGGTACCCTGAACCCCCCCCCCCCCCCCCCTCCACAATCACCTTTTGCGAATATGCACTTATTATGCACTATGATAAGTTACCCTTACTCCCCCCCCCCCCCCCCCCCGGGTCGTACTACACCCCATGGAGCGGGGTGGGAATGTTCATGTCCATCAAAGTTATTTCAAAGAACACTTTCATTACACGTCTGACAGCGCATTTGCGAAATAAAAGGTGATTTTTAGTGGGGGGGGGGTGAAGGGAGGGGGTGGAGGATGGGTGGAGGGGGAGGGGTGTCAGGGTACATCCCTAATTATGTGGGTGGGTGGTGGGTGGGGGTATTTAATAGGCTTCGGAAGTATGGAATACGACTAGTGTACTATAATAGCATTATACTATAAAAGTGGTTGTAGCTCAGAAACTATTGGTCCGATTCCAAATTTCTTTTGGTACTTTTCCGTTATACCCCCCCCCCCCCCCCCCCCCACTCGATTTCGTGTTCATAAACACCCCTCCCGATGGCTTTATGGCACCCAAATTCGAGCCCTTTTCCGTTATAACACCCCCCACCCCCACCCCCACCCCTCGAACTCGATTTCGAGCCCCTCCCGATGGCTTTAAGGCACCCAAAGCCAACCAAAATCGAGTGGGGGGGTATAACGGAAAAGTACCTTTCTTTTTGGTTTATTATTCTTGGAATAATACACCTATGTTTTCGCGACGGGGGTCGACGACTCCGATCGGGCTCAAAATTTGACATTATCCGTTTCAAGTGGTCTACATTCTAAATCCGAAATGTCCGTCCGCCGTACGCCGTACGCCGTACGCCGTCCGCCGTCCAGGCCGTTTTGGGCAGTAGGAATTTTTTAAAAAATCTGAAATTTCGACAAAATACTTGGTTTACCATCTAGTTGTGCCCGCAAGGTTTTCAGTCCGATCGCCCAAACCAGTGGGGCGCTCTGGGGCTATAATGGGGCTACGGGAGGGGTTTTTTGAAGGCTTTCAGCTATGGGATCGAGTTAGGTGTCGTTTTCGAAGTATTTTTGGACGTAGAATCCATTTTTTGGGGTCCCGGAACGATCCGATTTCACTGTGCCGATCTAAAGGGGCTAAAAATGGGATTTTTGAAGGATCCCAGGATGTTAAATATTTTTCGAGTAAAAAATACGGAATTTTTGAAAAAAACACATTTTTGAACCAAAGAAATCCAAAAAAAATTTTTTGAGATTAAAATCCAAAAAAAAAAAATTTTTTTTTAAATTTTTTCATTGACAGAATTAAATTTCTGCACAAGTAATGTATATCAAAGAATAATAAACCCTTGTGTAAAATTTGCAGCGTTTTTCTCGTGAAAGCTGATTAAATTCCCCGTCGCAGCTATTCCGTGTGAAATTTCGATTTGAGCTTTCATAAGGGAGGGAAAGAAGAACGTTTTCTAAAAAACTTGGTCGTAGATGGTAAAATTCCTTTTTTACACACTTTCCGACGAATACTAACGGCATTTTTGTTGTTTCAATAGACATGCAATGTCCCGTTACTTATATAAAATTTGATCAGCTTTGTGATTAAGAAGAGAAAATAAGATCGGACAAACCGTTCCCGAGTTATAGGCAGTAATGTGCAAAGCATCATTTTTTTACTCACAATGTGCCACTTTTTTGCCGTGCCCGCCCCTCCCTTATCAAAGCTCAAATCGAAATTTCACACGAAATAGCTGCGATGGAGAACTTAATCAGCTTTCACGAGAAAAAAATAAATTTGGAATCGGACCAATAGTTTCTGAGCTACAACCGAAAACGTTCTGAAAAACGTTGTTTTCGCTCTCCGCGCGGTGTCAGATTGGGCGTTTCTTTAGGGCTGTAACTTAGCAGCTATTCGGTCAAAAAAAACATTTGACCAGTGAAATTGTCATATTATGACAATAAGGTGTCAGGGTACCTTATGTGGGGTTCGGGGGACTGATTGTGGTGTTCAATAGTGTTTAATAGGCTTCGGAAGTCTGGAATACGATGATTTTGGCATGGTTAGAAAAAATGGTTAAACTTCAGCACGCTCTAGCGGCCAAACGGAGAAAGCTAGCGAAGCGTTTTTGGTCTCATGTTTTAGGAAATTTCATCAGCTTTAATTTTGTATGGAGTAGTCATGTCGCTAGGACGCATGGTTTCCGATTATAAGCAAAAAACAAAAACAAAAAAAACAAAAAAAAAGGACCAAAGTTTCGCCATTTTCATGGTGAAGCCATATCCGAATCTAGTAGATAACCAAATTTTCGGATTCAGCCCCCTCGAAAACATAAAGATCCGTCGAGAAAAATTCTTCAGGTATTTTTTCCGTTCCAAACTACCTAATGACTGGACTACGTCTGTCCAAACATTGTACAGAAATAATTTTTTTCTTTAAATTGTTTCAAAAGTAATTTCTATTCACACAGAATTAAATTTTGCACAATTAACCAGTATCAAAGGATAATAAACCATCGTGTAAAATTTTCTGCGTTTTCAATGCGGGACCTAGCGGGATGGCCATCCCTCGGTGAAACTGGTTTGTGGGATATTAATCCCAAATGAATAATACGTTAAAGTTAAGGAGTGGAATTAGTGTTTGCGCCAGGATTTAGAGAGGCCCAGTTTCCCAAGTTACGAAGGGGACCGAAATTGGGCGGTAGAAGGGAGTTTGGTCAGACCTCAAAAGTTAGTCCTTAATGAACTCCCCCTCCCCCCTCCCCCCCCCCCCTCCCCGGCCTACAACCAGTATGGTCGAACAAAATGCAAACACCGATACGGCCTAATAGCGGGAAAAGGTGTTGCCAACGTCAACACGCCTGTTCAAACTGCGGGCGGAGGAGTGAGAGCTTTTATCGGATCGGCACCAATCAATTTGAATTACGGCGAAAAGGAGTTTCGTAGCGTTGGGAGGCCTGCGGGAACGGAATTACGAGTACAGTGGAAACAGGAATTACCGGGAACCTGTGAGGATGGACTCAGAAAAAGTATTCTGGCGGGGTTGAGTTTCCTAGAGCTATGGTGGCAGCGGCACGCAACTTTGGCTGATTCGACCGTTAGGTATTTAGGTATTATCTTTGATTTATTATTCAATTCAATAGTTAGAATTAACGCAAAAGACAACAATTTTTACACATTTTTCTTTGGTAAAAATCACCAAAAATTAATTGTACCTGTAGCTTACCACCAGTTGTATGTGTTGGGTGTGTACCTTCATGAATTGTTTTTTCCTAGTTGATTATTAGGTTTGTGGTATGGATGGAAGAATGCTTTGGCGCAGCGTATGGGGTTACGCCACCAGTGTTTTTGGAGGATGCAGAAGGGAGTACAGGTGGAGATTGATCAGAGGCATAACACAATTTGTTGTGATCTGCTGGCACTGAGAATGCTCTAGCTGCAGAAATGGAGGATCTGGGTTCCTTAGGACCACCCGAAGCGTCGGGGGTCTAGCAGATCCTCGGAAGGAGCAAGAGAAAACAGACCTTGCACGAGAGTCGTGTTGGGTAAGGTTTTTGCATGCCGCAGTTGTATCAAGGGGGCGGTTACCTGGTTTCCAATCTTGAATTGTCAAGTATATGGACTCCTGGACAACGGGCCCTTATGACATTGCTATTTCCTCCTCGGAAATCCCGTCTGAAATAGTCGTAAATAGAGCGAAAATACCTTCGATTGAAACTGGGTAAGTTAAAGACTTTAACGCACTTAGTGCGGTGAATGACGGGCTATGTCAGCTCCCAGCTGTTTGTTGAGGGGCCTCCCGAGTCGGCTGGCGATGAGCCGATTTCGGGAGAAGTACCTACCTACCGAGCGTCAACGCGCTTGAGCTCCGTAGCGCACTAAGAGCCGGACCCCCGAACCTGCATGAGCGGGAAGGACATCGATTGTACAGGGTGAGAACCTAGAGTTTCCCCACAGTACCTGTCAATAATTTTTTTTTTTAATTCTAAACTCTGTAAACAACAAGTGTATTTATGTACCTATTGTTTGGACAGATGAGATTTTTTTTTTTTTCGATATAGCTCCCTCACACCATCTCCATCAATCCAAAGTCGATGAAGGTGATATGTTTTGTAGTTTCCAAAAGGAACCTGGAGGGGGATACCCAGGGGTGGAAATGAATGCTCATTGTGGTTTCCCTTAGGGGAGGGATTAAAGGGGGGGTTTGGGGATTTTAACTCTCCCCCCGATCATCGCCGGGTTCACATCTGGGACATGCATGAGTCAATTATTTAACCCTGAAACAGCCTGGGGTGCAATTCCGGCGGGTCATACGTCGTAGTGAAAACGTTCACCTGCATTTAAATTTTTATACTGCGGTTTTATACTGTTTTTTTTTTTTTTTTTTTTTTTTTTTTTTTTTGCGCTTTCGGACCACTGTGTGGCCGGGCAGTAAGTAGTCCCTTGTATTAATTTTTTTTGTTTAATCGTCCAATGATGTTTTTATTGATATAGAATCGTCTAAATGAGTTCACTAACCACTCTAATCGCTCGAAAACTTCTCAATTAATACCACAGTGGATAAACCCACGAGCTCCACTAATACAGTCTAAATTAGTGGAGCTCGTGGGTTTATCCACTGTGGTATTAATTGAGAAGTTTTCGAGCGATTAGAGTGGTTAGTGAACTCATTTAGACAATTCTATATCAATAAAAACATCATTGGACGATTAAACAAAAAAAATTAATACAAGGGACTACTTACTGCCCGGCCACACAGTGGTCCGAAAACGCAAAAAAAAAAAAAAAAAAAAAAAAACAGTATAAAACCGCAGTATAAAAATTTATTTTTACTAAAAATGTTTGTTCAATACACAAGTAATAATATCTTTCATTACTAAAAATTAAATTAAATGAATAACAAGTAAATTTAAAAAAGGTGAATACCCAGTGCCTTTGCCACTTACCAAAAGAAAATAAAAAAGAAAGATAGTGGAATTGTTATTGTTGTTTCATTGTAATATATTTTATTTCCTCTATCTCTCTTTTTACTTCGCATTTGGTATGTAGCACAGGCACTTAGCGCTTGTAGACCGAGAGACAGAGTGCACTCAATTCAACCGGTGAAGAATCCTCTTGAGTGAGGGCTCATTTTAAACGAAATTTAATGCTGAATCCGAATGCACGTCTGCCTGTCGTAATATGACCTAATATTATTAGGTGGCGCTACGCTGCAGCAGACGTTCCATTTTCTTTTTTTTTTTTTTGCATAGATACCTATCTCAGAACGTACATCATTTTTGAATTTCTCGAGATTTTCAAGAATATATATAATATATTATATATATAAGGTTATCGGGTGGTAAGGGGGTAGATCGGCGAAGGGTTTACGGGAGGGGGGGGGGGGGGGACTTGACTCTCGCATTCCAATCCGCAGTCCAACACGTTTCGCGCAAATTCGGGCGGGATTTTAATATAGCCTATACTGGGGGCAATCTCACCCGAGACCGTTAGAAAACACCCCATTCAAATCCGTTCAGCCGTTTAGGCGCCTATAAGGTGCGACCGACACACAGACAAACAGACACACAGACAGAAAGCTCAACATCTCAAGGGGGGCTCGACCCCCCTAAGCATACTTAAACGGTCCACCAAACCAATAGAAAAAATCGCCGTATTTTTATCGCTTACCGTTTAGGAGGAGGAGAGGAAAAACCATTTAAGGTGAGTACAAAATTTCGAAATTTCGAAATTTCGCAGGGTTGCGCGCGTCGGGCTGGGTTTTAATATTAGCCTATGTTGTGGGCAATCTCACCCGAGATCGTTAGAAAAAAAAAACCATTCACATCCGTTCAGCCGTTTAGGCGCCTATAAGGCTCGACGGTTTACGGGGGGTGTACTTACATTCCAATCCAGAGAACGCCCGTAAAAACATGTACCATGTTAACACGTCTGCCCGTCTTCAAAGATGGAAAAACGCTTGCGAAGGCCTCTCCCAGTCGTCTCTAGCAAACCGCCCGTCTTCCTCAACCCCCCTCCTTTCATCACCTCATAAGGTACTTCAAGTTTGAGGGTAAGCTACTTTGATGTTATAATAAGTAGTCAGGTAAGCAATAGGCCGGTCAATCTACCCCCCCCCCCCCCCCCCCACAAAAAAAAAGGCAAAATTTGCATGTAACTGCGAATTTTGTATGTTTTTAAGGGTCCTCGGCCAGTCACCAGAGGGTTTGACTCGTTCAAGAAATGGTGTAGGTAGAAGCTTTTTTTTCGCCCAGCGCTGATTCTATTCTTAAACCACCTTTTTACAAGAAAGAGGCGATTAAGGTCAAATGGTTTCGGTTATTGATGGCAGAGCCCACCAGAGGTCCATTCAAAGACCACGTGCCTCCCTTCCCCTCCACCGTTATGTACCCCATAAGGGGCAAAATTACACATCAACTCAACGGCGTCTTCATCTCAGGCTTTATAAGGACGGCCATTACCTGATTGACCCGTCGAATCGGGGACTTGGAGCTTTTCAAGGGTCTCGGGAGCGCAGCAGGGGTCGCCACAGGGTTAGTTTATTCCCGCAAAACACCGCATTGAAGGCTCTTTGTGGCAATTTTTCCTGAAATCAATTTTAAAAAATTTTGCTTTTTTAATTCGCACAGTGGTTCTGAACCCCTGAATAGTTCATACTGACCGAAATTCCATGTTTTCATATTTTCCTACAGTTACGAAAAATTGTCATTTTATTTTATAGTAACTGTAGACTAGAGTAAAATGTTCAACTGTTCATGAAACAAGCAAGCCTGCCAAGGCTTTCCTGAAAACTACTTAGAAAAGTTTGGAGGAAATTCGGAATGCTTGGACAGTAGACTGATGTGAGTTGATCATTTCTTGGCTGTTCTGTCAAAAGTTGGCCGAAGATTCGGAAGGAATGAGAACTCGTTTCGGGGAGAAGTAGATGGTTCATAATATGAACGACGATTCATCCTTTAGGTAATGGCCTAAGTCGAATTTCTCAACGTTTCAGGAGAAAAAAAAAAACCGTTTTGTCTTCGAAGAAGACATTTTTCCGAATGTGGAACACCTCCGTATTTGTTCCCGTATAGTTGAAATTAATCAATTTCCATCTATTCCTATAATAAAATGCTGCAAATTTTTCACAAGAGTTTATTATTCTTCGATATTATATCGTTAGCCGAAGATGTGGAAGATTAAGGTTATGCCTATTGCGGGTAGGATAACCATGATCCGAAGCTCGGAACTTATCCACATTTCTTCTCATATGGCATACGCATTCGAAGATGAATGCGGTGGGGATAGTTAGAATTCCGAGGTCTTTGTAGGCTTGTCTACAATCTTCCCAGTAACCCAAATCCACCACAACTCGCACGGCTTTTCTTTGGCAGGCGAAGATTTTAGAGGAGGCGGGTGAGTGTCCCCAGCAGATGATGGCACAGACAGCCCGTGACTGGAAACAAGCATGGAAGGCAGCCGAAACGGCACGCCTCGCGAGACGCTCATTCAGGCGCCTCAGCAGAAATGTGTAACCGTTCAGGGCTGACTCCAGCCGGGAACAATGGGCCGTCCAACTTAGTTTGGGGTCAAGCATCACCCCCAGGAATCTAACTTCCTCCAGGTTATTGCTGACACTGGACAGATCTCTCAACCCAAACCTCATAATATTGGTCTTATCAGCGTTCATCGACAGCTTGTTCATTTTGAACCAGTCGGTGACCACCTGAAGCGCTGAAAGTTCGGAAACGTGGAGTGAGGCGAGAGCAGGGCCAGTAGGGCCTGAAACGTCGAAATCACACTGGAAACCACAGTGAACAACGAAAACGAACACTCGTCGAATTGCCGCGGCTTTTGAGTTTAAGTTTCCCTGAGCTGTGGGTGACAGGACAACGAAAAAAAAGGAAGCGCATCTGATTCGTCCGGAGTAACTCATGCGCGTTACTGTTCATGCGCATTTTTCTAAAAAGTGAGGGAAATAGGAGTCACAGCTGGGACAAACGTATGATCAGCCGCCAAAATTTCGTGATGAACTCCAGGTGAATGAAAGGATAGGTATCATCAACTAGAGGGGACTCTGAAGCTATTCGTGTATACATTGCTATACATATCAATAAATTGATCACCTAGGTGATCCTGAGCTCAGGATGGCGAACGTAGGCAATTATGGAAGCGGATTCACGGTGTGTGGGACACGTGAGGGAGATAGAGTTGAAGCCATTTAATTAATTATATGTAAGTACGCTGTACATTAATATTTGGAGAACCCAAATGAATCAGACCATACGGGTAGCCTCTTAGAATAAGGGGGAGAAATTTTGAAACAAAAAAGTCCATCCAACCTCAAAAGAAGCTTATGGACCGGAAAATTCCCTACTTTCGTAGAATCATGCACATACCAACACGACGACATTATCTTGAAACTTCTTGATGAGGAAAACTATCATTAAATTCCTGTTCATGAAACGAGCAAATGTCTCTGCAAAAGATATCAAATATTAAGATTGATTGACAGGCACAACAACGACAAAAAGCCAAAGACAAAGGCGTGGAAATGGACCATTACTGCGTATAGGCAGCTGAAATAGAAGCATCTGATACAAAAGACGAAATTTCGTGGTTTCTCGCTCCGAGCCAAGTTTACTGTCTACAAAACTGTGGTGTGCCCAGCAGTAGGTAACGTATGGCTGCGAGACGTGGACTCTCACTTCAGCGAGTGAACGCCTAATGAATTGCTGGGAGCGCAAGATCCTGAGAAAAGTCTTTAGCCCGAATGCTGAGCTGCCTGAACGGTGAGCCTGATCTTGTGGCATTTGTTAGGCGAGCACGGCGCACATCAAGAGGATAACCCACAGGAAAGGCTATGTACGGCGAGGGAGACACCAAAGAGGAAGACCACGCCTGCGCTGGCTGAATATTAATTACCAATAGAATATTAATTAGAAGTGCCTACCTATTAAGAGAAAAAAAAAACGCTGCAAATTTTACACAAGGGTTTATTATTCTTTGATATGGGTTACTTGTGCAAAAATTATTTCTGTCAAAATAAAAAATTTTTGAAAAAATTTGTTTGTTGGTTTTGTAAAAAAAAAATTTTTTTGAATTTTTTTCTTCAAAAAATTGGTTTATCAAAAATTATTTTTTTTTTACTCGAAAAATATTTCCCCATGAAAGTCAACAGTGAAATCGGATCGTTCCGGGACCCCAAAAAATGGATTCTACGCCCAAAAATACTTCGAAAACGACACCTAACTCGATCCGATAGCTCAAAGCCTTCAAAAACCCCCTTCTGTAGCCCCATAGCGCCCCACGGGTTTGAGCGATCGGACTGAAAACCATGCGGGCACAACTAGATGGGCCATTCTCCCAGAAAGCGACATTTTCAAGTCTCAATGTTGAAAAAACAAAAAATGTTCCTAGCTCTTTGAAAAAAAATAGGTACATTCAGGTAACCATCACTAATGATTATTCATGCCTATCTAATCAATAATACTACTTATTTTGAAGAAAAAAAAATAAAAATGAAATCGTCCAGGACGGAGGATGACGCGGTGACTGGAGAATGACGATTCTGCCAGTTTAGAGTCAAATCGTCATTCTCAGCGGTCAAATACCTGCTACTTATACTTTAAAATAATGATTTATTACTTTAATAATTAATCACAACATTTTAAACATTCAGTCTTAAAAAGCCAGTCAAGGTTCAAATTCAAATCTAAAAGTAAACGTTCCTGTAATGTGTTACAATTTTATTTACAAATTTTAACTTTTTAAACTATAGCCTTGAATAAGTAAATAATAATAAATTTTACATCACATTGTGTAAAAAGATTTAAATATCATTTTCTGTTTCATCAGTTCATCATCAGTTTCTGCTTTCCACCGTTCTTCTTCTTTGTTGGGGCCATGATTATGCAGGTAACAACAATTGCAAAAAAATACATACCCACCTACTCAAATAACGAATAGTTGTTCTCTCTTAATTGCAGTAAGTCCGAATGAGATATATCTCATACATATTGGTGTGAAATGCGGAACCTACAATGATGAATTCGAAGTCAGATACAAAGTCAGCGTACAGTGCAACAAATGGGTTTTAAGAAATAATTTATTATGATGCGTTACGACTAATAGTGGTAGTTACGTACTGTTTAGGCACATAGGTGAAAATAAGGCACAATACCCGTGAAAAGTAAAATCAAAATTTGATATGATAATCAAGAATCATTCAATGATTCTGAATTTCTGAAGTTAGGAAAAATACAAAATAACTAATAAAAACATAAAAACGATCCCAAAGGAACCGCAACTGGCTCATTTTTCCGTTAAAATTTAGTATTACTTATTTTATTTAACTTTGTTTTCATCTATGTTGAAATTTAAACTAAATAAACGCATTAGTGATTGACAACAATAATGATAATTATGATCATCAATATACCTAATAATTATTTTATAATAATAATCTTTCTTTTCTATAAATTATTTATAGAAAGAAAAGATTCAATCAGAGATGAGGTAGGCAGGTATGAGTCAATATATTGACATTATTTTGCCTTATTTTCACAAATGGCATTTTGAAATATTCAAAACCATGATTGTTCAAAATTCAAGTTTTTTTTTGCGTTCAGAGTAGCAAAGAATTTTACAACTGAATAGAAGGTCGATCACAATAATAATAATTATTATTGTCTTTACCGTCATCCTCCCGCTCATTGCGTCATTCTCCGCCCTTCGATGAAACAGGGGTGGATGGAGAATGATGGATGGAGAATGACGGGAACATTTGGATTTTCCTGTTTATCTTTACGTTAGTTCAACAAATTCTCGATTGTTAGGAGTGAAATTTAAACTATTCAACGAGCTCTATCACACCAAAACTAAGAATAAAATTATTTTCAAACACTTACCATGAAATCACTGAAAGGTGGATGACGGAGGCTGATTGTACAGCCACGTCCGGGACGAGACAATTTGACGCTGAGACTTTGAGAGGAACTGAAACGAACTGCCGGCTGGTGTAATTGACAGCTGAGATGCGCGGGAATCGAATGGCGGGAGAAAATTAGCGAAAAAAAAACAGCTGTGTCAGCCAAAATTCACGAAACATCTTGGACGAGGTGATTCATGCAACAGGTCCGGACAAACATATTCTCCTCTAGATTTTCGAAGAAAATTGACTTAAAATTACAAGAACCCCTGAGGAAGAATCTCCAGAGGTTGACGAAGGAGCCGAGGGGGCGCGAATTTTCGATTAACCCGCGGAAAACCATTTTTCAAGACATCAAAGTTGGGGAGGTCGAGCCTGGACACGGATGGAGAATGACGAATTGACTGTTTAAACTTTTTTTTCTCTTGAATGAACTCATTAATCGGAAAAATGAGAAAAGCGGTTCTAGATAATGTCAAATACTATCATTTGGATCATTCCAATTTGGAATGTACATTTGGCCTCCCGAGCATCGTCCATTCACCAAATTTCCAAACGCATTTTCAAGCCTGTCAAAATTTTTTCTGGCTCCATTCAACTCCCAAGAGCCCTGCACAATTCGAAATTCGTGAGTTCAGCCATTGGTATTCCTATAAATCCATAGTGTTTGCAAAATAACGTGGTCTCAACCTCATGTGTGTTACCATTCTTGAAAAATTAGTGTAAGACGCCCAAACTGTCGGGTTGGTCGAAATTCTTTTCTAGGGGCTTTGCAGAACCATTTTTAAATCATATAAATCTAGCTCACTGCTACAGAACCCATGAAACCGGTGATTTTGTGCCTTAAATCTCATGTGTGTTACCCGTTAAGAAACACGCTGGCCACATGATTCGTGATTATACTTTACCGCACTATCCAAACTCTCAAAAACCTCTTACTACTGTTCAACAGTCATCTCATTCATTGTTATTAAGGTCAGGCAGGTCACAGTAACATACATGGTAACAGACATCAGCAACAACGTCGAAAGAGAAGCGCTACTTCGCCTATAGTTGATCAAAATGTAGTATTAAATACTCGTAAATTTTTCGAGATATATTTGACATTAATTTCAATGTTAGCACACTTGTATTTCTCTAAAAACTTTTTAGAGAAAACCACACTACCCAGCTGTCAGCTGATGCAACAGCCCAGCTGGTATAACTACTGTAGTATCTAACTACCACATCGAAGGGAAACGACGCGACGTTAGAGACAGAAAACGTTTATGTAACCGATAAAAAAATCTTGTACTTAACTTAGCATCCAAAATAGAAATCACAGAAAAAAATAGGAATAAATGTTTTTGAAATTTTTTTTTGGAAATAGGTAACGATTTTGATTCCTGGTTATCGGGGAAATTACTGTTTCCCCAACAATTGGTTGATTTTACAAAGTAAATAGGTATCAGGAGAAGCTGGTCCACTCGGAAACTAAAACACATCTGGTAGACAACCAAAAAACCCGTGAGACGGTTCACAAAATTCTATTCATTCCAACTTCCAAAATTCTATTCATTCCATCCCGCTGGACCAGCTACAGATTTATATTGAATTGGTGTTCTTCTTTCACGTCGTTCTTCACTCACGTACAAGTCAGGCACAACACTGGTGACCCCGACGTGATTTGAACACGGCACATGGCAGAACCACCAGCCCAACTTCCAGCAGCCGCAATCGCAACCGTAGTCAACAGGGCAAAAGTTCATCGAGGAAGATCCAAACCCCTGCTTTCTACTACTACAAACATTCTTCGCAACAGAGCGACTGACGTCCCAACGATCAAAATTCAACGCCGCAGTCGCAGCACTACCAAGAAAGGCGTACTACCAGATAGCACACCTCCTACGGGAGCCTGGTGAACGACCCTACGACGAGCTCGAAACGCTCCTTCACCGGCTGTATGGAACCACGCCTGAGCAACGAATCCGGGCCCTCCTCGAAAACTCTCCTGACTCCGCCAAACGACCATATCATGCGTTAGTTATCCGCTACCAGCTCTCTGATACAACGCCGGCAGAAATAGTGAAGACACTGGCTAAAACAACTTCCACCGGAAATCCAATGTGCACTTCTCGCGACTACCACAGACAATCTTGGCAATAATTGCCAAAATTATTTTGGCAAGTCAGGTGGAGTCACAAGCAGCCGTCTGTGGTTCTCCTGGCCACGTCAGTTCTTGTCCCATTTTTCCCAAGATTTTTTCATGCGGCGATGTTCTCGTGGTGTTATATCCTTCACTTTCTTTCTGCTAAGCGATCTTTCTTTTTCTTTAGCTCTGAAAGCAGCCTCACGGACGGGATCCAACTTCTTCTTTTCCCGGTATCTCCTCTGTTTTTCTGCAGCTGTCAGCGGCGCCTGAAAATGTTCGAATTATAGAATTTGTCTAGTGGTTATCGCCAACTCCAAAATATAACTCAAATTAACCAAAACAATGACCCCCATGAACGTGAAATTCGAATAAATCATACTTTCCAAAATTGTCTGCGAGGACCTCATGTTTGTTACCCGGAGCTCATGTGTGTTACTGCTGCACTGGTAACACACATGAGTGGTAACACACATGATAATCCTACTTCAAATCGACACTGCAGCTAACTTAAACAACCTAGAAGGCTGAATCACATGTCAAATGAAACGTGTACCCCACAGTTATTGGAGGAAAATCATTGAAAAAGTGAATTATTCATTGTTGAGGTTGCACCTTAGGTAACACACATGGAGACGAATAAAAATACTCACCATGGTTTTTGGAGAAACTGCTTGGAACTTCTCCCCACTCACTTGTCTCCTCTCGAGGAAAACAAAAACTGATAATATACATCCTACTGCAATAAGAGAGAGCTTACTGCATAAGAGTGACTTCATTGTTGCCAAGAAAACAACGGTAACACACATGAGGGTAAGTTATCTTGAAAAGTGATGGACAATCCTTTGCATTGACGTCACAGTAAAAGAGGATGTCTGGCGACCCCGAGCCTCCAAAATCTGAAACCCAGTGTCCAACTCTACAAGTAGAATGCGCTAGATTCCTCATAAAAAATTCATGGTGTTGCTGAGGGAATGAAGATGAGGGCGCTTTTTCACTGTGGAGGGTAACACACATGGGGTTTTGCCATGTTTTCATTCATACTAGGCATAATAAATCCCAGAATTGCAGTATACTTGATGTTTTTTTTTTTAGCGTTTTGTGTTACATAGGATCGGTAGATAAGAAAAAAAAATCAGGAAATCAGGATCAGCATGAATGCGAGATTTGCAGCAAAGTGAGGACACGAAATGTACATTTTAAATTGGAATGACCCATTAAAAAAAAAAATTCGACTCAAAAAGTTATAATGGGACTTGGAAAACGCTCTGGACATACAAAATGTCGCTTTCTGGGAGAATGGCCCAGATGGTAAACCAAGTATTTTGTCAAAATTTCAGATTAAAAAAAAAAAAATTCCTACTGCCCAAAACGGCCCGGACGGCGGACGGCGTACGGCGGACGGACATTTCGGATTTAGAATGTAGACCTCTTGAAACGGATAATGTCAAATTTTGAGGCCGATCGGAGTCGTCGACCCCCGTCGCGAAAACATAGGTGTATTATTCCAAGAATAATACACCAAAATCTGAAAAATTGAGCACGGCACGGCTTTGAAAACTACACCTTGGGCACTTCAGCAGTAGGTAGCCATGATACAGGAATGAGTCCGTAACACGACTGTGAATAGTCACAATTTTCCTTTCTTTACCACGAATTTCGAGGCTGATCAGAATTTTCGAGATCCGTCGCGATCACGTAGGTTTATTCTTGGAATATGTAATACACCTAATGTACACCAACGATTATATTATAATCGTTGTTAGTTTTCTTCGGAGGTGATGTAGGTATTTTGCTGACAGTGAGTGTTGGAACCCCTCAGACCGTTAAAAGTTGGAAGTCGATCTAGATCTGAAAACCCCAGTTCCAATAATTTGAATTATTGAGCTGGAAACCCCACTGTGGACAGCTGGCCAGCGTTTCCTTCCAGTAAGAAGACTTCCAGTTTTTGGTTTATTATTCTTGGAATAATACACCTATGTTTTCGCGACGGGGGTCGACGACTCGGATCGGCCTCAAAATTTGACATTATCCGTTTCAAGAGGTCTTCATTCAAAATCCGAAATGTCCATTCGCCGTACGCCCGTTTTGGGCAGTAGGAATTTTTTTAAAAATCTGAAATTTTGACAAAATACTTGGTTTGCCATCTAGTTGTGCCCGCAAGGTTTTCAGTCCGATCGCCCAAACCCGTGGGGCGCTATGGGGCTATAATGGGGCTACGGGAGGGTTTTTTTGAAGTTTTTTGATAGAAAATTTTTTTTGATAGAAATCCAAAAAAACAGTTTTTTTTTTTAAATTTTTTCATTGACAGAATTAAATTTCTGCACAAGTAACGTACTTATTTCAAAGAATAATACACCCTTGTGTAAAATTTGCAGTTTCAAGGGCTGGATATTGCATCTTTTGCTGGGGTCACTCGCCACATAGCGCCCAAGTATTCAGTAACTAGTCAAAGGAGAGCTGTCAGCGCTATCAAAGGCTTACAGGTTAGCTTAAGCGGTAGCTAGGCTTAAAGTATACCAGGAGGACTGGCCGTTTAGTAATGCGTCAAAGACGTTGCAATTCCGTACTTTCTGAAGAAATTGTTGATCTAACCAGAACCGCGTCAAACCAGAATAAAACCATCATTTTTGCAATATAGGCACGCACATAAAGATCAGGGGCGAATCCTGAGCTGGCAGGCTGGGCAAGCACACAATTGGGATCCCCCTCCCACTTCATCACCTTCGCTCATCTCTGAAATCCCCAAGATAAACCTCAAAATCGCCTACTCTTTCATAAGCAACTTTCTCAATTACCAACAGCGAACTTACAGAAAAACAACAGGGCCTGCCGCAGTGCTTTTATTCCACAGCTGCATGAAGCCATTCTGGTTGCTGATTTCACACACCCGATACACAAAACACAGAAAAAAAAAGAAGAACACTAGTAATATTGGCAATAAAATGAGAACAAGGTAAAATTCAAGTAAATTGATGACAGAAAGAACTCTTTCAGAGAGTAAACAACTAGTGCAAAAGTTGCCAACTCAGGATCAATGTCCGCGACAGTGTTGTCAGGTCTGCAAGGTTGAGTTACCGTACGAGCCTCTCAAAATTACCTTTTTTCCCCAAAATTACCGTACACATTACCTTTTTTCTCCAAAAATTACCGTACGCATTATGTCATTGAAAAAACGGTGCAAATTTTACACAAGGGTTTATTATTCTTTGATATAGGTTAATTTTGCAGAAATTTAATTCAGTCAATGGAAAAAAAATTTTAAAAAGAAAAAATTTTTTTCAACAATTTTTTCTTTTCAAATTTTTTTTGTTTTTTTGTTTATGTACTTGAAAAATATTTGACCTCCTGGGATCCATCAAAAATCTCATTTGAAGCCCCATGAAAGCCCTATAGATCGCAACAGTGAAATCGGATCTTTGCGAGACTCCAAATAATGGATTCTACGTCCAAAAATACTTCGAAAACGACACCTAACTCGATCCCATAGCCGAAAGCCTTAAAAAAACCCTCCCATAACCCCATTTTAGCCCCACAGCGCCCCACGGGTTTAGGCGATCGGGCTGAAAACCTTGCGGGCACAACTAGATGGTAAACGGAGTATTTTGTCAAAATTTCAGATTTTTAAAAAAATTCCTATTGCCCAAAACGGCCTGGACGGCGGACGGACATTTCGAATTTAGAATGTAGACCTCTTGAAACGGATAGTGTCAAATTTTGAGGCCGATCGAAGTCGTCGACCTCCGCCGCGAAAATATAGGTGTATTATTCCAAGAATAATAAACCAAATCTATAAACCCATAAAAACACTGAATTGGAAACTTTGCTCTCAATCTTTCTTTCAAGCTCCTGGGGAAGGTCCCGATCTCCGATACATCGGAGATCGGGAGTATGTACATGTACATACTGTCCTTATGGTTACTTTCATTTCAAAAGTTCATTGTTCCTGGGGAAGTCCCTTTCTGTGATTAGGTTAGATTTAAATGTTTTTTTCTTAAATAAAAGGTTTATTACTATACGTATTTGAACTCTTTGAAGAAGATTCCAAATGCCCCCATTAATCAAATTTTGTATTATTTTATTGTACGGATGGAGTGTTCTTTCCTTAAAATCTTTGAAAACGCCAGGAAGAAAGGCTCAATCCTAAATTACCGTACAAAATGGCGATACCTTACAGGTGATACCGTACATCGTACAGAGCCCTGAATTACCGTACAAAACGGTAATTACCGTACACCTGACAACACTGGTCCGCGATCTAGGGATGCTAAAAAAGAATCCATTCTTTAAAAAAAAATAATCGATTCTTTTAGATTATTTCTTTTATTAAAGAATCTGCCCTATTCGAATCTAAATTTCCAGAATCGAAAACCGAAAAGATTTTCTGCTCTTAACAAGTATTCTCGTATTCAGCTGCTCTGTAAATCAGATCCATGTTTAAAAGAATCAATATTATTTTTAAACTGAGTCACTGTAACGACCATAGGTAACAGCCATGGGCGTAGACAGGGTGGGGCCTCGGCCCCCCCCTAGACTTTTGGGAACACAAAAATAAATTATTTATTTTGCTGGGCTTAATAGAAACAACAGAATTGAATGCGTAGGTAGGGGCATGGAAAGGTAGTATTGAAATTTGGGAACACTAGCACTCTGACAGGGGCCTCGCTTCGCTCGGCCGACCACTATACCTAATGGGAATTAGGCTAGTTTCACACTTGTACGGTTTCATTCGGTTCGGCACAGATTCGATTCGTTTTCGGTCACCGCCTGAAACCTTGCAAGTGTTTTCACACTTGTTCGGTTCTTATCAGGTTTGTCTTAGATTTACACAAGTAGTTAATATCCGCCATGGATGGAATTTATTTATTATAATGCTGAAATACTGCCGCCGAATAGGAACCTGATCGCACAAATGTGTAGGCTCCATCTAAGTAGTGAACCCTGGACCCGAAGTGGTACCGATTACGAACCGGATGAAACCGATTCGTGTCGAGGGGGCGTTCGGTGCTATGCGGTTTCGACCAGGCTCCTACAAGCGCCGTTTTCGCGCCGTTTTCTCGCTCCACATTTATCAGGTCGCAACCGAAACCAAATCGAAATTGAAACTTGCCGAATGAAACCGTACAAGTGTGAAACTAGCCTTAGTCTCTTCTAATTACACACAATAGGTAGGTACTCGGTTTACCCTCTAGTTGTGCCAAAACCGCGATCGTGCGATCGTCCCAAAACCGTGGGGCTCTGTGGGGCTAAAAAGGGAGTTATGTTTTAGGCTTCGGCTATTGGGTCGAGTTAGGTGTCGTTTTCGAAGTAGTTTTGGACGTAGAATCCATTTTCGGGGGTCATAGAACGATTAGATTTCACCGGGGGGGATCTATTGGGCTCTAATGGAGCTACAAATGGAATTTTTTAAGGATCCCAGGAGGTCAACTATTTTCCGAGTAATTTTGGACGCATAGGTAATCTATATTTCGAAGTCTTACTATATCTGTTCGAACAATGTAAAAAAAATTATATTTTTATTTTTTATTTTTTAATTACGGTTTACGGTTTTATTTTTTGAATTAAAAAAAATAAAAATAAATAAAAATTATTTTTATCGACACAGAATTAATTTTCGCACAAGCAACCTATATCAAAGAATAATGAACCCTTGTGTAAAATTTGCAGCGTTTATATATATGTAAAATAGCGCTTATGGGGTGCCCCCCCCCCCCCCCTGGCTAAATCCTGCCTACGCCCATGGTAACAGCTGAACTCTTGTTAATAATATTTTTTATTATTTCCTGCCTACCTTTAGCCTACTTAATAGTGCTGGCTAGCAGTTGGATGTATTAGTAATTGGAATTCAGGTTTCATAATGTAATAATGCTTCTTCTTCTTCTGAAAAATTTGAAATTTAATAAATAATTAGGAAAAAGAATCAACTCTCAGATGTACCTATCGATTTTTTGGTAAAATAATCACAATTATTTTCGATACTTTTCTAAATAATCGATTCATTTTTGTGAATCTGACATCCCTACCGCGATCGTATGAGTGAAAAGTCAGATGAACGCCCCAAGCGGAGGAAGCACTAAACATTCTGCTTGTCTTGACTACTACTGACCTGCGGCTCTGCCGCCACAAGGTCTATGAAACCAGCTGTTTTCCTGGTTCGACCACGTCGAGCCAAGCCAAGTCATTCAGCTCCGCCTGTGCTTGACTAGGGGGGAAGATGCTCAAACGGTAGTTCTACTCTCTTCTCGCGGTCAATTAGCTGCGCTGGAGCTCGTTGCCATTGCTCACAAGAATGAGCACAGACTTTGGGTACGAGTTAATAGTAAAATTTCCATGACTAATGTAAAAATCATTTGAAAAATTGTCCAAAAATTGAATCAATTGTCCAAATCAAAAAATTATTACTTACTTATTAAAAAAAAACATTGGGACATTTTATGTCTTTAGTCCCCCCATTTCCTACTCACCTACCCTTGTATCTCTACCCACGGCTTCATTTTGGCGTTTTCTCAAAGTGATTTCTAACGTGGCAACTGATAACAACGAAACAAGCGGCATTGTTTACTGCATCCATTAATAACATCAATAAATATAAAATGGGGACATAATGACGAAGAACAAGTACGAAAGAAATGCGTGATAAATCGAGAGCTATCCAACGAATGGTGAACGATTTTTGTACGATGATAAGTGGCGAAGATGAAGTTCCGTAGCAACGAATCGGTTGTAGGTAAGCGAAAATCAATGGTAGCGTGACGTTACAAGAAACGACACACAGACCAAAAAATTTGTTGAAGATGTACCTAATAAAAGTTTCACTTTAAAATTGGCAAGCACTGGGCAAGCAGTGCTTACCTTGCTTTGCCAGAGAATTCGCCTCTGATAAAGATTATGCGTGCTCATTTTCGAACCACCTTATATAGGGAAATAAATAAAATGCAAGATCGATGGTTAAAGGACAAACATTAGTGGGCAGTTTTTTGTTGTCAGTGTATCCCTGTACGTTTTGCCATCTCCCTGTGGATGGGAGCGAGCCTATTAGGATCTACCTACATTTCACTTCCGAGGCCTCTCATGGCCATTAGCCCTAGGCCCTAGCCCGCCACTAAAGGCCCTACCTACTTGGGGATAACTACGTAATTGATCGGCTGCCCGGCTATGGGATGCATCTTTTTCTCTACCTACTTTCCTCCTAAATCATCGTCGACCCCATTTTTTTTTTTTTTTTTTTTTTGAGAGAGAGAGAGAGAGAGAGAGAGAGAGAGTGGGTGTGTGTTTGAGAGACGAGAACCCCCGTCAGAAATTTGGTTTCCGTCACCGGGACTTTATCGCCGGGGATCTTCAGGCCGGCGAGCTGATGGATTTTTCGCGACTGTTATACCTGGATGACAGGCGGTTAACAAGGTAACCCCCCTGCCAGTTAACAGGAACAGCTGACTTCGAAGTATGAACAAAAAACTATACTTGAAGCCCTAAGAACGTTCCTCAAATGAGAGGAAGTTTGAGGGTGCTGAACGCCACCTTTTGGAAATGACCCCACAAACCGATATCAAAAACAAACAGGCCTACCTCATACAAGCACCAACATTACAAAAGTATGTACAAAATGAGAAAAACTTACATGAAGCCTAAACCACCCGCACCTCTTATAGCACAACCAAAAATACGTCAGCAAAACATACGAGGCCAAACTGCACAACGCCATGGCAAGAGCAAATTCTTGCAAGAGCCAATTCCTGTCAGCGGTCATCAGACAGGTATCCCAAAAGAGCCAAATGATTTTGTACCCAAAATAAATTTGGCATTTAATTGGTTTATGAATACCGGTACGTGGATACATTCGGTAGGTACTAATACCGAAAAGATCCAACGCTTCCTGCCCAGTGCTTCTGCAGGAAATAGCTCTACGCCCATGGTCATACAGTGGAATTTGGCCATTTGGTATCTTCTCATCTTCTTCCAGAATTAGTTAAAGTGTCACAAGGGGAAAATTCAAAACGCTAAATATTCACTAGTGATTTCCTCTGCTCAGACACCTAATTTCTCAGTGCTAACTGTACTGAGTGCTTTGTTCATTATTAGTTCAACTATGTTCGGCCGAATTTTCCCATTTCCCATTTTCCCATACAAGGTCAAGTTTGGAAAGAATTTTAATAAAATGTTTCTATTTAAGTCGTTTCGTTCTACATAGGTAATACTTGTATGTATAATCAATTTTCCTGACCATTTTGGTTTATTATTCTTGGAATAATACACCTACGTTTTCGCGACGGGAGTCGAAGACTCCGATCGGCCTCAAAATTTGACATTATCCGACACTGAATTAAATTTCCATACACATATCAGCCTCGCAACACCACGTATCAGCCTGGCTCTGCGGAAAAACACCACATAAGCAATACAATTTTTCTTCAACAAGAACAACACCACATTTATTTTGCTTATAACTTATAATTAAGCTTATTGCTTATAAGTTATAAGTAGGGCTCGGATCAGGGCATATTTGCATATTATGTTGACGATATGCCCAAGCTACAAATATCCCAAATACACCTTTTTGAAGCGAATTTGGTGTTCCAAATTTAAATTAATAGAGCATATAAATGCATATATCGGCACTTGCCTTTATAAGAGCATATTTGGGGTGTTTTGGCGAAAAGCATATTTTTGAATTTTTTAGAAGGAGAAATTTGCGTGTTTTCTGAATTACCCTCTCAGAATTCCTTTACTTCATACTTTTCAAGCAAGGAATGACAGGTAAGGACGGGGCACCCCATGGGAAACCCTCACGTGTCAATCAATAGAGTTTCAGGAATAGTGGTCATAAGGGGCCGGAGTTGACCAGGTGGCGGGGTAATTGGGTCCTTATACCTAAACTGGTCGGTAATCCCAATAAAATCCCCGGTCAGTATTAAACCTGAACTGGGAAACTTGAACTTTCTCGTTAGAAGGGCAGACAGAAAAATAGTGATTTGGCCCACGCTCTTCATCGAGTATCAGAAGCGCTGAGAGATCAATCCCCAACAGTGAACAGCCAAATTTCGTCAGTTAAAAGAATTTTCGTCAAGGCATTTAGCCGAGTGAGGGCCTTCAAGCAAGAGAACCCCCATATCCCTCTGCCACCAGAGCCCATCCTGACTAGATGTGGAACATGGATTTCTGCGGCATTATACTATGTTGGCCACCTCCAAGCAGTAAAATAAGTGAGTGTCCAAAGCAACCTCCTGCTGTTTTCCCTCATTCTACTCGAGTCTGTTCTATTCGTCCTCTGCTCATTGGAATAGAAGGCAAGTGCTTCGTTTATACCTTCTTGAGTCTGGACCGACTAAGCATTAATGCGCCATTTGCCTTATTTTTTCCAGATGATCGATACATTTGACGAAAAAGATTCCCAATACATAGCAAAATCTAAAAGGCACATGAAAGGCAGCAATACCATCGCTGGCCTTCGTTAAGGCTCACTACTTTTCGACAATCCCCCAGCTAATACTGGAATTAGAGTCCGGGGGGAGGAGCTGACGGTCATCGAGAAGCAGCCCCGTACAGGGGGGGGGGGGGGGGGGCACTGGACCCGTTGCCCCCGGGCCCGGCTTTCGTAGGGGGGCCCGGATTTTCTTGAGAACGTTTTTTTTTTTTTTTTTTTTAGTAGGCAAAATGGGAAAAGGGACAGATCAATATAGGAAACATTTTCATACAACTTTTTTTTCTTTTTTTTTTTTTTTTTTGAAGAATTTTGCCCCCGGGCCCGGATTTTCTCTCCACGGCCCTGTCGAGAAGTGTCAGAAAGAAGCCTCTTCCTATCCGGGGGAGACAGGAGAAGTCGTCCGCAACAAAGTCGAGTTCGTTCGTTATTCGGAACCCTGGCTGGTCAACTGCAGTCGAGCTGGCAAACGTGTTGAACGGCAACTCATCTGCAGCACTCTCCGAATTCACCCCTACAGCACTCTCCGAATTCACCCCTACAGAATATCTGATATTGCATCTCGCAAGTATTTACCACTCGTTTCCGTAGATGTAGAGCGGTCTTTCTCACGTTTGAAACTGCTACTGAGTGACTTAAAAATCATTCAAGCCTGAGAAAATCATTCAAGCCTGAGAATTTGGAAAAACATTTAGTTGTACAAGCCAAAGTATTTACTGACTGATATACCTACTATCATAGTGACATAATGTGCCTACGCGCTAAGAATGTAAATCCAAAAGAAAATAGTAATATAAGGTCAAAATAAAGTGTACATATGAGTGAGTTACCTATGTTTCTTCCTTCTCCCCATGCTTTCTATATTTTTGTTGAGTCGGTGATGTAATTGCGCTTTGAAAAATGGAGGCCAAAAGCTAGTTTTTACAGCATACATTAAATTTTCAAGGGCGTATCAATGGGTTTTTCGTGCATGTTTACGGGCATATCGGGGTGGTTTTCAGGGCATATTCGGGGATTTTATAGAGCATATCGATCCGAGCCCTAGTTATAAGCAATAAGCTTAATTGCTTATAAGCAATACAATTTTTCTTCATTGAAAATCGGTTTTTTGCTCTCCTGAAAAATTTGGAAAATGTGTGATACGTGGTGTTGCACTGAGATCGACGACATGTGCGCGAATTTCATTCATTTCTGGGTGGGGACCAGTTGGACATTTTTTCACGAGAAAAATAGCGGGGACCAGTCGAAAAGTCGCGAATAATAGCGGGGGCCACTTGGTCAAGGTCGAACAGCGTCAGAAAATTTATTTTCCCGCTTTAAATAGCTATTATTGTATAATAGAGCTTGTTGCAGAGTTTCATAAGCTGTAATGGGGGCTTGAAGAGCCATCAAACTATTTGGAGTTGAAGTGCTATACCTACAACTGGCTGACGGAGAACAAAAACAGTCTGATGGGCTATAAACTGGTTAGAAGTCCCGTAGAACCGGTTCTACAGGAATTCAAACCAGTTTACACGGCTATAAAATTGGTGTGAAACCAGTAAAGGAGCTAAAGAATCAGCCTGTATGGGTATAAAACTGATTTGATGACCAATAGATCCGAAGTTACAATCCAGTTTGAAGAGACATAAAACCATTTGGAGTAGCAAGGCTGATTGTAGTTTTCTGTTTGTGCTTTTATTTTTCTTCTTTTTTTAATATGAAAAAGGTAGGGATGTAAAAAAATCTAACTTTCCCTGATTTTATCCTAATTTATAGGCAATTTTATCAAAATTAAAATGGCAACCCTGACTGAAGAGGTTTTTTTTTTTTTTTTTTCATTTTTAATGTTTTAAAAATAATTTTTTTATGAAAATGGAATTAATTTTTGGACAACTTATACAATTGTGTAAAATTTGCAGTTTTTTCTTCCTTTTTTTTCAAGGGTTTCTTTTGCTAGACTAAATCAAGTCCGTTTCTATGCAGATTTATACCCGGGAAGCTCAATTAAGTTGGTTCAGCTTGAAGCTCAACATTATCAGGTAATTAAAGAGCATTAAATGATAAATGGGAAATTTTCCCATTTATCATCTCATTTTCACATCATTACTGGCGGTGGTCGCCCAATTGGCAAGCGGTTGTTGTCTCCAATTTTTCCCATTGAGAAGGAATCCGCCCGTCGCGTGGAGGACACCAACGAATGATTTAAATGTAAATAAAAACCGGATCTCTCGCGATTGAGGAATAGGGATGTTTGATACTTCTAAAGTATCGATACAGTATCGTATCGATACATCCAAACAGTATCTAAAAGTATCGATACGATACTTTCAATAAAGTATCGGTATCGAAGTATCGATACTTTTCAAAAACGCCTGCAAATTTTTAGTCAAGGGTTTATTATTCTTTGGTGTAGCTGTGGCCTCCCTAATTTCTACTGTGATGAGTGAGTTGGGTTGGTTGGTTGGGCCAACAGTTTGGTGGTCCGCCCTTGATCGAGGACGGCTGATTCTTCTGATATGAGAGCTGGTGCAGCTCCAGGAGGTGGTGGTAGGTACCTACATCAACTTTCTTCAATAATTCAATTATTGCTGCTCAAGTTAGAGGTACTGTCAACTACCTAAATGCCGTAAGTTTTGAATCTGATGAAATGTGAGGGATAAAAAAAGTATCAGCGCCGATACCGGAAAAAAAGTATCGATACTACGATATGTATCGGGGACAAAAAGTATCGATATGTATCGATACTTTTTTTTGAAAAGTATCGATACTTTTAAGTATCGATACTTTTTCAACATCCCTATTGAGGAATGGAAGGTTCAATTACACGGACGGTAACCCTTTATGCACCGAATGGGGTGGGTCACGTAGACATAAAGGAGATTCCTGTTATGTCCGAGCGGTTATTACTTCCCCGTGCTGTCCCGAGATTAATATTACTACTTGATGCCGAGCGAATGACCTCAGTGGCCACCCGGAGAGAAGCTATGCATTTATGACTCTTGAAAAAGAATCAAGACGGTTGGTATGATCCTGTAATACTAAGTATAATCTTATCATTAATATTTGAATGTTAAATATCATTTTCGATTATACATTCAGTGGCTGAGACGCTACAGCGCAAGGTAGGCCGGTAATTAATGTTATGGTTGTCACCACCTTTTGGTTCATTATTCTTGGAATCGACTGATGTTTTCGTGAAGGGGTGAACAATTTATCAAGAAATTTTGACAAAACACACAGTTCTCCGGTGTGGCTGAAGGTTTTTAGGCCGATCGCCAGTACGCGTTGGGCACCGTGAGGCTACAAAAGGGCTACAAGAGCGGTTTAAAAAGGATTTTGGATAAGGTGGGCGAGTGGGGTATCGTTTCCGAAGTACGTTTGGACGTATAGTCCTGGAGCCAGCCCCGATTTCGGGTGCTGATTCCAGGAAAAGGTTTGATATAATTTTATCAAAATATCCTCCATTCTGAGTGAAAAGAGCTTTGTCTGCCATTCCAAAGCCGATGGATTCAAAATTGGCAGCAATTTGAATCCGGACCAAAAAGGCGATTTGGGTGCTGATCGCAGGATGGCTGATATTTTGTTTACTACTTTTTTTACCATTCTTAATCATAAATTTTGATGTCTGCCAACCCTAGAGTGGTGGGTTCCCCTGGCAGACTCAATTTGAAAATTTGTCATTTTTGGGGGAAAACTTTTATGAACTTTAGGAAGGATGAACGTTTGACACATAAAAATAGACATAATAATAGACATATTTATTGTTGTCTGCCACCCCAAAGCGGTCGCCATACCCTGGCAGACTAAATTCGAAAAATTTCAATTTTGGGGGTTAAATTTCATCTACTTTAGGAAACTTGAAATTTCACACAGTGTTTTGGGGTGGCATTGGTAAGAGATTTAACGTTGTCTGCCATCCCAAAGCGGTCGCCATACCCTGGCAGACTAAATTTGAAAAATTGCAATTTTAAGGGTAAAATTTAACTTGTTTTAGGAAACTTGAAATTTTGCACAGTGTTTAGGGTTGGTATTGGTAAGAGATTTAACGTTGTCTGCCATCCCAAAGCGGACGCCATACCCTGGCAGACTAAATTTGAAAATTGCAATTTTAAGGGTAAAATTGAACTTGTTTTAGGAAACTTGAAAATTTACTCAGTGTTAGCTACCAACTTGTAGATGTAAAAAAGCCTTGTCTGCCTAGAATAATCCGACGGAAACCATAGGCAGACAAGCAATGTTTTTAAAAATTGTCATTTTTTGTTCAAAACTTGAACAAATTTAGGAAGCTCTAAACTTTGGCACACAATCCTTTAACGATTAGGTAACATTTCTAACAAAGTCTGCCAACAATAAACCATTGCCTTATCACTGGCAGACTAGGATTTGAGTATGAATAGCCTTCACTATAATAATAATAATTATTATTATTATTAGTATTATTTTTATTGTAACCTCATTTTGGAATCAGATCAGATACTCCTGCAAGGTAACAACAATCCATTTATTCTTCACCTTAATAACGTAATAATATTGGTTTAATTACATTGGTAATCAGGTTAATTAAACTTTCTTCAAATTACACAATCAATACACCTTTTTAATTTAAATCGGACCATTAGTGAACACTCACCCCCCCCCCCCCCCCCACACACACACACAATTACTCATCTACACCATCTGCACCAAATTTTACACACACACAATTACTACCTCTACTCATCTGCACCAAATTTTAGTACCCCCACCCTGATTGGTCACGGATGGTACCAAAACCTTTTTCATATCCAACCTAAATTGCCTACTAAACTACATTAGAATTGTAGAACAAATCCCCCCCCCCCCCCCCCCCCAATTCCCCAGACGACTACTGCACATTTTCGCTCCTAACTCGAAAACGGTAGATCCTAAAGGAAAATCACCTGTACGAAAAATGAAGCTCACAATATTTGCGACAAAAGTAACCCTATTCATTATTCACGTACCTACAATAGTTTAGGAGATATTATAGCTTGAAAGTGGATAACATTTCAAAACCCCGCTTTTTCGCACTTTCTTTTTGTTTTTTGCTCACAGCGCCTAAACGATGCATCCTATCATGTGGAAATTTAATTTAGTCAGCGTTCATGAGAAAAGAAAAAAAAAACACAAAAAAAAAAATAAAATAAAAAAAATACATGTCGAAGAGGTGAGCGCACCTTTCCTTTTTTGGGAAAAGGTTGCGCTAAAAATTTGGAATCGGGCCAATAACTTCCGAGCTACAGTCGAAAACAGTCTAACAAACGTGTTTTTCCGCTTACCGCGTTTTTTGTTCTGGTTAAAACTCGTTTTCTCGGTTCGTATCTGACTTACAGAGCCGTACTAGTGCTCAAACTGTAGCAAATTTATTCTAGTTTTGATGATATACCAGTGTCCAAAACCGCTAGGATGCATCGTTTAGGCGCTATGAGCACAAAACAAAACGAAAGTGCATAAAGCGGGTTATTGAAATTTTACCCACTTTCAAGCTATAATATCTCCTAAACTATTATAGGTATGTGGAAAATGAATAGGGACACCTTTGTAGCAAATATTGCGAGCTTAATTTTTTATGCGTATGAATTTTCTGTAGGACCCACCGTTTTCGAGTTGAGAGTGAAAATACGAAAATATTTGCTACACAAGGGGACATTGTTGTACATGGACATTCATTTGTGATTTGTTGGCAAAGCCTGCCCCTCCCTTATCAAAGCTCAAACCAAAAACTTACACGGATTAGCTGCGATGGGGAATTCGATCAGCGTTCACGAGAAATAAAGAAATTTGGAATCGGGTCAATTGCTTCTGAGCTACCGTCGAAAACAGTCTAAGAAACGTGTTTTTCCGCTTACCGCGTTTTTTGTTCTGGTTAAAATTCGTTTTCTCGGTCCCTATTTAACTTACAGAGCCGTACCTGCGCTCAAACTATAGCAAATTTAATCTAGTTTTGATGATAATATCATCGTTTAGGCGCTGTGAGCCAAAAACAAAAAGAAAGTGCGAAAAAGCGAGGTTTTGAAATGTTATCCACTTTCAAGCTATAATATCTCTTAAACTATTATAGGTACGTGAATAATGAATAGGGATACTTTTGTCGCAAATATTGTGAGCTTCATTTTTTGTGCGGGCGATTTTCCTTTAGGATCTACCGTTTTCGAGTTAGGAGCGAAAAAACGAAAATGTGCAGTAGTCGTCTGGGGATTTGGAGGGGGGGGGGGGGGATTTGTTCTGCAATTCTAATGTAGTTTAGTAGGCAATTTAGGTTTGATATGTAAGAGGTTTTGGTACCATCCGTGACCAATCAGGGTGGGGGTACTAAAATTTGGTGCAGATGAGTATAGGGATTGTGTGTGTGGTGGGGGGGGGGGGGGGGGGGGGGGGGGTGATTGTTCATGGATGGTCCGATTTCAATTAAAATTGTGTATGCAATTCAGGTTTGATGTTTGATGTGAAGAAGAGGTTTCTCATAGGGGATCCGACTAACAATTCTAAAGGGAGCGGGAAATTCTGAAAGGAAAGTCCCATAATATGGGACTTTCATTTCAGAATTCCCGATTATATTATAATCCCAACCCACCTCATCCATTTCTACTTGGTCGAGGAAGCCCACAATATAAGACTATATTATAAGTTAGAAAGTTATTATCGTTAGTATATAATACTATTTAATGTATTATTCGAAATTCACTTTTAAAATGTAAATAATTTGAAGAAAGTTTAATGAACCTTATTACCTATGTAATTAAACCAATATTATTACGTTATTAAGGTGAAGAATAAATGGATTGTTTGGATGGATTGTTGTTACCTTGCAGGAGTATCTGATCTGATTCCAAAATGAGGTTACAATAAAAATAATACTAATAATAATAATAATTATTATTATTATTATTATTATTATTATTATTATTATTATAGTGAAGGCTATTCATACTCAAATCCTAGTCTGCCAGTGATAAGGCAATGGTTAATTGTTGGCAGACTATGTTAGAAATGTTACCTAATCGTTGAAGGATTGTGTGCCAAAGTTTAGAGCTTCCTAAATTTGTTCAAGTTTTGAACAAAAAATGACAATTTTTAAAAACATTGCTTGTCTGCCTATAGTTTCCGTCGGATTATTCTAGGCAGACAAGGTTTTTTTACATCTACAAGTTGGTAGCTAACACTGAGTAAATTTTCAAGTTTCCTAAAACAAGTTCAATTTTACCCTTAAAATTGCAATTTTCAAATTTAGTCTGCCAGGGTATGGCGTCCGCTTTGGGATGGCAGACAACGTTAAATCTCTTACCAATACCAATCCTAAACACTGTGCAAAATTTCAAGTTTCCTAAAACAAGTTCAATTCTACCCTTAAAATTGCAATTTTTCAAATTTAGTCTGCCAGGGTATGGCGACCGCTTTGGGATGGCAGACAACGTTAAATCTCTTACCGATGCCACCCCAAAACACTGTGTGAAATTTCATGTTTCCTAAAGTAGATGAAATTTAACCCCCAAAATTGAAATTTTTCGAATTTAGTCTGCCAGGGTATGGCGACCGCTTTGGGGTGGCAGACAACAATAAATATGTCTATTATTATGTCTATTTTTATGTGTCAAACGTTCAACCTTCCTAAAGTTCATAAAAGTTTTCCCCCAAAAATGACAAATTTTCAAATTGAGTCTGCCAGGGGAACCCACCACTCTAGGGTTGGCAGACATCAAAATTTATGATTAAGAATGGTAAAAAAAGTAGTAAACAAAATATCAGCCATCCTACGATCAGCACCCAAATCGCCTTTTTGGTCCGGATTCAAATTGCTGCCAATTTTGAATCCATCGGCTTTGGAATGGCAGACAAAGCTCTTTTCACTCAGAATGGAGGATATTTTGATAAAATTATATCAAACCTTTTCCTGGAAACAGCACCCGAAATCGGGGCTGGCTCCAGGACTAGTAGAGTCCATTTATGCGGGTCCCACACCCATCCCGACTACGCCGTAGGAAGGCATTTGAAGGCCTTTGGCCGGCAGGTCGAGTGAGGAGTCGTTTTCTGAGTGCCGAAGCATTGAATCCGTTACTGGGAGAGTCTTATCTCTCGAAACACAATGCAGATTTACTTTTTTAAATTTCCGATTGGTTTTATAGGTAATCATTTGTTAATCACTGAATCAAATTACTGCAGAATTTACGTTGAACGATAATAAACCCATCTGTAAAAGTTACAGTGTTTTTTGAACGGCATGGAGATAATTGAGGCCATCATTTCCTCAGAGGTGGTACTCAGCAAAAGAGGTTTTTACCTAACCTTATATCGAGGGTGAAGAACCAATGTAGCCTTAGTAACTTTAACTGTTCAGAAAACTCAAAAAACTTGTCCAGCACAGCTCTTTACATGATGTTCACGACACCTGTGAGTTACGTAGTGGCTCATACAAATAAGTGAATGTCTATAAATCCAGAAGATTGAAGAAAAATGGTTAAATTGCTATTCCAATCCATGGCATAATTATTATGCCGTGCGATAATTTTCTTTTTACGTCAATAGATTAATTATTGCGTTGACGAACGTCATTGAGCCTTCTGGTATGACTCAACCTGCACTTATAACAGGAAAATTCAATAATTCACAAAAAGGAACGAATATTATTTTTATTCTGAAAATAGCAACGTCATAGGCTATTTTGGATTATTATTCTTGGAATAATGCACCTTTGTAATCGCGACGGAGGTCGACGACTCGGATCGGCCTCAAAATTTGACATTATCCGTTTCAAGAGGTCTAGATTCTAAAACCGAAATGTCCGTCCGCCGTCCGGGCCGTTTTGAGCAGTAGGAATTCTTTTTTTAATCTGAAATTTTGAGAAAATTCTCAGTTTACCATCTAGTTGTGCCCGCAAGGTTTTAAGCTCGATCACCCAAACCCGTGGGGCGCTATTGGGCTAAAATGGGGCTACGGGAGGTTGCTTTTGAAGGCTTTTGGCTAGGGGATCGAGTTAGGTGTCGTTTTCGAAGTATTTTTGGACGTAGAATCCATTTTTGGGGTCCCGGAACGATCCGATTTCAATTTGGGAATCTGTAGGGCTTTCATGGGCCCACAAATGGGATTTTTGAAGCATCCCAGGAGGTCAAATATTTTCCGAGTGAAAAAAAAATTTTGTTTGAAAGAAAAAATTAAAAAAGTGTTTTCCAAAATTTTTGTCATTGACACAGAATTAATTTTCGCACAAGTAACCTATATCACAGAATGATAAACCCTTGCGTAAAATTTGCAGCGATTTTTCAAGACGTTTCGGTAATTTCCCTCAAAATGGCAATAACACATTAGGTATGTATGTCATAATATGTGATAGGTGATCCTATTATCTGTGTTGAGTATTTGAATCAAACATCACAGTAAGCATTATCAAGTCTGCACATCGGCGTCATTTTGCAAATTTTTTACAAATTGTGCACGGCTATTTTCACCTCATACGAGTATATGCTAAGCTTCTAAGCACCTCATAGTATGCTAAGCTTGTCAGCAACTGTGCAACCATTCGGGCAGCCATTAAAAGTAATTAGGAATACATACAGTGTTTCGACAGTTGAGCTCCCGAGCCAAAAAAAAAAAAAAAAAAAATTATTAATAATTTTAGTTAGTTCAAAAGTATTAAGTTCAATAATAATTATTGAATGAATTATAAGTTCAATTAGTTTTCCATTAATACAACTAGTACGTTCACAGAATTCGTTTTTGTAAAATTTATCCCAAAAATTAATAAACCCTTGTGAAAAATTTAAAAAATTAAATTTGAGTTTTTTGTATTTCTGTCGGTATAAGTCGTTTTTCGGGATGTAGAGGAGACTTTGTCGCTCATCTTCACGCTCCCAGTGTCCATTTCTGGTCCTATCGATTCGTATGTTTTCTCGCTTTGGGTTCCCCACACTTTAGACAGCTCTAAAAAGCACCGAACCCTCCACTTATCTCCAAAGTTGGGGTGATGATGGTGAAGGGTGCATTTCCTTTTGTTAAGGGCCCTCACGCCCGTCCACCTCCTTAATCCCCTCAAACTTGTGCTTTTTCGCTCTACCAAATTGGTGTCAGGGAAGATTTATCTGCTTTTCGTCCTAATGACCGGGGAAGGCTTTGGGAACGCGACACCTTTTCATCTGGAAATATCCTCATCCAGTTGAAGGCGTTCTTGTCACCCCAACAGCCCACAACTCGGGTTTCCAATTTCCCATTCACGATGTTAATCGACTATTTCCAAACAAGTGCTTTCTTGTATCGCAGGATGGAAGCGAGATAGCGAGATAACCTGTAAGTCTTTAAAAAAAAATAAATAAATAAACATAACGCCAAGGCTGTTCAAATCGGCTTCTCATTGCTGATCATAAGCTAGGGTTGCCTTCCGTTTTTCCAGTCGTGTCTTTGCTATTATAGCTCTTGCCATCACGCGGGGGTTGGCTGGCGTAGCGTACCTAACTGTGGGATCTGAGAGGTCCACCATTTACCACCACACTTCGTGGGTATAGGGCACGAGTGTCCCCAGAAAAGTGAAAGTGGGGCCTGAAGTCATCAGTGAATTGGTAGGAGTGTCCCCGCTTCAGCAGGAGTCCACACTACGTGAATGGTACTAGTGGCCCTGTACATATTGAACTAGAACAACATGAACGCACCTGATCGAACTGGATCAATCGGTAAACTTCCTGGGCTTGATGCTGGATAACACAGGTTTACAAAAAAAAGGTCAATCTCAGGCGCCGCAGAAAAAACCATCAAACTCTATGTTTTTTGGGGCGCTGAATCCGAATCTGGCCCCCGTTTTTTCCGGTCACGTCCAAATTTTCGAGATATTGGCGATTTTTCGTTTTTTCGACCTTTTTCCGTTTTGAAAATCACAGCTAAACGTGCGGATGCCCAAAAATTCTACAAAAACTCTCTTCTTACTGGAAATTTATCGCTGATTCCGAAAATATATATGAGTTGGTGTCTAACACCACGAGAAATGTGTGATTTTGCCAAAAAATGTTGAAAAAACGTGGTTTTTTCAAAACAAAAGTCACGTTTTTTGATACTTTTTACCTTCTAGCGTGGAAACTAAGGCCGTTAATAAAATTTTTCCAACGAGGTCTTGTAGGTAGATTGTTTCTGCGTCGAATGGGACCAACCGTGATTCTTTACCTTCCATAATAAGGGAGCTATGATTTTTCAAAGTTTCTAGGCCCTTGTTTTTCAGGGCTTCAAGTGTAATTCCGTGAGTTCTTGATGAATAAAACCATCTTTGAGTCGGTCTGAATTGATGCCTCCGAGTCCAATATATTCCTCGGAACAAAGTTTTGTTGTGATCAAGTTGCATTGCCGACTCCAGGAGTTCATATTCTACGACATGGCCAAAATGGGTAGAAACTTTGAAAAATCATAGCTCCCTTATTATAGAAGGTAAAGAATCACGGTTGGTCCCATTCGACGCAGAAACAATCTACCTACAAGACCTCGTTGGAAAAATTTTATTAACGGCCATAGTTTTCACGCTAGAAGGTAAAAAGTATCAAAAAACGTGACTTTGGTTTTGAAAAAAAACACGTTTTTTCAACTTTTTTTGGCACAATCACACATTTCTCGTGGTTTTAGACACCAACTCATATATATTTTCGGAATCAGCGATAAATTTCCAGTAAGAAGAGAGTTTTTGTGGAATTTTTGGGCATCCGCACATTTAGCTGTGATTTTCAAAACGGAAAAAAGCCGAAAAAACGAAAAATCGCCAATATCTCGAAAATTTGGACGTGACCGGAAAAAACGGGGGTCGGATTCGGATTCAGCACCCCAAAAAACATAGAGTTTGATGGTTTTTTCTGCAGCGCCTGAGATTGACCTTTTTTTTGTAAACCTGTGTAATCGTCTCTCGTGGCTTTCACAAGTTGAAGTACTGTCGCCTAAGTTATCACCTGTAATTTATATGGTTAGGCGATTGAAAGGAGTGGTTTCCTACTAGGTCCTGCTTTCGGTTTATCATGCTTGCTTCGCCAGCAGAGCCTCCTATTGTATCATCGCCCCATGCGAATTCCAGTCATGCTTTTTTTAAACTTCAAAAGCGATTCAACAGAATAATGACCGATCTATCATGGAGTCAGAGTTGTAGGGGCTCTTTCACTCGTTTAGGAATTCTTACTAATCCTAGCACTTATGTATTGGCTGTGTTAAACCTGGTAAAATCCAATTCTTCGTGTCTACCCGTCGTTGCTGAACCGCACCAGCATAATACTCGCTCCCGGGGTAATGTCATCATCCCTTTCACCCGCCTCTCTAATGCCCAACAGAATGACCCAATACAGGTGGGCTCCCGTCTGTTCAACTCCCTACCCCACCATTTTTGGGATTTACCAGCTAAATCCTTCTATAAGTACGTGAAGTTCCACCTGGTAAAAGAAGAATTATATTCTCTAGAGGAATTTTACAAGATCACATGGGGGGTGGTGAATTAGTATACGGAGGTTATCGTCAGTAGGTACCTAACTGTTATTGTCTTGTGCACGACCATTCATTGTTTTGTGTATTGGCAGTTGAGGTAATGTTTTCTCTGTCTTTCCCATCATTACAGTGAATATAATACGTACCTAATTGGCTCTATATCCAGTCAGCGTATTCTGTATTTTCTATCTTTTGACTTTTGCTCTGTCATTATTGGCTTTGGCAAATAAAAATACACTGCCAAGGAGATGGCACAGCAGCTTCCTAGTTACAATCAAAGTGACACCATTATAAAATAGAAAACAAGAAAATTACGTTCGCGCATGCGCAGGGAGTACCACTGATGCAATCGCGATGAAACTGATAGGGGACCATCTAGGGCTATACCCACACAATTCCTGAAAATTTGATTGACACCCGATCAAAATTGTGGGAGTTATGGATGTGGCAAGGTAATTACGTTCGCGCACGCGAAATCCGATCAAAATTGTGAAAGTTATGCCTGTTTCAAGAATTTCACTTTAGCGAATGCGCAGAGCGTACCTACCGCTGATTCTATTGTGTTGAAATTCGTATGGGACCTCAAGGAGCCTGATCCGCATAATCCCTCAAAATTTGAGCTAAATTCATTCAAAATTGTGGAAATTATGGCTGTAACAAGGAAATGCGGACAGACCGACAGACACGGAACCAAATTTGTTCAGTAGGCTATGAAACGCAAAATGCGAGTGGAAATTTTGAATTCGGACAACAAACATTTTTTGGCTCCCGAAAGTGAACACAAGGCTTCCGCTGCTTCGCAGAGTCGGAAGCAATATTCATGATTCTTGATTCTTGAGCGTGATCACTGATCAGTTATCAACGTTGGCGAATTCTTGTTGACAGTAGTCCACCATCCAGGAAAGGTCCACGCAGATGGAATGTCTCGTCGCTTCTGCTACAACTACTGCCCATTCTGTAAGGAGAAGGATGACTACGGGTGAATTTTATTGGCCTTACGAACTCCCCCGATGATTAGCTCCACGATGAGGGAATTCAGATGGATAATAAGACAGAAGCGAACAGGGTGTTGGCCAGAAACGTCTGACACAATGGCTCAAAACCCAAAAACCCAACAGCTGATTTCTATATGGGATCAGGACTCTGGTGGCCTCGTTGAACGACTTAATCTGACCATAACGAAATGTTCGTGGATGCCAGCTCGGGATGATGAACTCCCACTGTTCCTCCTACCACTCTTCCCAAAAGTAGCAGGGACACTCTTACCTAGCAGGGACACATCCCGGGGTCACTCGTGCATATCATTCGTGGGGGCACTCGTTCCTAGGTGAGCGCAGGCTGAGGACCCTCGTACCATTTCCGATTTCGTGAAAAAGGGTGGCTGCCACAGATCCCCTTCCGGAGGTCCAGGAGGAGCCTGGTACCCAAACGTCTCCAGCAAAACTGCTCTGGATCGACTTCCCGCTCTTGCTGCTACAGGAACTCCTGGAGTTGACTACGACACTCCGTGCAATGCACGTGGGGAATCATTACCTACCAGTTCCCTTCCTCCCAAGCCAACGGCTGTATGGTCAAATCTAATGCTTGCGGGACGCCGCCAAACACACCACAATAAATTTAATGATTTAGGCACTCAACCTCATGTAGGTCCCTGCACTCTGATGAGTTTAGCACCCACAAAATCGAAATAACTCTCAACGTCATTAAATTACTTGATTTACATTCGATTACACATCTGCAGTGTGATAATTTCAACCAGCCATTACATCCTGATGATCTCGTAAATAAATGTGAACGACCGCCCATCACCATCAAGGGGGCGGCGGCTTTGGAGAAGTCTGTCAGTCAAAGATTTGATTAAACGCCCCGATTTGCGCCCCGACTTGAGCTCAACAATCTCCATTATACGTGCACCGGGTTGGCTGAAAATGGGAGAAGCGCAATAAAGCACCTTATCAATTACCATTCGACAGAAAACCCTCCTTAAGAGACTTAGATGTAGGCGAAGTACTTGTACGTTGGGACAGTTTTTTTCAGTCAAAATTTATTCCCGTATAAATATTTTTATTGATCAAACAAAGGGTCTATAATTTACTATTTCTCCTCAGGTTTAATAATATGTATCAAACATAATTATGAAAACACTTTAAACACCCCAAAACCCGACTTTTCATATTTTAAATTTTGTCCCAAGGTCCAAACTGGGTATGCATCTTGGGATACATTAGTTTGAACCATGAAACAGGCGTTGTACGATGGTGCCATGGTACAACGCTTGTCCCAAAGTACAACGGCTGTTTCATGGTGTACCAAGGTTCAAACAGAGCAAGTTCTCTCAAAAGGGAAGAATCTTGGAAGTGGAGCTAAGGATCAAAATGAGACGTATCCACATCCGAGAGATTTTCGGGTTATTGCATTTTTTCTATCTCCATCCAAGCGGGCATCGAAGGGCCCTGAAATAGTGCTCCAAATCCCAAAATATCCCTGTTAGAAACAGGCGCGGATTCAAGGGGGGGGGGGGGTCACGGGGGTCATGACCCCCCCAAACCAGGTAGAATTTTGAAAATTTTTGAAATTTTGAGATGAACTAAATTTTTCCAAACCAAAAATCTAACAAAATGAAGAAATTGACTAGAGCAACCTTTTTGACAAAAACGAGTTTTAGTAAGCCGAAGAATTAGAAACTATAAAATAAAACATGACAAATAAAATCATGTTATGTCCAAGCGAAAAGACCAATTTTGTCATGTAAAAAGGTTGTTTGGTACCTACTTCTCTGACGTCATTCGAAATTGCTGTGCTCTGTTGCAGATCAAATGTTGACTACCGGTTAGGGATGTCCATACCGTAAAAAGTATCGATTTATTGAACATCGTTTCAGTAGTTCGATATATTTTGAGTTATATATATTTTGATTTTACCCTGTGACACCCCCCCCCCCCCTTCTAGATCCGCGCCTGGTTAGAAATACAGTCAAAGTTTAATGTTTGTGACAAAACATGACATAATATTATCCTTCCCGTTATTAATAATTAATTATTGTCCAGCATTGTGCACCAAACTGAACAAATCCATGTGACGTTGCAAGCCGAATGCTTTTTTTTTTTTTTTTTTTTTTTTTTCAAAAGTAGACACGTCTACTGAATACGTGTATTCATGAACACCGAGTTCCCGCTTGTATTTTTGTTGCACAACAAGAGAATCACAGGACGACTCCCAGGAATCTTTAGCCTGCCCTCGGTAAATACAGTCTCATTCCTTCCCTTGCCATACCACTTGCCAGTAGGTACTAGTTAGGAAATCATTCACTTGATACGCTAGCTAGGCTGTACTTGGTTTTGTCAAGATCAGGCGTGGATAGGTAGGTTGGGTGATCAGGCGACGCCCGAAGGGCCGAAGGTGGAGCTGGAAAAAAATCGTATCCTACCTAAAACATGTGATTAAGATCGAAAAGAAAAATCTGCAAAAAACCGATCTGGTTGAAGCCTCGGGGTGGATGGCAAGTGCAATAAATGCTTAATTTGTGCTTCAAGGTTTTAAAACCTCGTGGCCTCTTTGTGGTTTACAAATTTTTGGCAACACTTTCAACGACCCAAGTCCAGTACATATTACCTACAGGAGTTTTTCAAAATTGAAAATCATGAAAACAAGGCTGAGGCAATCTCAGTGTGATAACAATCTGGAGGATCTCATGTTGATGGCTTGCGAGCAGAAGCATCTGGCCAGAGCACTGAGCCAAGTGGCTTCGGTCGTTTCGGCCCTCCTCGCCATCGCCTACCGCTTTACTTACTTACTTGGTCCCTTCTCCCTCACCACCTAGCGTTTTGTGTGTGAGCGTTATGTGATATATGAAGTATGTATACATACCTGTATCTCACTGAAACGGTATACCGCTATTGAAACGGTATACATACCGTTTCAATAGCGGTATACCGTTTCAGTGAGATATTCTAGGAATAATACATATTGGTATGTGCAATGGGGGTCAAATGAGTTGGCATTTTTTTTTATCACGGATTCGGATTCTACGTTAAATTCTAGGTCTCAAACACCTGTCAAGAGTGGTCGGCCAAGCGAAGCGAGGCCTTGGGACAGGACGGCTATGTATTATATGGGGGGATTGTCTTTATGCTTGGGGCATTCCAACGTGTCCATCGATGCTAATCACCCAATGGGGGGGGGGGTCCAGGGGGGGGGGGGCGTAGGCGAGAGAAGGCCTTGAGTCAGGACAAGATGGTTGGCCCCCCTGGCAGGATAAAATGGTCGGCCGAGCGAAGCGAGGCCCTGAGCCCGGACAAAAGGTTGGCCGAGCGAAGCGAGGCCTTGAGTCATGATAAAAGGTCGGCCGAGCGATCATGCTCCTCTGGCGAGCCTTCTAATCGTTGAAAATAAAGCTGTGATAATGTAACAGAAGAAATGTACAAATTGCATCCAAGCTTGAAGCGCTATAGCGCTTCAACATATATGCTGTTTATATAAGCCCACAAATACACATACCAATCGCCATTTTTATATTTTTTCTAAAACACAGGCGCTGTTACTTATCTCATTCACCTAAGGATTAAGTTCACCAAGGTATTAAAAGTAATAAAGTGCTTTCTCGTTCCTGTTCATTTCCTTGTTTTCCTAAAATATGATGAACCCCTCCTTTGCCTTTGCCTAGGATAGGTAACTGGGGGGGGGGGGGGGGGGGGGAGTAAATTTAATCGCCCGGTCCGGTCAAACCCGCCTATCTCTTCTCTCCGGCGTTTTCTGTGTATTGGTTTGTGTATTGTGTTATATAGAGGTACGTGCTACGCCGGCACGGGTTTTTCCCAGTATCTCTGGCATTTCGGTGCCATCTTATCGTTCCCTACAATTTCCTTGTACCCTTCAGGTAGGCACACCCCCTGTAGATAGTAATTCTCCTCCCCTTTGCAGATATAAACCCTCGTATCCTTCAGATACACCCCCTTGTTCATATATATCCCACCTTTTGCATGGTATGACCGTGTATTATACACGGTATAATACCCCTTCGGTACAGTACATAATATGACATATTACACATACTATACATTATGACATATTATACATTGTATATTTAAAATATTGTTTTACGTAAATAATACTTTATATTATTATTAAATAATAATACAAAGTTTTTATATACATTTTCTATATTTTTATTTAAATAATTTTAATAATAATAATTATTATATTGTGTTTTAAACTAAATTGTCGCTAACGTGTGGCCTACATCACTTGTCCCCATACATCGCAGGCCAGAGTTCTACCGGATTGAAATTATATTTTTCAAGGGTATTTATTTTGCAAGTCACCTCGCTCATACATATTTTTACATACGCTACCACACGAGGTGCTTACACCTAGATTCGATTGATACCAGAGAGGTTATGATGGATGTGTTCCTGAAGGGCTTCCCACCACCACCAGCAGGCCTATCAACCAATTATGCTGCCTCTCAAAGATTACTGCAGTCAGAGGTCTGAGCCTTTAAGAAAGGTTCATTAGCGTTCATGATCAAACGAATTATGTCTTATTGCGTGAGTATCCACACCAGTCCAATGATCCCAGGGCAGGGGCCGAAGGGGTTTTGTGCTCCAGGGCTTTGCATTCGAAGAGGAGGTGAGCAGCTGTCTCTTCCTTGTCACCTACTTCCTTGTCACATACTTACCACCCTAATACAGCAGGACATCATTTATTAGGTACCCAAATCCTGTTATGTGCTTCTTGAAGCACATCCATGATGTACCTCAATTGAGTCCGTCATAAATGGAGACAAGCCCGCACTTTATGGTCTGGGCCTGGAGCGATCCCATTAACTAATTAGTATTCTTTACCATCTTGCTGCTAGTAATAATTACTAATTAGTAATTATTACTAATTACGTGTATAAGACTTGAGTCTTCTTACTGCTAGTAGGTACCTAATTACAGTATTAAATATTAATTGCTATAGCAGTAAGAAGACTAAAGTCTCATGGTGTATGGTGCACCAATTGATGATCCATAGCTGTGTCCATCAAACCAGCATCCTCCTATAGGAGTATACGACAATTCGTACAGGGAAGCTGGGAAGATGGAGCCAAGCTTGACACATAGTTCCACTGACCCAGCACCCCACCGTGACAATTCGATAAGGGAAGCTGAGGAATCGGATCGCGTCAAACTGCAGCATCTGGGAGGACCAATGTTGGCCACGACACTTTGTATTGGACCCCAGATGGGGGTCAACGTGAACAGGGTACCCAGACACTTCGTACGTACGTACAGAAAGCGGAGGGAAGAGGCAGGCTGGGAGGCAGGATGGAGGGTCGAGGCAGAGGGACGATAACAAGACATCCTCCATCCTAGCTAGACTGTTCAGAACAAAGTGGTCGATGAAGAGGTCAGGAGAGAGGCTGTCGGGGATAGAAATAACCTCATTCACGATCGAACAGTCATCATGACAAGTGATTCTAGTGATGAGATATCGATGGCAGCCAAATTGTTTATTGTCGGAAATTTAAACAAGAGAAGATTCCGGAACCACCCTATAACGGAAAAACGCGCGAAATATGGCAAATTTTACACAATGGGTTATTATTCTTTGATATAAGTTACTTACTTATGCAAAAAGTTGTTTGAAAATTGTTTTTTTCCAAAATTTTTTTTTTTTACTCGAAAAATATTTGGCCGCCTGGGATCCTTCAAAAATCCCATTTGTAGCCCATGAAAGCCACAGTGGAATAGAACCCCAAAAATGGATTCTACGTCCAAAAATACTTCGAGAACGACACCTAACTCGATCCCATAGCCAAAATCCTTTTAAAAAACCCTCCCGTAGCCCCATAGCGCCCCACTAGTAGGGGCGATCGGGATGAAAACATAGCGGGCACAACTAGATGGTAATCTGAGTATTTTGTCGAAATGTCTGATTAAAAAAAAAAAAATCCTACTGCTCAAAACGACCCGGACGGCGGACGGACATTTCGGTTTTGGAATCTAGACCTCTTGAAACGGATAATGTCAAATTTTGAGGCCGATCGGAATCGTCGACCTCCGTCGCGATTAGGGTGTAGGTATTATGGCCTTGAAACAACCAATCACAGTACAGGGAGCCGCGATGACATCCTCACATCGACCTCCCTCGATCAAATTTGTTTGAAAATCGAAATCATCGACCCTCCAGCTACCCTGCTAGCGCTACCGCGACCTCTCTGCTCTGAACGCCCGCAATAATTTCTTTGTACTTGTTTTCTCGCGATGGCCAAGTCTCTCCAAGTCTGTCCAAGCTGAGCCTTCCGCGGTATTGATCACGACACTCCCGTGCTCTTGCACTCCCTTCCTTTTCCAGAGAGATGGGGTCTGGGTTTACGAGAGTAAATAAACATTTCACGATTATGAAAATGTATTTATAAGATAAATATTATATGCCCTTATCATATTGATTTGATGCAATTGTATGCCCAGTTTTTAGGTCTTCAGTTTGAACTCACTAAACCACGAATCATCATCCTTACCGTTTCCTTCCCCCTCCAATTTACTCGTTTTCAATTTTTTGTCTAGTTTTGCAGTAGAGTCAAGAGGCACCGGAGGGCACTTTAAGCTTCTACCGGCGAAGGGCATTCTCAACTGTGCTGTTGCTAATGCTGCATTGGCTTGGACGAGCTCGGACGACACCACTTTTTTGACGGCCACTAAGTGATTTTGCTGTTCTAACAAGAGACTAACGAAACGAGAGCCCATTTGTGACAAGGTCGTTTTCGAAGCTTCCACTTGAGAGCTGATGATCTGTATCATTTCCATGATATTTGCTAACGATGGCCCACCGTATGTTGAGCCTTTTTGTACGCTTTCTAAGACGATCTGGGGGACTCTTTGTATCACATCGGAGAGGACAGCGATTTGTTCTAAGATCTGCACACTTTCCACTGACGATCCGGCAGGACGGTTGCAGGATTGCATGACAGCGCCCGACGATTGCTGAATCAGCCCGCCGATATTTTCCGTCGATACTGAGGTCTGCTGCACGGATTGGTAAATGGTTTGCAAAAGGTTTACATGTTCTGGTGGCAGTATTGCTATCCTCTCTTCAGATTGAACAAGTTGAATGATTGTGTTAATGGATGGCATCACATCCTGCACCATATTCTGGATTACTAGGAGCCCATCACTGCATGAGGAATCAGGACCCAGGGAAATGCTGCCGAGAGTCGCCAACATCTGGCTAAGTTGTGCAATGATAGATTCCTGGTTATTTAGCAAGCTTCCTACCATATTGGCTAGTTCGTTGACTTTGAAACTCTGCTGTTCCAAATTAACTACGAATGTTTGTTGAAAGGATGATATTTGAGCCATTAATCCCTCTAAGTCAGCCGCTATAGTAATTGCGTCAAGCCTGAGCAGCACGTTGTTACTTGCCTCCAATATTTGTGGCAGAATGCTCAATCTTTCCATTATCACGCTTACGTCAATACCGACTGACACCTGTGCTTTACCTTCGGCTTCCATGACGCCGTAACCGTACCCCACAGGAGCTTGATCAACATTTACGACACCCATGGCGTCTGTGGGAACCCAAGAAATTCCAATATCCGGACCACCTATGGGAAACACGCTGTCTGGAGCGTCACTAAGAGTCCGGCCAGCCAGAGAGTTCTGAAAGACAAGAGAACGACCATCATTGACACTTTTATAAAGGAAATCTTGTGTTTACCAATTCGGCCCTGGGACAGGAACCAGTGAGAGGACCCACACACACACACCCGTTTTAGAAGTCTATGATTTATGAACTGTAGCTATTAGAACAAATTTTGAGGTAGATCACAACTCTTGACACCCTGGGGGGTCAGCGTGGCCCCGTGGGCTAAGGCGACAGCGTTTACCTGTTTACAAATCAGTCGGAGTGCTAATCAGACTGGTTCAAATCAAGAGCGTCTGTCGACAGAAGAACTGAGCCGAGGAAAGACCCGAGTTCGTCCGAACGTTCTCGATCTTAAAGGCGAGAGAAGTGGGCCTTTTGCGGGGCGGGAAGCCTCAGCTGTAGGTATAAATTAAATATTTCCAATAATTGGAAATATTTAATTTATACAGGCCTGCCGTTCCAAAATCCGATAGATCCACTTTTTTCCAAAATGCGTTTTTTCGCGGAAATCACAAGTCCTTACGGCCATCTACCTATCTGTGTTCAGTTCGATGCGAGTCAAAACCCGTCAGATACCTGAGAAAAATGGCCACAAAGTTCGGGTGCCACGCCAAAATCCGATAGATCCATGTTTCGGTTATCTGCCGCTAGGCAGCGGTGCAAGGGGACGTGCGCCGGTACAAAGGTTTCAGCCTTCTTCTTCAGTTTTTCAGTGTTCTGTTTATGTAGGTACATGGTGATCGAGTATTTTCAAGTGATTTTCTTGATATTTTCAATTGAATTTCTTGTAAGTCCGCAATACTTTTCCTTATTTTCAAAATGTTTGCTTTAAAAAAAGAAGTTTTAATGGTTTAGAGATCTTTCCACCTAACTTGCCCCAAGTTCACCTCAAGAGCTTCAAAGCAAGAGTGACCCCCTCCACTACTAAGCCACTCCTCTCGAACCCCTACCTCGTTTTCCAGTGCCTCTCTTCCAGTTAAGATGGAAGGCCTTCCAACCAAAGTACACTGATTCCCGAATTGAGGTTCGGAGTAGGCCGACTAGTGGGATTTCCATATGAAAAAAGCAGAAATGATTTAATTTTTTAATGAAGTATGAATAACGTACGATCACAAATAAATTACAAGAGAAGAACATTGACATGGGCTACTATATTTAGAACAATTATTATTATCACTAATAAATTTAGGTAAGCCGATGAATTCCATCCAATTCTTCCAGGGATTCGAAAATCGATTTCTTTCTTTTGCAGCCATTCTGTCATATCAGATATGACAGAATGGCTGATTCTTTTCATTGTTATATTTTCTGACTCTTTCTAGTCCTGACATTTTCCCCAAATTAGATGAAATCCTTAATAATCGAGTATTCATCAAATAATCTGTTATTTAAAGAAAGAAAAAAAATATATCTATCATCGACCCGTAGGCCTTTCTGTCGTGGGCAACTTCGTTGGTTTGGCCACTTGGATAGACACGGGCTCGTCATAGCCCCAAATCGGTCTGGAGGGGGGTGTTTGGCGAGTGGCGTGATGGAGGGGATCATTTCTGTTCGGCTTCCCTGAGGTTAACATGGGGCAAGTTAGGTGGAAAGATCTCTAGGTACGTGGTACTTACTAAGTACCTACTAGTGTGAATTATTTAACAGTAAAAAATTATTTGGAAATAATAGTGATAAGTGGGGGAAAAAAGAATTATTCAGTTAATATTTTGCAAAAATGCGGAGTCGCCACGTCAAAACCCGATAGATCCAAAATAAAAATTTGATTATCTCAGGGTGTTATTAAGCCAGCAGTCTATCACTGCAGTATATACTGCCTGACATTACTACCTACCGTGTGACGTTTATTGCTTTTGCGATTAAAAAAAGTGGAGAGCTGCAATTTTACATTTTTAGGTTTTTTTGCTCTCCTGTAAAATTCAGAAAAGTGGATCTATCGGATTTTGGAACGGCAGGCCTAACAAGTTAGATTTTGGAACGGCAGATTTAACAAGTTAATTATTAACAAGTTCACGGGAGGACACGTACGTGAAGTTTGGTGGGCACCTAAGTAGGTACCTACTGATTTTTCATACAGTCGCTCAATTGAACACGGACCAATCTACGTACATGTTCAATTAATTATTAGGTAATGACTTGAGGGAATTTTGAACTGCTTCCCTCATACAGTGTTTTATTTGGGGAAGGGAGGAGTTATTAAATTAAATTCACACTGAAATTGAATTCTAATTATGAATTTGTTCAAGTTATTACAAGAAATCAGAAGGGGGACGGTTGAGCCTTCAATCTCCGATGTTCTATCATGACTGCTGGTCTCAGTGGAGTAATTGGTAGAGCGTCGCAGTAGTAATGCGAAGGTTGTGGGTTCGAGTCCCACCTGAGGCCCAATAAATTTTTCGGCCTTCCCCTTCTGATTTCTTGAAATAACTTGAATAAATTCATAATTAGAATTCAATTTCAGTGTGAATTTAATTTAATAACTCCTCCCTTCCCAAATGTTCAATTAATATAGTTTTTCTGAGCTCGTTCAATAGGATCTAGTTTTCGTCATCACAGATACCTCAAACATAGTTTTCAGATTTTTCCATCTCTACTGCAATGTATAGAGAGAATAATGGGCACGGGGAATAATCAACAATCAACCGATCAGTTGAAGGAGAATCTCCTTCATCTGATGACGAAGAATAATAGAATGGGATCGAATTTCGAATGAATTGCGCCTGGCTCAGCAGAGGCTTCCCGCCTTGCAAGAGACCCCCCCACCGTGTAAAAGGTCATCAATCTCCCCGAACGTGAGTACTGCAGAGCTACTTCAGCATCTTAATACAGGTAACATCGGCAAAAATGACATCATAATTCTTTGCAGTGGATCATCCGATATAGCTTATAACGAGGGCAGTAAATTGAGAAATTGTGTGGCTCGTTTTTGTCTCGAAAGTCTGGGTTCAAAATTATTGCTTACAGCAATCCCCTTCAACCGCTTGCTTCCGTCATGGTCTGTTGTTAATGTTGAAATTCGCAAAGTAAACTTGTTCTTCCGGAAGCTAGCTGAAAAGTTTCTTCATGTTGATTTTGTTGATTTGTATTGTCTATCACCAAATATGATTGTTCAAAATTGTAAAAACCCATCTTTGAAAAAAATAGGTGTTGAACAAATGTCAAAGCATTACAAACGTCGGGTTCTTGCGGCAAGTGATATCCCCTTATCGGCTCCTCTAATCTTGGATGAAAATGGTAGGACTACTTCTGCATGACTAGACGATGTCCATGATTTAGGTTACGATACAGAGGGTGCCTATGAACGTGAAGCTTTCACAAATCGAGCATTTAATTTAAATTTTGACGATCCTCAGATTCCCGCAGGTGAAACTTGCTCTAGAATGGTTGTGGTCCCACCAGTTCATTCTGTAATTACTTTTATGCATATTAACATTTGTTCCCTTAGAAACAAAATCAATTTCTTTGAGGCATATTTAGAGTCCCTAAATTTTAATGTTGACGTAATTTCTTTAAACGAACACTGGTTGGAAAATGACGTGATCGCTTTCACAAAAATAAGTAACTTCACTGTGGCAAGTGCCTTTTGTAGGCCTATGACTCAACATGGAGGTACAATGATACTTGTGAGAGACGGGACTCGTTTTACTGCCCTGGAACCGATCAATGCACTGTCTGTTCCCTCCATTTGTGAATTGACCGCGGTCAAAATGTCAAAAATCAACATGACGCTCGTATCGATTTATCGTTCCCCGAGTGGTAACCTCGGAGATTTCCTTAATGTACTGACACAGGCTCTTTCTCTTCTATATAAAACTGATAAAGTCATAGTAATGGGCGATTTCAACGTATGCATTTTGGAGGATACTTCCAGATTTCGAGATTTGTCTGATGTATTTTCCTCGTTCAACTTTTTCCCCCAAAACAATGCACCCACGAGAGGGAGAAGGTGCATTGACAATGTATTCACAAACTTTGTTTTGGATATGGACGAGAAATGTTCTGTTGACGGGGTTTCTTTTTCAGATCATAATTCAATTTTCCTAGGCCTGATAGCCCCTGAAAACATTGATCCCGACGGGCATGTCGTAATATCTCGCCCAGTTACAACTCCTAAACTAGATAAATTTGAATTCACTCTATTCAATATCAACTGGGATTTCGTATATGACAGTTTCGTTAATCTTGACTACAGATGGTCACATTTTGTGCATACCATCTCGAGCATGGCTCACCAGGCTTTCCCTACTATTCGTAGAAAACCCTTTAAAAAGAATCCGAAGCCCTGGTTTACTGAATCGTTAAAAAAAATGAAAATCTTAGTCCGCCAAAATAAAACTCAAACCGAGTATGATTCTAATCCCAAATTAAAAGCAAACTACCTTTCCCTCCGTAATGAGTATAAGAAAACGATCAAAGCGGCTCTAGTATCCTACCACGAAAAAGACATTTTTGCGTCCGGAAACCCATCAAAGAAGATGTGGGAATACATAAACGAAAACCGCAATCAAACGAGGAAGGCTCCTAGAAACCTAAAATACACAGCTGACGACTTTAACTCATATTTCGCATCAGTAGCTTCAAAAACCATAGCAAATCTGCCCTCAGTAACCCAAAACCCCCTTGATTTTGAGATCAATCCTGCGCCTGAGCTTCGTTTTTCATCACTGGAACCCGAACAAGTATTCAAAATTATATTATCTTTGAAAAATTCGAATGGTTGCGACTTTTATGGCTTATCTTCCAAAATGATTAAACATGTAGCACTGGCCATTGTTTACCCCCTGACTCATCTGATAAACGAGGCCATTTGTTCAAATTTCTTTCCTTCAGTTTTGAAAGTCGCAGAAGTGATTCCTTTGCACAAGAAGGGGGATACAGATGATATGTCCAACTACCGGCCTATTTCTAAACTCCCTTTGTTCTCGAAGGTATTTGAAAAAGCTATTATAGGCAGATAAAAGATCACTTCGAGGATAACAATCTATTTGTCTCGGATCAGTACGGATTCAGAACAGGACGGACGACTGAGCAAGCAGTTTTGTGTATTTCAAGTCAAATTTGTGAACATTTTGAAAGAGGTCACTATGTTTCAGCAACAATGGTTGATGTTTCAAAGTGTTTTGATTGTGTGCCTCATAAACTGTTGCTGGCAAAATTACGATCGTACAAATTCTCCGCTGAAGCCGCAACCTTGATTAAGTCTTACTTGCATAATAGAGTCCAAGCTGTCCGCCTAAATGGTACTGTCTCCGAATTGTCACAAATCGGAGACTTATCCGTAGTTCAAGGTAGCGTTCTAGGACCCACTCTCTTCCTGATATTTTCAAATGATCTTCCTCAACATTCAAATAAAAGGACTGTTATGTTTGCGGATGACTCAACGGTTCTTTCATCAGATTCTTCGTTGGCTGCCCTGGTAGAAAATGCAGATAGTACTGTCGGCGCTATTCGACAATGGTTCCATAAAAACCGTCTCGCTGTTAATGATTCAAAAACGGAGGTGATGTATTTTGGATTAAGGGACTTATCGCTGGCAGTGAGTGTTGGTAACCCTCAGTCCGTTAAAATGTTGGGTGTTGTACTGGATCCGAAACTGAGTTGGAGGCCTCACTGTGAACAGCTGGCCGCGTCCTTAAATAGCGTTTCCTTCCTTTTGCGAAGACTTTCCGACAAGCTTCCCAAGACTGCCGTTCTTGCTGCCTACTATTCAGTTTTTCAAAGTAGGGCTGGATATTGCATCCTTTGCTGGGGCCACTCGCCACACAGCGCCATTGTATTCAGCAGTCAAAGGAGAGCTGTCAGAGCTATCATGGGCCTAAACTATCGGAAGGACTGCAGAGATGCTTTTCAGGAGCTGGGAATACTAACAGTACCAGCCCTGTACATCCTCGCTTGCCTTACCTATGTGCGGAAAAATATCACCTCATTCCCCTCAGCCTCACACACTCACAATACACGAAGTGCCAGTCAGCTTTCGTTGCCCCACTCTCGTTTGGACGTCAGTAGAACTTCTACATCGTGGTGGGGAATAAAATTTTTTAATGCTCTTCCAAAATCTGTCCGAGAAGAGCCTGTGCCAAAATTTAGAATCTCATGTAAATCCCGACTGTCACAAATGGTGCCTTACTCATTTGAAGACTTTTTTCTCAACATCAATCCAGTGAAACGTCTTTAACGTGTACATGCCCTTAATTCATCAATTTACGATTTAATGTTACCATCTTACTTTGTATTTTCAGGCCTAACTTTAATTAACCGTGACCATTGTCAAAAACACTCTGTGTAATATGGCAAATAAAACGCTTTCTGATTCTGATTCTGATTCTGAAAAGGGCCCTCCCACGCCAATAAGATGGGGGACGTTCGGTCGAACATCGGGTCTTTCCTCGGCTCAGTTCTTCTGTCGCCAGACGCTCCGGTTCAAATCCGGGGACGAACACCAATGTTTGACGAAAAGTCAATCACACGTTGTAATAGGTACCTGTCTTGTCAGCAGACAATCCACCTCTGAACTCAAGTTTATGCGAATCCTTTCTCTGGAGCAACGAGTTTCAATAGCGTTTCAAAGTACGAGTGTGGCGTCGGCTCCTGCCCCAATTCTGAGACCAATGTTGGTTAACAAAAAATCCCAATAAACTTTACTTTTAGGGAGGTACTTTACAATTCTTGACACCCGTCGCGAAAACATATATGTTTTCGCGACGGGTAATCAACTATAGTTGACTATAGTTGATTACTATAGTTGATTACTCCAAGAATAATTAACTGAGGATTACCTTGCCGAATCTGTGGTGGGGTGTACCAGCCAATTTGTCTAAAGCGCCTTTGGAGCTCGTTGTCTCACCAGCGCCCTTGGAGCCCTTACCCGAACGACTGACACCAAACGTAGAATCCAGAATGTTAGCCAGAGAGTGCTGAAAGACAAGATTTATAGAGTAAAGTGGATCTTGTTGTATTTATCAATTTGGTTCTCACAATGGTGCTTTGCTCGTCTGGGCCTGTTGACGATCGCAGGTTTGTACGTCATGGCCGTCCTGAACGTTGTGAGGACCAATTTGGCAAGCCTTCCTCTGGTTTCTGGTTTCTGGAGTACACGAACATAACACTCGCTCCCTAGCGATCTTGTCTTTCCCTTTACTCGCCTCAGTACCGCTAAGCAGGGTGACCCAATGTTGGTGGGCTCTCGTCTGTTCTACACTCTTCCCCCGGAGATACGAGAGCTCCCTATAGAGTCTTTCCTCAGGATGGTGAGACTCAAACTTATTAGGGCTGAGTTGTAGGAATTGTAGGAATTCCTACTCTCTGAAGGAATTTATGGAAATTGACTGGATTGGACGTTGAGTCTTTCGCACTTTTGTGTTTTGGGTTTTGTATATACAGAAACATATGTTGAGACCTCAAACTTGATGTGATTATTATGTTCGTGTGCGGCTTTTTTTGTTTATCAGTGGCTCAGTGATCAGTGGTTAGAGCGTTGGACTGCAGAGTCAAATGTTGCTGGTTCGATCCCAGCAGCCGCTAGACCTTATAGTGATAATCACCTTTCAGAAGGAAATTGCAACCCACCGAAAATGTTCTGTCTATAAAACCTCTCAAATTTGCCGTTCGGTACCGGTACAAACAGTAAGGTTCCTTCTTCTTCTGTAATAAATGTTCAACACGCTCAACAGAAGTTATAACTATTATAGAACTATAATATCGTTTTGTTTATTATTACTTTATTAACAATACGATAATAGGTACTTTTAGATACATAATACAGTAGCAGCAATGAAAAACGTACTATAATAGTAGCGAGAGGTCGCCAACGCCAGTTTACGGGTATGGCGCCCAAGGAAGAAGTGCGGTTTTTTATTTGTATACGTTTTTCATTGCTGCTACTGTATTATGTATCTAAAAGTACCTATTATCGTATTGTGAAGTACCTTTGTGCTCGACATTTGTACTGCCTTTTGGCTTTTACAAATAAAAAATATTCTATAGCATATTATGCTTAATATAATAATCCCTTCGAAACCCCCTACCGTAGGTAGTCTCATTATTAGCCCCACAGTTTAAGAGACATTACATGTCTCAAACTTTGATTTTACCAATCTATGCTTTATGAAGTGTAACTATTGAAACAAATTTGAAGACGACCAAAATTCATGACTCCGTCGCGAACTCATAGTAATAATATTGCTATGAGTTCTAATAATATTTCTAGTAATAATATAACTATAGATTATTACTATAATAGATATTATTTATTATTATAGTAATATAAAATATCACTACAATAAAATTTCTAGTAATAATATTACTATAAGTTACTTATGGGTCATTTCAAAATTTCGGTAACATTTATGTCACTGGAGCTTATTGGTAACAAATTTCGCTTAAATGCGTACAGACAATTTTTTTTTAATGATTGGTATCTGGAAGCATTGTTATCATTGGTCATCCAGTAAAAATCGTGTTGTATTGCCCTGAAAAAAAAAGGTAAATTGCTGAATTCTCACTTCCTAGTGTTGTCACAAGGTAGAGGTACTGAACTTCAGCTGAGCTTGAAGTATATCAAATGAATTTTTCGAGCGACCAAACTTGAGCAATTCTGAAGGATCTGATGTCTAAATTCGATATTCACCAGGAATTCGAAAATTTCATAAATCTAAGTCCCATAAAAAGTTGATTTTAAGAATGTCACTAGGGTTTAACCTCACTTCCTAGTCTATTTTGAAAGTGGCCGCCAAACAATGGGAAAAGGGAGTTTCCGTGTTGCTCTGAACTCATTGCCAACACTGATCCCAGATAGAAGAGATGGTGTGGATGTGGAGGTTCCAGATCTTTCTTCAGTTAGTTGTTTAAATGTGAGAACCTCGGAAAGCTGCTCTCTATTTTTATTCGTTCTCACTACCTAGCCACATGCATTCTACTACTGGTAAGGCTATTTTAATCATGGATCATGATTCCCTTGATGTAGTGAGGTTGGAAGTTTTGATGAATGTTTTGAATCCACTCGATTTCACTGTCGTCACCACGTTTGTTTACCATGAAAGGGCAAAACCTCACTCTCTAGCACCTCACTTCCTAGATTTTTCGAAAAGTTAGGTATTCTAGAGAGTGAGATTAAAATCTAGGATGTGGGATTTCGAATGTTTCTGGGTTTTAAAACCCCCATTCCAGTTGCAACTTCCTTATTTTAAATGCAGCTAAGCTACCTCTTAGCCCAGTAGGTATTGAGGATTCTGTGGGTACTGAGTTTGCTTAATTTATTTCAGAAACATGAAACCATGAAAAAAAAAGAAACCGGCCGAGCTGAAAGCTTACAAGAAAGAAGCGGCTGTCGCCAAATTCCAAAGGACAGGAGGGGGAATGGGGCATTTGGCGAGATAGTGTATGGAACGCAAAAGGGTAGTACATTAGGGCTCAAGCCCCCTCTCCCCACTACAGACTGGCGTCTGGCGGTCAGGGAAATAATAGGACAGTACGAAGAGTGTAGTGACTTGAGGACGTTGTTGAGCTCTTGGATGATTCTACTGTCTACACGACGCATCATCAAGGTAGGCTGTAAGAACATGCATAAGGTAGAAGTAGGCAACCCAGCTGGCTTCCACATTTCAGTAGATACCACATTACCAACAAATTGTACAATTGGACAGTCAAAACAGTTTCCCTACTTCAAATCAATCAGTACAGTCTATCAACTCAACACTCAATACACAAGTACCTACACACAATCAATCAATCAATCAATGGAATGTTGGGAAAAGGCGACATGGCTGACTCAACATTTAATACCAGCCACCCCAGGCAATCAATGGAGTGTTGGGAATAGGGCGATAGCTGACTCAACACTCAGTACATACAATCAATCAGTCAATCAATGGAATGTTGGGAAAAGGCGACATAGCTGACTCAACATTTAATACCAGCCACCCCAGGCAATCAATGGAGTGTTGGGAATAGGGCGATAGCTGACTCAACACTCAGTACATACAATCAATCAGTCAATCAATGGAATGTTGGGAAAAGGCGACATAGCTGACTCAACATTCAATACCAGCCACTCCAGGCAATCAATGGAGTGTTGGGAATAGGGCGATAGCTGACTCAACACTCAGAACACTCAGTACACTCAATCAATCAATCAGTCAATCACAGGAGTGTTGGGAATAGGCGACATAGCTGACTCAACACTCAGTACACTCAATCAATCAATCAGTCAATCAATGAAGGGGAGAAATGCAGTTCCCCCTTAACCCATTACCACTAAGTCAAGCCAGTATTGTGCAATCCAGCAGCTGTAGCACTAAGCATGAAATCATCCCCAGCAATAGGGATCCCGTTGTACAGCATAAACCCATGTTAATTTCTGTCATCTTCATGCTAAGTTCTCATCAGGAAGGCGTTGGGAGCGGTTATAAGGGGAGGTGGAGACCGCTAGGGCCAACAAGGCCCACTAGGCACACACAGATTCAGTTGGTATTGGGAACCAAAGCAGTTCAGAGATAATCAATCATCTCAAAACCAAAACAGTAATATGTCGCGATTAATCATCGCGACAAAATGGAGGCACCACCGAGATATTTGCTTAGGATATGAAGATAGAAGCGGGTGGTGCGGCCTCCCTCCCCTTGGCGAATGTTTTTAGGCCTGGATGTACATCTGGTGCCGCTCAGGTAACAAACCGCTTCCGACGCCGGCCTCTTTTCCGATTTTTTGTTCAACTTTTACCACGCAGTTTGTCAGCACGTTGACAATGGAAAATATTATACATACCATGTCCGTAAGAATTTGATCAGAATTTAATATATTCAATGTTAATGCGTAGGTACGTCGAAATTACGATGGTCTTAATCAATGGGTCCGCTGACCTTTTTTTTGTTGACTATCGTGTTCTTTTAGCACCAAAAAGTCTTTCGGGGCCCGTTAGTGTCTTACAATATCAATTCTCTTTACACCACGGAGCAAAATTAACACCTAATACTAACGTCATTCACACGGCGATTTTCTTGTGGCATTACTTGCGGTATTACTTGCGATATCCCTTTGAATGTCAAGTAGTCGCACATGTAAACCAGAGCTGAAAAAAAAAAAAAATAAATAAATAAATAAATAAAAAAAAAGAATAATAAAAAAAAAGGGGGTTTCTTAAGCCAGTTTTTGTTTCTGTTTACAGATTCAAAATGAGTTTATTTGCGCTGAAAAGCGCGGAGATCATTGGGAAGGGGCTGGCGGAGGGGGTTAAAATTTGCCAGGCAGTATCAGCGAGGTTAAAAGAAGATAAAGAAAGCAAAACAGAGGAGGATGAAATCGCAAAAAACGAACTTGAGATGGGCATTCTGCAGATGGAAAACGAGATTAAAAATGTCTCACAGTGTGAACAATCTGCAGAAATAGTACAAAAGGTGGAGGAGTTTGTAAAACTCAAATGGGATGCTCAAAAGGTACTAAACGAACTAAAGGTGAGGTTTAGGACAAGAGAAGACCACGCGGTGAACCAAAGGGTTAACCAACCCTTCGGTTCTACCCCAGTGTTTACACGCCTCCCAGAAATCGAAATGGCTAAATTTAATGGCAACGTTTTGACTTGGAGTGAGTTTTGGGAACAATTTTGCACTAACGTACACTATCGAAGGGACATGAGTGACGATGTGAAAATCACGTACCTGAAAAGTTTTTTAGACGGGGAAGCAAAAGAGACCATTGGTGGTCTTAGAAACACAGCAGAAAATTACACGATCGCCATAACCAAACTTCAGGACCGTTACGCCAAACCACAACGAATACTTGACGCTCACTATGCTGCGCTAGACAACCTGACCCCGGCTAAGTCTGATATCAAACAGTGTCGAGAGGTCCTTAACCAAATCGACATCCACATGGGAATTCTACAATCTTTGGGCGAGGATACAAATCATAATAACTTCAGGCGAACCTTGATGAAGAAATTTCCTACTGACATCATTCACGACCTCAGATTGATGATGAAGACAAAGGATAATTACTCAGTGGATGAATTGCGCAGTTATCTGAAACAGGCCATTGAAGCGAGAGAAGAATCCTCCCATCTCACCAATATTGGAGAGGAAAATGCTTCAATCTCCCATTTTACCACAGAGACGTTGTATTCTGCGCAAACCAGTCCGCATACCAGCAAGAACCAAGATCAACAAAGCAATAAGCGCCCTCGATGCAACTCAAACAGTCAGTCTTCAAATCAAAACCGTCAACAATCCCAAACAAAGGCTACGAAACAAAAGCCAGCCAATCCTAACAATACAACGGGAAAGCGATCATCGAATCATCAGAACTCATCAGTACAGCAGTCTCATGAACCACCTAACAAAGTCCGCCGCAAATGTCAATGCAAGTTTTGCAAGGGAAATCACTACAATGATGAATGTGATGTGATCAAGACCATTGAGAATCGAAGACAATGGCTCAAATCCAACCACTTGTGTTACCAGTGCCTTAGTAATTCACATGTCTCTAAGAATTGCAAAAATAAGCGAGCATGTCCACATTGTAAAGAATTTGGGAGGCATAATAGGTGCCTTTGTCCAACCTTGGAGAAAAGGGATAGAGGGACTACCGCCAATACCCTTTTCTCCCATACAACCACTAGCACAATTCTTCAAACGGTTACTGCTCATGTTATGAATCACCGAGGAGAGAAGGTTAGGTGCAGGATCCTTTTTGACACTGGCAGTGAGAAGAGTTACATTACCTCAGAAACAGAAAGGAAATTGAAACCTATTAGTAAGGAGCAAACTACACTCACAATTTACACCTTTGGAAATAGAAAGCCTCTGATGAAAGACACAAACTTGGTTCTAATTTCAATATTGACAAACAGAGGACCTGTAGAAGTATCCGCTTACGTGATCCCTCGTACTACAGGGAATATTCCGTCTTTCTATCACGATAAAAGGAAGATTACACGATTGTATCCATCCTTAACAATGGCAAACGATGTCGAAGACGAGAGACCAGCCGATATCATCATTGGTAACGACTTCTACCACTCTTTCCTCACTGGCGGAATGCAGAGGATATCAGATCGTCTTTTTCTACTGAACTCCAAGCTGGGATGGATTGTTTCCGGATGTCTGGATAAGACTGGAGACACATCAAACAGCCTGTCTGTGCTGACCTTCGTTGAAACTTCACTTACCTCAAATCCTGGTACATCAGCTCCAGATCCCGCTTTACAAGATGATAGAATACGCGATCTCTGGGAGCTTGAAACAATTGGAATCAAAGACTCACCAAAAGCACTTCAGGATGATGAAGCCATCCAACAGTTCAACGCAACAACCAAGTTTGAAGAAGGTAGATACCATGTCAAGTGGCCCTGGGCTCAATATCCTCCAGATCTACCAATCAACCTTGGCCTTGCATTTGGCCGGTTGACAGGGTTAATCAAACGACTTGAACCTGAACATCTACAACAGTACGACAACGTTCTGAAGGAGCAACTGGATCATGGAATCATTGAACTGATCCAGGACCACACCTTACCAAAAACCCATCCAGTTCATTATTTGTCACATCACTGCGTAATCCAAGAGGGTAGGACAACAAAACTCAGGATTGTCTATGACGCTTCTGCAAAGATCCGAGGTCAACATAGCCTCAACGATTTCTTATACAAAGGACCGCTCATGCTTGAAGAACTGACAGCCCTTCTCTTGCGATTCAGAACATTCAAAATTGGACTTATTGCCGATATTGAGAAGGCTTTTTTGCAACTCTGTCTCCACAAAGAAGACCGGGACGTTACCAGATTCCTATGGTTAAAGGACACGTCCAAAAGTTTAAATGGTGATAACATAGTGCACCTGCGGTTTTGCCGAGTGCCGTTTGGAGTGATATCAAGTCCTTTTTTATTGGCAGCAACCATCAACTTCCACCTCCAACAAAAGAACTCACCTTTATCCACTCAAATGGCTCGAAGTCTCTACGTTGACAATCTGGTTACTGGAGCCAACTCTCTGGATGAAGCCGTCACCTTATTCAATGAAGCACGAACCAACTTCACTGAATTATCCATGAACATGAGGGCATGGAGCTCGAACAATACGGAATTCATGGCTACTTTACCAGAAGATGTACGAAAAAGTGATGACGTAGTTACAGTCCTTGGAATGCAATGGGACACATCTTCGGACATCTTCAGGCTCTCTCTGAAGATTCAAACTGTTACTCAATCCGTAAATACGAAAAGACAAGCACTGAAAGTGATCGCCTCAGTGTATGACCCATGTGGGCTGATAGCTCCACTCACCCTCTCAACACGATTGTTTCTTCAATCACTCTGGCAAAAGGGAGTAAAGTGGGACGATAAATTAACTTCTTCGCAACGAGAAGAGTGGGACAGGTGCGTCAAATCTTTGTCGAACATCCCACAGGTGACCATGGATCGGTATTACAACATACCTCACGGTCAGGATGTAGAAATCCATTGTTTTGCTGATGCATCTAATCTGTGCTATGCATCAGTTGTGTACTTACGATCCATGGCCGCAGGCAAACCAGTAACCAGTATAGTGATTTCCAAATCCAGATTAACACCCCTTCGCCAAAAGGATAAGATCACAATCCCAAAACTGGAGTTGTTAGCAGTCCTTATTGGCACGAGATTGATTGGATATGTGCAGAAAACACTCAATCTCCAGTGGTCCAGCGTCAACCTGTGGACTGACAGTCAAATTGTGTTAGGATGGTTGAAGTCAACAAGGTTGCTCCATCCATTTGTAACACGTAGGGTGGAGGAGATAAAAGGGTCAAGTCACATCCACTTTCGTCATGTGCCTTCAGTAATGAATCCAGCTGACATTGCCACTCGTCCATTGGATTCAAACGAATCACTGCCCAACATCTGGACAATAGGACCCGACTTTTTGAAGAAAATTCCTGCTGAATGGCCAAGCACACCCATACTTACTTATGACAACTACGACGACCAACACACTTCCTTGATCACTTTGAATGAAGCACAAAAAACAGTAATAACGACCATCACCACATCTGAAGAAAATTGGACACTACCAGGTCAGGGGATAGTTTTATCCACCCAAACCCTCTTGGACCTCCAACATAAATACTTTCCGCAAGAGTTCAATAAGCCACCTACTTCCTTGTCCAAGAGGTTGCGGTTATTTATCGACAGCGAAGGACTTCTAAGGTGTGAAGGGAGATTCAGGAACGCAATTATGTCCTACAATCAGAAATACCCGATTCTCCTCCCCTCCAATTCATCAATGACCCCCGCAATCATCCAGAGAGTGCATGAAGAGCACAACCACGTTGGTGTGTCACACACCCTTTCTCTTGTTCGAGAACACTACTGGATACCAAAGGGTAGGCGAACCGTTTCCAAAGTTCTCAGGCGTTGTGTGGCATGTATCAAGTATGGTGGAGGACCCTATAAGCTACCGTCTATGCCTGATTTGCCACGAGAACGAGTAACATATAGTCCACCCTTCACTTACACTGGATTGGACTACTTGGGACCTCTAATGGTGTCAGATAGTGGAAGACCCAGCAAACGATGGGTTTGCCTGTTTACATGCCTCGCAGTTCGCGCTATCCACCTGGAGGTAATTCAAGACCTGACGGCGGAAGAATTCGTTCTCGCTCTTCGACGGTTTGCAGCCCTACGAGGGGTCCCACACCTCATTATCTCAGATAATGCTGCACAATTTAAGGTGACAGCAGCAGTGTTAGCTTCTTTGCCACCAACAACAAAACAGATTGAGTGGAAGTTCATTCCTGCTCTATCTCCCTGGCAAGGTGGCTTCTACGAGCGGTTGGTCGGGCTGGTGAAACATTGCCTCATAAGAACACTGGACAGATCCTTGGTAAATGGGGTCCAACTGCATACTGTGATGAAGGAGATAGAATCAGTGTTAAATACACGCCCTTTGACCTCAGTGGGAACTGATATGGAACACGTCTTGACACCAAATGACTTTTTATCGAGCTGTGGGCTGCCGCTCATCGAACCTCCTTTAAATCATAAAGCAACATCAGACATACAGAGTCGGTTGGTCGCTGGCTGGAAACGTACTCAAACCTTTCTGAATGAGTTCCGCAAAATGTTTCTCAGCCAGTACCTAGGCAGTCTCCGAGAACGCCACCAACTAAACCACAAACAGCCACGTGTGACAAGTCGACGAACTCCACGAGGTGGGGACAGCGTTCAGCTAAAGGGAGACTACAAGAACCGGGCTTTATGGAAAGTTGGAACCATCACGTCGTTGCTTCCTAGTAGTGACGGGCAAAACCGGACAGCCCTTGTCACATTGGCTGATGGCCGAGTCTTTAATCGATCGCTTGCTCACTTGTTTCCACTGGAGGTGGAAGAATCTGCCTCCCATCAGGATGACGACCCCCCCCCAGACGGCGGATCCTCCCCACAACCCTCCTCTGCCTGGCAAAGCCCTCTTCCGCCTCCTACCCCAGGGGACGTCGCTATTCCGACTTCGCCTGTTGCTGCTGCGGGTACTGACCCAGCTCTAGTGGAACGTCAGTTGCTCGCCGGTCCTCCCGTGGCGGCAACCCCACGTCGGCAGCCCAGGGGTGCTGCTGCTCAAGCACGGCAGCGAATCAAACATTGGATCCGCTCTCTCTATGCTGCTGCCCTGGCCCACGTCCGATAATTCTATTTGTCGATCCTTGTCTCTGCAATCCTCTTCTGCTAATATACATGTTATCCTTGTGTTCAGCTCTGTTACTTCGGTTTCCGTACTCCTGGGCGGGTGTGTCGCCAAATTCCAAAGGACAGGAGGGGGAATGGGGCATTTGGCGAGATAGTGTATGGAACGCAAAAGGGTAGTACATTAGGGCTCAAGCCCCCTCTCCCCACTACAGACTGGCGTCTGGCGGTCAGGGAAATAATAGGACAGTACGAAGAGTGTAGTGACTTGAGGACGTTGTTGAGCTCTTGGATGATTCTACTGTCTACACGACGCATCATCAAGGTAGGCTGTAAGAACATGCATAAGGTAGAAGTAGGCAACCCAGCTGGCTTCCACATTTCAGTAGATACCACATTACCAACAAATTGTACAATTGGACAGTCAAAACAGTTTCCCTACTTCAAATCAATCAGTACAGTCTATCAACTCAACACTCAATACACAAGTACCTACACACAATCAATCAATCAATCAATGGAATGTTGGGAAAAGGCGACATGGCTGACTCAACATTTAATACCAGCCACCCCAGGCAATCAATGGAGTGTTGGGAATAGGGCGATAGCTGACTCAACACTCAGTACATACAATCAATCAGTCAATCAATGGAATGTTGGGAAAAGGCGACATAGCTGACTCAACATTTAATACCAGCCACCCCAGGCAATCAATGGAGTGTTGGGAATAGGGCGATAGCTGACTCAACACTCAGTACATACAATCAATCAGTCAATCAATGGAATGTTGGGAAAAGGCGACATAGCTGACTCAACATTCAATACCAGCCACCCCAGGCAATCAATGGAGTGTTGGGAATAGGGCGATAGCTGACTCAACACTCAGAACACTCAGTACACTCAATCAATCAATCAGTCAATCACAGGAGTGTTGGGAATAGGCGACATAGCTGACTCAACACTCAGTACACTCAATCAATCAATCAGTCAATCAATGAAGGGGAGAAATGCAGTTCCCCCTTAACCCATTACCACTAAGTCAAGCCAGTATTGTGCAATCCAGCAGCTGTAGCACTAAGCATGAAATCATCCCCAGCAATAGGGATCCCGTTGTACAGCATAAACCCATGTTAATTTCTGTCATCTTCATGCTAAGTTCTCATCAGGAAGGCGTTGGGAGCGGTTATAAGGGGAGGTGGAGACCGCTAGGGCCAACAAGGCCCACTAGGCACACACAGATTCAGTTGGTATTGGGAACCAAAGCAGTTCAGAGATAATCAATCATCTCAAAACCAAAACAGTAATATGTCGCGATTAATCATCGCGACAGCGGCTAAAAGGAGATGAGAGAGGATTAAGAACGACCCCTTACCACATGCAACACATTGGGACATTTTAGGTCTTTAGTTCCCCCCCCCCCCCCCTCCACATTTCATACCCTCCCCTTTCCCTCTTCTGTACTCCCCTCTATCTACAAATTACAATTTAGTGTAAAGCATAGAAATTAAGAGCCACTCAGCTGATCCAGACCCTGGGCATTGTCAAGCAAATGTCTTAAAGAGGCTACATACGAAATTACAGCTTCCTAGAGTGTAAAGCATAGAAATTAGCTTCAAGAGCCACTCAGCTGATCCGGACCCTGGGCATCGGCAAGAAAATGTCCTAAAGAGGCTGCATACGAAATTACAGCTTCCCAAAGTGTAAAGCATAGAAATTAGCACTAAGAGCTACTCAGCTGATCCGACCCTGGGCATCGTCAAGTAAATGTCTTAAAGAGGCTACATACGAAATTACAGCTTCCTAGAGTGTAAAGCATAGAAATTAGCTTCAAGAGCCACTCAGCTGATCCGGACCCTGGGCATCGTCAAGTAAATGTCTTAAAGAGGCTACATACGAAATTACAGCTTCCCATATTGTAAAGCATAGAAATTAGCTTCAAGAGCCACTCAGCTGATCCAGACCCTGGGCATCGTCAAGTAAATGTCTTAAGGCTTCATACTACAGCTTCCCAGAGTGTAAAGCATAGAAATTAGCTTCAAGAGCCACTCAGCTGATCCGGACCCTGGGCATCTTCAAGTAAATTTCCTAAAGAGGCTGCATACGAAATTCCTAGAGTGTGCATAGAAATGACCTATTAAAATGATTTACCCACCGCTTCACAAATCAAACCGTTCTCGCAATATTCGGATCACCTGCCATGAATCAAATCATCGATACACCAGCAACTCCGTGAGCAATTTTTCGTGACGTTTTTTAGGTTGCCATAGCAAAGGCATAACGACGCTCAAGTGAACATTGAAGCTACACATGCACAGCTGACTGCATATCAACTGGAGTTGGAACGGTTTCGGGTAGGGAGGACCTTGTGGGGGGGGGGGGGGGGGGATGGTTGTGTTCTCAAGGTGGATCAGACATGTCTGACTCCAAAATGTCAAAAATCTAAAAGCCGAAATTGTCTCGCCTGAGTTGGAAGATTTTGACGGAGTGGTTGGGTGAGGATGAGCGGACGACAGAGGGACCGCCGATCTCTTCCAATGCGTCATATTCTTCCCAAATTATCATAATATGATATTATTAAATTAAACTCGCCATCTAAATTCGCTCATCGTCGGAAGTCGGTTTTTTGGGATTACGTTTTAAAATTCAGATCTCTCTAAGGAACCAGCCTGATTATTTCTCACTTCCTAGACTCTTACCTCACTACCTAGATAGTTGATTTTATTCAAAACGGTGTATCCATGCTCACGTAAATGATTATGTGTGCTCACTTTGGAAACATACTTAGAGACCCTACATTATGCTATAACGTAGAAAAAAAATTTTTCCTGATGCATTTTTTTTCCAGAAAAATGAAAGCCCAAATGTTACGGAAATTTTGAAATGACCCTTATATATTATTTAACTTCAAGAAAAATAAAACAAAGTTGATAATTACCTTGCCAAATGTTTGGGCTGTCCCGGCCATTCCCATCCAGCCGAGTAGCGGCACCCAGAACACGACAGTTTGCATCTAGTCGGAGAATCTCAAAAGAAAAGAAAGTGTCGTCAAAGTAGAAAACTCAGAAATGTAGGAGCGAGGAAAACTCCCCTATATCCAAGGTAAGCTTGGCAAGCAGCCAGAGTTGCAATGCTTTCCCCTTAACTGGAATTGCAAGAGTTTACAGGGGAATGACCCAAAACCTGTAATGGGGTTGCCACACTGTCGGAAACTCCCAGCCAGCCGACGAGCGGCGATTGACGTCACAATCACGGCCAATGGCGGAGCCGCCGGGTATACGACACTCTCTAACCCCCTCATCTATGAACGCAAGACGTCTGGCACCCCGTCGTGCAGTACGAACTGTCCTCACTGCACGATGGATTGCGAGGCGTCCGGCGGCGTTCATAGATGAGGGGGTTAGAGAGTGTCGTATACCCGGCGGCTACATCATTGGCCGTGATTGTGACGTCAATCGCCGCTCGTCGGCTGGCTGGGAGTTTCCGTCAGTGTGATCCCATAAGACACACTTGATGCATACGCAGAATACGGACGTAAAATTATGATGACAATGGTGTTCGTAGCAGACCACTTGATGAGTCCATGAGTCTTTGTAGTTTTCCGAAATCTCTAACTGCACGACTGAGGTTACTGGAAGTTACTTATTGACAATAAGTTATTGTGCACCTAAGGAAGTCGACAGGCTCGCGGAATGACATTAAGTAAATGTTTTCATTCAAATTGTAGGATCTCTATTCAATGTTTTTCCCCAGTAGCAATCTATTATATTGGAGCTCCAGCCCGAGGAGGAGAACGAGGGGAATGCTCATTTTTATTCTAAGGCACTTGCCTTTGTCAGAAAAATTCGAAATTGGTCTTGAAAAATCCAGTTTGGCGAGCATAGTGCGAGAAAAGTCTGAAACCACCAAAACGGCAACTCCGTAGGCGTATCAGGGCTGAGCTCCTAAGGGGGGTGGGACGGGAAATTAAACTTTTTCTAAAAAATCTGAAAAAATATACCGAAAATCCGTTTTGGCGAGTAGATAACGAGAAAAATTTGAAACCACCAAAAAGGCGCTCCACGTGGAGCATCTAAGCTCCAAAAGTGAAGGGAAAATAAAAAAAGCTGTATTTTTTAACCCTAGTTAGGTAGGTAACGTAAGAAAAAAACTGCACTTATGGGAAAACGATTTGTTGGGTCTGAGGCCAGGTGGGTTACGGATGGCCCCATAGTCAGAGTTGGGCGTAGTTCAACTAAAATTTAGTTCTACTAAAATTTAGTTCAACTAAATTTTCAACTAACAACTATTAGTTGTTAGTTGAGTTTCAACTAACAACTAAAAGTTTAGTTGTTTAGTTGAAAGGCTCAACTAAATTTTTCAACTAAATTAGTTGTAGTTGTGAGTGCAACTACAACTAAACTAGTTGTAGTTGTGAGTGCAACTACAACTAATTTAGTTGAAAAAGTTAGTTGAGACCTTCAACTAAAACTTTAGTTGTTAACTGTAGTTGTACGTATAACAACTAACAACTAACAACTAAAAAAAAGTAAACAAAAATTTTGAAAACAAAAATTTTTTGGAAATTTTTTTCACTTTTTTTTTTTCAAAACAAGTTTTCAAAAAAAAATTTTTCCGAAAAATATTTTTTGAAAAAATTTTTTTTCGAAAAAAAACATTTTGAAAAAGAAATTTTTCGAAAAAAAATTTTTTTGAAGAATTTTTTCGAAAAAAATTTTTTTTTTCAAAATTCTTGTTCACTCTTTTTTTAGTTGTTATACGTACAACTAAAGTTTTAGTTGAAGGTCTCAACTAACTTTCTCAACTAAATTAGTTGTAGTTGCACTCACAACTACAACTAGTTTAGTTGTAGTTGCACTCACAACTACAACTAATTTAGTTGAAAATTTTAGTTGAGCCTTTCAACTAACAACTAAACTTTTAGTTGTAGTTGAGGTTTAGTTCGAATAATTTAGTTGTAGTTGTTAGTTGTTAGTTGCAGTTGGTTTTTGCCCAACTCTGCCCATAGTACTACTAATAGTCTCCCGGAAAGAAAGAAAAGCGTGACTTTATGGGTTAAAACACGTTTTTCTAACGAGGTAAGTAGTCTAGGCAACGAACGCTCACAAATGGGTCTAGGTGGAATGTTGAGAGCAGAAGCGATTTCTTTACCGATGTGTTTACACCCATGGGGGATTAAATATGCACTATAATTCCCCGACCCTACTGGTTGAGCGGGGATAGGGGGAGGCCGAATAAGGTAAGTTTTTCGCTCCGAACTCCATAACGGTCGGTCCGACAGAAAAATCATCTGGATAAAACATATAGGTATAAAGCTCACCACAATTGCTACGAAAGTGTCCCTATTCATTTTTTCATCTATGATGTAGTTTAGGAGATATTCAAGCTTGAAAGTGGGTAACATTTCAAAAACCTGCTTTTTCGCACATTTCATTGTTTTTGCTCAGAGCGCCTAAACGACGTATCCATGGAGGAATAGAGAGGAGAGTTCACTGAATAGGACTTCATGTGCCATAGTCGACGGTGGTGCTATCCCTACGGAACGTAGTGAACTACACATAGTACCTTCAAACCCGACTAGAGTGAGCCACTAGCCCTTCTTATGAAGGAAAGCCCCAAATTCCTCACTAAACGGATTTATCTTCCACTGTTGTGCTACCTACAAATAAATTAAAGGAACCATCTCTGAATAACGAAATTGAGTGGGTACCTAGTTGAATGTACACGAAATTGATTGTGTATTGCACTGTGAATGCAAACGACACGTCGGAATTCGCAGGGCGCCATCTTCTGGTTCAGTTTTGGTAACTTACCACCTTCAAAGTTCACTACGTCTCGTAGGGGTCGCGCTGCAGTCGCAATCCCCCCGCCGCACTGTGGTCCAGATCGCTAATCTGGCGAGTCAAAAGTCGAAAATCCGAGGTCCTCAATTTTTAATGGTAGGTAGTCAGATCGTGAGGGTACCTGATGACTAAACAGGACCGGAGAGAACCTGATAAAATTTATGAATGGAGATATTGTACTTCATTTGTGGAGGGGGGCCCCAGACGCAAGCTAATTATCGCTTATCCATTTGAACTTAGTCTCTCAATAAATCTTGTCTGGTGAGAGCTGATTTTTTTTTTTTTTTTTCTAATTTCTTGTGATATGGATGGACCAAGTGAAGGTAAAAAAATACTATAATAATAATTATTATATTAGTATTAGCTAAACAATTATTGTTTAGCTAATACTGATGAAAATCTGAGTACTTTTGCATTGTAAAACGAGAAAAAAAGTACAAAAATCGACTTTATAATGCTAGGAATTCCACGGAACTTAGTAGAACCTGGAACCGGCTATATACTCGTAAACTACAAGTATCATGGAACATATTTTCGTTAATTTCAGCTGCAAATATTTGCAATTCCGGGAAATATCATTTTTTTCGTTTTCCAGGTCTGAAAATCTCTATTGAGAGAAGAGTGTTATTCGGAATCCTAAAAGATGGTAACTTCAATTTTGAAGATGGGCGGACCTCAATAAGTAACTATATAGCAAATTTACACCCTAACCTGCCCAAAGACGAGTCATTCAAAGTAAAAATGACAAATTTTTTGAAAATATGCAAAAGATATTGGGATCAATGCCATCGATTTCAATCGTTTTTTCTACTCAAACATGGAAAATGGTTGGATGGAAGATGTAGTGAACACCGCTTGATCGGATGTAATTAGTGTACCTACATGTTCGATTGGTGTTCCTACAATATTTAAATTGTCCTTAACAAGTGTTTTGTGTGTTTGGGAGAAAGCCTCAGGCATGACCAGGATTTCGCTCCCGCTTGTTTTGGAGGAAGATGAAGGGAGTGCACAAACATATTTGGCTGGGGCACTGCACAATTTGTTGTGGTCTGCTATCCCAGTAAATAATGTCGGAGCAAGTTTGGAAATCCCGCTTGTCCCTACAGTACCACAATGGTGTGGGCCTGCAGGGATGCGTAGGATTTCGGAAGGGAGTCTGGTCGCATCTTCCAAAGACATTGAATTGTCAACTTCAAGAGAAGAGCGTCCCAGATCCACACTTGACACTCGGGGATTCTGAGCTATAACGACTGAATTGTCAGCAGCTATGACATCAGATTCAGACCCGAGGCCCTTACGGAGGGAACCACTCCCGGCTGATACGAACGAATTGTCGTCAATATCCGCCTGGGCTAGTTCCCTGCGCGAAATAATAGTGGGGTCCGCTGAGCCGGCCAATCCGTCCGAATAACTACTGTCGGCGGGAGAGTCCAGGCTAGCGGTCCCATTCAAAAAAGTGTGTTGGCGTTCCATAGTACTATAAATGTAAAATGGTGATCACAAATAAGGATAATTAATAGGTGAATTTACTGGACGCCCGGGTTAATGCTGGGAGGCCCGCGGTATCGGGAACTTGACCTCGCGGGGCCCCCCACGTGTGTGGACCCGGCGTCGTCCAGGAGCTGCTGCCCCCCGTGGGCCCAGTGAGAAGTGTGGGCGGCGTTGCCGGCCGGTCTTAAGGAAATACCGTGGGGGCGTAGGTGTCAAATCCCCCACAAGGCTCCCCCCAAGACCGGCCGGGGGCGGCGGACAGCAGTCCCGGTAGAGAGAAAAAAAAAAATTAAGTGAAGTGCTGCTGGCGGTGAATGCGTCGTGAGAACGTGCATGTTCCAGATAAAAAAGTCGTAGCCCGGGTACTAATTTTTCCCCGGAGAAGGGAATGGGAAGAAAATTGGAAGAAAAAATTCGCGATAAAAGAGCATGAAAAAAAAAAAAAAAAAAACCAAAAGGATTCCAAGTAGTATCGAGATAATGCTGCCAAGTGGCCGTTATTAACACGGTATGGACTAGGTGCTGGCATTATACGAGGGAAAGAGGAAAAGAAATATGTTCACAGTTCACGCCGTTGCTTCTGCTTGTGAGAAGTATAAAAAAATAAACTTGCTGAAGGCATGAAAGCTAGTCCCATGTGTATTAGGGGCGGGCGAAAAGAATTGGAACATTTATTGACTGCGTTGCCGCTTGGGGCTTGCCGCTGGTAGGACCCGTATGACTTCCAAGGACCCCTGTGGACTTTAGGAGGTCGTCTGGGACCGTGTGGGCGCGGCGGTGGAAGCGGTGGAGGCGGTGGTTGTGGCGGAATCGGTGGGGGCGGCAAGAATGCCGGAGTGGATTGTCTCCATGAGGGGTAGCTGTGCCAGGGACGTGTACGTTTGTCTCTGGTTGAGACTGAGCCCTTGTAGGCACAATAGCGTTGGGCTTGGGTGTGGCTTTCCGAAGAGCTCTGCATGAGGGCACGGAAAGGTGAGAAATGTTGAACGAGGTTAATCCACCAGGAGGATTTTTTGACAAAAAAAGAAGCGTCCCTCTGTGTGTTTTTCCATCGTATGATATGATTTCCATCAATAACGTTGTTGTCTCCCGTTGGGGGTTTCTGCGCATGTAAACTAGAAGACCCTTGCGGTGAGAACTTGGATGAGGTTGAGGGGTTTAAGTTCCCCGTGGATCCCCTAGGGAGAGTTACCCTAGTGGAGTGAGTGGAGGGAGTAATATTTACCCCGAGTTCCCTGGATCTAGTGATTCCCGTAGGGAGAGTGGGGGTTGAAATATTTCCCTTGAGTTCCCTGGGGGTAGGTACCTCAGTGGGATAGGTGTTGGGAGTAATATTTTCCCCGCGTTCCCTGGAATTAACGATTCCTGTAGGGAGAGTGGGGGAAGTAATATTTCCTATGTAATCCCTGAGGATATGTTCCTCAGTGGGATGAGTGGCGGAGATAACATTTTCCCCGAGTTCTCCGGAGGCGATGAGTGCCTTGTGTGGAGTGGGGGAAGTAATGTTTCTCGTGGAATCCCTGGGGAACGTTACCCCAATGGGATGAGTGAAGTGAGTTGGTGGGATAATATTTTCCCCAAATTCTCCCGAGGCGACGATTGTCGTGTGTAGAGAGGGGGGTTTGATATTTTCCGCGAAATCCTTGAAACCGATGGTTTCAGTAGGATGAGTGTTGGGAGCGTTTCCCGTGATTTCCTTGAAACCTACGGTTTCAGTAGGATAAGAGGTGGGAGCGTTTCCCGTGAGTTCCATGAAATTGCGGCGAATTTTTCCCGTGAGTGAGAAGTTGTCTTCGCTTTGCAGTATTTCCGTAGGAACGTGAGGCATATGCAGTGAACCTGTGTTCGAAGTACCCGTGCTGTATTTCACATCATCAGGGTATTTTTCGGTAGGTTGCATGCCTGAAGAGGAAGGGTGAAATGTTAGGGTGTTCGTGCGTCCCTTTGCAGACGCTGAATTCCCTGGAATAAAAGTTTGAGGGAGAGTAGAAGGGGATGGTTGAATCTCAGGGGTGTTCGGGAGTCCCGTTGCAGATTCCGAATCCCCTAGAGAAATGGGTTGTGAGAGAGATGAGCCCGTAGAGGGGAGAAGATGGTCCCTGAGGGTGCTTGGAAGTCTGTGTGTAGTCTTCGCGACCCGTGAAGGGGAGAGTTGCTCCGTAGGGGTGCTTGGGAGTCTTTTCGCAGACTCCGCGACCCGCAAGGAGGGGGTTTGATCCCTAGGGATGTGTGTGAGTCCCTGCGCAGACTCCACATCCCGTAGGGAGGATGGTTGATCCAGGGTGCCCATGATGTTTGACACATATTGTGAGCAACCGCTGGAGGTAGGAGAAGATGTGGGAGAGAGGTAAAATGAAGTGAATGCCCTATCAGCTATTGTTAGCATTGACTCAAAGTTAGGTGCTGTGCTAGCAATTGTTCTGAGATGTTCCGGCAGGCGAGACAGCCAAGCGTGTTTTATCATGATTGGGCTGATGAACGGACCTGCTTGAATTTGCAGACTCCGGTACAGAGTGGTTGGTAAAGTCGTGGCGTCGCATGGGTAACCTTGCATAAGTTCGGTCCTGATTTTCTCACTGGTTAGGCCATAGGCGTGGTACATGACAGTGCATAATTGCTCCAGTGGGTTGTGGTCGTCTGCATCTATGTGGGTTACAAGATCCAGGGCAGCAGCAGGGAGAATGGACTTAATGTCCTGAAACATCCATTTTTGGTATGTGACCTTCTCGGTGTCAAATGCCGCCAGAACTTGCAGAAACCACCCGTCGAAATTTTCGGGCGTAAATGCAGGTAGAACTGTTCTTCTCCTGGGGGTTTTGTTAGTTTTCGGGACTTGCGACAAAATGAGCTCGAAAACCGACTGTGTGTTGGGTACAACTGTTTGGCTTGAAGAAGCCTGACCTAAGGTTGGTGTGTGACCCTGATTTCCATCAGATGATGTAAACATCAAGGGTGCACGTGGTTGTTCCACCATGTAGTTATTGTTGAACAGCATGGGGAAATTCGGTTGAGTCCCGAAAGTTGACGTCGCAAACGCGTTGTTTGGACGTTGTTGAAATTGATTGCCAAAGCCCAGTGGCCGAGGTGCAGAAACTCCGTTCTGGCTTGTGGTTACCTGGGGGTACATCCCAGGATTTAAAGAATTTGTAGTTGTGTTAAGAACCGTGGGAACCGAAGTTCCAAATGACGGAAAATTAACTTGCGAATTTGTCTGAATTTCGGTGGGCAAATTGAATCTTACACCACCTTGTTGTCGCGAGGGAGATGAAGGTTGCATCTCCAAGTTGGGGTCACCAGTTGTAGTGAACACCGCTTGATCGGATGTAATTAGTGTACCTACATGTTCGATTGGTGTTCCTACAATATTTAAATTGTCCTTAACAAGTGTTTTGTGTGTTTGGGAGAAAGCCTCAGGCATGACCAGGATTTCGCTCCCGCTTGTTTTGGAGGAAGATGAAGGGAGTGCACAAACATATTTGGCTGGGGCACTGCACAATTTGTTGTGGTCTGCTATCCCAGTAAATAATGTCGGAGCAAGTTTGGAAATCCCGCTTGTCCCTACAGTACCACAATGGTGTGGGCCTGCAGGGATGCGTAGGATTTCGGAAGGGAGTCTGGTCGCATCTTCCAAAGACATTGAATTGTCAACTTCAAGAGAAGAGCGTCCCAGATCCACACTTGACACTCGGGGATTCTGAGCTATAACGACTGAATTGTCAGCAGCTATGACATCAGATTCAGACCCGAGGCCCTTACGGAGGGAACCACTCCCGGCTGATACGAACGAATTGTCGTCAATATCCGCCTGGGCTAGTTCCCTGCGCGAAATAATAGTGGGGTCCGCTGAGCCGGCCAATCCGTCCGAATAACTACTGTCGGCGGGAGAGTCCAGGCTAGCGGTCCCATTCAAAAAAGTGTGTTGGCGTTCCATAGTACTATAAATGTAAAATGGTGATCACAAATAAGGATAATTAATAGGTGAATTTACTGGACGCCCGGGTTAATGCTGGGAGGCCCGCGGTATCGGGAACTTGACCTCGCGGGGCCCCCCACGTGTGTGGACCCGGCGTCGTCCAGGAGCTGCTGCCCCCCGTGGGCCCAGTGAGAAGTGTGGGCGGCGTTGCCGGCCGGTCTTAAGGAAATACCGTGGGGGCGTAGGTGTCAAATCCCCCACAGAAGACATGTTTTTTTTTGGGACACAACTTGTATGACCAGCAGTGTGGACTAAGGGGAGGCCTCGGAAACTCTTCAGTGATACTAGTAAATCCACAAAAAAATAGACTAGTAAGAAAACTAGTCGAGGAAAATTCATTGGATGAACTTTCTCGCGCAGTACAAATTAAAATGAGGCAAGGGGGAAAAAGAGATGCAGCGGACCTCGTGGGAAATTTGATGGTCTCACCAAAGCGGGCTACTAAATTTAAAAAATCAGTCAGAAGAAATAGCGAAGGAGTTCCTACAGCTCAATTGACTCCTAATGAAGCCTTATGCCTGATTGTATCGACTCAGTTGACGAAACATCAGTACCTACTGTTACGCAAAAGTGCCAATGAAAAGAACTCTACGTTGTATCCTTCGTACAACTCAGTTTTGAGGGCAAAAAAAAATTGCTACCCCCTTGATTCAAGTGTAATAATTATTATCAGTGATACTCAGGGAGAAATAGAACTTCAGTCTATCGTCGATTTAACCATTAAACGGTTTTATATGGCTGGCAACCCCATGTTATCCAATACCTTAGGAAACGACGACTCATATGATACCCTCTATTTTCTATTCAAGTGGGGATGCGATGGGTGTGGAGGGCTGATCAAATACAAGCAACTGGGAAGTGATGCTACAGTAGTGGATGATTCTGCTGCTCTAATTACTTCATTCGTACCCATTCAGTTGTATGCCTTTGATAAAGACAATGCCAAATTTACCTTGTGGCATAATCCTCGAACCTCTTCTACGAGATACTGTCGCCCAATTTGTTTTCGATTCATAAAAGAAACAGCCGAAGAAATTGTCAACGAGGTTTCTCATGTGAGCCAACAGATTGATAATCTCCATCCTACTGAAGTCGACGTATTTGGCAGGAGAATCACCGTCATGTCCCAGTTTCTATTAACAATGGTCAACGGAAAAGTTTGTAACGCTCTTTCGTCAAACAAAAGCACTCAAAAATGTTACATTTGTGGAGTGACGACAAAAAATATGAATAATTTGAGTTTCATTAGTGACGTTTCTGAAGAAAGTTTATCATGGGGACTCTCTCCTCTACATGCTTACATTCGATTTATGGAATGTATCCTCCAGATTTCTTATAAACTGGAAATTAAAAAATGGATCGCTCACTCGCTTCAGGAAAAAGACGTGGTCAAGAAGCGCAAACAGAAAATAATAGATGATTTTCGTTCACGAACAGGCCTGCTTCTTGACACCCCAAAGCAGGGCTTGGGGTGTCAATAATAAGAATACCAACTACTTACGGGAACTCAGCGAGAAGATTCTTTGCAGACCCTGACTCATGTTCTTCCATTATGCGAGTCGACAGAAGACTTATTGAACGATTTCGCGTCATACTGAAAGCTTTAGCTTCAGCTCGTGAAATTAATAACACTGCTTTTAAAGAATATACTTCGGATACAGCCAAGCTATACGTGAGCTTGTACGATTGGTACCCAGTAACAGTTCACAAAATTCTCATTCATGGAATCGAAATAATTCAGAACTTAATGGTTCCTATCGGACAACTGACAGAAGATGTAATTGAAATTAGGCACAAGGAATTCAAGAAATTCAGGGATGGATGTTCTAGGAAGAATTCAAGAATAAATACGAACACCGATGTGCTGCACAATTTGCTTGTAACATCCGACCCAGTGATAACCAGCTTGACAATTTTCCCGCCATCAAAGGAGACGGAAGATTTAGACGACGAAGTCCGTAAATTGTTGGCAGATGGTCTGTCAGAATTTGATGACGAATGAAATGATAGTGATTTAGTATTAAGCGACATATCACTATAATGAATGTTATGGCTCGCGTCAGAATTTTATTTTTCCATTTTGGTTTATTATTCTTGGAATAATACACCTATGCTTTCGCGACGCGGGTCGACGACTCCGATCGGCCTCAAAATTTGACATTATCCGTTTGAAGAGGTCTACATTCAAAATCCGAAATGTCCGTCCGCCGTACGCCGTCCGCCGTACGCCGTCCGCCGTCCGGGCCGTTTTGGGCAGTAGGAATTTTTTAAAAAATCTGAAATTTTGGCAAAATACTTGGTTTACCATCTAGTTGTGCCCGCAAGGTTTTCAGTCCGATCGCCCAAACCCGTGGGGCGCTATGGGGCTAAAATGGGGCTACAGGAGGGGTGTTTTGAAGGCTTTTAGCTATGGGATCGAGTTAGGTGTCGTTTTCGAAGTATTTTCGGACGTAGAATCCATTTTTGGGGGTCCCGGAACGATCCGATTTCACTGTGGCGTTCTATAGGGCTTTCATGGGGCTAAAAATGGGATTTTTGAAGGATCCCAAGAAGTTAAATATTTTTCGAGTAAAAATTAAAGAATTTTTGAAAAAAAAATCCACCCAAAAAATTTTTTTTGAAATATACTTAAAAATCCAAAAAAAATTTTTTAATTTTTTTTTATTGACAGAATTAAATGTCTGTACAAGTAACCTATATCACAGAATAATAAACCCTTGTGTAAAATTTGCAGCGTTTTTCTGATTTTTTTCCTGAAAAACATGAGTAATTTTGCTTCCGAGTCTGCGAAGCAGCGGAAGCCTTGTGTTCACTTTCGGGAGAAAAATAATTTTTGTTGTCCGAATTTAAAATTTCCACTCGCATTTTGCGTTTCATAGCCTACTGAACAAATTTGGTTCCGTGTCTGTCGGTCTGTGGGTCTGTCGGTCTGTCCGCATTTCCTTGTTACAGCCATAATTTCCACAATTTTGAATGAATTTAGCTCACATTTTGAGGGATTATGCGGATCAGGCTCCTTGAGGTCCCATACGAATTTCAGCACAATTGAATCAGCGGTACGCTCTGCGCATGCGCTAACGTGAAATTCTTGAAACAGGCATAACTTTCTCAATTTTGATCGGATTTCAATAAAATTTTCAGGAATTGTGTGCGTATAGCTCTAGATGGTACCCTGTCAGTTTCATCACGATTGAATCAGCGGTACGCTCAGCGCATGCGCTAACGTAATTTCCTTGCCACAGCCATAACTCCTACAATTTTGATCGGATTTCAATCAAATTTTCAGGAATTGTGTGGATATAGCCCTAGATGGTTCCCTATCAGTTTCATCACGATTGAATCAGTGGTACTCCCTGCGCATGCGCGAACGTAATTTATATATATATATTCTTGAAACTCTCGAGAAATTCAAAAATGATGTACGTTCTGAGATAGGTTGAGCGCCCTCAAGGATTTTTTCCGTTTTCTCCTCCTTCAACCCCCTCTCCTTCCCTAAAGAAGGGAAGGAGTGGGGATTTCAGCCAATATTGATCCGATTTTGATGAAATTTTCAGGGATTACGCGGGTTGTGCCGTAGATGATTACCCAGGCTTTGGGTAAAAAATTGAATCAGCGGTACGCTCTGCGCATGCGCTAACGTGAAATTCTTGAAACAGGCATAACTTTCACAATTTTGATCGGATTTCAATGAAATTTTCAGGAATTGTGTGGGTATAGCCCTAGATGGTTCCCTATCAGTTTCATCATGATTGAATCAGTGGTACTCCCTGCGCATGCGCGAACGTAATTTTCTTGTTACAGTTGTTACGTTCATTTTGAACTTGGCACGAGGAAGCTCATGTGCCATTGCCTTGGCAGTGTATTTTCTTTAGTTCGTAATGTGCAATAGAAGGATGAAATCACTTCTCATACTACCCAAATATATTGCATTATCGTTAGAAAATATTGTTTTCTTCCTTCCGCTTGGTATCCTCACTTTTAGGTAATTATATTTCCTGAACGGCTCAACATACGCAAAATTTGATTTCACCATCGGATTCAGCGTGAAAAAACCTAGCTTGAGACGTATTCAAAACGTACCAAAATGAAAAACCTGGGGCGCTAACATTTTTGATTCGCTAGATTAGCGATCTGGACCACTGTGCGCCGTTCCACCACTGGGTTGGCGTTTTGGGAACGCGATTTAACAGAGTGAGCTCTCCTCTCTATTCCTCCATCCTCTATTCCTCCATGCGACGCATCCTAGCGGTATGAGTACTAGCATAGGTATAAACAAAACTACATTGAATTTCCTACTGGTGCGGCTCTGTTACAGAGCTACAGTAGGTCTAATAGGAACCGAGAAAACAAATTTTAACGAAAACAAATCGTAAGCGGAAAACCACTTTTTTCAGAACGTTTTCGACTGTAGCTCAGAAACTATTGGCCGGATTCCAATTTTTTTTTTTTTTTTTTTTTTTTTTTTTTTTTTTTTTTTCGTTAAAGGTTACACGATCATCTATCCTATTAGTGTCAGACGTGAAATTCATTTTGATATTTTTAATACGGTTTCAAAAAAAAGAATACCTACTTACTTGCCCCTCAAAAAAATAATATTCTGGTGTTAAAATGTAATAAAAATAAAAAAAATAGATAAAGGTGATATGTGACATTTCTTCAAATTTCTAGAAAAAGCGTTCAAAGTTTTTTCTCTGATACTTTTTTTGTATGGATGTTTTTTCTATGGGTAAAACGGTGTCACATTCTTGGTTTCCAACCATTTTTGTTACTAGAGGTTGTATATTAGTTTTCTGAAAACTACCTAGAGGTTTTAGCATTTTTCTGTACATATCACCTAATAAACTTTGAGGTCTTTATAAATTGATTTAGTGATGGGAATTTGGAAATGTAGTTTTGTTCTGTTATTAACAAATTGGACTAAAAATGTAGATAACTGTTGAAGATTTTCACCAATATAATATAATATCATCCCTGGCCAGCGGAGTCGTCTCAGTACCTATTCAGTTGATGAAGGTGATAAGTGCCTCAAACGGGGCACACTCTCGTGGAAGAAGGTGGTAACATCCTCCATTATCACCTTCTTCCACTAGGTTTCTCGCCAAGTAGTGCGACATATCCCCTTCATCACTTCAGTTTTGAGCGTTTTAGAGGGATTTCGCGAAATCTGATAAGGGGACATGAAACTGATGTACTTATCACCTTCATCCATGGTAAAAAGTAGGTTTTTCGCAAATTTGTCACATATCACCTTCATCCACTTGCCCCTTTTACTATTTAATGTATCTGGGTTGAAATTTTAGAATATCGATCAGGACCTCCATCTGTAGAACTACTGTTCAATTTCACCTCGATAGTTTATTGGTCATACCAACTTACAAAGATTGAACCCCCATTCGCTTTGAGATTTCGAGAAGAAGATATGATAGGTACCTGTGAATTGCCTTACCTCGACACTCACCTTCGACGGATTGAAAGGATGAGGTGCTCCCCTGCGTTGAGAGCTTGACTAAACTCACCAGAAGCAAGTCCTATATAAATGAAGCCCCTTCCGACAAAAACACCCCAAATACTGAGAAGCCATAATTTCTCTAATTGTTTTGTACTATGAGTACCATTTGGTAGATTTTAATATTATTTAAGCTGTGGGCAATAAGACGGAACCAATAACAGTAACAACCGTGAAGATTTATTGTTGTAGTCAAGTTGAACATCATTTCAATGTTTTTCTTCTAACAGTGGTAATAATCGGGAACTGCTAAGCACCTGCCTTTTATGGTAACCAGAAGAAGTCGGTGAAGAAATAAGACCGACTCATTCGAGAATAATTATTATTCTATTACAGTCCTGAAAATGTTACGCACCGGTTATCATTATCCTTTGATGAAAAATCCTAAAACCGTCATAGCCCCACGAAAGCCCCGTAGATCTTCACGCGGAAATAGGATAGTTTCGACGAGTTCGAAGGGAAATCGCATATTAATATGCGATTCAAATATTATTTGGATGCGAGCTCTTTTGGGGGAAGAAAAAGCTGCAAAATCCACAAACAGGGTTAATTATTCTTTGATATGGGTTAAATATGCAAAAATTATTTCTTGTATTTTGGGAGTAAGTACCTACCTACCTTCTTGGCATATTTCAGCCGGGTTCGAGGTGGGGCGACAGAAGGTGGTCGAGTCTATTATAGACGTATACCTAGTAGGTATTACCTACCTAATACGTGTTTATTCTTTCGAGCTTTCGGCCAACAGGGTGCCACCTCGAAGGAAACTGGGTCTAAGACCTTAATATTAGCGACTGTGATGACTAGATTAGGTATACATACAAATAAATTTATGTTGGCCGAAAGCTCGAAAGAATAAACACGTATACGTGTGATACGTGCTATACATAGACTCGACCACCTTCTGTCGCCCCACCTCGAACCCGGCTGAAAAATTGTTTCAGTTTCTGCAAGAAAATATTTTTTTAAACCAAAAAAAAAAAAAAAAAATTCTGGGCAGTGTTTGGACAGACGAGGGACCTCGAAAACTGGATTGTGCGTCCAGAATTAGGTAGCTACTCGGAAAATTACACCTTATTTTTCCTCCTGGGATCCTTCAAAAATCCCATTAGTAGCCCCATTAAAGCCACATAGGTACATCCCCACGGTGAAAACCCTATCCCCAAGCGCTATTTTGCATATAATATATGCACGCTGCAAATTTTACACAAGGGGTTATTATGCTTTGATCAATGCATTTATCAATAAAGATTACTAGTGCGAAAATCGATTCTGCCAAAAAATATTTTTGAAAAAAAAAAAAAAAATCTATACCTACCTACATTGTTCGAACACATGTGGGGACCTCGAAAAATGGATTGAACATCCAAAATTACTAGGAAAATATTTTACCCCCTGGGATCTTTCAAAAATCTCATTTGTAGCCCCATTATAGCCCAATAGATCCCCCCCGGTGAAATCGAATCGTTCTGGGACCCCCAAAAATGGATTCTACGACCAAAAATACTTCGAAAACGACACCTAAATCGACCCCATAGCCGAAACCTTTAAAAAAAAACCTCCCGTAGTCGTTTTTTAGCCCCACAGAACCCCACGGGATTGGGCGATCGGGCTGAAAACCATTTGGGCACAACTAGATGATAACCGAGTACCTATTGTGTCAAATTTTCAGATTAAAAAAAAATCCTACTGCCCAAAATGGCCAGGACGGCGGACGGGCATTTCGTTTTTGGAATCAAGACATCTTGAAAAGTGTAAGTAATATCAAATTTGGAGGCCGATCAGAATTTTCGACCTCCTTCGCGATTATTATTCCAATAATAATAAACCAAACGTATGCGTGTGCGTATTATAGCAAACGAAAGGTAGGGACATCGATATTAGGTAGGTACCTACAAAATTTAATTCTGAATTCCGAGAAATAACTTTCATGATCGATGATAGCTTCTCAGAATTACAGTAATTGACCTCCGCCATTCGCGTTCTTTCCTGTTTTATATCGTCGGCTTACAGCAGAAACTCACTAAGTCAAAAAACTCAGTTACGAGAAATGGAGTTTGAAGTTTTTCTGATTTTAGAAGTTGGATAGCTTCGGCTAGGAAAAAGCTAGAGATACCAAATTTGAGCCTGTGGGTTTTCATATTGTCTTATTTATACTTATACCTATCTCAATCATGTACGATGTACTAAAAGTAATAAAATTACCATTTTTCTGACAAGGGCGCTTGACTTAATGAATTTCTCCAGACTAATGATGACTTAATGAATTTCTCTTGTATAAAAAATTGGATATGGCGCGACATAGTTATTTTCTCTTACCTATCCATTATGGGTGATTTCCTATTAACAGACCTAATAAAATGTATTATAACCTAATAAAACTTGATTAATTAATAATCTTTAATTAATTAATTAATTAATTAATATTCCGTGGTTCAATCCCAAGAGTGCTTCCAATGCTATGTAACTAGAACCTTCTCTTACTATCAATTATTACTCAGGCTCACAAAAGAAATCTGTTAGACCTACCACCTGTGTCACAGTGGCGGTTCGTCCAGGGGTTCACTAGTTCAGAGAACCCCCAAAGATAGTGATTGATTGATTGATTTCGCTTTATTTACAAAATCTGGCAAGATTTGGTCGTTGCCGACCATTCTTCCACCTAACCAGATACAAATTAGTAAAGAATTAAATAAACATACATCTGCGACGCAGATTCTGCGTAATAAAAATAAAATAACAGGTGTAGTAACATTAAGTGTTTAAACTACAAAAGTTGATGTGCGCTGGTGCTAATATTTTGAAAAAAAAAGATTCCTTGACTTTTTTCTTGAAGGTACTGTACTTCTGCGTCTGTTTTATCTCCTTCGGCAGGCTATTAAAATGTTGGATGCTTTTAAAGATGAATGAGTTTTGGTAAGCTGTTGTTCGGCACAATGGAGGTCTTTAAAGCGGGTGTTGACGTTGTGAGTATCTGTAGAAGTGTTGTATTTATTTGAGAGGTATGGCGGCTTTTTGGACGAAACGATACGGTGAAGTGTGGTTAAAATAGCGTGTTGAAGTAAATCGTCAAATTTCAGGACGATTTTTTAGTTTTTTAAATTTGTCGTGGATGCTGTCATCATATTTTAAGTTCAGGATGAATCTTATCGATGCATTGAGAATTCTGTGAAGTTTTTGTCGGTTTTCATATTTTATGTCACACATTGCAGGGAGGCAATAAGTGAGAGAGAAAGGGAAGATGAGAGTGAGCGAGAGGAGAGAAAACTTTTATTTACCTTTTATCATATTTAATATCAGTTTGAAAAAAACCAATAATAGCTTCCCTAACCTTGTGTTGGCGCAAGTTGGTAACTTCATAGTTCTTACTTACTATTTTTTAGTCCCGGAGCCAGCTCGGAAAAGATATCAATCGAGGCGGACAATTTTTTGATATCCGACCTCATAAAGCACACCGACCTGTACATGAAATGAGCGGTCTGCCACTCCAAAGCCGCTGGATTCAAAATTGGCAGGCAATTTAATTCGGAAAAATTTCTCAAAATCGAATCTATTTCATGACGGTTGAAAATTCTGTGGGAGGTCCCACTATGTACACGTGTTACAAAAACCATGGTCTGCCACCCCAAATCCGCTGGTAAAGCACTGCCAGAAGTCCTAGAAAAATGGGTACTTTTATCCCTGAAAATGAAACTATTTGCGGACGTTTCAATTTTTGACCGTTGAAACTGCTCGGCATGAAGTGTCAAACGAGCTGAGTCTGCCAGCTCTGGTCCGCCGGAAAGTCATGGCTGACGTCACTTGAAATTTTGTACATTTTGGGCAAAAAAATATAACTATTTGCGGACATCTCAAATATGAGGAGTCAAACGAACCGAGTTTGCCTTCGGCACTCCACCCTTGGAAGACAGATTGGAAATAAAACGCATGTGCCGTATGTAGGGACGTGGTAAGTGAGTCGGCTGTATTTTTCATCTGAAATAAGACTTCTTGCCAGACCTTCAATGGGTTCTTTCCATTTTATAATATAAATATAATGTAATATTATGTTGGTCCAATGTGAGTCCCAAGTATTTTATCTCCTGGAACAGTCCCGCGGTGGTTGGAATACGCTCGGATACGCTGATTTTAGCCCCCGACAGGTGTTCTTACAAGAGGCTGCGTTGTAACCTTTCCCATTGTGTGGGATTAAGTACCTTTGATTGACTTGTTTGTCCCGTTTTAATGATTAAAAACGTGATAATAGATTATATTTGGTTATGGTTTAGGTATTAATCTTGGAATAACACACCGAGGTAATCGCGACGGAGCTCGACGACTCCGATCGGCCACAAAAGTTGACATTATCCGTTTCAAGAGGTCTAGATTACAAAACCTAAAAAGTCCGTCCGCCGTCCGGTCTGTTTTGGGCAGTAGGAACTTTTTTTAAATCTGAAATTTTGACAAAATAGGTAGGTACTTGGTTTACCATCTAGTTGTGCCCGCTAGGTTTTCAGCCCGATCGCCCAAACCCGCAATGGGGCTACGGGAGGGTTTTTTGAAGGCTTTTGGCTATGGGAACGAGTTAGGAGTCGTTTTTTAAGTAATTTTGGACGTAGAATCCTTTTTTTGGGGTCCCGGAATCATCCGATTTCACTGTGGCGATCTAGAGGGCTTTCATGGGGCTACAAATGGGATTTTTGAAGGATCCCAGGAGGTCAAATATTTTTCGAGTGAAAAACAAACAATTTTTGAAGAAAAAACGAATTTTTTTAAAAATAAATTTCTAAAAAAAATGTTTTTTCCAAATTTTTTTCTCGTTGACAGAATTGAATTTTTGCACAAGTAACCTATATCAAAGAATAATAAACCCTTGTGTAACATTTGTAGGGTTTTTGAGATATTCAATGTTAACTGTTCAAGGCAAACCAATATTGGTATATCAGTAACCTTTTCCATTATAATCTCAAAACCCATTACCTATGGGCGTTCTCCCATGTTTCTTCCTTTACTAATATAGCTACATCATCGGCAAAAGCTATAAACTTCGCGTTGGGACTGATAGAGAATAGGTCATTAAATGACCTAAATTTTACATGTATTAAGAACAAAATTGGCCCAAGTACCGAACCTTGGGGAACCGCGTAATTTATTGGTTTTGTGTTGCTTTCTACACCCCGACAGGGATTACAGTGTAATCTTATTAACTGTTGCCTATTGAAGTGAACCATCTGACGGCTATGGAAGTGAACCATACGACGGTTTCAATTGAGTCTAATGTCTTGGTTAAATCAATAAAGATACCAATCATTTTGTAGTTGGCGTGTAAACCATTTGAGATTGGCGTTCTACCTACTTTTATTTTGTCAGAACCCGTATTGAGAGGACGATAGGAGGTTATTTCCATCAGTCTTCTTTCTTGCAGTTCCTGTCATTTCTTTTATTCTCTTATGCATATTAAAACTATCATGATAGTTTTAACTGTTGTTGAACAAAATACATTGTAAGGACCTAGGGTAAGAGCACCAGTTATTGGCCACCCCCCAGTTATTGGCCACCCATTTTTTAAACTCAGTTTTCTAAAACCCGGATGCATCTGAGATCGTATGACTATTTTTCACGCGTCAAGTAACTAATCGAGATGGCTGAGATGTGGCAAAATTAATTTTATAACCAGTTGTAAACTCCTGAGTCGACAAAATACCCGCCTCAGTACATCCTTCGACGCAGAAAGGGCTGTTCCTTACGAAAACGGTAAGCAAACATCACCTCATTCGTAAGGTTTTTTAGAGGGTTCAATCCAGTTCAAAATCACTTTTTTTGGATATGAGAGCAATCTTTAGTAATTTCTTTATCGATTCATGAAGGTTTTTTTGGTTTTGGATGAATTTTAACAATATTATTGACGTGGCCAATAACTGATACGAAAAGTATGAGATGTTTCAGTTATTGGCCAGGGTGGCCAATAACTGAAACAGACGTCTTTTTCAGTGAACCAATTATTGGCCACCATCTGAGCTGGTGGCCAACGCCTGGAAACCAGACGTTTGTAATGCTTAATGTCCCAATCATTGGGATATGGTTGATGTGTGTATTTCCGAGGTGTGTGCCTAATACCAGTTCTCCTTTTTATACACTAGATTGCTCCGAAAAGTCAGAAAAATAAAAATAAAGAAGAAGAAGAATTCACCTCAGTGTGAGATTTAAAAAAGGTTTTTTTAATTGCATTTCTTTATAGTTCTCTTTTTTGATTGATACTATTCTACTTTTAACTGTGATTTGATAATTTTGAGCTGTATTAAATCATATTAATCGTAAATTTTACGATTAAAAAAAAAAAAGGGGGGTTTACGGGGTGGGTTTTTATGGTTTTTTAAACTGTAAGAAAAATCCAAAGTCTGATGTTTTGAATAAAGAAAGACTGATCCTTAAGTCTGAATTATTTGAATAGTGTATTTTTATTCATAGACGTTAAGAACAAGCCATCAATTGAATTGAATAGATGAGCGCAACCTTTTTGTTATTACGATATATTTAATGAGCGAGAGAAACTAAGAAACAGTAGGTATCTAGCGACCAAACTATGCCACACAACACATCATCCACGTGATGCTCATTACGTAAACAACTGCACCCTAACGACCGATGCGTAATAAAACCTTATGCCGATCAGAGGTAACGAACGGCTCAGGCTGCAAAAATCGTTTTGGAGTCGATGGAATCAGCCTGAAAAGCTCATTCCATAGATCCTTGTACCAACGAAATCGGACAAAAACTTCCGTCCCCCTTTTGAGGCCTCCTTAGTTACACATCAGAGATAAACAACTTTCGTCGTGAAGGACCTCCCGAAAACCGATGAAGGGGATGAGGGAGGGAAAATCAAGGTAGCCTATAACCACCCCCGGAACTCGCTGATGACAATGAGACCACCCTCATGAAAATCTGTTGAGCCGCTCGGGCGTGATGCTCTGTACACAAACAAACAAACAAAAAAAAAAAAAAAACATACATGTCGAGGAGGTGAGCGCACCTTTCCATTTTTTGGAAAAAGGTTGCGCTAAAAACGCTACAAATTTTACACAAGGGATTATTATTCTGTGATATAGGTTACTCGTCCAAAAGTCCGTGTCAACAAAAACATTTAGACAATAATGTTTTTCAAACAAATTTTTTGTTTTTTACTCGAAAAATATTTGATCTGGGATCCTACAAAAATCTCATAAATGAGATTTTTGTAGGATCCCAGATCAAATAAATTTTATAGCCCCATGACAGCCCTATAGATCCCCACAGTGATATCGGATTGTTCCAGGACCCCCAAAAATGGATTCTACGTCCAAAAATACTTCGAAAACGACACCTAACTAGATCCCATAGCCAAAAGCCTTAAAAAAAACCCTCCCGTAGCCCCATTTTAGCCCCATAGCGCCCCACGGGTTAGGGCGATCGGGCTGAAAACCTTGCGGGCACAACTAGATGGTAAACCAAGTATTTTGTCAAAATTTCAGATTTAAAAAAATTCCTACTGCCCATAACGGCGGACGGACATTTCGGATTTAGAATGTAGACCTCATGAAACTGATAATGTCAAATTTTGAAGCCGATCGGAGTCGTCGACCTCCGTCGCGATCATGATCGTGCACGTAGGTGTATTATTCCAAGTGTAATAAACAAAAAGTGCTAGTTTTTATGACTGAATGATCCCTCTTCCCAAACACTGACAAACCGTATAGTGCCATGTAGGCGGCAGACCGGATGGGTAAGAAATCTCTTGCACAGGAGGAATCTGTGCATCCTGGGGATCATTATGAGTGCACGAGAGTTTTAAAAAAGAACTAATAAGAAGACCGGATCGAATGGACGGACGGACAGACGGAAAATGCAAGGTGGCCAATAACTGATGCACAGGTGGCCAATGTTAGAAACATGTGGCCAATAACTGGTGCAATTCACTTTTCGCAAAAATCGTTAAAAAAACAGGCATTTTAACAAAAAAGTCGGCCAAAATTGACATTGGATCGCATTCGTTAGATGTTTTCCTTCTCAAAAACCAGTAATAGAAATGAATAACACTTTTTATTGGTTTTGTAAGATGGCGAATTCCCTTAAGTGGCCAATAACTGGTGCTCTTAACCTATTTTGAATTTTTCAATTTTCATGAATTTTTCGAGATTGTATTTCTCTTTAGCTGGTAATATTCATGTTTCTGTATTTTGTTTTTGAATTTGCGCCTTTCTTCCATAAGATCTAAATTCCTAGCCATCATTCCTTAATCGACAAGTAAACTCCTCTAAACATCCCGATTTCGAAATTTAGAAGCGTAGGTATTCCTGTGGACGGTCACATAGTATGTGACCGTCCTTTAACTCTATTCCTTATATTATAAGGAATAGAGTTAAAATAATAAAAAAAAAAGGAAAAATGTACTTAGAAAAAAGTTGTTAATTGATGTAATTCTGAGAGCCATAAAGCTATGCCTAGATGCCTTGAATTTCCCATTCCTAACCGCAGCCACCTGTAGCGTCTATTAGTCGCTAATTGTCATTTATTATCGAGTCTCCGTTCAAACCGTGTATTGTCGCCTCCGTTTTCTCGTAAATTCAATAAACTGTTTTCTTTCCAATCCAACGAAAGGCTCCTCTGGAGTGGGTGCTTCACAGGGCAGTTCGTCTGTCCGCTGACCAGCCGTTCATCAACCTTCGGAGTTGCGTGTTTGTCGGACCTCCTTGTCGAACCATTGAGAGCCTTGAGAGCCCGTTATTGACGAGGGTTAATAGTCTCGAACGAGATTTCCGATTAAAAACCCGACCCGTTTCCATGCATTAATTTTCTGCACGGGAAAGTGGGCTTCCACAAGAGCGCTTTTCACGGTAGAACTGGCGAGACTTGGGCAAATTGACGCCGACTTGGTGCCTCACGGAGAGGACGTGTGAGGGACATCAATGAGTGGATTCTGCGTCTGAAATTACTACGAAAACGACTATTATCACTCGACTTCCGGTTTGGCTTGGAACCATAAGTGGATTCTATGTATAAAAAACTGCGACAACGACACGCAAAACCCTTCAAAGACACCACCAGTAGCTTTAGAGCCCTGTAGGGCCCCAAGGAGTATTCTGGTAGATCTGAGACCTTCAAAAGTCCCCTTTGTGGCACCACAGATGGAGTTGACCCAAAAAATGAGAGTTCAAAACTACCTACTCCAAAAACGTCACCCCACTCGATCCCATACCCAAAAATTATCAAAAACGTCCCCCATAGCCTTTTTTTTTCGTCCCACGGAGTCCCACGGGGTTTGGCGATCGGGGTGAAATCCTTTCGACCACAACTAGATAGTAAACCGAATATTTTGTCAAAATTTCAAATTAAAAAAAAAAAAAATCTTACTGCTCGAAACGGCGGACGGACTTTTCGTTTGTGGAATCTGCACATCTTGAAACGTAGGTAATACTATAATGATTATAATATAATCATTCCGAATTTTGTCGTTATTACATTATAATAAATACAAATTTTGGAGCCAATAAAAAATTCCGACCTCCAACACGATTGTATTCGTGCATACATATTCCCTGAATAATACCTAAACCAAAAGTTGTTGGCGTGCACACAAACGAAATACACAGTGAAACTTTGACGAAAAAACGTTACAAATTTTACTCATATAGGTTAGGTAGGTACCTAATTGGGCAAATTAATTATGTCATCTCTCTAAGAATGGTCGGTGTCTGTATGTATGTTTCCCTTTCACGGCCAAACTGTTGGACGGATTTTGATGCGGTTTTTTGCAAAATGATCGGGATAACACGGGGAAGGTTTTAGGCTATTCAAACGGGTTCGAACGGAGGCCGTTCTGGCTGAAACCTGAGTCCTTCACGACGGAAGTGTACTCCATCCTTGGAGTACCTATCTTAGGGAATTTGATACTTCAGTAAGAGTCGACGTCGACGCAGATGGAAGTGACAAGATGCGATCCCACGGTATGTTGAGCCCAGGACCATTAAGGAACAATTTTAGAGCCTGGGTCTTTTCACCATTCAACCACCGGTGGGGGGGGGGGGGGGGGGGGGCAACAACCTGTAGAATTACTCATTATTACTTAGCTACTAAGAATTACGTACAGAAACGTATGGTAGGGGAAGACCTCCTCCCTTGGTCAGGTCCCAACCTTGGTCAGTTGATAGTTTGGGTGGTATACACGAGGGAAATATTTTGTCCTAAATTTTTAATGTTTTGTGTAAGTCAAGGCAACACTGCGTCAAAAGTGTTTTCCCGCTTTTCTAGCCCTGATAAGCTTTATTTGGTTATCAAAGTTTTCGAGGCGTTGTGATGTCGATTTTGACAACATAGTTTTCGACAGCTGACGAAGAAAGTACGTAAATTTCGGTAAATCTTTTTGGTTTATCGTTGAATTCTAGTCTCGATGTATGAAATGCACGCATAATTTCGCAAGTTCATGTCGAATTAATTATTCTGGAGCCAGTTGAAGATTTTTGGGATTTGACCCTACCTTGGTCAGGCAGGTCGTTCCTACCTTGGTCAACTTCGTAAATCGTAAGTGAAAATCATATTAGGTTTCTTTTCGTAAATAACCACTTTAATAAATATTTTGTGATGTAAATGGCATAAAAAAATAAGCGAATTAATTATTCTAGAGCCTGTTGAATATTTTCGGGAGTTGACCCTACCTTGGTCAGGTAAATATTACGATATCGGGTACTTTTCCGTCATACCCCCCCCCCCCCCCCCCCACTCGATTTTGTGTTCATAAACACCCCTCCCGATGGCTTTAAGGCACCCAAAGCCAACCAAAATCGAGTGGGGGGGGGGGGGGGGGTATAACGGAAAAGTACCCGATATCGTCCCTACCTTGGTCACCTTCGAAAGTCAAAAGTGATAATCATAATATGATATATAATATTATTAGGTATCCTTTGGTAAATAATCATTTTAATAAACATTTTGTGATATAAAGGGCATAAATGGCCAATAAACCAATTATTTCTGACCAAAAACATCTTCTGTCAGACAGTTGACCAAGGGAGGAGCCAGACCTGACCAAGGGAGGAGCACGGTTCCTACCTTGGTCAGTTTGGAAGGGTTTGGAAAAACGGTCTCCACAATTAATTAGTGATACTAAAATGATTAGTTCTTCGTCCATTCAACAGCTGAATAGTGTTACTATCAAGATCCACACACACCACAGAGGTCCAACAGAGGTCCACACACACCACAGAGGTCCACCACAGAGGTCCAACAGAGGTCCACATCAGAGGTTCAAAAAACCATCCTAGGTATGATTTGTTGATGGTTAAAAAAAAAGTGACCAAGGTAGGAGGTCTTCCCCTACCTACTCTATGAGAACCCATAATGAGCAAGTTTGTAACGAATTTAAGGTGCAAAATTATAACCCGATCCTTACACAATATAAATTTATAATGACCGGCCTAAAGTGGAGAAGGGAGGGATTCCAAAAAAAAAAAAATTGAATATCGAAACCAGCTTGCTAATAACAGGCATTTATTCAAAGCAGGCAAAAAAAAAAAAAAAAATTTCAGCTATCTTTTGATAGATACCTACTATAAAAATAATTCAAAATTCGAACAGATCTGAAAAAAATGAAATTACAAGAAATGAATGATGATTTTTGAGTGGCCGCCCTCACATAATATGATGTATGAGGAAAAATATTAATAAAGATCAAAATTTAAAGATTCATATTCGGTTCAAAATAAAAATAAAATATTTAAAAAGAAATCGCCAAAGATTCTTATAGTCGTGGTGGATTGGAATTTTGGCACCTGGTTCGTCGGCACGAGCTCACAGGGGTGAAGAACAGTCTTCCCGCCCAAACTTGCGGCCTCCAGTGGTAAATCAACTTCGGGAGGCTATGAACAGAAATTGAGGAGAAATCCTTAGGTTTTTGGGGATTTCCGAATTTTCTGAAATGTCGACTAAATTTCCACGGGATTTCAGGAGGTGAAAAGACAATATTATTTTTTATCTTGAAAAGTAGGCCCACACCTTGAAGTATAGGCTTGTGAAGCTCGGTTTTGTTCTGTCCATCAAAATTTCAATGTCCAGTACCTAATGATTGGAACCAGGGTCACAAGGAGACCGTAGGGCTCAGCGTTGAATGAGGCAACCTCGAGCAGATCGAAGAGTCCAGGAAAAGGGGTTCGTCCCCTGGGATGAAAAATGATCCAGAATAGACGTCCTGGGTCGAAAAATTCTCGATGCACAAGGGCCAAGGAGTCCAAAGACTGCGAAAAAAAAAGGGGACAATGCCGTGAATATTTGGCAAATAGGTAGTGGGGTTTTTTCCAGCCGTCATCATGATATTATTTCACAAAAGATTTTTTTTTTTTTTTTTTAACGAGGTAAATTCCATTCCCTTGGAGGGTTTATAGTTGGATTTGAATGGGCCCAGACCCAGACACAATCCTCCAAAAATGTGGCGCCAGAACGAAAATGGCCTTTGAGGGAGACGACGACAATCCTACGTCTACAACTACGAAAATCCTCGTAGATGAGTCTATCCGCCTATCATATATGAGACTTAAGACCAAAACTATGGGTATGGCTGAAAGTGCGGCGGCTGCATACTGTGAACATGCTGCGCTGTGCCGGGGAGACGCGATAAGCCGACGACAACTTTAAAGAACAGTAGGAGCGGTTCAAAAGGTGAGCGGTTGAGTGCAATAAACAAGATCGAGTAGCTGGATCAGGCTACAAGTTTTGAGAGGGAAACTTGGGCGAGCCCCCTGTCCGAGAAAGAGATCGGTCGAGCGAAGCGAGGCGCGCCTCACCCGAAAATTGGTTGGCCGAGCGAAGCGAGGCCTTCTGCCTGAGAAAATGGGAGAAAACGTATGTCTGAGTGCTAGTTATTCTTCAAGATTCGGGGTGTTTATAAATGCAGCATTCACTAGGAACAAAAAATTGATATTCACCAGGATCGTTTTGTACCATTAAAATAAACTTCGACTTAAAAACGTTGTTAATTTTTAAGGATTGATATACAAAGAGTTGTTTGTGTCGCTAATTGAGTAGTTTGAGCCAGAATTAATTAAGGTTGGCTAAGCAATGTTTTGGCATGTTCTTTTGCTTGATGTTGTAATGGTTGCAAGGCCGTACCCAGGAAAAATTTTCGGGGGGGGGGGGGGGGGGTTGTGGCACCAGGCGGGGTCCGGAGGCCCTACCCAATAAAACTTTAGAAAAAACGCTGCAAATTTTACACAAGGGTTTATTATTCTTCGATATAGGTTACTTGTACAGACATTTAATTCTGTCAATGAAAAAAAAAAATTAATTTTTTTTTTAGATTTTTATATTCCAAAAAAAAGTTTTTGGGGGATTTTTTCTTCAAAAATGTGTTTTTTCAAAAATTCTTTATTTTTTTACTCGAAAAATATTTAACCTCCTGGGATCCTTCAAAAATCCCATTTTTAGCCCCATGAAAGAAATATAGATTGCCACAGTGCAATCGGATCGTTCCGGGACCCCCAAAAATGGATTCTACGTCCAAAAATACTCAAAAACGACACATAAATCGATCCCATAGCTAAAAGCCTTCAGAAAACCCCTCCTGTAGCCCCATTTTAGCCCCATAGCGCCCCACGGGTTTGGGCGATCGGACTGAAAACCTTGCGGGCACAACTAGATGGTAAACCAAGTATTTTGTCAAAATTTCAGGTTTTTAAAAAAATTCCTACTGCCCAAAACGGCCCAGACGGCGTACGGCGGACGGACATTTCGGATTTTGAATGTAGACCTCTTGAAACGGATAATGTCAAATTTTGAGGCTGATCGGAGTCGTCGACCTCCGTCGCGAAAACATAGGTGTACCTATTATTCCAAGAAAAACCAAAATTGTCAAATAGGTAACCCATTTTTAGGCCATTTTAAGCTTTCATTGACAAAAGTTAGAACGACACTAAGTATATAAAGGGGGTTGTGGCACCAGGCGGGGTCCGGAGGCCCTACCCAATAAAACTTTTTAAAAAATTGTCAAATAACCCATTTTAAGCTTTTATTGACAAAAGTTAGAACGACACTAACTTAGTGTCACTAAGTATATAAATAATAACATAAAAATAATTTCCCCTGTTAATTTGGTGACTAGGAAAATAAATAGATAGACAATACAAATAGACTCAACATTGTTTAACATATAAAAACATATTGAACATAGAAAAACAACCTACAGAATATAGTCAGGGATTTGCAAAGTCGAATGGCGGTCATTTTTCGTGCTGCTACCTATCGTAATACATAGCGCCAAACTACATGCTTTACGGCAACTTCCGTAATGGAACGTTTGGGTCTACGCCGTTAGCGGCGGACCGCTTCCATCCACGTACGCGAATGGGTTTGTAAAATTGTAATACATTTTATAAATTATTTACGTATACTTTAACTAGAAATTGTTTTGTACTCTTCCTGATTTACCTATGAAGATCAATTATAACTTGAGTAAATTTAATTCCTATGTGTTTGAAAATGCTTATTTTTGGGAAAATTTCGGGGGGGTTCCAACCCCTCTGACCCCCCCTGGGTACGGCCCTGAATGGTTGGTTGGATTAAGTATCTAAGCTGAAAGAAAAACAAGACCAATCAGTAGTTATAAGACTAGCGGACAGTAAAATTTATAAGATGAGACATTTAATGTCTCATCTTATAGCTTAACACTTTTACGACCGAAGGTTCTCGATGAAATTGGACATGTCAGGCGCCTAGCGCTCCCATGCTGTTAATTTTGGGTATCAGAAGAATCTCGATAGAGGTACTTGTAGAGCCCTTGCGAGTTTGATAGGGGCATTTAATATATATTTATTTATCCGGTTCTATGCTTCAGAAGCCACGGGTGGGAAACGATCTGCAGAGGAAGCCACCTCACTCTTCCCCTAACCACCCCTCCATGACACAATCGTTGTCCGGAGAGGATTCCGAATGCCCTACCCTGGGCTTAAACAAAAAACGCTGCAAATTTTACACTAGGGTTTATTATTCTTTGATATATGTTACTTATAGGTACATAAATTTAATTCTGTGTCAATGAAAACAATTTTATTTAAAAAAATGTTTTTGCATTTTTTTTTTTTTTTTCTTGAAAAATATTTGACTTCCATCAAAAATCCCATTTGTAGCCCCATGAAAGCCCTATACACCCCAAAAAATCGATTCTACGTCCAAAAATACTTCGAAAACGACACATAACTCGATCCCATAGCCAAAAGCCTCCAAAAAATACCCTCTCGTACCCCCCATAGCACCCCACGGGTTTGGGCGATCGGGCTGAAAACCTTGCGGGCACAACTAGATGGTAAACCAAGTATTTTGTCAAAATTTCAGATTTAAAAAAAATTGCCTACTGTCCAAAACGGACGGACGGACATTTCGGTTTTGGAATCTAGACCTCTTGAAATGGATAATGTCAAATTTTGAGGCCGATCGGACGTCGACCCCCGTCGCGATTACATAGGAGTATTATTCCAAGAATAATAAACCAAAACTGTACACGGTACACATAGGAATGTTTTTCGGGGCGTAGAATCCGAATTCTACGTCAGTTATTACGCTACAATTTTGTGAAGTCCATAATTCAGCATTTAAATGGGTATACTCCCTGGATTTCCGCTTTTATAGGCATTTTCGCTTACCTATGTACCAGTATAAGGGTCATTTTCAGGAAAAAGTGGTGAACGCTGTCCCCCAGATTTTTACCTGACAAGGAAAATTGATTAGACGTTCAAAATTGTGTGGCGGCTTCAGGAAAAGTAGATAAGTATTTGGCACCTGAAGTATGTACCAAAACTGATGTTTAGCAGAAGTTATACCCAGATTCAGGCACCAAATGTCCACTCCATCGACCTCCTTTTCCTTTGTATACAGAGCAAAGACTTCTGCAGAACCTCAAATTTGGAATGAAAAAATCGCGACATCCAGCGTGGTAGGAATTGACATCACTAGTGAGCATGTATAATATGTCATTTTCCGAAAACAATGATGACAAATTTGGGCGGAAAGTCTGTACCTGCTTTTTTTCCACTCCCGGGACATTTAAATATCATGGAGAAAGGATATTCAAATTGCCGTTCTGTGTTCTTCATGAAAGGTGAAAGTGGAAGAAGAATTTTATGTTTATTGGGTAAAAACAAAAATTCGTCCACTCCGGAGACTGTCAACTCCAGGGACATTAATACAAGTGAAACTTCATAAAATAGCTTAAAAAACTCGACCACTATTCTTCCTGTGTTTGTTGATGAGTAACCAACACACCTACATAGTTTTATTTCCATTTTGGTTTATTATTCTTGGAATAATACACCTATGTTTTCGCGACGCGGGTCGACGACTCCGATCGGGCTCAAAATTTGACATTATCCGTTTCAAGTGGTCTACATTCAAAATCCGAAATGTCCGTCCGCCGTACGCCGTCCGCCGTCCAGGCCGTTTTGGGCAGTAGGAATTTTTTTAAAAATCTGAAATTTTGACAAAATACTCGGTTTACCATCTAGTTGTGCCCGCAAGGTTTTCAGCCCGATCGCCCAAACCCGTGGGGCGCTCTGGGGCTAAAATGGGGCTACAGAAGGTGGTTTTTGAAGGCTTTTGGCTATGGGATCGAGTCAGGTGTCGTTTTCGAAGTATTTTTGGACGTAGAATCCATTTTTTGGGGTCCCGGAACGATCCGATTTCACTGTGGCAATCTATAGGGCTTTCATGGAGCTAAAAATGGGATTTTTGATGGATCCCAAGAAGTTAAATATCTTTCGAGTAAAAATTAAAGAATTTTTGAAAAAACACATTTTTGAAAAAAAAATCGCCTCAAAAAATTTTTTTTTGAAATATAAAAATCCAAAAAAAAATTTTTTTTAATTTTTTTTATTGACAGAATTAAATTTCTCTACAAGTAACCTATATCAAAGAATAATAAACCCTTGTGTAAAATTTGCAGCGTTTTTTGATATTATTTGAAAATAATTTTTTTTCTTTGTTTACCACTTTTTCCTGAGAATGAGCCATAACACAAGTTAACCTTTTATACAGTAAAGAAACCATTGTGCTTTGAAACCTGGGTCGAAGGAAGGGTTTTTAAAACAATTATTGTTTCAAAACACAATGGTTTCTTTACTGTATAAAAGATTTGAATTATTCAAATCATTATCTATGAAATTTATCAAATCAAAATAAATGAAAATATAAATAGCGTTAATTTCAGAATAATATGCCATTAACTCTTCTATAAGAGGGAAATAATCAAATGATCATTTAAAATATTATAATGACAGCTAGGTAAATAAAAATCGTCGTTAGTAAAAATATTAATTAACAAAAGACTTAGTAATAGCAAAGCATCATCGCCTCAGGGGAGACTTCTTTTTTAAACACAGGTGGTGCATGGGTCAGAAGACACCATAATGGAGTTTCTTTTCAAAATTTGTTCTCGCACTCTCTTGGTGCGGCCGGTTTGTCCTCGTCAGCAATAACGTGCTCTCAGCTGCTGATTGCACGATACACAACCACTGTACGATAGTTCTCTCAGAATGTAGTAACTACAACTGTTGTTTGACGACCCATCATAGCGACTTACACCGTGAACCCTGAACATATACGGCGGATAACGGCGATGAAAATTTGAGATAGGGCACTCCAATAGGCACAGGTTACAATGGATTTACTCGGGAAGCTCAGCTCGGTGTATCTTCTTTTTCCGATTCCATCGAAAACGCGAGAAAAAAAAACAGATTCTACAAGGTCGTGGCACAGACAGTACAAACTGAATTTTATCTCTGATCTAAAGCCACTTTCGGAAACTACATTATGTTAGAAGTGGATTTCAACCGATTTAAAAATCCGTTTCACACTGCACATAAAACGGCGGGAGACGCTGATTCAGCAGTTGGAATAAGGTAGGAGGGAGACGGACAAAGGAAGCTCGAGAGCAGTCGCCTGCAGTCCGCTCGTGAAGGAAGAATTCCACTGCCTCGATGGTCACCTAGCAAAGGACCCTCGGAGACCACCCACGTCGCTCAAAACTCAGGTCAGATCCAACCGAAAACATATTGACCAGGCTCGCGGGAGCTGGGTGGGGGCTTATGAGGGCCTCCTGGCGGTGTACAGAGGGCTGTTCCTGGGCATCCTCCTATACGCCGTTGGTGCCTTGTGGGACCCTGAGGAGGGCCTACGCGACCGTCTCTATGGCTGCTAACCCTGTGCTGGCATGGGTCCTGCCAGTTGAGTTGGAAGTGGCACGTCGGTACGCGGCCAATCGGACGAGGAAGAGGCTCCTCTTTGAGTTGTTTGTGACTCCTTTCTCGGCCAAGGATCTGATCCACCCTGATGAGGGGGGGTCCGCCCGATTCCTTCCCAGTAATCGTTGGGTTCTTAATAATTAAGGAAGGAAGGAATCGGGCGATAATTATTATCGCCCGATTCCTTCCCAGGAAATTTGTTACCTGCTGGAGTACCGCCCGATTACTTCCCGAGGTGTTCCGTAACAGGTGAAAGTAACAGTTCAAATGTCTCAGTTAGCAGAAACCAATAGGTAGCCAGTGATGTTTATAAATCTCAAAGCTCACTCCTCACCTCGCCAGTCCTATCAGAAACTAGATTATTCGCTCGGACCTCCATTAGGACCTTCTAGGCAAGTCAGTTGTTTGCCGTCTGTTTGTTATGCGAGACCTTTTGCGATTTTGCGAAAAAAGCACGTTGGATTTGCAATGTTAAAATAATTATTGTAAAAGCCACTTAAAAACTTTCGAAAGACGACTACATCATGATTGAGTCAGTGGACGAGCATAACCATGAGAAGGAGCCTGATTCTACCATTCTCAGAAAAAAATTTAGCACAGACGTAGCAATTAATTCGCTAAACCAACCACAGACGAAGAAACTGAAATGGCGAAAGAAATTCGATTTAACAGAAACTTGCATGAAAAAGTACATGGCAAAACAGTTGACTCGTCTACAGTTTATTCACAAAGTCTCCTTCAAAAACTTTTACTTGCCAAAACCGCAGTTTCCGAGTTGCGGTCAAATACCATTTAGACATCCCAGTTGCGGTCCCCCTCTCAGGCAAAGATAATATCTTTGCCTGAGAGGGGGACCGCAACTGGGATGTCGGACATTATCCGAATTGCTGTCCTTGTTGTATCCGAATTGCGGTCGTACAATCAAGTGCTTTGTATGGCCCAGTTGGTATCGGGCGATCTGTCCAACAAGAAATTGCTCCTTTTCGGAAGATATCCTACTCCGCCGACCACGAGTACTATTAATTTTCGAGTACTTATATAGTTCTCCAGAACGTAGTCAATGAATTCCGGAAGACCGACGAAAAGCCTCAAGGACTGTGAGGGTTCCCTGTCCCTGTACATTTTAGCTCTGCCCCAAAACCTGGATCTTGCGAAATCAAAACTGTCCTAGATGAAAACGACAACATTTCAGCGTCACTGTGAGCCATACATCTCTGACCGCTGAGTGGATAGCCAATTCTAAGACGCAAAATACGGGTTGTGGAAGGTAGCCAATGTATGAAGATGAAGATGATCGAGAGGAGTATAATAAGCATCGTGAGTTTTGGCTGCCAACAGTGAGAATTTACAGATTTACATTCTCCCCACCATGGACCGCAAATCGGATGTTAACTTTCGACGACGGGACCGCAACTGTTATATCTCACTAATGGACTGTAAGCTCGTGACCGCAACTCGGATACAGCCGCCAAAACCAGTTGAAACCCCTCAACCCTGATTTTCCTTTAGCATGACGAATAATGGGGGACCTAGCGAGAAACCTCCTCGTGTAGCGCTGATGTCTCACTCTCAGACCTAAAACTGTTTCCTCAGACTCCTAAATTTACTGTTCCAAGTAGCAGTTCGTATACTACTTGGAACAGTTACTTTCCCTAATAGTGAAAGTGGTATGTCTTGGAAGGAATCGGGCGGCCCTTTCCCCTCCTATCAAGGTTCGACAATGCGACATCATTACCGGGAAGGAATCGGGCGGTCACCGATGAGGGTTTATTCATTCTTTATAGCCCCACAGAGCCTCACAGGGTGGCTTGAAAGTCATCAATATTTCAAATTTAAAAAAAAATAATAAACGGCCTGGACGACGGATAAAGATTATAATAAACCAAAAACAGTCTCATCTTTCCAGACAGTTTATTCATACAAAACCATTCGGCTCACAAAACGGCAAAACAATTTTTCACTTTTGAGTATTCACTTAGCGACTTTGGTGATGTTTCACTACAAACTTACTTCTACATTTGAAAAAAAAAAAAACTTCAAATAAATTACGACAACGTACCTTTTTCTTAAAACTACTTTTTTTCAGACTTGTGCGCTATTTCCCTAACAAAAAGGACGAATCCTGCTGACTTGTGCACTTTTGCCTACTAGACACCGACAAATTCACGGAAATACACCGTAAAAAAATAAATCGGCGTGCACAAAAATGATACCTATACACCGTGAAAATTTGACAAAAATGAGAACGTGGAGCAGCTAAAAAAAATTGATATCTTTTGTCAAAATAATCCAAAATGGTTGTTTCAATCGTTCTTCAAAATTTGAGAAATTTTATAAAATGTATTAAAAAAATTTTCAAAATTCGAACTTATTGCAGTATTTACTAAAAACAATAAAAAAATAATATTCACCAGGATCGTTTTGTACCATTAAAATAAACTTCGACTTAAAAACGTGGTTAATAAGACCAGCACAAAAGAGTAACAATTTAAAAATTACAAACTAGATATGAGGCCTCAGTCTACTCGATGCTGTTCGAACGAAGTTGGATGTTACACCATGAAAAGCTACATCAAGATTGATATAGGTACGAATTGTTGGTGTCGCTAATGGAGTAGTTTGAGGCCGAATTAAATAAGGTTGGTTGAGCAAAGTTTTGGTATTCATGTTCTTTTGCTTCGTGTTGTCATGGTTGGTTGGGTTAAGTATCCTGGCTGAAAGAAAAACAAAAAAGGTGTATTATTCCAACAACCTTACACTAATAAAACTGATCGTCTCTGTATGTGATTTCCGCTTTCACGCCCGAGCGGTAGCTCGAAAGAATGTGGCGTTTTTTCTGGAGGGTTTCGCGTGTTCCGGGGACGGGCATAGGCTAGGTTTAGACGACATGAGTTTGTTTACGTTTCCCCCGTAAATAAGGAAATTCGCCGTTGAGCGGAAAACGCGGATTTTTGTGGGACGAGAAGAACGGGAAACTGCGCCCTACTTTTCTTCTTCGTTTTTTTTTTTAAGTGAACAGGTGAACAGGTTTTTACAATACAGAGGGCGTTCTACCCACTCGAATGGCTGAGCGAAGCGAGGCCCCCCCAATTGGATGGCTAGTAATAAACCAAAAGGTAGACCTATCAGTTACTGATATTCAACAAAATTTGTTTAAATTTAATGTTGTTATATACGATTTTCTAGAAGTACACTAGAATAAAAATGACCAAATGTAGATAACTCTCCTCGTGTTGCGGCTTTACTATAGTAGAATAGGGGACCACCCCGTGCTGGCCAAAGCCAGCCAACCCCAAAAGCCAGCTCCCTGACTGTATCCCACCTGGCCTCAGACCCCATCCACTCACTCATCAACAATGAATAGTGTTTTTTTTTTTCTTGTAGAAATAAACGATGAAAGGGAATGGATGTGGAAGGTGAAACTATTTTTACCCCTTCTTTTAGCCAACCTAGGAGATCAGCGGTTTTCCCATAGATAGCCCCCCCTTCAGAGCACCTTTCTATTGTTGTTTATTTCATTAAGTGGGTTTTTTAAATTACCTCTGAGCTCCGCCTAATGGTGACAAACGATCCTCCTTTAGGGGGGGGGGGGGGGGGGATCAATCTATTCTCCACTGCCTCCACCCCACACGGCCGAGACGCCCTGCCAGCCCCTCCATCCAGTCTTCTCAACATCGGGAGTGTACAAACTCCATGCGGTCATGTACAAACTCCGTGCCGCAGCCAAACTGAGTATGTACAAACTCCGTGCCTCTACCTATATGCAGTCCTTTTAGCGCTACCCCGGATGCACCTCGAGGAGGCGAACTGATTCACACCGCAACAACCTCGCAGAAAATCGCGAGTTGTCAAAATGTTACGATCCGAGAGATCTTGCCAGAAGAGTATGCAAGCATCTGCTGCCTCAGAAATGCCTCTTTTTCCTGATTTCGGCTGATTTTTCGGGCTTGGACCGCATTTTTACGTAAGTCATGCCCTGAATGTCCTTAAGTGCTTCAATAAACTTGAGGATGTCTTTTGTGGAACATTTGATTAAATTTGGAGTGAAAAGCCTCACAGCTATTCGTCGTCCTGGCCGTGGAACAGGAAAATTCGCTCCAGAGAGTGGGTGGAAATGAGGCATCGTAAAAGGCATAATATTATTATGTACGTGTCTAACAGGTAATCCAAAAATTTGACGAGTTTACTGTGGCCGAAAATCAGCCTCGAACACTGTCCAACCTCCGAATTGACGTTTTTAAATTCTTGGGCGAGCCGTTCGTTCTGGATTCGTCGCCACCAGCTTTGACATAAGTGTACCTACCTGCCTGTAACAGGCAGGTAGGTATTACAAATTCCGTGCGGCCAACAGTTGGCCGCACGGAGATTGTATTTTTGCTTCCGACGACGGGGATTATCCGCACGGAAATTGTACATAGCCTCAACATCTTTTAAAACTGGCCTTGTTCCTATTTTTTGAACACTTAACGGATCAAATGGATCACCACATTGAGCCAAATTTTTGGTGTTTGTAGACTTCTCTTGTTATCTACCGAATTTTTCAAGATTTACCTACTTATTTCAAATTTTTCCAACGACCTCAAAATAAAGATGACCAAAAAAAGTGTTCCCCTCTTCCTCGGGCTGGAGCTCAAATATAATCGGATAGGACAAAGGGGTCAATCCCTCTCCACTGACAACCAATCCCTGCTTGCTCATTCCGCCAAGAGGGGCAGTAGTTGCGGCTGGCGAGCCGCCCATAAGTGAACAGTTGGAAAACCAAACATTTCTATACAAACCAACAACCCGTTTTCCCGTATTTTCCACTCTTTTTCCCTTCATGAAAATTCGAAATGACAGGTTTTTTGTTTTTGGAAATCCGATTTCAAAGATGTATTTAGTCTGGGGACATGTCTCATCTTACTTACCACGATTACGACCGAAGGTTTTTGATGAAATTTGACATGTCGTACTCTTCGTCGTAGTCTTTGTGCTCCCAAAGTTCGGGAAGGGAGTCGAGAACGGATTTCACCGAACTTCCGGGCTTCTTTTGAGCCGAGCTGCCGGCATCCTTGGAAGAGTCCAGCGAAAAAAGGTCCAATAACTATTAAAAAAAAGAAGAATTTAATTACGGCTCAAGCGGGCGGTGAGATTATGAGATAAGAGATGGCGCCAAGACCATCAAAATTGGTACATTTTACTTCCTCAAAATGTCAGCAAAAAATTGACCAATTTCATTTCTGAAAAAAGTTTATAAACACAATAATCAACTTAATTTCTCGCAATTAATCGACCTCAGAAGACATCAACTAATTAATAATATCATCGATTAATCGATATCTAACCCTACTTTGTACCTTATCAGTTCCCATTGTTTGAAGACTAGCATTTTCGGCACTTATGACGGTGTTGGCTGTCATCAGCTTGAATTTCTGTAATCTGTAAAGAAGGGGGGCGGGGATTGTAAAATAACCATTCTGTAAGAAATTTTGTGTTATTAGGTCATAGTGTGTGTCAAGTGTTACCCCATAATTTTCTCCTCGAGAGTCTCTCGCGTGATGAGACGGTACACGTTGACCACTTTGTTCTGACCGATCCTGTGAGCTCTGTCCATCGCCTGGAGGTCCTTCATGGGGGACCAATCGTGCTCGATGAATATCACCTGCAAACTTGATGATTAGATTTCGTCGATAATTACGTTCGAGAAGGGCATGAATGTGACTTACGGTGTCGGCGCCGGTCAAGTTGAGGCCAAGACCGCCAACTTGTGTTGTGAGGATGAGAACGTCGATGGACGGATCGTTGTTGAACCTCGTGACGACCGAGTGGCGGAGCGAAGAAGGCACCGAACCGTCTAACCTCAAGTACGTCACAGACGGCATGTGGGGCCTGTAAGGTAAATCAGCAATTAGGAACGGACATGGATCAGACAGGCCAGGGGCGGATAGGCAGGTCGAGGCAGGCCGGTCGAAGCTGGAAAAGAAATGTTGTCCTACCTAAAATATATACCTACTTACTCGAGACTGAACAGGAAAAATCCTCAAGGAACAGGAAAAAAGACTCAAAAGAAGGCGGTCTGGTTGGACAAGTGCAACAAGGTTTTAAAATAGTACTACCTCATCGTATGCAAGTCTCTTTTTGATTTACAAATTTTTGGTAACGCTTTCTACGACCCAAATCGAGTGCTAGAGTAGACCTCAACAAAACAAGGCTGATGAGGCAAACTCAGAGTGACAACAATCTAGAGCAGGGGTTCCCAACCTTTGTTTACCTCCCCCCCCCCCCCCCCTAGGTCGGTGTGAACACCATTGCACCCCCCCCCCCCCCCCTTTTTGGTTTATTATTCTTGGAATAATACACCTATGTTTTCGCGACGGGGGTCGACGACTCCGATCGGGCTCAAAATTTGACATTATCCGTTTCAAGAGGTCTACATTGTAAATCCGAAATGTCCGTCCGCCGTACGCCGTCCGGGCCGTTTTGGGCAGGAGGAATTTTTTAAAAATCTTAAATTTTGGCAAAATACTTGGTTTACCATCTAGTTGTGCCCGCAAGGTTTTCAGTCCGATCGCCCAAACCCGTGGGGCGCTATGGGGCTATAATGGGGCTACGGGAGGGGTTTTTTGAAGGCTTTTAGCTATGGGATCGAGTTAGGTGTCGTTTTCGAAGTATTTTTGGACGTAGAATCCATTTTTTGGGGTCCCGGAACGATCCGATTTCACTGGGGCGATCTTTAGGGCTTTCATGGGGCTAAAAATGGGATTTTTGAAGGATCCTAGGATGTTAAATATTTTTCGAGTAAAGAATAAAGAATGTTTGAAAAAACAATTTTTTTGAAAAAAAAATTTTTGAAAAAAAAATCCAAAAAAAATTTTTTCTTCCAAATTATTTTTTTTTGACACACAAATAATTTTTTCATCACAAGTAGGTACCTAACCTATATCAAAGAATAATAAACCCTTGTGTAAAATTTGCAGCGTTTTTTCTATGTAATTATACTCTCCCCCCCTCCTCAAAAATGCTAAGTATAAGTATAATCATGGTATAATTTTAATGAGTAAATTCAAATTCAAACGGAACTTTTTATTTGTTGTTGTATTCATGTTGACAAACACTCACGCTCCAGCCTAAATAATTAGGAATGGAAGCGTTTCTGGATTTTTTTTTTTTTTTTTTTTTTTTAATCGATAGAAGACGTCCAAATAATACTACAAATGGGGTTAAAACACAAACTGCAAGCTCGTATGAATTTATAAAATTTATGGAAAAATTTCTATTTGAATTTTGGCGGAAACCCGAGGTCAGCTCCTATTGGTCGAAGAGTTGGCCACCATTACAAAACTAAAAACTAGATTAAGACTAAGTTAATTTATATCACAAATAAGTTGAGTCAATAAGCATGATCACATTCACACCAAAGCGAACACAGCCATTTTCGTGTAACTCCAGTGTCATCAGAGCCAAATGCCAAGAAAAAATCGACCTGCACTCTGGTGTTTTTTGATTGGAAACCGGAACTACTATAGGTGACGTCACGTTAAATGATTATAAACTACGTGAAAGACTTTTTGTCAGTTTTTGGGCCTTGATCGCGCCTCCCCTGGAGACCCTTCACCCCCCCCCCCCCCCAGGTTGGGAATCCCTGATCTAGAGGATCTCATGTTGATGGCTTGCAAGCAGGAGTGTCTGAGCTGAGTGCCATCGCCTACCGCGTGGTCCCTTCTCGCTCATCAGGGAGCGTTTTCTGCGCGAGCGTTATGGGATCCCGTTTTGGTTAAATGTTCTTGGAATAAATTTTTAGTTTGAAATGGAGTTTTAGGGCCTTTTTAAAGGAGCCCAGCTTGTCTATAGTTTTCAGTTTGATGGGCAGGTTTTTGAAAAGCTGTACCCCTCGATAGCCGGGAGTATTCCAACTGGTCCGCTACCGGTCAAAAGTGAACGTGGCGGGAAAAAAATGAACAGGACAACTGGTCCTCATCATGACAAGTGGTCTGCCGGGCAGGCTAAAAATGATCTTTCATTACTGGTCCGCGACAGGTGGTCCGCTCCTCGAATGGATTGCAAAGGATACTGGAATTGTACAGCCCCTGTAGAGGTACCTACTGCTTAGCTTGCGGAATCCTGTAAATAGCTTACTTGAAAAAGTCATTCTCCAGAATGTCCAACATGATTTTAAGTTGACAGAAAATGAGAGCGCGATGTTGATTGATGACGATGTTCGTCTCTCCCGACTCTTCCCCGGCGGGAGCTCCGATCCCGCAATCCAATAACAGCTGCCTGTAACGAAAACGCCACGTTGATTATTTAGCAGATAAATCCAACTCTGATTCAGGACGGCTACCATATGTTTGCGCCAGTCAAATGAAGAAACGACTATGTTTGCGCCAGTTTGGGAAGGCAAGAGGCATACGTTTGCACCAATCGGATTAAGGGAGAACATCCCTACATTTGCGCCATTAACTACGATTAGGGGGCCACCCCTTGCTGTCTAAAGCCAGCCACCCCCCGGACCTCTCCCGCCTGGCTTCAGAGCCCTTCTACTACCTTTCCGACAAAGAATATCAAATCAAATCAAAATTATCTTTATTCTATAAACCTCAATAGGTAAAGAAAGCGTCGTAATAACAAGATACAAACAAAGAGTTAAATCATAATATGACTTTATATTATAAAGTGGTCAAAATACTTTTGAAGCCAGTAAATAGTTTCTTAACTTCTCTCTCGAAATTTTTTCCTTCAATATCCTTGAGGGGTTGTGGTAGGGTTATGGAGCTTGATAGATAGGGACGGGTAGCATTTGGTGGAGAAACTCTTCTTCTGCTTAGGCAAGTCCAGCAGATGGGATGATCGCGTCCTGTAGTTGTGATGTGGCTTCTGATCAGTGGGTGGGGTGGGTGGTGGTTGGTTGGGTGCCTTGGGATTCCACCCCGGGGGCTCATTAACTGAAGGGTAATCATGCGGGGCTAATCCCTCCGGGACGGTTCTTCGTTGGGATTTCACCACAGTAGGGGACGAGCGAGGAAGATGGACCTTGGGATTCCGCCCCTCGTGCGTATGCAACGTTATGACTGCTGCTCTTCGGATCCGGCCAACGTAGACAAGGTTTCACACTAGTTGACAAAATTTGCATTTAATGCATAGATCGTATCCGTACCAAGTCGGGAGTTCGGTGCGTTATTCCGCTGAGCCTTACCGAAAAGTTGAAGCGTGAGTCCTTAAAGACTCGTGTCTTTTGGTTTGAGCCTTGCCTCAACATTTCGATTGGTCCAAGACTATGGAATGCACTCGGTTCCAAGAGATGCGGCTGTCGATCCAGAATTGCAGAAAGTTCGTGAGTTGTCGCCCAATCAGTCAAATAGAACCGGGTCATTCTCGTTAGAATGTTACAATTGCTGTTCCCGGGGGTTTTTGACCAATTCTCGTTGAAGAAGAAGGTTGCCCAGACGGCATATGATGGATCTCGATCCATTCTAGTAGGATCACGTGTTAAACTGCCCAAAATGAAAGGTTGAAGGCGGGGAAGGGGTCCATAAGTGACCCAAAACTCACGAGTGTTACCTGTCCCCGACCCTAAAATGTGAAATGTAACAGTGAAATACCACATCATAAAACAATTCAGCGATTTTGGGAAAAATACCAGTTACTACACTACCCCATCGCTGGAGTTTCCCGTGGAAAAAGACTTGAAAAAGCATATAGACTCTAGGTGGCCATGCTTCAAAGTCGTGTATCCAGGGTTGGAGATTTTGCCCTACTCACGAGTGTTACCATCATTAAGGACAGTAGGTAGCATTGAGGAAAACGCCGCACAGCTCAAAAAACCGCTGGGAAGGCTTCAGTCACCAATGGAGTTCCACAGGTGAATTTCGTGTTGTTTTGTTTCCCAGAAGAAATTTTCTCCCAAAAAATGGTGCGTATATTTAGAACCTCTCACGAGTGTTACCTAATGTTTCTTAATTAATGGTTCATTGATCACATTCATTTTACCACTGCGTTTTGTGTTATGGGGGTCCTGATATCTCGCGCACAACCCCCTCATTGTGCGACGATTTTTGACTTGATGCCGCCATGTTGAAGTTAGATTCTCACGAGTGTTACTAGCTAACAGCAACACCCATGAGCCCATAGTAGGTAACACTCGTGAGAAAAATTGCAACCCTGGTTAAAAATCAATTTAATTTCCAATCTCTGGTCAAATTCACGGTAAGTCTAATGTCCTTGAGCCCTTAAACGGTATGTTGGTTACATTCTTGTGCCTTGTCCCCAGGCATTGACTCCAACTACTGTCAGAATGTCCTATTTGTGGCTAGCTCAAGTGCCCTAGTCAACTTTCAGTCAATGTTAATGATTTCAGAGTCTTGTTCTGAGACACTGTTTTGATTTTTCACCAATTTCCCCTTTTCACTTCACAACTTAGTGTCTCATTTTCTTCGGTTCTCACGAGTGTTACTGACGAGGTGTCACTATTTGACGGTGCAAACCTGCCTGTAAGGACCAGCAACTCGTTAGAAATTGATGCTAGGAACCAGGAACCCTCAGATGCAGGCAAGACAGCAAAATGTCACTTAGAGCTCAATTTGGCGTATTTCTGAGAGATAGTGTGAATTCAGGGTTGTAAATAGTAACACTCGTGAGGTATAGTCGAAGAAATCATACCACTTAAATTACAGATCTTGGTAAATACACACTTGTGACGGTTACTTCTCAAGGGGTTAACGTATGCGACAGGCCTGGTCCCTCTACCATGAAACACAAATGAGGAATTGAGGTAACACTCGTGATGTATCAAACATCACTTCTTCCCATAAAACATTCAGTATATAGTTCAATCCTCAAAAAACTGACTGCACGCTACCAGAACCTCAAACTAGAGGGTTTTAGGTACCTAATGGCGCAAAACATTTAGGCCTCACGGCATTTTGAAAATCGGCCAGAAGGGGAGGTGCGAAAATGCCAATTGTTACATTCTAACGAGAATGACCCAACCGATGATCCTACGTCTTGTCGAAGTTCAGTCTGTGAGAAGTGGATGTCCACCAAGCTTGCAAAATTTCGTCTGAAGGTTGGGGATTGAGGCATAGGGCGTCAGAGGGATCCTTCCACTAACACAGCCGTATCTGTTGTTAAATTGGTACCTAGCTAAATCTTTTACGTCCACCAAAAACAGGGTTGGCCCTAAAACAGAACCCTGCTTTACAGCTGCTGCTCAACGGCTCGATCTGTTAGTCTATTCCTTTGGCGCGATCTGTTCAATGGTTTGGCTCTGTTTGATCACTCAACATGGAGTGGAATCCCAAGGTTTCGGCTGGATGTTATTAAAGGAGGGTGCGGAATCCCAAGATATTACTAAGCCGACCTGAGCTCATAATGAGGGTCCGTGGTGGAATCCATAGCCGCCCGGTTGGTCTGGTCAGTATCCATATTAGGCAACGTGAGAATACCCATCTGCACAAAGGCGATGCGGCAGGAATCTCAAAAACCCATAGGATTTATAGTGCGAGGCGCTTCTGCAACCTCATTAAACGATCCACATGTGGTGAGGCGCCCCAGAGCAGCAGCCCGTATTCAATCACTGATAAGCGAGAAGTAAACCATTTTCAGGGTTCACTCGACACCAATGGTACAAGTAGCAGGTTCGGGTTAGTTTCTTACTTATGACGTCTATGACGTTCTACTTATCAGTCTAGGGCCGATATTCACCCTACTTGATGCTCTGCTGCTCAGGGAGATGTTTACCTAGAGACAAGATGAGCGTTTGGCTCTTCTCTACGTTGGCAACCAGGTAATTTGAGGAAAACCAGTCATGTAAATCTAAGCCTACAAGGAGTAGTCAATCTCAGCACGAGGAATGCCCAACTTGTAGCCCAGGTGCACGCGCTCCACCTGCTCAATGTGGCAACTGTAGAAAGGGCTCCACACCACCGACCCATACTCCAGGACAGGCAGCACGAGCGAACTGATCTCCGCGGAACTAATGGCTCTAATTTTTTCAGGGATGGCGAAAACTTGTGAGCCAACGACTATTTTTCTAAATACGACTTTTCATGAACATTTTAGATTTTATGAAAAATTAGTTGTTAATTTAAGTATGTACAGATAACAAACTATAACCGCTAATTATTCAAGTTATTTGGAAAACCCCTGTAGCGTGTACTGACGATTCTTTCCCTGGCGCAAATGAAGGTTTTTGGAGCAGCGCAAAAGTAGTTGAAAAAAAAACTCCGTAGGCGTATCTGAGCTCCTAAGGGGGGGGGGGGGGGGGACGGGAAATTAAACTTTTTCTAAAAAATTTGAAAAAACACCGAAAATTCGTTTTGGCGAGTAGAAAATCGAGAAAAATCTGAAACCACAAAAAGGCGCTCCACGTGGAGCATCTAAGCTCCAAAATTGGAGCGCAAATAAAAAAATCTGTATTTTTTAAGAAACCGATTTGAAAATATTTTCATTCCTCGGGAGAATGAAAAAGGAAGCGAAGCTTTTATCATTTTGCAAAAATCAGCTGCCAGTATAGTGTATAGTATAGTATAGTATAGTGCTTCAAAATTTCCCCGCCTCCTCCACCGTTGTAAGGTCCATGAAGCCCCACCCTGAATTTCTGAGTACGTCTTTCCGACTTCCTTGACAGCGGCGGGTTGGAAGAGCCGAGACTCACTATCACGAGACTCACGATTTTCACTAAGAGACTACCCGAGCGGCGAGAGGGAGGGCGTCCGTATAAAAGACTTCGCTTCAAAAAAAAAAAAAAAGATTGGCGCAAACGTATAGGAATTTTCCGGCTTATTTTAACCCTTCTGGCGCAAACGTAATCTACCGTTCAGGACTATATGACTCACTTGAGAGCGGGAAGTTTAGCGGCGTGTTGTATGTCAGAAAGATCCGAGTTCTGCGACTGGAGACTTTTGGTGATAGCGTCGAACTGCGGATGTTTCGCCGTAAGCGCCAATTTGGGGTGATTACAGACACTCTGCAAGTACCTGAGAGCCTAAAAAAGAAACATTTCACCGTGAACAATATCTTCAATGTAAGCAACTATCTTCAATGTGTTGATAGCTTTACCTGAAAGATGTGAGAGGCATTTGAATTTTCAAGGTTTTGATTCTTCTTGGAGAAGTCTTCATACAGTTGCCGTTGCAGAGGGGACAGCTCACAGTAGTAGTCCTGAAAAAATAAAAGTAAAAATCAATAAACAAATAAAAATAACCAAAGTAGTGGTCAACCCTCGTATCTCCCATTTTTGCGGAAATGGGCCTGGCAAACAGGGAGGGGCCTACTTATTTTAGAGCTCACTGTGACCAATAATGAAGAATAAGGGGCTAAATCCAACTTGGCACAGTTATATACACGGATTGAATTGGAGCGATTTTGGTTTATTATTCTTTGAATGTGATCGCGACGGAGGTTGACAGTTCTGGTGGGCTTTAAAATTTGACATTATACGTTTCAAGATGTGTAGATTCCAAAAGCGGCCCATACACGAGCAGAAATCCGGGGCAGATTTGGTCGGCCGATCTCATCTGACAGATATCGCTAACGATCTGGAGTGACCGATGAAATCGGTCGTTGCCCCTTAACACGAAAAACTTTTCGGCCGATCTTTCGTGCCCGAGATCTGTCTCCCGATGCCATCTGATCGTTAGTGGGATGAAATCTGGCAGATTCAGGTCTGTCACCGACGTTCGTCTGGCAGATTCGAGTTTTCGGTTGGATCCGAAAATTTCTGAGATCGGTGGCCGATTTGCAGCTCCGTAAGTGGATGATGCCATGGGGTTAGTGACTGTCCGTGATAACAAACGTAAATTAACCGATCTTATGGCGGGAATTTTTTCAGTAGGTACCTATAAAATGACTAAGGCAAAATAATACAAGTTTGGGAGAAGTCTTGGGTTTCGGAAAGAAGAAACTTCGGACACATGAAGTTGGTGACCACGTTTCTGAAACTCGTCCTGAGGTTCTGGTAAGTGAACCAATTTCCGCCTACCCTAACCGTTTTTCCTCATAGCAGCTCGGTTAAACGTAAATCCGTCCGGAAAACTGTTTAACTTACCAGCAGTCTATCTTAACATCCTGAAGCAAAAATGGCTGTTGAAAAATCATGCTAGAATTTGTAGTAGGAAACCCAAAATCGCGATTTCCAAAAAAAATTAGGAAATCCCAATTCCGACCATCAGGTATTCGGGGACTATTTTTTTATCCATTTTTTGATAAAACGCACCACGCAAAAACACCGATAAAGGAGATAAGGAGAGATAAGGAGGATCTCAAGGGAGAACTAGTGAACGTTAATAAGGGACTCTGCCCGATCCGAATCGAACAGTTCTCAGAACCACCAACATCGCTTCCGAGAAATCTACATGTTAGGGGGGACGCCCGATTTCCGTCTGCCAGATTTGAACTCTCGCAGACATCGCTTAGCCGATTTGCTTATACTTCAATTTGCTTATTCCGATTTCGTCTTTTCAACGCCCACTAACGCACAGATATTTCCCACAGATATCGTTTAAAAACGCCAAATCTGCCGCGGATTTCTGCTCGTGTATGGCCTCCTAAAAACGAAATGTCCGTCCGCCGTCCGAGCCGTTTAGGGCACTAGGAATTGTTTTTTTTTAATCTGAAATTTTGACAAAATACTTGGTTTACCATCTAGTTGTGCCCGCAAGGTTTTCAGCCCGATCGCCCCAACCCGTGGGGTGCTATGGGGCAACGGGAGGGGGTTTTGGCTATGGGGTCGGGTAAGGTGTCGTTCTCGAAGTATTTTTGGACGTGGAATCCATTTATGGGGGTCCCAGAACGAACCGATTTCACCGAGATGGGGCTTTCACGGGGCTACAAATGGGATTTATAATGATCCCTGGAGGTCAAATAAGGTGTCGTTTCCAGAGTACGTCTCCACGTCGTCAATCCCTGGCTATAGAACTATGAGTTGAAGCAAAAAGAATCCTATGACTATCCACAGAGACAGATACCGGTTACAGTTTTGTGAAAGGGCAGCAGCATCTGGCCAACGCCTGACTCCACTTCCCAGCAACAAAGGCACAGGCAATGGGCGGAGAAAAGACCAGGGGGAGACCTCATCAACCCCACTTATGAGAGAAATTATTCCCGGGCAGGGCGGCCACTGGGAGCCATTGGAGCTCTGTCTCCCGCCTCCCCAGTTCCCTCTGTGATTGACCTGCGACCACCACCAGGCAGTCGTCTACATAGGCAACCACGCTGAGGGCTACATCCCGTACTGCACCCAAGAGCCCATCAAACACCAGGTTCCACAGCTGTGTGGACCCGTGACTGAACCCTGAAGGAGCCCTTGGTTACAGCCTTTTCTACAACAAGGTCATAGGCTATCATCTTTACCTTTCTTCCCGCGAGATAGCAGGAGATCAGGGTATAGTAGGTATACTCTGAGCTATAGCTGGTTGTGCCAGGGATACTGTGACCTTATTCTCATAGAGTGATTCAGAAGAAATAAAGACTTACCTGAGTGATTTTGGGAGGTAAATCCTTGAGGACGTCTTCTTTGGTTCTTCTCAATACGAAAGGAAGGACTTGACGGTGCAGAGCTTCCATCGCCAGCACACCTAAAAATAGGCAAGAGTTTAGCTTGGCACCATTTGAGATGAAAACGATGATTCGTACCGTTCCAAAGTAAATACCAGCTTCTTGTTCCCTTTGGGAACTTTTGGGGTCCCTACTGGCCAGAATGGGTTTGCTGTAGCGGGCGGTGAATTGCTTCTCCGTCCCGAGAAAGCCCGGCATCAGGAAGTCGAAGAGGGACCAGAGCTCCAAGACGTTGTTTTGTATCGGAGTTCCCGACAAGATGAGACGGTTGTTGGCAGTCAGCTGTTTGATCGCCCGCGACGCCTGAACAAATCAAATCGGTGAGACTGGCGGAAACGCTGCTTCCGGTAAAGAAGGGACCGAACTGTGACGTCATTGCCAAATTGAAAATCGTTTTAATCCCTTCAGTTAGATCTGAAAACAGTCTGAGTTTCCATCATCGTAGGAGGCCTACGTTTTTTATAACAGCCAAAAAACCTCAGAATTTCCGCATTTTTGGTTCATTATTCAGGGAATAATACATCTATGCAGTTGTGTCGGAGGTCAAAAATTTTGTTCGGCCTCAAAATGTGTCATTATACGTTTCAAGATGTTTAGATTCCAAAAACGAAATGTCCGCCCGCCGTCCGAGCCGTTTTCGGCAGTAGGATTTTTTTTTTTTTTTTTTTAAATCTGAAATTTTGACAAAATACTCGGTTTACCATCTAGTTGTGCCCGCAAGGTTTTCAGGCCGATCGCCCAAACCCGTGGGGCTCTGTGGGGCTAATGAGGGGCAACCGGAGGGGTTTTTAATGGCTTTTGTCTATGATATCGATTGGGGTGTCGTTTTCAAAGTATTTTTGGACGTAGAATCAATTTTTTGGGATCCCAGAACCATTGGATTTCACTGAGAGGATTTATGGCGCTTTCATAGGGCTACAAATGGGGCTTTTGAAGGATCCCAGGAGGTAGAATGAGATGACGTTTTCCGAGTAATTTTGGACGCATTAACCATTTTTAGGTACCCCACATCCGCCCACAAACTTAACAAGAAAATAAGACAGAATATTTTTAAATAATTAAATTGCCTAAAAACTTTTTGTTATTGATGATATGTATCAATATATATAAAGAATAATAAGCCCTTGATTTTTCAGTTTTTCGCTTGAAACTCGAGGGGAACCGTATCCTCGTCTTCGGAGACGGACCTAGATGACGACTTCCAACCTGCAGGCCGCCAGCTTCGAAGGAGGAGAGGGAAGAGGACGCCAGGGCACTCACCTGCAGGGTAGCTGCTGGTCCAGCGACTCTCGATAAAAAGCGACAGAGTAAAAGTCAATGGATGGTAGCATTTGAGCGAAAATGGAAAATATTGTCGGATTTCACCCGTGATTACTTCCTTATAATATAAGAAAAACTCAATCGACGCAGAATTTATGCTCTTTCATAAACTAAATAGAAGTACCGTTGCATGGGGTGAGTTTGCTCATCGTAGGGGAACATTGACCAAAACTAGGTTACCCAGCTCGTTTCCTGCGCACATTTGGATCTCGGCAGATCGTGCTCCACAAAAAGTATGGCCTACAGCAGTCTTCACATCATCAATCACGTGAGTTCCAACCCAAACTTGTTACAAATTTAATGCTAATTAAGGTTTTTTTCTTGATAATTTCAATGTTGATTTTTGGGATGACAATAAACAAAAATGTCCATTTCAGGTTACTTTGCCCCTAAAAACGGGGAGGCTTTGCTCCGCAACAAGGTGGTGCAAAGTCTCCCCATTTTTCAATGAGGTGGTTAGGGTGAGAAATGACTCCTCTGCTGAGTACTAAATTGTTTATTGGAATAAACAATTGTAGCGTGGGGACCGGTTTCGAGCAACTAAGCTCATCTACAGCCCTGACAAGAAAACCATTTGTCATTAGCACCAGAGGAAAAACCATAAAATTATATTAACAATGTAAGCTCGAAATTATATTATACTGAAGGTATATGAACAAACACAAATGGTGAAAAATTATAACTGACGAAAACGGTCCAGAATGGTGGTACATAACTTGACAATAGTAAATTCGGAATATGGACCCACTGTTAAAATTGGCTCCATGACTGATGGCCAGTGAACCATTTGAAAACCAGTTATGGTATACTACAGGTACTGAAAGGAGAATTGTTTATTATTCTAGTGGCAAAACATCTACTTGATATATGATTAGTGACAAAGAGAAATTAGAGGTAAGAAAGTCAGAGATAATTTTAAAAATGGACCCATTTGACAAGGTTATTAATTGGTACTAGGAAAGATGAATTTGGAATTATTCGTTTTTTAAAAAACAATTGATAAGTTAAAACTACAGAAAATGATGACATACCTAGGTGACCTAGTTGACATGGTGAATTTTGAATTTATACAGAAGGTAAATTTGAATATGAAGGTTTAAATAAAGTCTTTAAATCAATTGAATTTGTGAATCTATTTGAAGTTACTGTTGAATCTTGAGAAGTTAAATTTTTATAAGAGTTAATTTTTCAGCAGTTTTCATACTGAGGTAATTTTTGAAAAAATGTTATTAAGTTGGGTGAAATAGAAATATCTAGATGAGCTTACCAGAGTGACTTGAGGTGGTTGAACGTACAATTAGTTCTGAACAATTGTGTTAGACGCCTGAGGGTTTATATAGGTAGGTACCTGAGAGGGCTGAGGGATTAGGTGGCGGTATCCTTTGAGTGTTTTGAAAGGAAACCGACATTAATAGCAGAAATTCCGAGTTTGTTTGTGGATAACCGTTATTGAGGGTTGGCTATTGGGGATATTTGAGAAGGCTCAAGTATGAATTTTAAAGTTTTAAATTAATAGAACGGGGGGGGGGGGGGGGGGGGAATAATATTGATTGAGAGAGTTAAATTGGTTTCAGAATTTCTAATATTGGGGATCTACTGATTTTGCCATGATCCACCCTGATCTTAATAAAAACGATCATGGCAAAATCAGTAGATCCCCAATATTAGAAATTCTGAAACCAATTTAACTCTCTCAATCAATATTATTCCCCCCCCCCCCCCCCCCCCCGTTCTATTAATTTAAAACTTTAAAATTCATACTTGAGCCTTCTCAAATATCCCCAATAGCCAACCCTCAATAACGGTTATCCACAAACAAACTCGGAATTTCTGCTATTAATGTCGGTTTCCTTTCAAAACACTCAAAGGATACCGCCACCTAATCCCTCAGCCCTCTCAGGTACCTACCTATATAAACCCTCAGGCGTCTAACACAATTGTTCAGAACTAATTGTACGTTCAACCACCTCAAGTCACTCTGGTAAGCTCATCTAGATATTTCTATTTCACCCAACTTAATAACATTTTTTCAAAAATTACCTCAGTATGAAAACTGCTGAAAAATTAACTCTTATAAAAATTTAACTTCTCAAGATTCAACAGTAACTTCAAATAGATTCACAAATTCAATTGATTTAAAGACTTTATTTAAACCTTCATATTCAAATTTACCTTCTGTATAAATTCAAAATTCACCATGTCAACTAGGTCACCTAGGTATGTCATCATTTTCTGTAGTTTTAACTTATCAATTGTTTTTTAAAAAACGAATAATTCCAAATTCATCTTTCCTAGTACCAATTAATAACCTTGTCAAATGGGTCCATTTTTAAAATTATCTCTGACTTTCTTACCTCTAATTTCTCTTTGTCACTAATCATATATCAAGTAGATGTTTTGCCACTAGAATAATAAACAATTCTCCTTTCAGTACCTGTAGTATACCATAACTGGTTTTCAAATGGTTCACTGGCCATCAGTCATGGAGCCAATTTTAACAGTGGGTCCATATTCCGAATTTACTATTGTCAAGTTATGTACCACCATTCTGGACCGTTTTCGTCAGTTATAATTTTTCACCATTTGTGTTTGTTCATATACCTTCAGTATAATATAATTTCGAGCTTACATTGTTAATATAATTTTATGGTTTTTCCTCTGGTGCTAATGACAAATGGTTTTCTTGTCAGGGCTGTAGATGAGCTTAGTTGCTCGAAACCGGTCCCCACGCTACAATTGTTTATTCCAATAAACAATTTAGTACTCAGCAGAGGAGTCATTTCTCACCCTAACCACCTCATTGGATTAGACCTCTGCACCGTCGGCAAACACCACACTGTCCCCATTTTTCCTTTCCGATTTAGTTTCATGAACCAAAAATGCTTCAAAAATATTTCATTTCACTTCAAAAATTTTTTATTTAATCCGTATTTTTATTGTTTCAGCTTATCCATGGTCAGAAATGGCGAGAAAGTCCGTACGGAAGATCGGTTCTCGAATGTACAGAGATTTAACGACGAAACTCCCGAAAAAAGAAGACGTTTTGGACTACAAGTGGGAGGATGTAATTGGCAGCATCGCAGAACCGCAATGCCTTTCCAAAACAAGAAAGCTGTTCAGCGTCCCTGAGATCAATAATTTAATTTAAGGACATTTTCATCTCTTTTTACCTGTTTTGGGGGAGGGTTTCAAATGTAGGGGAGAGTGGGGTTGCCCCGGTCAGTGAAATTTTGCTAGGAAGAAAGATTCGGAAAAGGCTCAAACTATCAGGGGCCTCTGTTGACGTGCTCTCGAACTAATTTCCCGAATTTGGAACCTTCCTCACTTCTATTTCTTCACTCACAAGTGTTCAAAGTTCCGGTCGTGTTCCCTTCTTATTTTGGCTCCCTCGAAACTAAGCGTGAGGACATTTTGATCAATTCTTTTCAAGTTTTTAGCGTTTCCAGTAGTGGAGGTATGCATTCGCTATTATGATTTGAAGCAGCAACCTTGTTGAATCGGAATTATGGAAATGCCAGATGTTTATCAAAAATGAAGCTGTTCGGGTCAGTCCGGTCATCCGCCATGGGGTCGCCCCAGCCTATTGTCACAATGTGAAGTGACCGGGGTGACCCCACATTGCAAGACATTTATAAAAATGAAAAAATAAATTTAATTAACCTTCCAGGGCCCGCGTGGGCGGTAAATTGGCCGCCTTTTTGAAAAAAAAGTGATTGAAATTCTTTTCACATTTTCAGAATTGGAGAAATACTTGAATTCTTCCTGACCGGGGTGACCCATACCCCTGACCGGAGTGACCCAAGGGTGGGGTAACGCGGGTCAAATGCCTTTTTTTCAACTTTTCAATTATTATCACATTTGAGAACGCTTAGCTTCCTTCATTGAGATGGATAATTGAAATTGGATAGTGTGAGAAATGATTTGTGCATTTAGCTATGATTTATGTTGATTAGGGACTTGCATGTAGACTTCCAAAGTTAAGTGACCGGGGCAACCCCACTCTCCAATCCTCATAATATAAACCTTTACAATGAATTGTTTTAGAAGGCTGAATATTTTTTTATTGACAAACGTCGAATTCCTACTTTTAATAGGCTAGTCAAGCCCGTCTGTTTTCAAAAGTTCATATTTCGTTGTTTTTCAAAGTTTATTTCGTTTTATTAAAAGAATTTTGAAAATTTCTTGGTGAATCTATGTTTCATACGTAGTGACTTTGCTTCAACCAGTGAACCAAGTCTGAGTCCGGGGAACTTTGCTCTAATTTTAAATTTAAAAAAAAAATCACATGTGAAAGGTTTCTACGCGTTTGGCGCTAAATGTGAATTAAATATAATGTATCAAGAGAAGCCAGAACAAGTATGAGCTCGTTTGAAGCGAATTATGAAACTTGAAACCAAAATTACAACAACAAAAAAGTGAGAAAAGCGGAGCAAACTGAACCCCATGCGACATGCGAAAAAGTGCCTAGTTCAGGAGTTATAAGCGAAAAACTGAAAAAAGCGAGAAAATTTCGAGGTTTTTTAGACTTCCAAACTCAGGATACTTCTTTTCTGACCTAAATGATGGGACTAAAACGAGTTCCAGCTTGCCGGGAACTACGTCACGGTTTAATTTTATTTGGCTTACTTTGGTTTTGCCGTTTTTGATCATGTGACCCTCGTCTAAAATGCAGTAATTCCATCGTATTGAAGAGAAAAAGTCGACGTCTTTGCGAACGATGTCGTACGACGCCACGATCAACTGGTGCCGGCGAGCTACAACTCTCAACCTCGTCCTCTCCGTAGGCGTTCCAGCGTAGAGAAGAGGCCGAATCAGGTTGTGGTCGACGACGAACTTCTCCACTTCGTAGACCCAGTGGCCGGTCAGAGTCGGAGGGCAGACGACCAACGACGGAAGAGCCGCAAACTCTTCGCGCCCTGTTTTCTGCGAACAAGTACTATTTAGTGGCGAGCCCTTTCGAGTGAAACTTTGGACGTCAGTGATGAGCTTACTTTGTACTGCTGCTGGCGGTAGTAGTGATCGCTGGCCAGAATGCATATGGACTGCAGAGTCTTCCCGAGGCCCATATCGTCGCAAAGGAGACCGTGAAGCTTGAATTTGTTCAGGAATCCCAACCAATTGACACCAGCCTACAGCAAAGTAAAATAAATTCAGATTTCTTTTTTTTTTTTTTTTTTCATATTGGTTTATTATTCTTGTAATAATACACGTATGTAATTGCGACGGAGGTCGGCGACTCCGATCGGCCTCAAAATTTGACATTATCCGTTTCAAGAGGTTTAGATTCCAAAAACGAAATGTCCGTCAGCCGTCCGGGCCGTTTTGGGCAGAAGGCTTTTTTTTATCCGAAATTTTGACAGAGTACTTGGTTTACCATCTAGTTGTGCCCACAAGGTTTTCAGTCCGATCGCCCAAACCCGTGGGGCGCTATGGGACTAAAATGGGGCTACGGGAGGTTTTTTAAGGTTTTCGGCTATACAGTCGAATTAGGTGTCGTTTTCAAAGTATTTTTGGACGTAGAATCCATTTTTTGGGGGTCCCGGAACGATTTCACCGTTGTGATCTATAGGGCTTTCATGGGACTACAAATGAGATTTGTGAAGGATCCCAGGAGTTCAAATAACGTATTGTTTTCCGAGTAATTTTGGACGCATAATCCATTTTTCAAGGTTCCACATCTGTCTAATCAACGAAGAAAAGTTTCTTAGTTTCGGAATTTTTTTAAATTTTATTGACATAGAATTAATTTGTACACAGGTAACCAATCAAAGAATAAAAAACCCCTGAGTAAAACTTTTCAATGTGCATTTATATTGTATAATGTTTATTTATACCTAAGTGACAATAGTATAATGATTCATCTATGAAAACATACATTTATGTATTGGCGACGGGGGTCGAAGGTGTTGATTGGCCTCGTAATTTGATATTATACATAATAACTATTCGATTATTGTAATTATTACGAATTATTGAGTGAGGAACAAGGGTCCATAGTCGTAGAAGCAATTTTTTTTCCGGAAATGGTTTAAATCGCTTCCTTAGCTCCCCAAGAAAGTAACCTCCAAGTTTCAAATCATTCGGAATATTATTCGCGTTACTGCTTCGCTTTTTTTAACCAGTCCTGAGTGGGCCTTCAAGCACATAATGTGGATTCCAGAAAAAGCAACCAAGCATTTAAGAACCCCGTTGTTCACTTTTATATTTCTGTTGAATATTATTTACGGCTGGAATGATTACAAAGAGACCTGCGAGTTTTTCTAATAAATCAATCTTTCAAAAAATGTGTAGGTATTCGTACACACTTGTCACATTCCAAAAGGTATCTGCTATTTATCAAACCCTTCTTATGGTGATGGCGTCTTGTCTGTTGGTGTCGCCAAATTTCGCGTGGAAAAACGAGGAAGTAAGTTATTAATGGTTTAAACGACTTGAAAAAGGTCTAAAAATGCTGCAACTTTTACACAAGGGTTTAATATTCTTTGATATAGGTTACTTGTGCAACAATTCTTGCACTTACTTGTTCAAGATTCGTTGTCTGTAAAACAATTTCAAAAAATGTTTTACTCGGAAAATATTGGACCTCCTGGGATTCATCAAAAATCTCATTTGTAGCCCCATAGATTCCCACAGTGAAATCAGATCGTTCCGGGACCCCCAAAAACGGGCTCTACGTCCAAAAATACTTCGAAACCGACACTCAACTCGATCCCATAGCAAAAAGCCTTTTAAAAACCGCTGCAAATTTTACACAAGGGTTAATAATTGTTATTCTTTGATATTGATATAGGTTACTTGTGCAAACATTCTTATTTCTGCGCCAATGGAAAAGATTTCGGAACTTTTTTTTTTTTTTTCTTCAAAAGTTTTCTATTTCTTACTCGAAAAAGATTTAACCTCCTGGGATCCTTCAAAAATCCCATTTTTAACCCCATGAAAGCCTTATAGATCGCCACAGTGAAATCGGATCGTTTCGGGACCTCCAAAAATGGATTCTACGTCCAAAAAGACTTCGAAAACGACACCTAACTCGATCAGATAGCTAAAAGCCTTCAAAAACCCCTTCTGTAGCCCCATTTTAGCCCCATAGCGCCCCACGGGTTTGGGCGATCGGACTGAAAACCTTGCGGGCACAACTAGATGGTAAACCAAGTATTTTGTCAAAATTTCAGATTTAAAAAAAAATTCCTACTGCCCAAAACGGCCCGGACGGCCTACGGCGTACGGCAGACGGACATTTCGGATTTAGAATGTAGACCTCTTGAAACAGATAATGTCAAATTTTGAGGCCAATCCGAGTCGACGATCTCCGTCGCGATTACATAGGTGTATCATTAAAAGAATAATAAACCAAAAGGGCCTCTGAGGTGTAGTTTTTATTCCCAAGTAAACTGTCAAGAACCAATCAATCTTCAATTTTTTTATTTTTTTAAGTGGATCTCTTCTGTTTCAAGCTTTATGTAGGAAAACCCAAAAATTCCGCGATGTTGGCTAATTGTGGAGAAACTTGAAATAACTTTAACAGTCAATATCGCAGAACACCCACAGCGTTAGGTTAGCACGGGGGGCCCTTCTTCCCTCAACAATTATTGTTTACGATTACTGTAGGGGGTGTAATCAACCAATTCAGCGTTTAGTAATGAAATTCACCTGCTGATAAGATCTGAGCTCGGCGCATATTTTAATCGGGATTTTGTAATCGGCGATGGAACTCGGGTTGAAGAGCTGTTCGAGGAAGTCTCTGTGTTTCTCTTTCATGGCAGTCAACTCAGGTGACAACCGCGTCGGGTTGGGCATCCCGCCGTCCAGCGGCATCATCTGAATGAGGTTGGCGAACGTCTGGGTGGCGAGAACGCGAGTGTGGGGCTCCTGGTCGCTCATCCGACCTGAAAAACGTGGTTGGTAAATGTCAGAAACAACGGAAACGTTTTTTCTAAGAGTAAGGGACAAGTGATGATGAGTCCAGGGGGTACTGGAAAGATATCAATGGTTGATAAACGATGGTAGTCAAGTTAAAGTGTGGAAATTGACTACCTACCATCGTTTATCAACCTTAGGGACAAGTGTTTGGGAGATATTAACAAAGACATACTGAATAACGAAAATCAGAGTTGAAAAATTCCTACTGCCCAAAACGGCCCAGACGGCGCACAGTGAAATGACAGAAAAGCGGCAAAAACCTCTTTTCTTTGAAATATTTCAATAAAACTTGGTACACCTACGTTTTTTGGGACGTAGAATCCAAATCTGAAGTCAGAACGTCGTTAAACAATTTTGTAACTCTCACAGGAGAGACCGGAGAGAAACGAGCGAAGCCGCAAGTTCCCGCATCCGATCTTTGCATTTTTTGTTTCTACAGGTCCTACTGAGTGTTCCTAGACTAATCGCACTTTGGCGCACCTTGGCGCACGGTGTTTCCTTGTCTACTGAATTTTCCAAAGATTGAATTTTTCAATATTTTATTCAAAAACACAAGCTAAAACCGACTGGAAAAATAAGGAAAAATAATTTTACACTTCTCATGATATATGTCAGGCCTGCCTTCCACAATTAAAAAAGCCCGAAATATATAAGAGGAAGACGCCGCAGAGCTCAGCCACTATATTTCGCCATAGCCCATAACATCCAGGCCCCATCAGGGCAAGACGGGACAGACCGCCCACGTAGGCGGGCACTAGAGCAATTTACGCTCCGCCCCCGCTACACGCCGGCCAATCACGGCCGACATGGGAGTATAAAAGTGGGAGTATTAAAAGAAAAAACACACACAAACGAAATAGGCCTTAGGTAAAAGGGAAAAAATATGATGAATAAAGTCAAAAATAGTCAAACGTAGGATAGGCTCAGTGGATAGCAATTAAAAGAGGAAATGTGCGTTTATATTAGTGCGTTTTTGGTAGGATTATCCCGTGATGTGAACATTGTCGTTAATTTGTTATTATCTATTAGGTACCTGCGTATTGTTCTTTGCTCCATCCTGTTCATGTTGGAATATCTTGTTATATATTAATAATCAATGTACTTTGTTATACTGAAACCATAACGAGCCAGGCTTAAGCCCATGTATATATAGGACTTATGTCCACAAATACATTAATAAATAATAATAATAATAATAATAATAATAATAAAAGTCGGCCAGCTCAGCCGAAAAATTCATTCTAAATCTTTCTACTCAAGCAAGAGGGCGAAGCTCTGCCAGTCAGCCTGTTGAATTTTAACCTTGTCTTTTTGTCAATCTCCTCGTTGTAACGTTCTCCAAGTTCCCTGTGGAGGACGTTGGAAATGGATAAATTAAATCGAACAATCTCCGCCCGAATCCGCCCCGCGGGCTACTTTTAACCAGAGCGCTGTCAGTCAAAATGGCAGCACTTATGAGATGAGATCACCGCGAAGTGGAAGATAGGGACTGATAGGCCGCTATCAGGGAGTTTTTTCCGAGTCTGGCCCCTGGCCAGGGGGGCCCAGAAGTTATCCGTCTCCATCGAGTTTTTCGGCCGAATTTTCCCGAGTATTGAGTCCCGGATTTCTTTTGGTCATCGCGTACCATCGGGCGATACGAGGGAAAACTTTCATCGGCGTCTGGAGAGGTTTTTCGCCGGCTGGTCCATCACCACGTAACCTGTCTCCTGACCGTAAGGGATTTCCACAAGGAAAAACTGATGAATTTCGCTTCGTCGTCGTCACGTGTTGCTGCAAGGGGGATTTCGGTTTTGCGTTCACTTGGGCGCCTTTTGAGAACCACCAGTTTGATCCTGCGACCCCATTTCCGAGGGACTCCATTTCTGAGTCTGAGATTGTATTTACTTGGCCTGTGCGCCCTGCGTCTACGCTACGTTTATCGACAGCGACCCCTTACCGTCGCCTCGTCGCTTCTACAATTTATGGTCCGCCCATCTTCTACTTTTACACTTGTTTATTGACCTGAGGGTCCACATTACCAATGCCGATTGCGACAAGATCTTGATCTTGGAGAGCTGAAATTTTCTCCAACGTGATGGCCTAATTGCCAATTCCTTTTGCTCGAACTCTATTGTGGTGGGACCACTATCAGCCCTTCCTAATCTGCTAGATTCGTGAGCGCCTGTTCGCAGGTTGCGTGAGGGTTGTCACTTGAACACCCTAATGAAGTTACTTGAATTTCTACTAACGTGATTGTCAAAGTTTTGCCAAATTACCAAGGCATTAACAATAAAATACTTGTTCCTGGGCGCTTGCCATGATAAGGCAACGCCCCGATCTCCCTGTGATATATTAGTTAAGTTAATTTTGATGTAATCAGATCAGTAACACTGTTAAATTTACAGGAACTTGTTTACGTTGCTGGGGTACCCCGTCGAGTCAAATTGAGTAACCTTATGATGCACACCTGTCTGTGAGAGGCTGTGCCAGCATGCTGTGCTCGTCGATCTTCCTTTTTAGCACCAACAAAAAGGTGAATATTTGATTTAATAAATCATTAATAATAATTTGTGTGCTCGCCTCTTATTCAGAAGCCCCAGGGTTGAAAACTCGAACCCATCCCTGGGATTATTTCTCAAGTGCTCGGGGACGACTTCAGTCCATCCTCTCTGCACTCTAGCTAGGGGAACCTGACATCGTATTGTGAAGTGACTAAAATTCCCGTCGCGCACCTTTTACTCCTAGGACATTTACACGGCTCAACTTGAACTCGAGAGGTTGGCGACCATCACCTACAGGGAGGCCTAACCGCCACCGTAGCTCGAGCGGTCAATAACCATCACTTCAAGGGCAGCCATCCACTCTCAGAACGCGAGAGGCTGGAGACCATCACCTACAGGGAGACCTAACCGTCACCGTAGCTCGAGTGGTCAATAGCCATCCCTTCTGGGCAGTTATACACCCACGACGCGAGAGGTTCAAACCATCACTTACTGGGAGGCGTAACAGCCACCATAACTCGAGAGGTAAACGACCATCCCTCGTGGGTAACAACATTCCACGCTGCACCAATTTAGGGAGGTCTGACGACCACCAAATTGGCACACAACCAAACACACACGCAATCAACGGGAAGAGAATTGCAACTTAAATTCTGCCGCAAATTCCCGCAATCTGGAACCGGTCACGTTCCCTGACTCAAAGTTATTCGGCTACGCTAACGCCTCACTTCGACAGAACTCCCGGCAAGAAGCTTCCAGATCCCAGTCAACCTCAGCAGCAACCGCAACGCAACCTCCGCAGCAACAACCTCAGTTCAGTTGGGATTAAGTGCCGTGTAACGTCCTGGGAGTGAAAAAGGTAAATTCAGTGACAATCAAATGTAGCAGCTGCCACTTCAACTCACAACTGGTTTCAGTAACAATAAAATTCAGGGTAAGCAAAATTCAACGACAGCCTAAATTCAGTGACCGCCAAATTTAGTGCAAATCAATATTCGCGAGTTCTCTGGGCACAACAATATATATAGACTTGATATAAATAGAAGGAATTTTCGTTTTAAGACAAAGCGCTCCATTTTGTCACGTTTCCTTTGACATAAATTCTCGGGAAATTGGCGCATAAATTCATCTTCTCAAGCTTGTGTAACGCTGTAAAATCTTTATTTTTACCTATAAACCCATGGAATACACTAGTTAACTTCTTCAAACATCAGTTGTAAATTCAAATTGCATCAACAATCAAGTTGAAAAATGGGGTTTTTTGCCACCCACAGACCACTGTGCGGCGGACGGACATTTCGTTTTTTGAATGTAGAACTTGTAGAATGTCAAATTTTGAGGCCGATCGGAGTCGTCGACCTCCGTCGCGATTACATAGGAGTACTATTCCAAGAATAATAAACCAAAATAGCCGTATTTTTATCACTTACGGTTTCGGAGGAGAAGGCTCGTGACATGCTCTGTTAGATAGTCAGTTAGTTAGTTAGTTAGTTAGCCACAAACACGGTGAAAATTATTGGTATAGATAGATTCTCAAGTGTGGAAACCCAGTAAGGAATCTCACGAAGTTTGAACTCAAAGAAAAGTTGTTCGTGCCAAAATGCTCATATTGCTGATTCTTACCGAGAAGGGGAACAACGAGAAAGAGGATGTATGGGACCAAGCACAGCTGCATCTTCTCCAAAAGCAAAGCGATGGCTTCGGTGGCTCCTTGACGTTTGATGTCGTCGTCGGCTATCGACATCATCGGGACGACCTGTTGTACGACGGCGGACATGACAGGAGCCGATGCTAAGTATGGCAACCCCGGGGACTTGGCCTCGATGAGAGCCAGAGACGCCAAACAGCGGCAGGCCATGTGCCGGACGACCAAGTAAGGATGCGATAACAACGTGATCAGCAAAGGGAGTAAATCTAGAATCTGTGGCGGAAAAATACAACATTTGTACACTTGTGAGTGATGGTAGGATGCGTAGGTTGGATTATAACGTAGTGGGCCGTACATACCTGTGGCAACAATGACGTATGTAATGAAGGACTAGTAACTTCTAAAACTTGTAGAATACCGACTAGATGTTCCGCTTCGTCCCGAAGACAAACTAATACAATACCTGCGACAAATTAAGGAAAATCAACTTGCTTTTTGAGTTCATTTTTCACATACGTTGGTACAAACAAACCTGATCTTACCTTTAGGTTGAGTGGATGGAACCTTTTCAAGTAGATTCCCCCGTATGGCGAGCCAGAGGTTGGGAAGAGCTTCGGGGAGTCGAACGCCAAAATGGGACGTGATGGCTTCCAAAGCGAATATGCAGCCCCGTCTCTGGATTCTTTTGAACTTCAAAGCCTGCCACAAACGAGTAGGTGAGAAAAACGGCGGTCCTCCACGACATGAGCGAAGCTTCCAGCGATTGTGCAAACTTACGTGATCTTCAGCTGCTAGCAGTTCTTCGAGGTAAACGTCATGCGCTGGAGGTCGACCAGGTCCTCTGCCACTGGTAGAATTAGCCCGCTTCAATAACGTTCGCTCTGCATTCTAAACCATAAGACAAGATCGTAAAATGGGAAGTAGAAAGAAAAAATAATTAAAAATAAATTAACGCTGATAAACGTTTGCCATCAACCGCGTCAGCACCTGGCGTGTCTAGACAGTAGTCGTAATTGGGAGAAATCCATCTCCATGACGGCATTGCTACTACTATAATATAGTATATTATTAATATTATTAATTAATATTATAGTATATAATTATAGAATATAATATTATAGTATATAATAAATATTATTAAACTAGCTGGGACCCGTGCTTCGCACGAAATATCACAGTTCCGTCCATCCCTTATCAACGACGCTTTTTGACCCGGCTCTCGTCGCAAAGAAAAGCCTCGTTTACGACGAAGGAAGAGAGTTCGCGAAATATACTTTAGCCTATTATCTAAGTTGGAACTCGCTCGTTAATTTGCGCCCACCCAATAGGCACGTATATTGGTGCAGCCGTTTGGGCGTGATGTTGGAACATACATGCATACAGACATTCATTCTTATTATAGATAGATTATAGATAAAGCGTCGAAAAAAAACGCGGAGAAAACCTGCCGAAAAGCACGTAGACACCTCAAGAAAAACGCTGCAAATTTTACACAAGGGTTTATTATTCTTTGATATAGGTAAAGAGTGCAAAAATTAATTCTGTGTCATTAAAGTTCTGGAAAAGTCGAAAAGTTTTTTGACAGGAAAATGTCTTTGCTCTGGCCTCTCCCCGTTGTTGTGTAAAGATTTTGTGACATCTTCCTTAACACACAATAAACAATATAGTCAGTAATACAACTACGAGCGTTCATTCAACAACCGCTTCATAGCTACACACTGCTGTTGTATGCGACAAAGGCGCGATCTTTTAACGGGGGCGATCAAACTCCGCCAAAGTTCAACTAATTGCAAGTGAAAACGTACCATCTTCGCCAGCTCAGTTCTCAGTTTTACGAAATAGTTTACTGGCTCCATTGGACCTTTGGCCCAGAAATCCCCAAATCCCATAGATCCACAAATTCTAAAGATCCAGAAATCCAGAGATTGAGATATCTGAAGATCAAAAAATTCAGAGATCTAGAGCTCCAAAAGTTCAGAAATCCACAAAATCCAGGAAAGATCCAGAGGCCCGAAAAATCCAGAAATCTAGAAGATCCTGGAATCCATAGATCCAAGAAATCCAGAGAAAGAGCTCCAGACATCCCATGGCACAAACGTGCGTAGAGCTCCTTTCACTGGCGGAGTTGATCACTTGCGGAGTAGGATGAACTTCTGGCGGAGTTGGAAGGTCCCCCTTTTAACAGTCGTATTCCACTAGGTAGTCAGTGACGTCACACGACACCCCATTGAGTCCGTAACGGTCTTTCTGGAATCAGCTATTGTGTCCCAACGGTCGTAAATTAACTATTAATAGCACTGCTCTTTGAAAAATAATCGATCTCATGCTTCAAGAGGTCTGATTGTGGTCTTGAATGTTTTCGAGGGTGCTGAATCCGAATCCGAGGTCCGTTTTGCCCCTAGATGCAGAGGTTCCGCTGTACAGTACCCAAATGTTCATAAAACATAATTAATCTCCAACTTCATTATTTTTCAACGAGCAGGTGCTATTCTTACAGGAAATCTAACGCTGAACACGCCCATATATATGTTGATGGGTCTAAAATGCTTCCTTCATGTGTTTTTTTGCCGGAAAACTAACAAAAAAACCGTGGTTTTTCTTCAATCGTGAAGATTTTTGTTCACTATTCTGACGATTCTGCAAAACCTACAATACTTAGCCGAACCAACAAAATTGGTACTTGGTATACTTGGCAGATCCACCTCAAACAGTAAATTCAGAACCTTGCAATAGTTTAGTCTAAAACAGGTCGGCTCCCCATAGCTGCGAGATCCACCTCAACAGTGCACATTTCACTCCAAGTAAATTTCATTTCCTCTACGTTCCATTAGGCACTGATTAGGCTCCATTAGGTAAAGTTAGGCACAACACCTACAATACTTAGCCGAACCAACAAAATTTCGCCATATACTTGGTAAATTTCTGCGTCTAATGCGACCAAACGCGCCTCGGTAAGTGCAATAGCCGATTTTTGGCGACTGTTTTAAGTTTAAAACTGGGAATTTCTAAACTGGGAATTTGGTGTTTTTGCCGATATGGGTTAAAAGTTCAAACAGTCGCCAAACATCGGCTATTGTTGGTCGCATTCGACGCGGAAATGTACCAAGTATATGGCGAAATTTTGTTAAACAGTCGCCAAACCATCAAAATTTCGAGCTAATTCAATTCAATTTATTCACAAATGTTTACAGATATACATTTACAATTCGTTCGTATTCCAAATTGTTTTGAGCACATTCCCCAATACTATAATAGGTTAGGTTAGGGACCTGTCCAGGCCTCATTCTCTCCCGATTAATGTGTGCAACGATACAGAAAAATGATTTGGCAAGCTTAGACTAGTGTGAGGCAATTATGATAATTATTATCTTACATATAGGTTATGTTAATTATTTCTAGGCAGTACAGCAACAGCTTTACATAGTGCTACCTAAATAAATCTTATAATAAAATTTGCAGAATTGTGCTGGCGTTTTCGCTGTTTTTCAAATAATTAGTGATATAGATTCTTAGCTTCATTCTTGAAAGTACCGAAGTGTTTGGCTGTTTTCATTCTGTAGGGTAGCTGTTCACAAATTTTTGGCGCTAGCCAGGGTAGTTGCCTAGTGAAGAAATCATTATACGGCCGTGGAATGTCTGTTATTGCAGTCAAGTTTGCCCTAGTAGGTCTAATGTCCGGTTGCTTAACGAAATTGCCAATTTTTTTATAAACGTACAGCACTATTCTATATACATAGGATATTCTAGGTTTCATTACATCTAACTTTCTGTATAGAGTCTCAATGGGTGTGCGTCTACGCGATTTTGTAGCTATTCTCAAAACTGTGTTGACTGCCGTGTCCAGACAGAGGAAATTGCTACGATACGCCCCTCCCCATACTAAAATCCCATATATTAGGAGACTATATACATACGCATAGTAGATCATTTTAGGACATTTAGGACCATTTTCTTAGGACAATAAAACAATGGAATGATTTTCTTATCCGTTTCACAAGGTCTTGTATGTGAAATTTCCATTTTAGGTGCTGATCAAGTAACACTAAAAGAGAAACACTAAGTATCGTAGGTTTTGCAGAATCGTCAGAACAGTGAATCTTTTTCAATTACTATGGATTGTATGACATACATTACACTATTGTGTAATGGAGGGATACGAATTGTTATGGAGTACCAAGTTGACAATGTTGTAGCAGAAATACTTCGCTGGCACAGACATTTATAGAAAAAAAGAAAAACGCTGCAAATTTTACAAAAGGGTTAATTATTCTTTGATACCGGTTAATTGGGCAAAAATTTAATTCTGTCAATAAAAAAAAAAACGGACGGTAGACCCATGGTTCTACAGTCAGATCATTTAATAATGATTAATTTTACGCAATTTTTCCTCCCAAAAAATGTTTGTCGCCCTATACTAAGTCTTGTCGAATAGAAACAGTTTCTAGTAACCAACCGAACAATCATGTGATTACATTATTATGTTGCGTAACGCTTTTTAGCGCAACCTTTTTCCAAAAAATGGAAAGGTGCGCTCACCTCTTCGACATGTATGTTTTTTTTTTTTTTTTGTTTTTTTGTTTGTTTTTTTTTTTTTTTGTGTACAGAGCATCACGTCCGAGCGGCTCAACAGATTTTCATGAGGGTGGTCTCATTGTCATCAGCGAGTTCCGGGGGTGGTTATAGGCTACCTTGATTTTCCCTCCCTCATCCCCTTCATCGGTTTTCGGGAGGTCCTTCACGACGAAAGTTGTTTATCTCTGATGTGTAACTAAGGAGGCCTCAAAAGGGGGACGAAAGTTTTTGTCCGATTTCGTTGGTACAAGGGTCTATGGAATGAGCTTTTCAGGCTGATTCCAACGACTCCAAAACGATTTTTGCAGCCTGAGCCGTTCGTTACCTCTGATCGGCATAAGGTTTTATTACGCATCGGTCGTTAGGGTGCAGTTGTTTACGTAATGACCATCACGTGGATACTTTTGATGTGTTGTGTGGCATAGTTTGGTCGCTAGATACCTACTGTTTCTTAGTTTCTCTCGCTCATTAAATATATCGTAATAACAAAAAGGTTGCGCTCATCTATTCAATTCAATTGATGGCTTGTTTGTGTCGTGACGGGAAAAAAATTAAAACGTCCTGTTAATCATTATTAAATGATAAAAAAAATTTTTTATGTTTCAAATTTTTTTTCTTCAATTTCTTGTTTTGTTTTTTACTTGAAAAATATTTGACCTCCTGGGATCCATCAAAATTCCCATTTGATCGCAACAGTGAAATCGGATCGTTCCGGGACCCCCAAATATGGATTCTACGTCCAAAAATACTTCTAAAACGACACCTGACTCGATCAAAAGCCAAAAGCCTTTAAAAAAACCTCCCGTAGCCCCATTTTAGCCCCCATAGCTCCCCACGGGTTTGGGCGATCGGGCTGAAATTCTTGCGGGTACAACTAGATGGTAAACCGAGTATTTTGTCAAAATTTCAGATTAAAAAAAAAACGCTGCAAATTTTACACAAGGGTTTATTATTCTTTGATATACGTTACTTGCGCAGAAATTTAATTCGGACATTTCGGATTTAGAATGTAGACCTCTTGAAACGGATAATGTCAAATTTTGAACCCGATCGGAGTCGTCGACCCCCGTCGCGAAAACATAGGTGTATTATTCCAAGAATAATCAACCAAAATCCTACTGCCCAAAACGGCCCGGACTGCGTACGGCGCACAGTGGGGCCAAATGGCCAAAAATGGGAAAAAAATCATTATCTTTGAAATGAATTAGAGTTTTGACTTGGGAATGGTTTCATTCGATTCAGAATACAAGAATACATTAGAAAAGTATGTTTTCTGAAGTTTAAAATATTATTTTAACGCTAAATCTTGTGAATTTTGAAAAAAATTAATGTTAATAAAAGTGGGAAAGGGTGTGAAAAATTTCCTGTGATCATTTACCAACTTTTTGTAGAAAAAGTTGTCTTTTTCGTTTCAGAGGTCGTGGAATACGATGATAATGGTTGTTTGAATTAAGGTTTTTTTTTTATAAATATGTATGTAGGTATGTTATATAGGTAGGTTTTAGCTTCGGCAAAGTGCGTTGCTGATTATTGAGGTTCGGTCAGGTGATTGAGTAAATTTTGTTCCTTAGCTTTCGACGGTTTATTCCATCATAATTCCATCATAATTCTACATAATTCCTTCGCTTCCTCACTTAAAAAAAAAAAAAAAACGAAAACGAAACGAAACAAGGGAATTTCACCCTGAATTTTCGTCCGACTGGCTTCTGCCGTCGCGGACGTCGTCAGCCGTCTCTCAAGGAGGATCGGAACTTGTCTGACGATTGCGCTCATGGCTCCCCATTGCCTCGTCCCCCTGGGTTGGGAGGAGTTCGCCGTCCGATTGAACGCAGAAAATACTTGTATCGGTGACCCCGCTCCTCACGCGGTCACCCATCCAAGTACTAACCACGCCCGAAGTTGCTTAACTTCGCTGATCGAGGGCTTAGCTTTCGACGGTTTATTCCATCGTAATTCCATCATAATTCTACATAATTCCTTCGCTTCCTCACTTAATGGAAGAATCTTTTTCTTGGGCAGCGGCCTCAAAGTCTATCTTCTGCGTCTATCTCTATCTCTCTATCTCTCTATCTTCTGCGAGATCACCATGATTTTCTTCCAAATACCGTAGAATATTTCCATCCCCAAAATAAACGTTTGCCAAATCCGAATAAGCGATTTTTAACGATGACTTGTTCCCGGTATATCACGTCAGGACGAACTGACTTCAAACGAGACCACATTATTGCGAATGACAATCCGAAGAACGTAGTCAAGTCCAAACAGAACCTTGTTGATTCTTACACGTCGCGGAAATATTTTACGAACAACATCGGTACGAAGGCGAAGGTACATCGTTTTGTTTTCCAATAACAAAAGGAATGAGTGGGTGACGGCAAAGACGGTCTCGCTCTGTCTTTGATCACATTTTAATCCACTACACCTGAATACGGTGGAATATGTACAGTTTCTTGATAATGGTCAGAACGTCAAGAAAAAACAAATGAGCCAAACCAAAGGAAGGCGAAGCTCGTTTTTTCCATGCCTCTCAAGCTGTATTTCGCTATAAAAACCCAAATCTGGAGCTAATGTTCAAGCCATAATGTTTTGTAAAAATAATTAGTATTTCTTAGCGATACTACATGAATATATTACCAACATTATACCATTTAGGCATTTTTTCAATCACATAGAACGTGGTAGGCAATTTTCAAATTATACTCTCAAAAAGCTTAAAATCTCGAAATATCATGTTTCAGCCTCCATTTGGTTGTGAAAACAATTTTTAGCCACCGAAGGTCTTTCACTCTCTTATTCTACAGGTAATAAACTTACATTACCACATTAAATCCCTTTTTGGGTCACTTTGCAAAAATGGATTTTTTCCACCTTGGCCCCACTGTGCGGCGGACGGACCATTCGGTTTTTGAATCTAGACCTGTTTAAACGGATAATGTCAAATTTTGAGGCCGATCGGAGTCGTCGACCTCCGTCGCGAAAACATAGGTGTATTATTCCAAGAATAATAAACCAAAAATTAATTTGATGGGGTGAGGGGAGGGGGTGGGTCGAGTGGGAAAAATGGCGGGAACAAGCACCCCACTCCTCCCAATTGCGGCTGACGCTTCCTCTTTCTATTCCGTGGGGTTTTAACGATAAGAAACGTTTTGAATTGAATTGATTTGTATGCAGTGAATTGTGGGAATGGGTCGGTAGGTACGACGAGTAATGAGTCGCACTGCCTGGGTAGTAAAACTGGTTCAACCCCCTTAACGCAGTATAAACTCCCCAGAAAACAGTTTAAATTACCTGTTGTTGTTTGGTTAGCGTCAGAATTCCATTGTAGAGGTCAGTAGGTTGATGAGTGGTTTTGGTTTTGGCGCTGGAACTCGGGGCGTTCTGAAAAACCCCAAATACATTAGCTTATTTGGGGCGAGAGAGCGTCAAGAGCCACTCATGTCCGACTTACGTTTTCGGGAGGGATTTGAGGGGTGAAATCGGGATCGACTAGAAGAAAAGAGCAGAGGTTCGTGATTATTTTGGCGTTCGGGCAGACCACGCGAGTCATGCAATTGTCCATCAGTCGCGCTAAGGCCTTCGCTGAAAATTGCTGAAAAAATAAAATAAACAGATTACGTTAAAGGACAAACCTGTTGAATAACCATCCAGCATAGGGAACCATGAAAATCGGAATTCAAAGACGTTTCCCAAGTTCGATAGTGGACGGTGGCAAGGAAGAGTAAGAATAAGAATTCAGAAATATTGGACACATTGATGATGTCACGGGTGAGAGATCGTTTTATTGTCAGCATACAATCGTATTGGACAATCGTCACAATTCAACAATCTAAAGATGTAGCTATAACGTCAAGTAAAGTAGTGAGGCATGCTTTATTAAGGCTTTATGACTCAGGAGTCCAACCATCCGCTGCCACGAAAAAGTCCTCCAGAGAGTACGGTGCCAATGCTCTAAGAAACCGACCAGCATGAGCTGTGAAGGAGCGTTTATTCATCATGCGAACACTAAGAGATACACTGTTGAACAGTTTTATCGCCCACCAGTTCTTAGCCTCAAGCGCTGCATCCAGCCGAACGAAATCAGGCACATACTTGAAGGCATTCCATGTATAGTAATTGTGGGATGCGACGACGAATGCCCTAGAATTTTCATATGCGTGCAACAAGCATTCAAGAATGTACGAGGCTGGGCTAATAACATTTAGATCCCCTGAAAGCCTGACGACAGTCCTCACGGAACGATAGGCCTCCGACTACGCGAACCTCTGAGCCCCAAACACCAGTGATGCTGAAGGGGCAAACCCCCAGCATATGATCGCATAGGTGAATCAATTGGTAGACGATAACGAGTGAATGAGAGGAGAGTAAAGAATAAGGGAAAGGAACGTAAGTTCGACAAGAATAAACAGTACGAGGATCCGCCCTTGAGCAGCAACCGCTCGCTCTTTGCAGCCAATAATCCGACCATGGAATCTCCAGTCCTCCAGGAGCACCACCAGGCCCCGAAGGCACGCCTCCAGCTCCATCCCCGCCGTAGAACCTCAAATGGGGCACAAGCGGGAGACTGATAAACGCACAAACTTGCGAAACCGTAATAATAATTATTCAAGAATTACGTAACTCTTAGTTTGGTAAGAACTGTGATAAACCGGCCGATAGAGGTGAGAAGCGCCTCTGAATACCACCCATCAGCAACAAAGAAAACGAATGAACGATGAATTCGTGAAACACCCCATCCATCATCAATTTACCTGTAATTCTTCATTCTCCTCCTTTTTGATACTTTCCATCAGAGGTTTGACGATCGGAGTCAATTTCTCAGGAAGTTCGCCGAGAGCGACTAATGCTCCCGCTAAGGAGGCTTGAGACCTGAAAGAAAATCGTTGAGAGGATTTCTTATGCATTCTTATTCACACAACTGTCTGCGACGTACTCACATCACGTTCCATTTGTTTTGTTCGCTCAACGCGGACGTGATGGATTTCAGTATGGAGCTTCTCCGCTCTTGAAGGGGCTCCAAAACCTTGGGTTTCAGTCGATTGTGGTGCAGAATGTTACCGACGTGCACGTCCACAATTTGTTCCATTTGATCAAGCGTAATGAACTGGAAGTGGAAACCAAAACGGTGTGAATTAATCGAAAGGTGAAAAAGCTTACCGGATCAGAAATCTGTGATTGTTACCTTCGCACCAGCGATGGACTCTTCGATAGGAAGTTTGTAGTGTTTCATTAAAGCTATGAAGTCTTTGGTATCTTGTAACACACGTGAGTACGATGAGGCGATCTCGTCGTAATACAGTGACTCGTTTAAAAGGTTGAACAATCTGAAACATCGGCACGTGTCAACAACGGCATCATACTATTACGGGTGGAGGAAGTATGACGTACTTGGCAAGAAGTAGGCTAGGAGGGGGTTCGGGGGGAGTGAGGGAGCCCCATTCGGCGATGACCAACCCGATGACGAACCTCTGCAGGGCGGATTTGCTTTCGAGGTAGACCATGAGGACTTTGACATAACAGTCGATGGGGGACTCCATGTCGGCGGTGTACTCAATACCCGGCGCGGGTTGGACGAGGTACACGGATAAATGTCCTGGACAAAAATAGAGATGAGCAGAAATTAAAAAAATTAATTAAAAAACACTATACAACATTACAGGAAGGGGTTTTTGAGGGTTCGTAGGCGGTGGTCGAGTGTGGTGTCGTCATCGAGGTAATTTGGGACGTAGACTCGATCGCCAGGCCCGGAGATGGTGAGTGCGGCCCAATCCCATTTAATAATGGTGAGATGGGGCCCGCCAGTTTGAGGGGATAATCCATGAAATCAGCCCTTCAGCATACCACAAAGAAGTAAGCTATATCCGGTCTCCCAATTTTATTTTTTACTTTTTTATTTCATTTTATTTATTTATTTATTTTTTTTTTCTTGTTTGTGTCCAGCACCGAGATTTGTCAAAAATTGTTTTTAAAAAAACGGGACATGAAATCATCGCACATCGTCAGGTCGCAGAAAAGGCAACCGAATTCGGTCATGACAGAACTGATTAAAAGGCGAAAATATAAAGTAGGCCTTCTCCTAGTGAGTACTGCCTTTGGATCACAACATTGTCCTAAGGGCTGAACTTTCACGGAGGTAGAGGGGGCCGCATCTCCTGTCCGACCAAAACGGAGGGCTACAGGTGGGAGTTTTGAAGGGTTTTGGGATGGGCGTCGATTAAGTTGTTATATATTGAAGGAAAAGATTATGCGCGAAAGAAAAGCGTGTAAAAAGTGCGTGAAAAATTTTGTGTGTAAGAGAAGATTTTGGGCATAGAATCGATTTGTTGGATTACCAGACCTGTCCGATCAAACTTTTGGTTTATTATTCTTGGAATAACACACTTTTGTAATCGAGCCTCAAAACTGAACATTGTTCATTTCATGACACGTAGATTTAAAAAACGCTGCAAATTTTACACAAGGGTTTATTATTCTTTGATATAGGTTACTTGTGCGAAAATAAGTTCAGTGTCAATAAAGATGTTGGATTTTTTTTTTTTTTTTTTTTTCAAAATACCTGTTTTTACTCGGAAAATATTTGCCTTCCTGGGATCCTTAAAATATCCCATTTGTGGCCCCATGAAAGCCCTAAAGATCCCCACAGTGAAATCGGATCGTTCCGGGACCCCCAAAAATGGATTCTACGTCCAAAAATACTTCGAAAACGACACCTAACTTGTCCCCATAGCGGAAATCCTTCAGTGATGGTAAACCAAGTATTTTGTCAAAATTTCAGACTTAAAAAAAAAAAAATTGCCTACTGCCCAAAACGGACATTTCGGTTTTAAAATCTCGGCCTCTTGAAACGGATAATGTCAAAATTTAAAACATTTAATGTTGAGGCCGATCCGAGTCGTCGACCTCCGTCGCGATCACATAGGTGGATTATTCCAAGAATAATAAACCAAAACGAAATGTCCGTCCGCCGTCCGAGTCGTTTTGGGCAGGATTTTTTTCTTTTTAATCTGAAATTTTGACGGAATACTTGGTTTACCATCTAGTTGTGCCCGCAAGGTTTTCAGCCCGATCGCCCAAACCCGTGGCGCTAAAGAGAGGCTACGGGAGGGGTTTTCCTATATCCTAGAGGGGTAACCTATATCAAACTAAAATAAATTTGCAGCTTTTTTTCTTCTTTTTTCCCGGGGCTGTGGATACGTGCGGGCCGACCTTCCCAGATGGTTAAATAAACCAATTCATCAATCATCAACAGCCCACAGTGACTTGAGGCAGCGAAGCTTTGAAATCAGGATCACTAAAACCTGAATTTAGTACCCAACCTAACATATCCATAATCATCGGGTTTTCCTTTACTGCTTTATATTGTTTACCGAGCATTTTAGCAGCAACCAGTCTAGTGTGGGCAGCATTGGCATCCCGTTGAGCCTGTGGAGTCGTTTCCGATCCACCGATGTAGAACTTGATGTCCGAGCGGGAAGTGCAGTCGACACCTGTGATTTTCTGTAGATGCTTGGCCGTCGATTCCTGCAAGATGTCAGAGTGTGCAGGGTGAAGACTGTAACGAACAAAAACTCGGCCGAATGTTGCTAACCTTCATGAGGGGTTTCGGGTGGAGAATGAGGCTCTGGTCGAAGGGCAGTCTGGGCTGTTGCATCGTCAAGCACAGCCAGATAGATACGAAAGGGCAGGCTGCATGGAGGACGTCCGACAGTTGGCTGGTGCGGAGAACTTGACACCAAACCCGTTCGACTTCTTCGTGTATCGAAGGCTGGTGTTCGACGAGAGCTCGTTGAAACAGGTGCCGCAAAGTGGGTTGAAGATTCAACGACCAGGCCTGCAATATACAAATGTTGAACGTACTGTGTTTTCGGACAACAATTCAACATGGGATTCACTCACTTGGAAGGTCTGCTGACCAGGAAGGCAGCTAAGAGTTCGAAGAGCCGCAGCCCGGACGCTCGAGTTGTTGTGTTCGAGTAAGCTCCACAACCTTTGGATCAACTCCCCGACAGTTTCGTCAGCCCTGAAAAGGGGAACAAAATTGTTTGGGAATCGTCACAAACAAAATCAGCGCCATGCAGTTTGTCGCTCACCTTATCATGGCGCAAATGTTGGGTTTGAGCAGCAACTGGGAGAGTAAAGGTATGAAAGTAACAGCCGCAGGCGTCAAGTCGTCCTGTTCCGGAATGAGCCGACAAAGCGTGTTCAAAATGGTAAGAGCGTAGTCGGAATGGTCTGAAGCGAGTAAATTAACCGCCGTACTCAAAGCTCCACCGGCCACAGCGCTAACGTCGTCCACAGGATCGCAAAGCGCTTTGTGGAGAGAGTTGAACGCCACGGGCAGTATGCTCCCCAGTAAATCCTGAAAACCGAGATATACAAAGTCTCAATTCGTTGTTATTTGCAGCAACGACTGCCACTCTCAGTCACCAAATGAACTACTCCGCCAGGTGCACCTCGATGTTTCAGGCAGAAACTATTGCGATTGACGAGCCTGCAGACAAGAAACACTAACGCGTCTCTAGATCCTTTCGGACAGCCAGGCATCAATTAAGGCACTAACAACTCCATCATCGAGTGGTACGGGACTGTGTGTAGATCCTCAACGCCATGGCGAAACGGAACAGGGCCATCCTGGACCGGGTTCCAGGGCACAATGGTATCTCAGGGAACCAGCAAGCTAACACTTTAGCCAGAAGGGGCTATCGACGCCGGCAGTTGGCGCCACTAACAGGTGAATGCATTCACGAACTATCCGTTCACAACTCGCGGGAGCCAATAGTAGTCGCCCGGTCAGAGGTCTGGTCAGAGACCTCTGACTTTTTGGGTCTATGGCCTCAGTGAAGGAGGCGAACTCTTTATGGATAAATTTGGGCTGACACACGGTACCTGCAATCAAATTCTACGCTGTTCTTTGCTGCAAAGGTAACAGGACTAGTCCCATCCACCACCAATGAACAAGTGCAGTGGTACTTTATGAAGCTGATATTTGGCCTGCACACCCCTAACTACTTTGTCTATCTCGAGGCTGCAGCAGATCCAATCTGAGCGACTACGGATTTGCTCCCGCGAGCTGTGAAGTGAGCGGCGAAAAGTGAAAGTGCATTCGAGCAGATACAAGCTTGCTCCCGGTCGACGTTGCCAGTACAAATTTGCTCCCAATACGAAAGAATACAATAATAGGGAGGAGATAACCGCAAATCGACTGTTTCCTATTTGTCTCGAGGCTCGTTAGTACTCATTACAAGGAAAAACGCTGCAAATTATACACGAGGGTTTATTATTCTTTGATGTAGGTTACTTGGGCCAAAATTAATTCTGTCTGTAAAAAATTAATTTTTTTTTTTCAAAATTAAATAAACTTATTTTTTTCAAAATTAAAAAAAAAATTCGAAATTGTTATTCACTCGAAAAATATTTGCCCACCTGGGATCCTTCAAAAATCCTATTTGTAGCCCCATGAAAGCCCTATAGATCCCCAAAGTGAAACCTGATCGTTCAGGGACCCCCAAAAATGGATTCTACGTCCAAAAAGACTTCGAAAACGACACCTAACTCGATCCCGTAGCCAAAACCCTTTTAAAAAACCCTCCCGTAGCCCCATTTTAGCCCCATAGCGCCCCACGGATTTGGCCGATTGGGCTGAAAACCATGCGGGCACAACTAGATGGTGAACCGAGTATTTTGTCAGAATTTCAGATTTGTAGCGTCTAAAAAAAGAAATCCTATCACCTAAAGCGGCCTGGCCGGCGCACAGTGGGCTAGATCGCATAATTAGGTGGAAAAACCCCCATTTTGAAAGTTACCAGAATGCGATTCTAATAGGTGGGTTTCATAGAGGTTTTGTTTGCGAACTCTGCCCTTGAAGGGGGGGGGGGGGCCAATGTTTACACCGAGAGGCGTGAAACTATCGGAATACTCGATTTATCTCTTTTCTCACTTCATAATGTGTTTGTCTGCTGTGGTGTCCAGTTGCTCTTCAGAATTAATTTGACGATGGAGAGTTCCACCTAAGGTAGGTAGAAAACATCCTTCAAAGTCGACATTTGATTAATTTCAATTTTTTTGCTGTTCCTGCTAAAAAAAAAACTATGAAAAAGTCGATTAAATTAGCTTTTAGCTTTAATTAGCTTTAATTAGCTTTAGCTTGCGTATTACTAAAATCGCAGGTAATTGCAGGATCTATCAGGTGATCTACTCGAGTTCTATTCGAGAAATATGAAAAAAACGGGCCGTTAGCACCCCGCGATAAGGCGTAATGTTGATGTCGAGTTTCTTGGAATATCTCATATTTTATGACAATTTTTGACACAAAAACGAGTATAATTCATGAAATGTTAACTTTATCAAGTGGAGGGCAGTCTAAACCGACTCAGTACTTGAAAATACATTGAAAAAGCGATTTTTAGCCAATACGATACTTATTTTGAGTTTTTTCCACCTAATTATGCGATCTAGCCCACTGTGCGGCGGAGGGAACATTAAATGAGGGAAACTTTCATTTTTATAGAATTTTTTATATAATATATAAAAAATTCTATAAAATATATTATATTTAGAACCTAACGATGTTGAAACGTGAAATGACAAATTTTGTGGCCGATTCCAAAAAACAAAGCTCACCAAGGTGGACACACAATTTGAGGCCAAACTACAAAAGCCAACATCAGGAGGGTTTGTAATATTCATGCATAGAGAATAGCGCGAGTGAGAAACAATAATTATTCGTAAACGATGAATTGTAATCGTCAGTTCACTCCAAATAAGTAAGAAAAATACCAATTCATCACTACGCAATTTTCATCGGTAAAAAGCGAAACGTTTTTTCAAGTAATTACTCTCCCGGACGATAATATCGCATTATGTTGAGCGGAATTCAAATGAATTGGGATGAAATAATTTCAATGTAATTATTACATTTAACAAAAACAAAAAAACACCATCTTCTGGTCGAAAGGCTGAAAAATGACTAAACCGGCCAGTGACATGAAAACATAGGCGTAATATTCCCAGAATAATAAACCAAAAGTGGCTTAATAGGCTTTGGCTTGCCATTCTGTGACCCACGGGAAGTCAGAGATGTGTTTTGCGAGTGGGTGGTGAACAAATCAAATGAAGATAGAAAGAAATTGTTCAGTTTCGAGGAGTAGGAATCCCAATCTGTACCTTACCTCTGTTTCGAATGAAACGCGGTTTCCTCCTGACCTGTGTGGGCATGCTAGTCCGCAGCTGTTTGCAAGGCACTTCACGCTCACTTTAATAGGGAATTTCAACAGCCCTGGCCCTAACATCTACGTATTCGTCCAGGTTTTACTTCAGTTAAGAGAGGTACTACTACGTATGCGAGGCTGAGCTCAATCTGTCTAACCATACCGGGGTATGGCATGCCCCGGGAGCAAGTTTGAACCTCACATTTCTGGGAACAAATTGGTCATGCAAATTGGGAGCAAGTAGGTCAGTAAAGGACGCTCCAGGGAGCAAGTTTGCGGACCCCCCTCTAACCAGACCAGATCTCCGATCACTGAACTGACCTCAGACCAGAGTAGAATTTGACATCAGGTACCGAGTGTCAGCCCAAATTTATCCATAAAGAGTCCACCTTCTCCAACACCACTGAGGCAATCAACCCCAGGAGTCAAACGTCTCTGATCAAACCTCTGACTTCTCAGTGCCTGCTGAATGATTCTCCGCCATTACACAAACACAACCCCATTTAGGGACTCTTTCACGACATAAAATTTAGGTACTATAAATTTACACCGCATGTGTCTGTTTCGAATAATTATCATAAAGCGAAAATAAAAACCACAGCATATCGTACCTGCCGCACTGCAAACATGTACTTGATTCCTAACAGTCCACCGTGCCGGGTTTCCCAATCATTTTGTTCAAGCAGCTCCAGCAACACTTTAAGTACAGCGAGAACCCTTTCCTTCTCCATTAAATCTAAAACCGACCCTGAAAAACATCAAAACTATCATTAATTTAAAAATAAAATAAAAAATAAAAATACACTGCCAAGGAGATGGCACAGCAGCTTCCTCGTTACAATCAAAGTGACACCGTTATAAAATAGAAAATAAAGAAATCTTCAGATGAAAGATGTTGAGGTAATTGGTCAAACTTCCTAAAGATTCGTTCTGGCATTTTACAGACAGAAGGAAATTTAATTACTTAAATCGGATGAAATCTGTGGTTATTAGGGCTGTAACAACGAAATTTAATTAATTCCACGTAAGCGCATGCGCAGAGCGTACCGCTAGTTCGATCACGATTAAATTTATATGAGAAGGGGCCTTGTGCGTATAATACTATAAAATATGAGCGAAATTGAATCAAAATTGTGAAAGTTATGCCTGTTTCAAGAATTACACGTTAGCGCATGCGCAGAGCCTACCGCTGATTCAATTGTGATGAAATTCGTATGGGACCTCAAGGAGCCTTATCCGCATAATCCCTCAAAATTTGAGCTAAATTCATTCAAAATTGTGGAAATTATGGCTGTAACAAGGAAATGCGGAAAGCCGACAGACCCACAGACACGGAACCAAATTTGTTCAGTAGGCTATGAAACGCAAAATGCGAGTGGAAATTATGAATTCGGACAACAAAAATTGTTTGGCTCCCGAAAGTGAACACAAGGCTTCCGCTGCTTCGCGGACTCGGAAGCAAAAAATCTTTGATAGCATATTTACTAAAAGACAAAGTGAAAGCTTAGTTTATAAGTTATGAGCGAAAAACTGAAAACAATTACGACATTTCAAGGTTTTTCGCCACTCCCCAAGTTAGCACAGGGTCCTCGAATTGGATAGCTTGACAGAGTCATCCCACGGCCGGAAATAGGTTAATTGGGCTAAACAGTAACTGTTTAGCCCAATTAACCTATCAACTGTTGATAGTTATAATAACTATCAACTGTTGATAGTTATAATTTGGTGAACTCACCTAACGCTTGAGCGCACGTCTCCCTGACTGGGGCTACAACTTGGTCGCTGACGAAGTCTCCAAATCGGTCCAAAGTGAGGACGCAGACTAGACGGAGAGCCATGTCTTCCAGCCAACTTTGATGACTTTCTCCCATCTGAAAAGGTGAGTGTCGTGGTTGAGTGAATGGAGATTCCCCCAGCAAGGATCAACTGGTTTTGTCTGAACGTACCAAACTGGCGGCGACGTCGGCGGATTTCCCACCGCACCGACCTTGAGTCTTCATCAGGTGCCGCAGCGCCGTGCCAGCCCCGTGTCGGACTTCCCATTGAGAACTGAAGAGGTTCGTGTTCAGTTGAATACAGAACCAATCCAACGGCCAGTCGACAACCTGAGAATTTCAGTGTTTGAAGATCCGTCCAGGGTTGGGCACATTTTAATTAATCGGTACCTAAATGTGAATTAATTCACATTCACAACTTTGACTGTAAATTAAATTAAATTCACAAAAATTTGAATAACTACTACAATAAAACCTGGGAATTTTGTAACTTTAAAAATAAATCTGTTAATTTTTTTAATTCACAACTAAATATGTCAATTATTTTTATTATTTTATTTTATTTATTTTATTTTATTTTATTTTTTTTGTTGACAAATATAATAATGAATCCGCTTAATTATATTATAATGAATCCTTTTTAATTTACGGCGAAACAAATCAAACTCGTCGTAATTCCATTCCTCGCGAGTCCGCTGACCAGTAATTTTGGATACTCTGAGAAAACCCGATGATCATAATTTTTGTAAGTTTCCAGTGACCCCCCATTTGGGTCACGACAATTTGGTTTTGGTTGCTCTGTTTAAAATCTGTACAGAAAAAACCTGAATGAAATCAGCATGAATTCAAAGTCTGAGATAACTCGGACCAAAAGGTGGATTTGACTGTAATTCGCCGCAATTAAAAAAAAAATCACATAATAATACTATGTGAACCTATTAGGTACCTATATATTTGTGAATTAAAAAAAAATCACTTATTTAGTTGTGAAATTCACAAATGATTTGTGATTTCAAATATATTCACAGATTTATTTGTGAACTTAAAAAAAAAATCGCAGGTTTTTGTAATTATGTACATTTTTGTGAATTTAATTTACATAAGAAGTTGAGAATGTGAATTAATTAAAATTTGCCTCCATTCAGGAAGATGTGTCCAATCCTTAACTTACATCAGGCGGCCAGGTGTTTGTGTTGTCCGGCACGGGATAAGTGACGCTCTCGTCAAACGACGCTCTCACTTCCAGTTTGGCCCTTTTTTTGTCAGGGCTGTCCTCGTCGTCATCCAGACATTTGGACCGCTGGCGGAGTATCGCCTGACGAGCTTTTCGCCGGGCTCTGTTCGCTTCGCGGCAACTCAGCCCCACCACCTCACCAACGTTCGCCTGCACAAATCACAGCGGTTGAAAACATGTATGCAACTTCCTCGCTGGTCATTTCCTAGAACGGTAAGTTAGAGACAGCTGACTGGCCTCTTTAGAAGATCTTCTAACGAGGCCAGTCAGCTGTAACATGCAGTTTGCACAGTTGGCATGCTGAAGCGGCAACTAGATTTTGGCACTTCTGCTAAAGGTTGCTTGAACCCAACAACGGTGAATTCGCCGATGTAGCCTACAACTAGAGCTCTCGTGGAGGTAAGTTCCCCAAGGAGGGCACGTCCGAGGTGTGCAAGTGCTGGGCACTCGAAGATGATGAAGGAGGCGGTTTCTTCAGCCACCATGCGTTTGCTGTGAGCGTTGGGAGATGTTGCCATCTATTGGAGTATTGTTAGATCATTCACCAGTTGAAGGTTCCTCTGTAGGAAGATTGAAGGCTGGCTCCAAACCAAAAAAAGTGATTTGAGAGCCCCGTCTGGTCGTAGTGTCAGATTGTTGGTTGCCTGAGATACCTCTGTGCCCGGGACCCACTCAACGGAGACCCTGTTGCGTTTCGCCAGGGTGTTGAATATCATATATTGTTGATTCTGCACACAGTCCCGTACCACTCTTGACGAAATGGATGGTGCTGTTAGTGCGTAGTATAAAGACTGCACTGCTCAGGAAAAGAGCAGTAAGCCAATAGAGCCACCCTTATTCATCACCCGTCACCCCCTGCATCACCACGGCCTCCTAGCGTTCTATTATGACGTCAGCAGTACATTCCTGCAGTCCGTAAAATTAAACTGAATTGTATGATGGGGGGGGGGGGGGGGCTGCAAATAAGCTGTAAATCGTTCTAATCCCTTCAGTTAGGCGTGGATACAAACATCTTGAGTTTGCACCATCGCATGAGGTCTGCGTTTTTTATGGCAGTCAAAAAAAACCACCTTGCCCTTCCCTCCCCCAAAAAGTCGCACTTTTTTCATTTTGTCCCTTATAACTCCTAACTAAGTACTTCTTCACAAATGCTTCTATTTGGTCAAAGAAAGAGCATTGCGTCGATTGAACCCCTCTATTTTAGAATATGACCAATTTATAAGGCACCTAGAGAACATCGGCTGAAAACCTACATTTTTTCCAAGTGTTGGATAAAAAAAATTTAAATTGTCTGTACGGAATACTGGAGGGCCAGCCAACCGCAACTCCTTCCGCCCTGAGCGTTCCCCTAAATTATCCCAACCGCTAGAAGTAACATAGAATAAAGATGACCATGTGGCGGCCTGCTGATAGCTCTAACCATCTCAAGCAGTTGCCACTGGAAAAAAAAAAAAAATTCGGTCACTCTCCTAAAATAATAAGATAAAAGTTAGAGGATTCATTTGGAAGGTGAAATCTATTTTTACCCCTTATTTGGTCAACTTTCAGAGATCAGCGGTTTTCCCCTCACTAGACACCCTTTTTATGCCTTTGCGTTTGAGGGGGGGGGGGAGGGATTTTTTCCTTGTCCCCCTCCACAGCCATTGCCTTCCCTGAACAATCACGAGGAACATCCTGCTCAGTTCAAAGACCATCTCACACACTTCGAAAAACCTCCCCTATCACACTGTAGGAAACACCCTGTGAGCCGACGAGCAGTCAGACAACAAGTGAGGGAAAAAGGGAAATATGGCGTCGAGTAAGGGGTAGTAATGTCGTATGCTACCTACCGAGAGTCCGCTATCTACGAGGGCCACTGCAGCGTGTCGTATGCTACCTACTCTGCTTTCCGTTCTTTGTAATCTCTATCGCTATCGATGTTTGTTGTGACCATCCGTTGTGACTGAATCGGCTCGACAATTTTATCAGACCAGTGGAAGGCATACGCAACCCTTAAATTACCTTCATGGATTCAATCAATCAGTTTTTATTGCAAAAGCCAAACTGGCATAGCAGATTCCTTCATAAAACCGTCAACCACTCTGAAAATTTCATTGCTCCTCGTACTGGCGCCCATACCCTAACTATTGAGTGCCTGTGGAGGCACGTGAAGGCGAGGTATAAAATAAAGGAGAGACGGGCTGAAAGTTTATTGGAACAGCAACTCATTGAGGAATGGTGGACGTCGGTCAACCCAGACAACGAATTTAACGCTTTTTTTTAACGATTTGAGGGCAACCACTCAATGAGAACGAGTTTTGACGAGTGTCGAGGATCTTCCTTATTTGAAGAACTACCTACTAGAGGTAAGACAACCGCAGACTTTTTTAGGGGAGTAGGTAAGTAGCATGCGGGCCTGGTAGGTAGCATACGACACTGGGATTTCGTATATGACAGTTTCGTTAATCTTGACTACAGATGGTCACATTTTGTGCATACCATCTCGAGCATGGCTCACCAGGCTTTCCCTACTATTCGTAGAAAACCCTTTAAAAAGAATCCGAAGCCCTGGTTTACTGAATCGTTAAAAAAAATGAAAATCTTAGTCCGCCAAAATAAAACTCAAACCGAGTATGATTCTAATCCCAAATTAAAAGCAAACTACCTTTCCCTCCGTAATGAGTATAAGAAAGCGATCAAAGCGGCTCTAGTATCCTACCACGAAAAAGACATTTTTGCGTCCGGAAACCCATCAAAGAAGATGTGGGAATACATCAACGAAAACCGCAATCAAACGAGGAAGGCTCCTAGAAACCTAAAATACACAGCTGACGACTTTAACTCATATTTCGCATCAGTAGCTTCAAAAACCATAGCAAATCTGCCCTCAGTAACCCAAAACCCCCTTGATTTTGAGATCAATCCTGCGGCTGAGCTTCGTTTTTCATCACTGGAACCCGAACAAGTATTCAAAATTATATTATCTTTGAAAAATTCGAATGGTTGCGACTTTTATGGCTTATCTTCCAAAATGATTAAACATGTAGCACTGGCCATTGTTTACCCCCTGACTCATCTGATAAACGAGGCCATTTGTTCAAATTTCTTTCCTTCAGTTTTGAAAGTCGCAGAAGTGATTCCTTTGCACAAGAAGGGGGATACAGATGATATGTCCAACTACCGGCCTATTTCTAAACTCCCTTTGTTCTCGAAGGTATTTGAAAAAGCTATTAATAGGCAGATAAAAGATCACTTCGAGGATAACAATCTATTTGTCTCGGATCAGTACGGATTCAGAACAGGACGGACGACTGAGCAAGCAGTTTTGTGTATTTCAAGTCAAATTTGTGAACATTTTGAAAGAGGTCACTATGTTTCAGCAACAATGGTTGATGTTTCAAAGTGTTTTGATTGTGTGCCTCATAAACTGTTGCTGGCAAAATTACGATCGTACAAATTCTCCGCTGAAGCCGCAACCTTGATTAAGTCTTACTTGCATAATAGAGTCCAAGCTGTCCGCCTAAATGGTACTGTCTCCGAATTGTCACAAATCGGAGACTTATCCGTAGTTCAAGGTAGCGTTCTAGGACCCACTCTCTTCCTGATATTTTCAAATGATCTTCCTCAACATTCAAATAAAAGGACTGTTATGTTTGCGGATGACTCAACGGTTCTTTCATCAGATTCTTCGTTGGCTGCCCTGGTAGAAAATGCAGATAGTACTGTCGGCGCTATTCGACATTGGTTCCATAAAAACCGTCTCGCTGTTAATGATTCAAAAACGGAGGTGATGTATTTTGGATTAAGGGACTTATCGCTGGCAGTGAGTGTTGGTAACCCTCAGTCCGTTAAAATGTTGGGTGTTGTACTGGATCCGAAACTGAGTTGGAGGCCTCACTGTGAACAGCTGGCCGCGTCCTTAAATAGCGTTTCCTTCCTTTTGCGAAGACTTTCCGACAAGCTTCCCAAGACTGCCGTTCTTGCTGCCTACTATTCAGTTTTTCAAAGTAGGGCTGGATATTGCATCCTTTGCTGGGGCCACTCGCCACACAGCGCCATTGTATTCAGCAGTCAAAGGAGAGCTGTCAGAGCTATCATGGGCCTAAACTATCGGAAGGACTGCAGAGATGCTTTTCAGGAGCTGGGAATACTAACAGTACCAGCCCTGTACATCCTCGCTTGCCTTACCTATGTGCGGAAAAATATCACCTCATTCCCCTCAGCCTCACACACTCACAATACACGAAGTGCCAGTCAGCTTTCGTTGCCCCACTCTCGTTTGGACGTCAGTAGAACTTCTACATCGTGGTGGGGAAAAAAATTTTTTAATGCTCTTCCAAAATCTGTCCGAGAAGAGCCTGTGCCAAAATTTAGAATCTCATGTAAATCCCGACTGTCACAAATGGTGCCTTACTCATTTGAAGACTTTTTTCTCAACATCAATCCAGTGAAACGTCTTTAACGTGTACATGCCCTTAATTCATCAATTTACGATTTAATGTTACCATCTTACTTTGTATTTTCAGGCCTAACTTTAATTAACCGTGACCATTGTCAAAAACACTCTGTGTAATATGGCAAATAAAACGCTTTCTGATTCTGATTTCTGATTCTGACTAGTACCGAGTAAGGTCAGCTGTTTGTCAGAGCCATTATGATGTCACAATCACGAGGACCAGAAAATCGTCGTGTAGTGAGAACAGACTCGACTACGACCATGGTAGGTCGTCAGACGTTCGTAGATGAGGGGGGGGGGGGGAGATGCCGTGATTGTGATGTCTTAAAAGCCACTCCGACAGCTGATCCTACTCGACGCCATAATACAATATATTAACAAGGGAAATATTATTTTCCTTTTTCCCCTCACTTGTCATCTCGGTAAGTCGGCATTGCTCGCGTCGGTGTTTCCGACTGTGTGATAACCTGGTACACTCCCCCTCTCTCAAAACTCGCCTTGTTCCTATTTTTGACCACTTTTGGTTCACTCGCCGAGCTGGTTTTTTTTTTTTTTTTTTCCTGACCGCTAGAAATACCTTAGAATAAAAAAGTAATGATTCCAATTCTACTTCTGCTTCCTCCGTTCAAATGGCACACCCACTCGTCCAATAATTTTAAAATATCGTCAAGATCGAATTTGACGTACCTTAGACGGAGAATTTTCAATTTTCACTTCAATTTTAAGGTCATCGACAGTGTACAATGCTGAAGTGTCAAAACCCAATTTGGCGGCCTGTCCCAATCCAAGTTTATCGTTGAGAAGCTCCTTCTGCTTGGCCAGGCTCTCTTGTGACGCACCTGCGAAAGTAAATTGAGATACAATAACGAAACAGAAAAGCTTTCTTTATTGCGAAAATCACCGGGGTGGAACAATCGTGAAAAACAAGTAAAAACGTTCATTTAGTGAAGACTGACGCAGCTCGAACCGAATGATACGAGATAGTTTACGAATAAGTGAAAAATACGACTGCAGGGGGTAATATGCATTGAGATATTGTAGAAAGGACCTTTCTACCTTTCTGAAAGGTGTCTCTTAATCATTAATACGTTTGTATCACGTACTGTTCAAGTTTAGCGCGTATTTATTTACAAGAATTGACACAGCCTGCAGCAGTAAGATATGTCCTATAGAGCCTTGAATGGCCAAGTTTGTGGGTAGGGACGAGTACAGGAGGAGGAGCGGCCTTCAGGTTAGGGATGCAAGTGTTTTAGATTTAATCAAAAGTTCGATTTTTTACTGCAATTTTCGATTTTTGTAATCGATTGGTTGTAGGGTAAGGTCGTGTACCTTGAGTCGCATGTACCTACCTCGAGTTATTTTTGAGATAGGTAGAAGGGACAGCCATATTTGGCGACCCTCAAAAACTACTACCTCCAGGACAACACTGATTTCTTCACTAATAACGTTTACGAAGTGATGAAAATTGTCCAAGCTTTTCATGGTCCTGAGCAAACTGTAATTGATATTTTCCAAATTTTTTTGCCAAGCGAAGTACAATATTCAGCAGACCAGATATTTCAAAAAAATATTTTTGGGGGGATTTATTCAAAAATTCTTCATTTTTCACTCGAAAAATATTTGACCTCCTGGGATCCCTCAAAAATCTCATTTGTAGCCCCATGAAAGCCCCATAGATCCCCACAGTGAAATCGGATCGTTCCGGGACCCCCAATAATGGATTCTACGTCCAAAAATACTTCTAAAACGACAACTAACTCGATCCCATCGCCGAAAACCCCTCGTAGCCCAAAACGGCTCGGACGGCGGACGGCGGACGAACTTTTCGGTTTTGAAATCTAGACCACTCGAAACGGAGAATGTCAAATTTTGAGACCGATCGGAGTCGTCGACCTCCGTCGCGATTACGTAGGTGTATTGTTCCAAGAATAATAAACCAAAAATTGATATTGAACTAAAAACGCTACAAATTTTACACAAGGGTTTACTATTCTTTGATGTAGATTAACTGTGCAAAAATTATTTCTGTCATTAAGAAAATATTTTTGAAAATTGAATTTTCTGTACAATGTTTGGACTCGAAAAAATGGATTATGCGTCCCAAATTACACGGAAAAGGACAACTTATTAAATAATCAAATTTTGGAGATCTCCTGGGACCCCTAACGTACGGAGGATGCTGCGAGATAGTGGGAATCCATCATATAAAAAGACGATTTCAGAAGTAGTCTATTTCCACGATAAATAAAATAACTTGTAGACGTTTCGGTTGACTAGACCATCATTGTACTGATGGTCTAGTCAACCGAAACTCGTTTACAAGTTGTTATTTTATTTATCGTGGAAATAGACTACTTCTGAAATCGTTTTTTATCTCCAGGGATCCTTCAAAAAATTGCATTACGCAGCCACCAACGACACAAACACCACAAGTTACAAGAAGAGGTGGATTTGTAAGCAGGTCCGTTGTGATAACTCCTGTCCCAACGAATTTCGAGCCACTAAATATGTCAAGACCCCCATCAAAACCCGGCACCTCCACGTTGGTCCATCCCGGGCACACCAGAATGGTGTGGCTAACGCCGGAGAGGACAGGAGGGTCCGCAGTACTCCAAATATGTACCAAATAATGTAGTTTCACATAGATATGAAGTTCTTTCATAGCCCAAGGACTATATTTTTTTTTAGCCCAATGGGGTAATCACACTGTCGGAAACTCCCCGCCGGCCGACGAGTGGCGATTTACATTGAAATCATGGGCATAGACCGGCGGGGGGGAGGGCCGAGCCGCCGGGTAGACGAAACCCTCTCCTTCCCTCAGCTATGAACGCCGGACGTCGGGCACCAAGTCGTGCAGTGCGAACTGCTCCCACGGCCCGACGGATCGCGAGGCGTCCGGCGTTCATAGCTGAGGGAAGGAGAGGGTATCGTCTACCCGGCGGCTCGGCCCTCCCCCCCGCGGGTCTATGCCCATGATTCCAATGTAAATCGCCACTCGTCGGCCGTCGGGGAGTTTCTGACAGTGTGATTACCCCACAACAGTGATTTTTAGCACAAAATGTGAAAAATTGCCATAAATTAAGTGCTGTGGTGTTTGCCAATAAAACTCTTTCAGGGCTGTGAATTGTGACAACGCAATAATTAGGTAAACTGAAAAGTGTGGGGATGAACCCACTAGAAGAAAATAAGTCAGAAAAATGTTTGCTAAATTTCCTGATATCCACCCTGGGCTATGAAGTAACAAAAACCAACAACAGGGTAGAGCAAAATAGAGACTTTTAATAAAAATAGAAATTAATAAATGAATAGCGACTCTGAATTTTTAAGTTTTACGAGACAAATTAACTTTAATAGCTTCTCAGGGTTCAGTCACAGGTATAACCAGTAGCGGTACAGACGAAAGGAATCAAATATAATTATTTCGTATAAATACCTGTTCCAACGGCCGTGGACTTAAATTATAAAATATATCGAGGTAGGTACCAACGTTATCAGTCTCATACGATTGATTTTGATTGGGACTTGCTGATTAAGGTATTTTCTACAATTTTTATGACGCGGGGAAGCAAGACGGAGATCGACGGAGTTGGGAGTCGAACTGATAGAAAGGCCGTAGGATGACGTCACAAAACCTGATTCCCAAAGTCGAAGTTTCCAGTCCAAAATCTGAAACTGACCAAGGAAACGGGTCCCGGTTACGACATGATTGCGAGGATTGTTCCATGTGGATAAAGCGACGGCAAATAGCAAATTTATGGACGCAACAGCAATTTAGCAGATGGTCGAGACGAGTCCTGAAGAAAATTTGAAGCATATCAAAATCTGTGGCTCACCGGTACGGTAGAATTTCTCAGCCGAGTTGTCTTCGAATCCCAGTAGGCGGACTCCCATGTAGTGTTAGTTGTCGGCAGATTCAAGAAGAGATCGAAAGGGACTGAGAACTCGATCGACGGCTTGAAGAAGATAGACAGCGAGAGAGAGAGAATTTAAATGGCAGAACTGAGAGAAACTTCCATAAACTGGACTCCAATATAACGGTGAAATTGGGCAGACAAAATTTCGGCTTCGAGATCGAAAACGGGAAAATGTTCCATTCCCGACAAAAAAGGTTACTCTCCCTCGGCTGAAGCAGGGTGACCAACATTCCGCGACAGTTTCCTCGGAGTTTCTCCATAATTCCACACTTAATCTGATGATTACTATGATGACGAACGGGAATAAAATAATAAATTCCTTCTTGTATTTTCGGCCAAGAACATTTTCACACTTATACGGAAAAATAAAGGTTACTTCCACTGGCCGGTGGAGCTCCTGGGCACAGACTCCGTAAGGTCTATGACCCCCGGTTGGCGACTTTGCCGCCGAAACCGCGTTTAAGTCTGTGGCGGGAGGAAAAAAAAGTTTTACGCTACACACCCCTCTTCAGCGGTTGAGGTGGGCAGGTAAGGTTTGAGCTTGGAAGGATGCCAGGATCCAGAATCTCTTCCTTGACTGTCTTTTAACTGGCACGTACCTCCAGCACTGACAGAGGTTACCGTGAAGGGTCCTTCGAACTTTGGATTAAGCTTCGCAGCTACTCGATCAGCGGCTGAAGACAGAGTAAAGGTCTTCCGAAGAACCTGGTCTCCCATTCTGAAAAGATCCGGACGGCGACGAAGGTTGTAGCGCTGACTCTGGCTGATACTGGCCTTCAGGAGGTTCTGTTCAACAAGATGACTAAGTTCTTTCATCTTCTTCATCCGGTCAGCCCATTCTCCAGCGTGAGCGCTATGATCGGAAGGGTCTAAAGCGTCAGTATTACTGGGCGATACCTTTCTGAAATGAGAATTTACAGGTGTCAATTCCCTTCCAAAATTAAGGAATGCAGGAGAATATTTCGTGCATCCGTGAACGGCACTGTTGAGGGCAAATTGAAGTTCGCCCAGGTACTTATCCCATTTAGTGTGGCGCTCTTTATCCAGGTAAGTTATTATGAGTTGCCTGATATTCCTGTTTGCTCTCTCCGTTGGATTCGCTTGGCAGTGGTAGAGTGGTGTTGTGCGATGCTCGATACCACAAGCCTCTGCCAAAGAGCGGACAGCAGAACTAACAAAGTTGGTGGCGTTATCGGTAATCAACATGGCGGGAGTACCAAAACGGTTCAGGATAACTGATCTGAACTTACTCAAGATGGTAGCAGAAGTAGCTGTTCGGATAGGCACAAGCTCCACCCATTTGGTAAAGATATCTTCAAAAACCAGAAGGTATTTATTTCCGTTAGAGCTAGGCGGAAATGGTCCCATAATGTCAGTAGAGACAGTATGCCACGGGGTGGTAAGATAGCGAGGATACATAAGCCCGCGGGGCGCCGTATTCTGGGGTTTTACTCTTTGGCAAGTGTCACATCTCTGGACATACCGTACCACGTCTTGGTACATGCCAGGCCAGTAATATTGCCGTCCGACACGCCAATGGGTTTTAGCAATTCCCAAGTGCCCCGCTTGAGGGTCGTCGTGACATTCCACTAGTATATTCTGCCTGAGAACCCATGGGATCACCAATTTCCAATCCTCACTAGGAAGTTCCAACTCATCCTTGAGAAAGGATTTACGATAGTAGTACAAGTTATTCCCTTCAATTTTCCATTCAGGATGAAGATCAGGGTAATTTCGGACTTTATAAACTTTCCTCTTGTACCATTCATCGTGAGTGGCATTGGCATTGGGGTCAGCAGTGGTAACGGCGGTGATGGCTTCTACTTGAGAGGAGATACGAGAAAGAGCGTCAGCAACGCAATTCAGCTTGCCTTTCCGATACTGTACCACAAAGCGGTAGGGCTGAAGGCGTAATATCCAACGAGCTAAACGGCCGGTTGGGTTTTTCTGGTTGAGTAGCCATTGTAATGAGGAATGGTCGGTAATGACAGCAAACTCTGAACCTTCTAAATACTGGCGGTTTTTCTCTATTCCCCAAATGACGGCTAAGGCTTCCTTTTCCGTGACAGAATAATTTCTTTCTGGGGATGACAGTGAGCGGGAGCAGTAAGTGATGACTCTCTCGCATCCGTCCTGGATTTGAGTAAGAGAACAACCAATTCCAGTATTACTTGCATCACATTGCAGAGTGAAAGGAAGGTCAAAATTCGGCCGAGCAAGTATTGGAGCAGAAGTCAAAGCAGTTTTCAAGGTCTCAAAAGCTTTAGCTTGCTCTTCTGACCATGACCAAGCCCTTTTCTTGCTCAAGAGAGCAGTAAGCGGCGAAACAATAGTAGAGAATCCATCAATAAAGCGGCGGTACCAGCCTGCCATTCCGAGGAAACAGCGAAGCTGCGTGATATTGGTAGGCGGCGAGAACGACATGACGGCATCAGTCTTGTCGGGATCAACACTGATGCCCTGAGCATTGACTCGGTAACCAAGGTACCTGACTTCCTTGCATCCAAATTCACATTTGTCAGCATTGATTTGGAGACCTGACTCCTTAAGCCTGCGGAAAACTTCCTGCAGGAGTTTACAATGAGTGATGAAGTCTGGTGTGCAAATCAGGATATCATCAAGGAAAACGACAACTTGAGGGTACAGGTCCATGAATATGGAATCAGCGAGTCTCTGAAAGGTTGCTGGACTGTTTGTCAAACCAAAACTCATGGTCTTGAAGCGGAAAAGCCCTCTGCCAGGTACGATGAACGAGGTGATGTCCCGACTTTCTTCATCTGCCAGGGGTACTTGAAGAAACGCCTGGCGCAAGTCGAGTTTGGACAGATAGGCGGCATGGCGGAGGGAATCAAGCAGAGTGTTTATGTTTGGCATAGGATAAGAGTCCTTTTTGGTGCAAGAGTTGACGCGACGATAGTCCACGCAGAAACGGTATGAGTCACCTTTCCTGACCATAACGACAGGTGAGGCCCAAGGGGACTGACTAGATTCGACAATACCTGACTTCAACATCTCATCTAGTTGGGAGTGCATCGCTTCCAAAACTTTTGGAGAATAGTTATAGGCACGTTGTTTGATTGGGGCGGATGATCCAACATCAATCTTGTGAGTGATGAGAGTGGTTAGGGCAGGAGAGTTTTCCAACGACTTGAGACCAGAAGTGACAATTTCCTTCAAATTTTCGCGTTCTGAGTCTTCTATCTCTCTGATGCCGCAACAAGCAACAATCAGTGGGTCGGAAATGCAGTGAGAGCGCGAGATCATGGGGTTGCTTGAATTAAAGCTAAACTTGAGATCAGGGTTGTCTGAAAACCACCAGACTCGATTGTGAGCGTCAGTGACAACGTGGTTATCAATCAGAAAGTCTAGCCCAATTACAATAGGGAACGATAAGTTGCTTAGGTAGAAGAGACGGCAGGATTTGGACTGATTTCCAATGAAGAAGTTCAGGTAATAGCAACTAGAGACGGTGGCTTGGCTTCCATTGGCCATTTGAACGATGAAAGGGTCTGTCTTATTGGAAGAGAGGATAGGCAAATTCGAGTTTGGTTCACTGCCCAACAATTTCAGACCCAAATCTCCGATGAATGACAGACGCGAGCCAGTATCGCACATAGCAGAAACATGATGAGAGTCCATTAACTCTGATGGTTTAAAGAACAGCGGAAATATAAGTAAACCCGATGACACTTCGATATTGAAGCATGCCTGGTTTGATTGAAGAGGAGGTACGTAAGATGAATGAGATGAAACAGATGTACTTGGAAGTGCGGCAAGGGATGGCGATAAAGGAACAACAGAGGGCAGTATCGGTACTTCATGGTAAGGTAGGTAGGGGTCGATGTGAGATAAGGGAACATTAGAAACCCCTACGACTGGTTCCCTTGTCCGTTTTTTTCTTTGCTGCTACAATTAGGGCATGTGAGCACGTTCACCCCTTTGTACCCACATCGGTAACAGAACTTCTTTCTTGGCAAAGGACACACAGAAAAAACATGTGGTCCCTCACAATTCCAGCAAACCACTGGAGTAATTGCATTGGAGGAATCAACTGGTCGAGTAGGCGGTACCTCAGGAGCAGGTTTCACCTCAGTTTTGGTCTTACCAGATGGCTTATCAGAATGAGACTTCTTGGGTGAATCTACATGGTATAGTTCAACAGCACCAGAAACTTTATTGTTAGTTTTTGGGGCGTTAGGACCACCCTTTGCCTGATCCCGGGGTTGACCTTTATTTCCTGAAGAAGGCTTGTTCCTATGTTCTGAAGAAATCAACTCCTCTCTACGCAAACGGTCAGTGATGTACGTGATGAGCTGATCATACGAGGGAAAACTGTCTCCGGAATGCTTATCTTCGAAATCCCTGCGAGTGTTGGGATCCAGATGACTAAGAGTGATTTGCAGTTTTAGGAAATCGAGAACGTCAACGAGATTTAGGGAGGTAAGAGAGTCAAAGTTATATTGGTGAACGCTAAGAAAACGCTGAAGTTCTGGAAGGGACTGCTCTCGAATCGGCTTGAAGTCGAGTATATTTGTGACCAGATGACTAGCAAGACGGCGCTTATTGTCATAACGCACCTTGAGCGCATCGAGAGCCAGCTGATAACTAGGGCCAGTCAAAGGAAAACTAGCGACAACCGCGAGTGCATCTCCTTTTAAACTACTTCGGAGGTACTGAAATTTCTTGACGGGAGGTATACTTTCGTCAAGGTGAACAAGCGATTCGAAAAGAGCGTAGTAACTCAACCATTCTTCGATCTTGCCCGAGAAAGTATTCAAGTTGATGCGGGGCAACTGAGATGAATGAGAGGTACTAGGTTCGGTATTGAGGTCGTGATCGACAGATCTATAGTTGACATTTGTGATCTTAAGGTAGTTGGCTCTAACATTATCGATAAGATCGTGAAAACTTATATTAACCTGAGAAATTTCTATTTTCAACACATCAGTGGAGCAAGTAGCATTATACGACCTCATCTGTGCACAAAGTTGATCCAATTTTGCTTCTATTTTGGATAAACGTTCGTACTTAGGAAGAAAGGACCTAACATTTTCAGCACTGAGGGTTTTACTACAATCACTGATGTGCTGTAAACTGGCAAATAATTCTTCCCGTTCAGCTATCAGCTCTTTACGAAATTGATTTTCAGAAGCACTTTCGGTAGGCATTGTAAAACGTAAATTTTCGTCAACTGCACGTAAATTTAATGTTGAAACGAAGGCTTCTTACTTCGAGTAGACGTTGGGCGCCATTAATTATATCTGTGACAACGCAATAATTAGGTAAACTGAAAAGTGTGGGGATGAACCCACTAGAAGAAAATAAGTCAGAAAAATGTTTGCTAAATTTCCTGATATCCACCCTGGGCTATGAAGTAACAAAAACCAACAACAGGGTAGAGCAAAATAGAGACTTTTAATAAAAATAGAAATTAATAAATGAATAGCGACTCTGAATTTTTAAGTTTTACGAGACAAATTAACTTTAATAGCTTCTCAGGGTTCAGTCACAGGTATAACCAGTAGCGGTACAGACGAAAGGAATCAAATATAATTATTTCGTATAAATACCTGTTCCAACGGCCGTGGACTTAAATTATAAAATATATCGAGGTAGGTACCAACGTTATCAGTCTCATACGATTGATTTTGATTGGGACTTGCTGATTAAGGTATTTTCTACAATTTTTATGACGCGGGGAAGCAAGACGGAGATCGACGGAGTTGGGAGTCGAACTGATAGAAAGGCCGTAGGATGACGTCACAAAACCTGATTCCCAAAGTCGAAGTTTCCAGTCCAAAATCTGAAACTGACCAAGGAAACGGGTCCCGGTTACGACATGATTGCGAGGATTGTTCCATGTGGATAAAGCGACGGCAAATAGCAAATTTATGGACGCAACAGCAATTTAGCAGATGGTCGAGACGAGTCCTGAAGAAAATTTGAAGCATATCAAAATCTGTGGCTCACCGGTACGGTAGAATTTCTCAGCCGAGTTGTCTTCGAATCCCAGTAGGCGGACTCCCATGTAGTGTTAGTTGTCGGCAGATTCAAGAAGAGATCGAAAGGGACTGAGAACTCGATCGACGGCTTGAAGAAGATAGACAGCGAGAGAGAGAGAATTTAAATGGCAGAACTGAGAGAAACTTCCATAAACTGGACTCCAATATAACGGTGAAATTGGGCAGACAAAATTTCGGCTTCGAGATCGAAAACGGGAAAATGTTCCATTCCCGACAAAAAAGGTTACTCTCCCTCGGCTGAAGCAGGGTGACCAACATTCCGCGACAGTTTCCTCGGAGTTTCTCCATAATTCCACACTTAATCTGATGATTACTATGATGACGAACGGGAATAAAATAATAAATTCCTTCTTGTATTTTCGGCCAAGAACATTTTCACACTTATACGGAAAAATAAAGGTTACTTCCACTGGCCGGTGGAGCTCCTGGGCACAGACTCCGTAAGGTCTATGACCCCCGGTTGGCGACTTTGCCGCCGAAACCGCGTTTAAGTCTGTGGCGGGAGGAAAAAAAAGTTTTACGCTACAGAATATATGGGTTTCTACGGTAAAACTTTGTCAACGATAGCAAACATTAGGCGATTAGGGGTTTATTTCCCAAAATCGGGGATTTCACATCTCTGCGCGGCGGGCGGACATTTCAAGTTTGGAATCTAGACCTTGGAGAGGAGATCACGGAGATCGAAACCTTTCCCACTTGATGGGTCTGAATTCATTAACACCTTTACCACTCCCACGGGAGGAACAAGCTGATGTGGACGTGGACAGCGCAGGAAGAATCTAAAAAAGTTTGGCTCGAAGTATATTTTTTAGATTGAAGAGCTATAGCAAGACTAACCTGCAGCGTCATCAGTTTCATATTCTTTCCCTTCTGACCCCATCAAGAGCGCGCTGTCTTTGATGATGACGTTGACGTCGAACTTGTCACAACACAGGCGGCCTTCGCTAACGTTGTGGATTGCCCCGTTGGTTGAACCAAGGTCGTCGAAGGCTTTCCCGATGGGATCCCACGGCGGGACTTTGGACAGCACGGCTTCTACGGCCCATCCAGCAGCGATCCTCGTGTCCCAAGACGAGGACCTCAAGTAGGACATGATGTTTTTGAGCAGGTTGTGAAGCTCGTGGGGATGGAGCCGTTGGACTTCGCCGAGTTGAGAGGCGGCGGCCCTCCGGGTCACTCCTGACGACCCAGTTTCCAAAAGGGTGAACAGGCGATCTAACCTATAAACATAGAGAACAAAAGATTTAATTCATTGAGTACTACCAACCAAATGCACTTCATTCAACACAACACTACAATTTGAATCAATACTTATGGGGAGGAACTTCAATGCCCTTATGGGCTTATCACACTGTCAGAAACTCCCCGACGGCCGACGAGTGGCGATTTACGTTGATATCACAAGCAAAGACCGGCGGGGGGGAGGGCCGAGCCGCCGGGTAGACGACACCATCTCCCTCCCTCAGCTATGAACGCCGGACGCCTCGCGATCCGTCGGGCCGTGAGAGCAGTTCGTACTGCACGACGTGGTGCCCGACGTCCGGCGATCATAGCTGAGGGAAGGAGAGGGTGTCGTCTACCCGGCGGCTCGGCCCTCCCACCCGCCGGTCTATGCCCATGATTTCAATGTAAATCGCCACTCGTCGGCCGGCGGGAGTTTCCGACAGTGTGATAACCCCAATAGGGAGGTGTCGTCCCCAACAAGGTCGGGATACCGACTACTGACCCCCGCACCGTAGCCACTGACCCCCATCTCGTGAACACTGACCCCTAAGGCCCAGCAAAATGAAGTCGCCACTAACCCCCGTCAACTAAAAATACGATTGGCTACCGAACCCCGTCCCAGGTTGCTCACGTTGTCCCCCATTATCGGTGACGGAAGTCACCTCGTCTACAATGTTAAAAAGGATAGCACCTCGTCACCTTCGTTACCAAACAAAACCAATAAGGGAGCGTATTTTGACAAACATCACCGTATACTGTGTATACTATACACCCTTAAAGTAGGTTAAATTTTCTACAATTTGAAACTAATTGGAGCTCTGTATGTCCATTGGTTGCGGAAATGCAGTCAAAAAAGTCCCCCAATCTGACACCTCTCAGTATGTGGAAAACCAAAAAAAAAAAAAATTGGAATCGGGCAAACTGTACATAAGGTTTTTAGGGTTGCAAACTTAGGTACGAACTCCTCAAAAGGACCTTAACAACATAATATGTTGTTAAGTTATATTATAAAAAATCCGCAGTTACATGCAACTTTGCGAGGTGTGCCCTTTTTGGTTTATTATTCTTGGAATGTTTTCGCGACGGGGGTCGACGACTCCGATCTGGCTCAAAATTTGACATTATCCGTTTCAAGTGGTCTACATTCTAAATCCGAAATGTCCGTCCGCCGTACGCCGTACCCCGTACGCCGTCCACCGTCCAGGCCGTTTTGGGCAGTAGGAATTTTTAAAAAAATCTGAAATTTCGGCAAAATACTTGGTTTACCATCTAGTTGTGCCCGCAAGGTTTTCAGTCCGATCGCCCAAACCCGTGGGGCGCTAAGGGGCTATAATGGGGCTACGGGAGGGGTTTTTTGAAGGCTTTTAGCTATGGGATCGAGTTAGGTGTCGTTTTCGAAGTATTTTTGGACGTAGAATCCATTTTTTGGGGTCCCGGAACGATCCGATTTCACTGTGCCGATCTATAGGGCTCTCATGGGGCTAAAAATGGGATTTTTGAAGGATCCCACGATGTTAAATATTTTTCGAGTAAAAAATACGGAATTTTTGAAAAAAACACATTTTTGAACAAAAAAATCCAAAAAAAAATTTTTGAGATAAAAGTCCAAAAAGAATTTTTTTTTTAAATTTTTTCATTGACCGAATTAAATTTCTGCACAAGTAATGTATATCAAAGAATAATAAACCCTTGTGTAAAATTTGCAGCGTTTTTCGGGTTAGATTGACTTGCCTAATTATTGTTGAAGTTATGCGAGTAACATATACATCCTACATCCTTGGCTTTGGCTGTTATGAGATTACTGCCATAACAGTGACCTTTGAAAGTTGAAACTTAGTTTATAGTTTGATGGTTATAGGGTAAACAGTGTGGAAATTCGGTTTTTGAGTTTATGTATATAAACAAGCCATCAATTGAATTGAATAGATGAGCGCAACCTTTCTGTTATTACGATATTTCTAATTGAAACTAAGAAACAGTAGGTATCTAGCGACCAAACTATGCCACACAACACATCAAAAATATCCACGTGATGCTCATTACGTAAACAACTGCACCCTAACGACCGATGCGTAAGAAAACCTTATGCCGATCAGAGGTAACGAACGGCTCAGGCTGCAAAAATCGTTTTGGAGTCGTTGGAATCAGCCTGAAAAGCTCATTCCATAGACCCTTGTACCAACGAAATCGGACAAAAACTTTCGTCCCCCTTTTGAGGCCTCCTTAGTTACACATCAGAGATAAACAACTTTCGTCGTGAAGGACCTCCCGAAAACCGATGAAGGGGATGAGGGAGGAAAAATCAAGGTAGCCTATAACCACCCCCCGAACTCGCTGATCACAATGAGACCACCCTCATGAAAATCTGTTTAGCCGCTCGGGCGTGAAGCTATGAAGAACAAAAAAACAAAACATGAAGAGGTGAGCGCACCTTTCCATTTTTTGAGGGAAAGGTTGCGCTAAAAAGGCTCTGCGTGCTCGCCATGGAGTCGGGAACATATTGGAAAAAGTCAGAAGTCGATAAGTGATCAGGTAAGGAAGATAATGGGTCAAATTTAGTGAAAAACAGGATTTGAAGGTCTCACTTTCCGGAGCCTACCCTGGCATTTGTGTTGTGCCTATGATTAAAAAAAAGTGATATTCGAAAACTACATTTCATGCTGAACACCACTATATGTAAAACATTTCGAGGATATAATCGTGAGTGGGCCGTAATTCAGGGTGAACGAGACGATGCCGCGCCGAGCGGCTTCGGGTGCCGAAACCCCTTAAATGATAAAACTGTTATTTACATTGACTCATACTATAATTCTGATGAGGTATATCACAAAGAGAAAATAATAATTTGAAGATCGTGGAAATTTACATCTTGAGCTTCAGTTGAGACGTTTTGCCATCTTCTGGCGCTGCTCGCTGACAGTACTCACCAATCGCTTCTGCTCGGATATATTCAAATTTAAGCTTTTCATCCTCATCATCAGACGGCAAAATCATCAGAAGACCAAGTCCTGCATCTCCCGTTGCACAGTACTTTCTGTTGACAAGCCGAAAATGTTCCATTTATAACGCTGGAGGTGGTCTGCAGCCTGAGAATTTCTTTCCTCACAGCATCAAGTTGTTCTCCGGAGGTCTTCAATATCTTTCTTCAGTTTTTGATTTTCGCATGTTAAGAACTCCGCTGACATCACGTTGTCATTTTTTGGGATGTTATAATCCACAGGCTCTGCTTGAAAATCGTCTGGTTGACTGTTGACATTTTTCTTCTCACTCGAGTCTAGCATTTCCTTAACTTCTTTTCGCGAATTACGTCGGTCATGTCGCGCTTGACGTGCAGCCCCAGGACGATATTTATTAACTGGAAGTCCACTTCTAGGTACGCACAGATGAGGAACAGCGTCGGGATTCAACTCATGTTTCAGAGGAAGATTCAACAATTCCCCTGCGAAAAAAGGTCTAATTTGAGCAACTTAGCAACCTTACCAGGAACCCATCGGAACTGAGGGGTTTTCCATTGCATTTTTCTAAATTAAGATTACTAACAGTTTAAGTTACTTAAAGAAATGAATACTTAACTCACCTTCAAGGTCTCTCAAGTAGTCAGCCTTGTCGAAGTGAACCGAGCACACCCGTGCTTTATCCACTGAAAACTTATCGGCTCTCTTACACGCCTGAATCCATTTCTCTCTGAGCTCAGCATCAAGAGGAAACCTGTGGAAATGGAGCTCCAAATCTTTATGGGCCGTATTGCGATTTGAACACTCAGCCACAGCACAGCACACCATCACGTTGATTAGAAGGAGACACAGAAGCAACTGTGTCTGAAATAGGTGAGCGATGCACTGTGAGTGAAAGATGTAGCGTTGGTATCGCTGACGTCACGGACCCTTGGGATTCCCCAAGCTCGAGCGTCGTGATCCCTACATATAGATTAGTATCCGTGGTTCTGAGTGAAGGATGGATGCATTATTGAACGGGAATTTGACAGGTATTAAATACCACTACAGGTCCTGTAGTATCAAATTTTGATACTTCGTGCGAAGCACGGGTGTCCCAGCTAGTTCCTTATTAATGTTTGGAGCTCGCAATATTTGTTGTTCTACATTTTATACGTACATGTTTACTGCTGTTGATGAGCATTACTATCTCACTCACTATCACTATTAATTTTACAGTCCCCTGTCTCATCAAAATTTTTGAAATTCTGTAACTTGAAAGAATTTCGATGAAGGGAAACTCCCGTCAATGGGATTCATGTCAACGCCCCAGCTATAAGTGAGGGGACAGTGGGGGCCAGCCTTGCAGTAAACACGTCCATGAAATGGTTGAGTCTTGACGTTTCATAACACAAGTCACCCCCTGACTAAAAACGTGTACTATAAATACCTATAAATACCTACTTTTTATTAGGTCCACCTAGTCAAATACGTCAAAATGAGGTGGTCCTCAATACTCACTAAATTTGGTGTTATGTACCAAGTTAGACGAAGATCCAAATCCTCAATAAAGTTCTAGTAATCGGTGCATACCGAATTTACTTTAATTTGCATACCGAATTTAATTTAATTTGCATACTCATTTCGCCAAATAGTTTCATGATCAAAAATAATAACACTATAATATAGTGTTGTTATTTATTAGTATAATCATAATGTTATTATGATTATACAATATAAAAACTTCACCGCCTGAATAAAACATTTGATTCCGTTTAACAAAACTTTAAATTATATAATATAATATATATATAATATATTATAATATATAATATATATTATTATACCATCTCCCCTATCTGATGACTGCTTTCAACGTTTCACACTATTAATTCAGATGAGTAGATGCAACCATTAAATGTTTTGCACCGTTTTCAAAATTTTATTGAAAAGGAGCGAATTGCTCTACACTTGGGTTTATTATAGCTAATTATGTGGCATCAACCGGGAAAGTTCTGGGACCCATAAAACCGAATTTATGGGCAATATTCGGAAACAATGAATCACTCTGGCCAAAATTTACAGTAGTATTGAATAATATTCAACATATTATGTTACGGCTTAGGTTCATTGTTCTGGGTATGGGGCAGAAATTTCAAGCAACCGAACAGCTTGGAACTCTTTCCGGAAGCGATAAACGACTTCCTGCCAACTTTCCAGTTACAATTAGTAACCCTCAATTTTTATTGCGGATCTGGATTCCACGGCCAAAATAGGGATGCAAATCGATTTTCGATTTTTTTTTTTTTAAGTGAAACTTTTATTTTTTATTTTTTTTTGTACCGATTTTTATCCCAGAATCGATTTTGTATGGAGTCGATTTACATGATGGGGGGGGGGGGGGGGGGGGGGGGTATTTTCTGTTACTACTCCTTGCATTGTACTTATCCAGGAGATCCACGAGAATGGATAAAATAGAACACCACGACAATATGAGACCTTATACTCATGAAGGTCGATCATGAATGTCCACAAGGAGAGATTTCTCTGCAGACAATGGAAGATTACCCCCACACCACCACTAGGTTTTTTCTTGGGTTATCTTCGAAGCTAAATTAGATGGATTGAATGTAATTAACTCAATCCAACCTCATTTTATTTGTCGGTACTAAGTATGCAAGAAGATAACAAACGAGGGGAGTACCGAATTGACATTCTTCAATGAATAATTATTATAATCCGTTTTTTACATCCAAGTAGTTTTTTTTCACTTCACGTGCCTGGTCTAGGGGCCGCTCATACATCTACGCCTGCTCAGTTCGGGACCGCTCATACATTTCGTACTCACTATTACGAGCTTGGGACCGCTCCTTCATACGCCCATATTGGAGCTCCAGCCCAAGGAGAACGAGGAGGAGGAGAAGGAGAATCATCTTTCTGCTAAGGTAGGTACGTAAGGTAGGAAAAATTTGATTTTGTCTCCAGTTGGGCAAGCAGATGACTAGTAAAGTCTGGAAACACCAAAAAGATAACCTGACTTCTAATCTCTTAGACTCCTTCCACTTTGGAATCTGCCACCAACGTCTATCCCCTTCTTGCAGCACTGGCTCAATCGTGACTCCTCCCCAGGCCGCATCAGCGAGCGTCTCTGTCTCATTCCTTGCATCATTCCCTCGGTTAATAGCACCTTCTTGGAGTTTAAGGTAGGTAGGTACGTGAAACAGTGAATTCTGTAAACCACCCCTGGGAGTGGTGAGGGGATATGGCCACATCTGAGGACCACTGCACGATACTAGCTGACGGAACAGAACAAGGGCGGATCCAGGATTTTTCTGATGGGGGGGGGGGGGGCGGAAAATGATTGAATGCTAGATACCCCCAAACCAAAAAAGCGTTCCAGGCAACCCCCCCCCCCCCCCCCCCCCCCGGGAAAATTTTCAAATATTGAGCCTTGGGCTTGGATAGTTGCATTTGGGCTATATTTATCCCTACGTATTAGTAGACTAGTAGCGAGAAGAGGAAAAAGCTGCTTCAAGATTCAGTGAAGCACATTTTTCCTCTGAGTCAAAGTTTAGCTGTTTAGCTATTTCTACAACCTGTACTGACGACCTGTACAATTAAAGAGTATTTATCGTTTTGTTATACTTAGTTCCTTCTAGTGTGAGTGATTTGTTTCTGCTAACCAAATATGTCATCCCAATCATTTCGCAGTAAGTTCGTTTGCCCTATCTTTGGAGTGTTGACAAAGTTCAATGAGAACAGCTTACCTACTTATGAACAGACGATGAAGCATTATTTGTTGGTTGAGAAGGAACTGCGTGAATTAGAAAATAATAAGGACCCATCTGTAAAAGCCATCTGCCAAATGGTCGTCAGGGACTTGAGAAGAGTGTGGGATAAAGCTCCGATACCAGTGGTGAGTGAACAAGAAATAGGTCGCTTGATACAGAACTATCATCAAAAATACAAAAAGTTACAAAAAATCCCGAAATTGAGAGCAGAGAGGAATGGGGAGATCAAGGCGTTTGTAGCACACGCCAAAATGACCCTCTTTGACGTGGCCTTTTGCAAGTGCGTAGATTTCCAGTCTTGCGAGTGCAAACAAAAAGTACCCATTGGTGAACGGGCGTTTTTGATTGATCAGAGGCAGGAAAGAATGATGATGATTGGGGTAGTAGATAAAAATACTACGAAAATTCTAAAACGTCGATTTGAGAGACAAGTGGAGAGAGAAGGGCGCGCCTCAACATCAAAATTCTCACCCAGAGAACATCATCTTGGCAATGCTGCACGATGAGAGGGTACCCGTTCGTGAACTCGCTGTCCAGAGAATCCAGGATGCCAGAAGGTTTGGAGGGACTGCTGATATTCGAAAGTTCGATGTTCCTCAGTTGGATTTCAACGCTGACGAATATTATACCATGGTTTCATTTGAAGATAATACAGAGGAACCTCCATCTACGATCAATTTAAGCGATGTTGAGCTGGGGGAAATTGCCCAAAATGGCATCAAAATGGATATTGCTGCAGTTCCGTACGGAACGGTATGGCACGTGCCATTCCCAGGCAGTTGAGAGGCACATAAAATTGGTAACCGAGGCCTCTACTTCAGTTTGCGGTGAAACCAATAGAGATGGGTTTATAAGGACCCGCAAAAAATCCCGGAAGCAAATTCCACGATTTGAGACAATGCGTCATTTTTTCAATGGTGGTGACCAACCTCAGGATAATGCTCCACAACAATGAGTTATTTTTAAAATGATTTTTCAAGCCATTTTACCACGATTTGTTGGTCAGAAATAATAAAATTCTTTAATTTTCGCGCTTTTTCATTTTTTACGCAAACCTAAAACTTTTAACGATTAAATCGGCACAAATTTTGTGCCACCTCAAGATGACCGAATTTCGGGCAAAAATTTTTACACAATCATTTTCAACCAATTTCGCCACTATTCCAGGGTCAGGGTTTCTCCGGTTCTCAAACTTTTTTTTTCGGCCGTTTTCACTCCGCCCTATTCACTATAGGTACCCCTGTTGCTTGTCGTCCTGACACCTTCTCGGCACAGTGATGAACGCAGCGCAGCCACCACACAACACACAGACATTTAATCAAATTTATGTTGAGTACTTCTCTTCAAATTTAGGCGATTATAAAATTTTAAATCTCATATATTTTCTCGTTGAGGGGGGGGGGGCGCCCCCCCCTCTGGATCCGCCACTGGAACAGAACCATTAATGGGAGAGCCATAGGCGACTGTGAAGCTGAGGACCCTGTGATACAGGATTAGGGCACGTTTCTGTTTGAGTTGCAGGGATCCCAATAGCTCATGACCCGATCATCTGATTCAGCTTGCTTTTTTTTTTGCTATCTCGATTGACAGCAAGATCTCGCGGCGTTATCACATTGTAAAGCTCAGTGCCCAGCTGGCCCTTCACCCTTCGCAATGACACGTTTATTCCTGATTAACGTTAACTGTGAACTTAAGTCAAACGCCTCAATTCGACTATCTTCTGTTACGGGCATATCTGCCAACGATGGATCTCCCTTTTTTTTCTTTTTTTTTGTTAGGAAGTTGAAGCTCCGTGTCGTATCTTATCGTCAGGCCCTCGAATGTGTCATCCTGTTCCCCATAAAATGGGCAAAAGCGATGAGTTTTGAACGAGCCATTTAGATCACGTTCGATTCACTCCGCAGACCATTTCATCCGAAACCGGTTGGCCACGTTGGCCCAACGTTTATTCGTCGGATGTCGCTTGACTTGCCGCATCGATTATTACAACCGCTATGATTGTTTTTAAATGGCATTATGATGTATTACTGCACGGGTGACTATCGGCGATTTGATGTATTTGCACCAGCTATAAAACCGTTTGCTTCAAAGCTCCGACGATTTCAAACGGAGAGGGACCCGTGTCATTGCCGCCCTCCCAAATCAAAATTTCTTCTCGCAATTAAACCATTCATGTTTAATCATTTCGTTTTATTTATTACGCTACGGAATTCAACGAGAAGTGGTTGTTTGCCGACGGTGCAGAGGTCTAATCCAATGAGGTGGTTAGGGAAATGAATGACTCCTCTGCTGATGTCCGCTGATGTCATTTATCTCCCTAACCACCTCATTTACTCAACAGCCATATCTGCCTGTCTGCCCGAGTACTGGTCACATTTTCGAATGAACTCACTTTCCAGAAGGGTCTTCACGTGGGCAGAAAAAAATATTTAGCTATCAAAAGCCATTCGCTATCAACAGGTGTCCTTCATACATTGACACTCATTAAAACTCAAAGTCGTTCAAGTCCAATTATAACGTCAAGGAGTATTAAAAAAAAAAAGAAAGAAACAACGACATAAATAGTATGTTCATGCAAAAAGTTGTACTTAACAACTCACTAAAAAAACGTTTATCACTATATTTCCAGCTTATCTTTCAACAGTTATCTTACCTTGAAGTCATCGTGTAAGTTCGGAGCGATGGTCTTCGTAATCAAGAGACAAGACATCAGGATCTGGAAAAAAACTATTTATACTAAGAAATAGGTAAGAAATTGCAGTTAGCAGATAGTTCAAAGTATAATAAAATAGCGCACTAGGACGTTTCTCAAAAAACGCTGCAAATTTCACAAAAGGGTTTATTATTCTTCGATATAGGTGAAAAGAGCAAAAATTAATTCTGTGGCAATAAAATAATATTTTTGAAGAAAATTTTTTTAAAAATCTTTACAATGTTCGGGCAGTTGTGGGACCTTGAAAAATGGATTATTCGTCCAAAATTAATCAAAAAAACGACAGCGAATTATTTGAGCTCCCTTGGATCCTCCAAAAATCCCATTTGTAGCCGGTGAAATCGAATCGTTCTGGGACCCCAAAAAATTGATTCTACGTCAAAAAATACTTCGTAATCATCCCCTAAGTCGACCCCATAGCAAAAACCCTTCCAACCCCTCCCGTAACCCCATTTTAGCCTCATAGCGCCCCACGGGTTTGAGCGATCGGGCTGAAAACCTTGCGGGCACAACTAGATGGTAAACCAAGTATTTGGTCAACATTTCAGATTTTGGTTTATTACTCTTGGAATAATCGCGACAGAGGTCGAAAATTCTGATCGGCCTCAAATAAAACTTTATATAATACGTTTCAAGATGACAATGTCATTGTCTAGATTCCAAAAACAAAATGTCTGGGCACCGTCCGAGCCGTTTTGGCCAGTAGGAATTTTTTTTTAATTGGAAATTTTGACCAAATACTCGGTTTACCATCTAGTTGTGCCTGCAAGGTTTACAGCCCGATCGCCCAAACCCAAGGGGCCCTATGGGTTAATAATGGGGCTATGGGAGGGATATTTGAAGGTTTTAGGATATGGGGTCGAGTCAGGTGTTGTCATCACAGTATTTTAGGACGTAGAATCAATTTCTGAGAGTCACAGAAGGATCCGATTTCACCGTGGAGATCCACGGGTCTATCATGGGGCTACAAATGGGATTTTTTAAGAACCCCAGGAGATCAAGTAAGATGTCGTTTTCCGAGTAGGTCCTAATCCAGAACGAAAATCCGTGTTTTTCTAGGTCCCACATCTGTCAGACCATTGTACAGAAAAAAACAAAATTCGTTTTTCAAAACCTGCTTAAGGAGGCAGAATTACGCATGACGCGCGCTATCATGACGCATGTTAGCTAAATGACGCAGATTAACCGATACCTTTCAAAGAATAATAGGTAGGTGTGAAGAACCCCTTGTGTAAAATTTGCAGCGTTTTTGGTAACATACTCGTATTTTCAGTAAAAGTTACTAATATAATTATTATACTCGTATAATAATGTATACAAGTATAATTATTATACTTGTATTTTATTTTCTTGTATAGGTAGGTAGGTTAACAGAAAGGAGTTTATTAAGATTTGTATTGAGGACTCCCCTCTCAATATGTACGGTTTTTAACCTTTCAGAGAGAGAAAATTTTCCAGTCCATAATAAACGATTGAAATATGATTGTATTTCATTATTGTAATTTTTTGTACTTAGAATGCAATAAACGAATTAAAATTTTTAAAACGCCTCAAATCTTACACAAGAGTTTATTACCTATTCTTTGATGTAGGTTAATAATTAACCAGAATTAATTTTTGCACAATAATTATTATTGTGCAAAAATTAATTGTATGTCATTGAAAAAATATTTATGAAAAAATTTGTTTTTACACAAGTTTTGTTTATTCTTTTACATATATAGATTAATAATTATCCAACAATTATTGTGCAAAAATTAATTGTATGTCATTGAAATAATATGTTTGAAAAAATTTACTTTTTTCTGTACACTATATGGACAGAAGCGAGACCTCGATTTTGAGTCCAAAAGTACCTACTCGGAAAACAACACTTTATTAAATAAAGCCCGTGGGGCTCTGGGGCTCTCGTTTTCCATTTTGGGGGTCCCGGATTTCACAGTGGGCATCTGTGGGGCTAGAAATGGGATTTTTGAAGGATCCGAAGAGGCCCAGAGCCCCACGGGTTTGGGCGATCAGGCTGAAAACAGAGTATCGGTCGATCCACACATTTCAGTGATATCTGTGAATTCTCAGTCCTTGCTCCGTACCCTTCAATTGCATCAATGATAAATTTGCACACACCAGCGTTACATGACACACCGAGCAGATGGCAACCTGAAACACCTGAAATGTGTGCATCGACCTTTAACTACCAAAATGTTTGTTGGTCAAAATTTCAGATTTAAAAAAAAATCCTAGATATCAGTAAGTAGATTCTACTTACTGCCCGAAACGGCTTGGAAGGCGTACAGCGGGCGGACATTTCATTCCTTGAAACGTATTAGCAATGACAAATTTTGACACACGTCTTGAAACGCATGAGTTTTGAGGCCGATCAAAATTGTCGATCCCTGTCGCGAATGCAATGCAATGTAATGTAATGTGTAGGAGGGTATATTAGGCAGGTATTCCAAGAACAAAAACGCTGCAAATTTTACACAAGGGTTTATTATTCTTTGATATAGGTTACTTCTACAAAAATTTAATTCTGTCAAAGAAAAAAAAATTAAAAATTTTTTTTTGATTTTTATATTTCAAACTAAAATTTTTTTTGAGGGGATTTTTTTTCAAAAATGTTTTTTTCAAAAATTATGTATTTTTTACTCGAAAAACATTTAACCTCCTGGGATTCTTCAAAAATCCCATTTTTAGCCCCATGAAAGCCCTATAGATCGCGACAGTGAAATCGGATCGTTCCGGGACCCCAAAAAATGGATTCTACGTCCAAAAATACTTCGAAAACGACACCTCACTCGATCCCATACCCCAAAGCCTTCAAAAAACCCCACCCGTAGCCCCATTATAGCCCCATAGCGCCCCACGGGTTTGGGCGATCGGACTGAAAACCTTGCGGGCACAACTAGATGGTAAACCAAGTATTTTGTCAAAATTTCAGATTTTTTAAAAAATTCCTACTGCCCAAAACGGCCTGGACGGCGGACGGCGTACGGCGGACGGCGGACGGACATTTCGGATTCTGAATGTAGACGTCTTGAAACGGATAATGTCAAATTTTGAGGCCGATCGGAGTCGTCGACCCTTGTCGCGAAAACATAGGTGTATTATTCCAAGAATAATAAACCAAAAGCCAAACTAATTTTTAAAGCAATTTGGCTCGAGGGGGCTCGAGGTTTAAGTTAATTTGGGAGAAGAGTCTCTTCATAAAATAGTTTATTTTTGACTTCCTGACCATTTTGTGTGCGTAGCCTTACCCTTTCCCCCTGTATCCCTCAAATAGTAACTCATTAGTAATGATAATATATTTAATATATAATATATAATATAATAATTCTAATAAGTCATTAGAAATCATTTAATGGTGGTTTGCTTTTTTTCTTTTTTTTTTTACTGATAGTAACCTTTTTCCAGTCAAGCGGAATTGAATGCGGTACCGGGTAGCGTGCAACCCAACATTGACTCTGACGCATTTACTCCCAGAAAACATTTCAAAAGTTATTTATTCACAAGTTTATTTTTTATTCAAAAGTTATTTATTCTTCTTTGAGTTTCAAGGATGTTGTGAGTTTGTGATGATATCATCCTCAACAAAATATTCTTAGGGATATTACGAACTTGGATCACTTCTCAATGCTTAATTTCACAAGTCTTATTACCCTGTACTATGAAAACATTTTAATTACTTGACCGAATACTCTGCCAAATTTACCAAAAATCATTGAATTTGTTCCTACTCAATGAAAAATTTAATTTGAGCATATCACCACTGAATTTTCCTTAAGGTGTGAAAAACTACACTTTATGAGCTATTATCACTACCTACCTAATGCTAAATTTCACAGAAGTATTCGGATGTCCGTACCCAACCTCACTATAATATGTGAGCTGTATCTCTACTCTTTGAAACATTATCACATTACCCTGCATATTAGGTATGCCCCTACTCTACGGAACGGTGTATAGAATTTAACGCTATTTGAGCTTTTGTTACTACTATACACCAGATTTCACTTGTCTTGTATCCCTACTCGATTAGGGTACTTGTTCCTCACTCAGTAGTTTTTACAGTTGGTTTCCTACTCAGCGGAAAAATTGATCTACTATAAATAGTGTAGGGATCCCCGGTGTAGTCATTTGGTGGACGATACTAAGAAGTGGGTCGTTTCAAAATGTCGGTACATTTTGAGGTTTGGAACTCATGCAAAAAAAAAGTCGATAAACACGGGGTTTTTTCGTCTTTTTGAATCTCTATAGGTATCAGTAAGAATCCCCTGAAGTGGCAGCGCACGACTATGTATAGTTTTCGAGAGTCGAGATCGTCGATTCTAGGGAGGGGAGTATCGTGTCTAGGGAGGGTACGAAGAACAAAATTTGATGTCTAGGGAAGGGAGTTGTTTGTCTATTCGTCGATTCGGTTCGTTATGGTTACCCCATGATATTGTAGCAATGTCTGGTGGTTTAAGTTTGAAAAAAAAACGGACGAAAGCAAATTTTTTTACCCTCCCTACATTATCACTCCCTCCCTCGACACTTAATTTTTCTGTGAGGTCTAGGGAGGGGAGTGGCGAGGGAGGGTAATTTCGGACTTCATTGTGTGTTGGAGGCTACCCAACCATCACTACCGTTCTGGAAAAAATTTCATCGATTCAGTGCAACAAATCACGCTTAGCACAGAAAGAATTATAGTGATATTACTTCCCATGACTATTTTGATGAGGTCGAGGGAGAGAGTAGGTAAAAAAACACGCACACGTTTTTTGTCACATGACCTGAGCTGAGGCTCTTCCAACTAAAAAATGTCAGCTGGAAAAAGATTCCCCAGGTTCGACAACAAAACAACATAACTTGCCAACCTGTTAGGATCCAAAAATTCCCTTCTTTTATATATTTCGCGGGCATTTCAATTTGGGGTCTAGGGAGGGAAAAAAAACTTGGTGACAGGTATAAATATCGATGCCACAACTACTGCGTGTTGGTAGGTATGTGGTCATCCAAACCAATTTTTCGAAACTTCAGGTATACCTAAACCTTATTTCGGCGCCGAATTTTTTTTTAATTCTAAAAGCCTTATGGCTATGCATTAAGTATCAAAGTTGTCAACCCCAGACCAGTGACATGTCTAGGGAGGGAATTTCAGCATACAAATACATATTTTTAATACATAAACAAAATTTATTTCCGTATCAAATGAAGTGGATTACGTTGATAGTAGTATGCACTATAACGCCATTTAAAAAAATGAGCAAAGGACATGATAGTTTGGTCAGAAACTTCCGGTGACCTAAATTGTACCGAAATTTTGAAACGACCCAAATGTCACCGCCTGTCAATTCTGCAGTTGCATCGGAGGGAAATGACGTCACAAATGCGGCCGTGTTTCGGTTTAATTTGGGAGAGAGAAAAAGGTGCTCCCAGGGATGTGCCGACTTGCTGGGGGAAATCCCTACTTTCCAAAAGCTCTTTTCTACATTCCGCCCGATCGGGCGACTTTTTTTCGAGCCGGACAAAAATTGCTAAACGCGCACAACCACATGGGAACACCTGGTGCGAGTACGAGCGAGGATGAGTGACCGTGCGACCACATAAATGAACCAACTCCAAGGACAACGGGGTAGTTTTACAGAATGAGTTCCCCAACTGCAGTTTTGAATAAGATGGGGCTCTCCGAAAAATCTGATACTCCAAAATGCACGACTGACCAATTACATAATGCACGGAATGTGTGTCACGTAGTGAACGGGTATTATTTATACCTATTTCATCGAATTTTTCAAGCAATATGCACCGACTTACTCAAGTGACTAGCTTCAGGATTTCTTGAAGGTTTCCAAAAGAATCAGCCATCTTTTCAGGACGAGTGGGAGGCCGTCGATCGAAATAAACAAATTTTCACAGGCAGAAATTCGATAATTTTCCCGAGAGAAAGCCATCGTAGCAGTGTCAAATTTATACTGACAGCCATATTGCCGATCTCTGGGAATTTAAGCGGCCCTTCTGTTCCCATTGGACGAGCCGCCGCTCCCACCATTCCGCCCGCCCAATCAACGTCGAGGGCGGGAAATTACAAATCAATAATCACCTTGTGGCGGTGATTTATCGTCGAACTAAACCCGCGAAACATCGGTTTTCATAAAGACGTGAAACTCCGATTAATTTTATCTGTCACCGGTTCAAATCCTGAAGTGAAAAATTTCGAAAATATCGCTCTGTCGTCGGTATGTCCCGACACTGCGTCGTCAACACAGGCGGAAAACCGCCCGACAGGCATACGGTTTTGATCAATGGGGGAAATAAATATATTTTTTCGATTCGGAACTTGAACATCTTTTGGTTTATTATTCTTGGAATAATACCCGTATTATCTCCAGAGTGAGGAGTTGCGTCGTCGGCTTGCCTGTCGTGAAACTAGACCTTACCTAGTTAGTACCTACCTAGTTTTTTCAACAAACTTTGTTGGTGATACGCCCAAAATTTTTCTTCTTCGTCGAGCCTCATCTAAACCGCAGTCACCTTCAAAAACGCTGCAAATTTTACACAAAGGTTTATTATTCTTTGTTATAGGTCACTTGTGCGAAAATTAATTCTGTCAATAAAAAAAATTTTTTACTCGGAAATATTAAATATTTTGACCTGCTGGGATCCTTCAAAACCCCCCATTTGTAACCCCTTGAAAGCCCTATAGATCCCCACAGTGGAATCGGATCGTTCAGGGACCCATAAACAGGGCCGTGGAGAGAAAATCCGGGCCCGGGGGCAAAATTCATCTGGCCCCTAAAAAAAAAAAAAATGAAAATAATATTTTTTCCTATATTGATCTGTCCCTTTTCCCATTTTGCCTCTCCTCCCCCCTTTTTTTTACAAAAAAAAAAGAAAAAAAAATTCTCAAGAAAATCCGGGCCCCCCTACGAAGGCCGGGCCTGGGGGCAACGGGTCCAGTGCCCCCCCCCCCCCCCCCCCTCTCTACGGGGCTGCCCATAAAAATGGATTCTACGTCCAAAAATACTTCGAAAACGACACCTAACTAGACCCCATATCCGAAACCCTTCCAAAAATCCCTCCTGTGGCTCCTTTTTTAGCCCCACAGAGCCCCACGGGTTTGTGTGACCGGGCTGAAAACCTCGCGGGCACAACTAGATAGTAAACCGAATATTTTGTTAAAAATTCGTTGAGATTTTATAGAAAAAATTCCTACTGTACCTACTGTAGCTACATCAATCAGTTGATGAAATATGAAATGGAAAAAAGATTCCTTTAGAAAATTTTACTCAGATTGCGAAAATAGCCCCATGTTCGGGCCGCAAAGAACTCCTTAAGTGTGCATAAAGAAAAACCTTCAAAATCCGCGTTTTTTACCCTGAAACCTAAAAACAATACCTAACTTGGTTGCAATAGCTTATAAGCTAGATAAATATTATGTAGGTATAATATTATATATTATATTATATAAACGTATCTATATAACTAATGATATTACTAATATAACTTGTAGTTTTTTACCTGCAGACGAGTTTTCGCCAGCAGAACAAAGTTCCACCAAAATCGCTGCCTCAGGTTTACGCAAAAAATTATTACCTAAGTATTTCAACTTGTCTAGAATAGTTTGATGAACACTTTAAACATTTTAAAGACTTTAAAATTTTTGAAGTGTTCAATTTAATTTAATTAAAACAGGAAGAAGGAAGTTTAATTAAAACCGGAAGAAGGAAATTACCTTTTTAGAGAAAAGTCCAAATTAAGATTGACTAATGAAGAATGACTAGTTAGGCTTGCTAGCTTCAAAACTAAGCTAATTGATTTTTTAATTACTTTTCTTCTTTGCAAATGATATGTACTCACCCTGCGGAAGTGTGTTCATCGTCGGAGAACTAATGCCTGTATTAGGTAGGCCTAATGATAATAATAACGTACTTTTCACCTCAAGCCGACTCTCCCAACTTTGAGACGTTCAGAAGTGATAAATTCGCCTATTTACTATCATCTGGTAACCCCTAAGGACAAGGCATAGCCCACCGGAGCTAAAGCTTCACTTTTATGACTTTTGTCACATAATATGTGACAAAAGTAATAATATTATTATTTGAATTATTTATTATTTAATATTATTTAATATTATTATTAATATTATTATGTGAATATATGCGATACACTGAGCGGCGCACAGTGAAGCTAAAAGGTGGCGGAAATTATTCACGGTGACAGACTGATTGATAGAGATGGAGTTAGCATAAAAAATGAAAAAATGAAAGATGAAAAAGCTAAATGTTTACCTGTTTATTGTCTTTAAAAAAAATAAAATAAAATAAAATAAAATAATTTGCATAAACATTGAAAATTTACTTTGCTTAAATAATTCTGCTTAAATTCAAAATAATTGTGCGTAAACAATGCCAAATCTAAATGTCCAACAGTTTATTACTTAGGTATATTAAATATACTAATAAATAAAATATAATACTAATAAAAATAAAAAAAATTAAAAAAATATTTTTCTTATTTGCACGTTTTTAATGCGCAAATTTGCGCACGATCTGACTTTTAACTTAAAAGTTTTAAATCACATTCTGGGGTCCTTACTGAACACACAGAAAGAAAAAACTCCGTGCACTTCGGAGAACCTCGCAACTTTGTCTTCGATTTTTTGATTTCTTTTCAGTATTTTTGATCTGTAAAGTAGATGTAGGCCAATTTAATGGAGAGAATATTTATAATGTCTTCGGATACATAGCCTGAATACAATCAATCGTGGTTCAAGGCTTAATTAGTAATATTAATTATTATGTGGGGCTCGCCATGGCGAAAAAACTGTAGGTACCTGCTGGTGAAAACGCCGATTTTCAACTTTCCGTCCCTCTGCTCTCCTCCAGACAGAAAGAAGCGACTTAACCAGTATGGTTCTTTGTTCATATATACATCAGCTATAGAACCAACATTAAACCGATCGGCCAGTTGCGTTTTTAATTTTTCGGATTTCCGCCACCTTTTAGCGTCACTGTGCAGCGTGCGGATTGACGTTTGTGAGACCTGGCAGCCCTGCCAAGACAAACAGTTTTAACAAACAGCAGCAGCGTACCTACCTGATTGGTTATCTGCATTTGTGTTACGCATTCCAAACCTCACGTGTTTGCTCTGTTATTCTGTGCGACGCACAGTGTGCGTGTTTACGTTTCACAACGACATCAGAGATTCTCTTTGATTGGGAATATTTGAGAGAATCCCGACGTTCAAAAATATCCTATTTTGTGCCGGTGTTAAAATGGATTCAGACGATGGTCAACTAATGGTGAAAGCAAAACGAAGGCGTAAGCCCATAAATAAGAAAAACAAGGTTCACTTGGTTTTCAACGAAGACGCTAGAAGGTAAATCATATATTTTTCACAACATTACACATTTTTATGCAGCCAACAAGAGAACGTTCACATTTACAGGGATTTTTTGACTGGTTTTCACAAGCGGAAGCTCCAACGGAAGAAGAAGGCTCAGGAAGAGTTGAAGGAAATCCTAAAAGCTGAAAAGAAGAGAATTAAGCTTGAGGTAAAATGAGGACCAGTACAAAGCCAACTAGTCCCTCTGTGCCAACTTTTCAGGAAACTTGAAAAACGCTGTCATTATTAACCAAAACAGATTTGGGTGATTCCACGAAAACTGGAAATTTTAGGTCTTTCAAACACGATGGCTCTCCTATTTGATTTTTCAAAAAAACTTTTTTTTGGGCTTAAGGGAGAAGACGATAGCTTTAATTCGAATCAAGTTTCATCCCTTTCCTTGAAAACTTAGGTATGAAATTTCAAATTTGAAGTTCGATATCCTCATTCTCTCACGTGTCCCTTTCTCGGAGTTTCCAACTTCAACAACTACTGACGATGAACCAAGTAGATTTTCGCCAAAATCCAATGTATCGTTATTTTCACCTGCTCTTCACCTTCAACTTTTTAGAGAATACGGATTTTAACAGTGAACCGTGTTGAGTAAGGACAACATCATGTGGCTGTCACGGAGGTAGTCACCTCATTCTCTCACATTATTTTGAGAAAGTCGTGTGTCCGCCATGCACCTAGTAGGACCAGAAAAATGGGTCAGCAACACTTCCACACATCGCTTCTGCACGTCGAGAAATCGTCATTGTCAAAATATCCTCCCTCTTCAGTCGGTGTCCTGTTTTGTGGGAGGATTTTATCTTTCGGCACTTGAATTCTCATTCTCTCATCTTTCATAATACTAGTTGTGGTAAGTTTCAGAATTTTGATTATCAGTCACATAGTGAGCGTTGCCAAGTGCTTGTGCCATGTGATTTTTGAAAATTGCAGTAATAACAATGTGTGCAATAGCATCCTATTTTGAAGCCAAAAACCTCATTCTCTCATTCTCATTCTCTCACGTTAATCATAGGTAAATGAGAGAATGAGGTTCGGAATGAGAGAATGAGGATGATCCTACATTCTTACGATTTTATTATATTACCTAAATATATTTCATATTTTTCATTAATTGAGTAGACAAACGCAATGTACGCTAGAGTCAATTTATTATACATTCAAAATCAATCTGGCGTCTCATTTTATTTGTTTTCCTCATTCTCATACCTACCTCATTCCCTCATCTTACGAATTTACAAAATTTTCTATTCTTGCTAAACGGAGCACTTGTATGATTGAATTCGTTGCTAAACTTCATCTGAACAACCTTCAAAGTAAGCCTAATCAAAAAAATCTATAAACAAAGAAAGAATTTTTCACTCATATTTGGACATCAAAAATTTCCAGTTTTCGTGGAATCACCCATTTGCAAGATTTGCTTCCTTCCTTCTAACTTTCTTAGTTCATCCTTTAAGTCACGAACTTTCAGAAAATGGCAAAAAAATCAAGTATTTTGGTTTATTATTCTTGTAACAATACCTACAACTATGTAATCACGACTTAGGCCAACAATATTGATCGTGCTCAAAATTTGAAATTATTTGTTTCAAGATGTCTAGACTCCAAAATGTAATTTCCGTTTTGGGCAGTAGGCATTTTTTTAATTTTGAAATTTTGACAAACTTAGTTTGCCATCTAGTTGTGCCCTTAAGGTTTTCAGCCCGATCGGGCCCTATGGGCCTATGGGAGTGGTTTTTGAAGGCTTTTGGCTATGGGATCGAGTTAGGTGTCGTTTTCGAAGTATTTCAGGACGTAGAATCCATTTTTTGCGGGTCCCAGAACGATCCGATTTCATCGTGGGGATCTGTAGGGCCTTCATGGGGCTACAAATGGGATTTTTGAAGGATCCCAGGAGGTCAAATAAGGTCAATAAAATGGTAAATAAAATCTTTTCCCCCTTCTCCGTTAGGTCATAGCTCACTTGCTGCCTCTTGCTCCACTACAGTCATTTCGGGTAACTTTGTACAGTTTAGGATAACTTTGTACACCTACCTAGAAAACGCTTCAGAATCGTTCAGGGAACAGCCACCAGACGCGTTAACTACGATTTCAAGTGTTTTCGAACCAGCAATTCCCATTTTACGAGTTTGTGGTGTTGGTTACATTGTTGGAGTGATAATACAATTGTCAGGTTACAAAATGTCAACAGTCCTCCAGTGACCTCTGAAGAGTACCTAGTGAGTTTGCTAAGCACCAGACGATCTCCAGTCTGGTAAGTGTTCATTATTGTTATTATTGCATGCTCAAACATCCAAACCACGAGTAGAAAGCTTTTCCAAGTGGAAATATTCGTTATTTCACTGCAAACATATGGATGAAATGTGCAAGGTCTAAAAAGAGGCTCAATCAGGCTAACATTGTGCATCTTCTGAGCTGTTATCTAGTGGTAACTTTGTACACATCAACCAATCTACAAAACCTAATGTTTCCCTATAAAGATTATGAATTAATCCACTCGTATTTAGTTATATTCTGAGTAACTGAACCGTGAACTAGAAATTAAGGTATGATTTCAAGGTTTAAACCCACAGATTTAGCTAGAATCTAGTTATGTATGTACCCTGCATCTAGTGTGTCTCACATTCCCGAAGTCTCACATTTAAAACCAAATTCTGACATTTTATTGCATTTTCTTACAGATAAATGCCATCGAAAAGCGGCCTGGACCCGAACGTTATGGCCTCAAAAGCCGTTACACCGAAGAAACTTTGACAAAAGTTCTCAATGACGTGAGAGCGGGGCACATCAGCCAGCTTGGCGCTGCCAAAAAGTATGGCATTCCCCTGTGATCTCATAGTGTTGACTGATCTAGTTTAAAGAAAAGCCTTCCAGCATTACATTTTTAGGCTCAAACCTCTGCATATGTTCGTATTTCGTATTTATAAATAAAGTTTTCTTGAATGTTGTTGGTTTGCTCATTTTTGCTGGTTACCGGAATCTTGCTCTTACTCGGCTCAGTAGGCTCAAGTCAACTTTTCTTTCCCACTAACTCATGTCCTAAGGTTCTTCTACCGTTATTAGCTTCAATAAAACCAATTGGTATAATCTATATATATAAAAATTAATCAGTATTTTGTTGCTGATCGCATAACTTGAGAACGGCTGGACCAATTTCAATAATTTTTTTTTATAATGTTCGCAAAAGCTTAAGGAAGGTTTTGATGAGCTACAACGTGTGTCTGAAACCCATCGATCATACGATGCATGTATGGGATGTGTGGGATGTGTGGGATGTATGGGATGTGTGGGATGTATGGGATGTGTGGGATGTATGGGATGTGTGGGATGTATGGGATGATGTATGGGATGTATGGGATGATGTGTGGGATGTGCGGGATGTATGGGATGTATGGGATGTGTGGGATGTATGGGATGGAATTGCACTTGCCCTTGCTTCTTCAGGAATTGCAGCTACATTGTTGGAAGGTGGTCGAACAGCTCATTCAGCACTCAAGTTGCCGCTGAACGTGCAAATAAATGAAACTCCTTACAGCAATGCAAATTAATTGTGTGGGATGAATGCCCGATGGCACACAAAAGATCGTTGGAGGCACTAGATCGCACAATGCAAGATTTAAGAAACAATCAATATCACTTTGGTGGTGCAATGATACTGTTGGCAGGTGATTTCCGTCAAACATTGCCAGTGATACCACGATCAACGCCAGCTGATGAACTTAATGCGTGTTTGAAGTCATCTGTCTTATGGAAATATGTGAAAACAGTCAAATTGACTATGAATATGCGTGTTGAGTTGCAGAAAGATGACCAATCTGGAGAAGTGTTTTCTAAACAATTACTGGCCATTGGCAATGGTAACATCCCGGTTGACACTTTGTCTGGATGTATTACATTACCTTCCGATTTTTGTCAATTCACCAAATCAAAGACTGAGCTAATTGAGAAGGTGTTTCCAAATATAGCTCAAAATTATAAAAATCATGTTTGGTTGAGTGAACGTGCTATATTGGCTGCAAAAAACATTGACGTGAAAGAAATGAATTTCCAAATTCAAAATGAAATTGCAGGCGAATTGATAACATATAAATCACTTGATTCCGTTTCTAGCGAAGATGATGTTGTTAAATATCCAACAGAATTTTTAAACTCACTGGAATTACCCGGATTACCGCCTCATAATCTAAAATTAAAAATCGGATCGGTAATTATTATGTTGCGAAATGTCAACCACCCACGCATAGGCGTACGCAAGGGGGGGCTAGGGGGGGCCCGGGCCCCCCCCCCTAGACAAACGAAAAATATATATACACTCTCAGATAAAAAGAAAGTCATCTTCACAACGAGCTCCTACCTAAACACCTTCAGAACAAATTTTAATGATGAAAAGAAAGAAAAAGAGGAAGTAATGGTTGAAAAATTCGCAGAGAACCCGAGGCGACTCATGTTGTAAATTTAAAGTGAAGAAAATCAACTTGACATTGCTGGGTACTTATGTTGTGTACCTTTTGTGTAAATTTTTTATATTAAGAGGGGGAAAAAGTTAACTACAATACTTGATTTTGTAAAAATGATGTGTATGTTATTTTTTATTATAACCTACTCAAGCTGTGTAATATTATTTACGATATAGGGTAGGTAGGTAGGTACCTATCACACCATACTCCGCACTCCAAATACCTGCATGCAAAGTTACGATCATTTTGGTTTGTTCTTCTTGGAATAATATACCTATGTAATCGCGAAGGGGGTCGAAAATTCGGATCGGTCTCAAAATTTGACATCATTCGTTTCAAGAGGTCTAGATTGCAAAAACGAAATGGTGAAAAAAAAACCCAAAAATATTTTTAAATCCCCCCCCCCCCCCAAATCATTATATTCCATTCAGTATTAGTTGGAGGGCTGTTATGAATAGTTTTCGGATCAAAAAGTCGTCAACTTGACTCGTACTGTAGACCTGACTCGTGCAGTGTAGGTACCTTTCTCGATTTTGGAAAATTGTGAGTTTACGGGAGCAGTATTGGACCTATTTACGGAGAATCGTAGCCGACTCATTTTGCACGTGAAAAAATTCGTTAGACATAGAATTTGTTCAGTTTTTACTCAGCTACAAGTAGCCTACATACCTAATTTTATCTTTCTGCGGAAAAAATCTAGACACAGGTTTCAACACGTTTTTAGCGGATTTTATATAAAAAAAACCATGATTTTTGTGCATTTGATTCAACATAAGTCGAGCTTGAGCTAGCTAAGGTAGGTATGCGACTGTTTTTCCTGGGTACCCTATGTAGTGCCCTATGTACAGAACAACTCCGACAAATGGCGTCCGTTTTTTCTACAGGTTTTAAGGTAAATGCGTGAAATTGTGAGAATTCCTTTTTTCGCCGAAAAGACGCTGAATAGGTAACAAACTTAAAGATATATATCCCCGCTGTTGGATAACGTTAATATCTCATCAGATCGAGTTTGAAGATTCTTCAAAAACGATCTTACCTAGATAGACCTTTCAGAGAACCTGCGATAGTTACGGCGCTCGGTTAGTGAAATCGAGAAAACAAACTATGAAAACATACATATATGTATATATATACAATTAGGGTCTTTGCAGTGGATAAAAAAATTTTTTAATAATAAGTTACAGCGAGATATTTCTGGCTCGAACCTTCGAAACAAAATTTAATTTAAAAGGCCACATTGTTTTACCTTACAAAGTCATGAAAATAACTAATCTGGCTCAGCAATTTTCCGTCTTCAAGTAGAAGTTTTCAATTCTTGGGTGTTCAATGGAATTCACCAATCAGGGTTTCCATCAGAAATCATAGGAGTGTTCGATCGAAATAATCTTCGACATCCTCATTTTTGTAGTAATTTTCAATTTTAGGGTGTTCAATCGACGCCAAATTTATTGCTCTACAACTTTTCTTTATGTACAAATTTCGGGAGAATCCTTACTTGGCTCGCACACTGGAAAATGTACTGAAAACGTGTTTTTTAAGGTATTTTGGGAAAAAACGGCTCAGAATCCATTTTAGGTAGGTCCCTACAGGGACATGGGGTATATTCGTGATCAGCGTCAAATTTACGAATACTATAAGTATGGGGTTTTCCGAGTTTTTTTCCCCCCCCAAAATATGGCCGTTTTGCACCATCTTGCGTCGTCCGCCGTCCGGCCGTTTTGGGCAGTAGGATTTTTTTTTTTAAATCTGAAATTTTGACAAAATACTTTATTTACCATCTAGTTGTGCCCGCAAGGTTTTCAGTACGATCGCCCAAACACGTGGGACGCTATGGGGCTAAAATGGGCCTACGGGACGGGGTTTTTGAAGGCTTTTGGCTATGGGATCGAATTAGGTGTCGTTTTCGAAGTATTTTTGAACGTAGAATCCAGTTTTGGGGGTCCCGGAACGATCCGATTTCACTGTGGGGATCTATAGCGCTTTCATGGGGCTACAAATGGGATAATAATAATAATAATAATAATAATAATAATAATAATGATTAATTTTTTTTTTTTTTTTTTTTTTCAAGACAGAATTAATTTTCGCACAAGGAACCGATATCACAGAATAATACACCCTTGTGTAAAATTTGCAGCGTTTTTAATTTTAATTTAGCTAGGTACCCATGGAGGAAGGAAATTTTCTTTCCTCCATGCTAGGTACCATTGCTGGCAGCATGTCTACCTGCAATATTTTTTAGCCCCCCCCTAAAGGAAGACCTGCGTACGCCCATGCACCCACGTCTTTGTAATGGTACTAGGCTTGCGGTTAAGAAACTAATGAATAACGTTATTGAAGCTACAATTCTTAAGGGAAAATACAAAGGAGAAGATGTTTTAATCCCACGAATTCCGATGATTCCAACCGACGTGCCATTTAACTTCAAACGATTGCAATATCCAGTGCAGCTTGCATTTGCAATGTCGATAAACAAATCGCAAGGGCAGTCCTTGAGTGTTTGCGGAGTGAATCTAGAAAATCCATGCTTTTCACACGGTCAGTTATATGTCGCCTGTTCCCGTGTTGGGAAACCATCAAATTTTTTTTTTTTTCGCGCCAGACAACAAAACAAAAAATGTCGTCTACCAAAAAGCACTGGCAAATTAATAAAATGTTGAAATTAATAAAATCCTTTTTTTTATTACTGACCCATAAAATACTGATTCATAGTTAGTTTTGATATCTAAAATTGATAGTAGGTTTGATATCTGACATTGATTCCAATTCTAGAGAAGAAGTTTAACGTACCTACTAATCTTATTTCAGATATCTAGCTTAATAGTAAATGTAGACTAACAGTGTACTTAAATTTTATTTTCGTAACATGGTCATCCAGTTTATACGGGACAAATTATGTTTCATTTTATAAATAATTAAAATTTAGGACCTCTCAGCGACAGCAACGCGTCGCCGGGTCAGCTAGTAATATTAAAAATATTAACGTTTATTTACGATTTTTTTTGGATGCTGCACAAAGTTACCCTTAACGGGGGTGTAACTTTGTACATGGGTTTAAGCTTCAATGATTCTTGTTGTAGTGCTTCTACAGAATTTTTTTCGTGCACAGTTGGTAGTTTACATCAAGATCTTTCGAAATAACACGGATTTTTTGGGATCCAAGGTAAATAATTACGTAATTATTACGCCCAGGGGACGCGAAAACCCGTGTTTGAGGTGTACAAAGTTACCCGAAATGACTGTATATAATCCAGACATCTTCGACCAGTGTTGCCGTCGGATTGAAAAGTCTTGTCTCGCGTTCTCGAGTCGATAGACAAACAAATCGAATCCAATTCATTTATTTGCCGAAGAAAAATAATAATAATGTACGGGCAATACTCAAACGGAGATATAGAAAAAACAAACAAAAACTGATGAACTTAACCTACGTATTACAGGTACACTACAAAGGACAAACAGGTTATCCTTATTCAAAATAACTGTCGTCTGGCTGAATGAACAGCCTGGGGTGTCTTTCATTCGTATTCTTTAAAAGTGATCATTTAATCGCCACAGACTATCTGGGTGCCAAATTAGATGGATGCGGTTTCTGGCTTCCAGCATGACATCCTATCTATGGAGTCTGCGGGAAACTCTACGTTCCAGCTCAGTCCAATCGATGTCCTTCCCGCTCGCGCTGGTTTGGGGGTCCGACGCTCAGCGCGCTACTGAGCTCAAGCGCGCCGACGCTTCCCACTTCTCCCGAGATTGGCTCATCGCCAGCCGACTCGGGAGGCCCCTCAAACACACCGCCAGCAGCAGTCATAGCCCATTCATTCTGTGCATTGTCCATCACGTTTAATTGACGATCCGGAAATGTCTGCCGACCCTTTGGACGGGAGTTCCGAGGAGGAAATTTCAATTTCACAACGGCCCGTGGTCCAGGAGTCTGTTAGTATAATAGTATAATACTCGACAATTGGAAGCCAGAAAAGCGGCCCCTTGGTACAACTGCGGCAGCAGAAAACCTTGACCAAAACAACCCTTCGTGCAGGGTAAGTCAGTTTTCTCCTGCTCCTTCCGGGATCTGCCGGACTTATAATATCCCGACACTTCGGGTGGTCCTAAGGAACCCACATCCTCCATTTCTGCAGCTGGAGCATTCTCAGTGCCAGCAGATCACAACAAATTGTACCATGCCTCTGATGAATCTCCACCTGCACACCCTCCTGCATCCTCCAAAAACACTGGTCGCGTAACCACGGACGCTGTGCCGAACGCATTCAGCCACCCACACAACACACCTAATAATCAATTAGGAAAAACATTTCATGAAGGTACACACACCCGGTGGTAATCTACTGAGTCCTTTATGCACCTCTTTGCAGCTTGATATGCTACAGGTGCAGATGGCGTATCCATCAGGGATCCCTCCTTGGCAAGTACATCAGCACGCTTGTTACCCAGAATGCTACAGGGGGAAGGGATTGTATTCAGCTACAGAAAACACCCCTGCTCCTCCATTTCCCGTCGCACTGAGAGCCGACCCATAGCTATAGACTTAGCCAACCAGACCAATGTCTGGAGCTCCTTGTCAATCTGGAAATCTGTTTATGGTTTCGTTTGTTGAGGGCAAGGATGATAGAAGTTTACCTACGCAAGTTTCTAGAATTCTGTGATACGTAGATACTCGTATAAACAAAGTAATAGGAATATTATGAGGCTTTAATTTAGTAGTAATGCAACTAATGTAAAAGCCTACATTTGGTACAAAATTTATACCAATAATACTTCTAGTTTTATTTTACAGCTTGAAATAAGGAAGTGTTGTCTTTCGGCCACTTTCTGGAGTGCTCACAGACGTGCACTACATTCACATTAGAAAAGACAATCTCTCAAGTACTGATTTGTTGGCTTTTGACTGGACCCTCATCAAATATCTACTATAAGAGAAACTAGGGAAGTTGGTACTCTTGACTAATTTGGTTGATTGGTCGACAGGCAAAAGAACAGTATAAGAAGTTGGTGCACTCGTACAAGCCGATCCCTGAGTTGGAAGAGGAATACGCCAAAGAATACGAAGTGGAAGATGCGACTGTCAGCGTGACGGAGCTTGACGCAGATCTTCTCGCTCAGACGAATTTCCTCATTGGCCGGAATCGGGTAAGGATAAAAATATCTCTGCATCAGTTTATCAGTTTCTGTGTTGGTTTTTTGCCGAACGCAGTGAGTCGTCTTTGACTCGATCTGCACTAGCCTGTTTGCTTGTTCCGAGCGGTCGCAATATTAAACCTAGAGACCTGAAATTTTGAGGGCAGACTCATCCGAAATTTGCTGTATTGTGGTGTCGCAGGGGGTCATTGCAGCTGCAGGGTCTGTATGCAAGGAATTTGAGAATCTGAGCGGATTGTACCTATCGCTTTTAGGATTCGCGTCGTATCTAAGTCCAATGGAAGCACATTCAGAACAGTCGGACCTGCCGCATCCCCTGAGGCTGCCATGTGACTCATTTGCCAAAAAAGCATCACATTGTGATAATATCACATAAGACATTATAATATAATAATTAATAATATAATAATATAATTATATAATGTCATTTTAATATAATGTCATAATATTATTATGTTGATTTTGATTATGTCTTATGCCTCGGGATGGCTCATGGAAACCGTTGGAAATTGGCCTCCTCTGACCTTACCGAGCTTGGACCCCCTAACTCCTGACTTCTCCCCTCAGTATCACCTTTCCAACTTTTATCGCACCACTTTTCAAGTTCCTACTGAAGTTCCAATCCGGAAGTAGGATAATCGGATGTGCAAATCGGCCCAAGTATCTAGTAGTTTCATTAGCCATAATTAAATTAAATAATAAAAAAATTTTTAGTTTATTATTCTTTAAATGGATGTATTTGTGTCGGAGGTCGATTATTCTAAACAGTCTCCAAATACGTCTTTTACAGTCTCTTACACGTCTTTTCACGTTTCAAGATGTCCAGATTCAAAAAACGAAATGTCCGTCTACCTCCTGAGCCGTTTTGGGCAGTAGGAATTTTTCCAAAATCTGAAATTTTGACAAAATACTCGGTTTACCATCTAGTTGTGCTCGCAAGGTTTTCAGCCCGATCGCCCAAACCCGTGTGGCTCTGGGGCTAAAAAGAGGCTGTGGGAGGGTTTCGGCTATGGGTTCGAGTGGGGTGTCGTTTTCGAAGTATTTTCGGACGTAGAATCCATTTTTTGGGGTCTTTGAACAATCAGATTTCGCCGTGGGGTTCTATGGGGCTACAAATGGGGTTTTCCCTTAATCCCCAATCCTTAATCCCCAATCCTTAATCCCCTTAATGCGTGGAAGGTTCACGGATGAAATTCTAGAATTGCGGGATAGTTATCAATACTTCAGAGATTTAGCACGTTCCTCTAAAAATCCGGACTTCAAAATCTTAGCAAATGAGAGTCGCAATAAGTATAGGATTGCTTTAAATCGTGCCTTGCGCGACTCAAACGACAGCAGAATAAGCTCGGCCCCAAATAAACCAAGGGTCTGTTGGGAGGTGGTGCACGAGGTGTTGAATTCTAGGTCTCGGGATTCTCAAAACAGTTCGAGTTACCTTAACTGTGAAGGGTTTAGCGACTCTTTTGCCAGCGCTTTTCAACAGCGCTCTTCCTCTGCTCCCTCTCATGAATTCTTCGATTTTTTAAATAATGTTCCCAGTGTGCCAGTTGGCTTCGTCTTCCGTCCAGTTTCGGTGGAAGAGGTTTTCGCCACCATTATGGCACTTAATAATAGTAATGCCACGGACTTCATTGGCTTAAACTCTCGGGTGGTGAAATCAGTTGCCAATCTAATCATCGAACCTCTGTCTTTCATTATTAATAGGTGCTTCTCTGAGGGTAGGTTCCCTGATTGTTTGAAGAAGACAGTGATAACACCCATACCTAAGAAAGGGAATTCTAGTGATTACGATGGCTTTCGTCCCGTTTCTAAGCTGCCAGTCTTTGTGAAGGTGATGGAGCGGATCATGCTTGGGAGATTGGGTGGTTATTTGGATGATCACTCCGTTCTCCACCCTCAGCAGTTTGGCTTCCGAAAGGGTAGAAGCACCTCCACTGCAGCGAGCTCATTGATTTCCGAGCTCTTTTCCGCTCTGGAGAGTAAGGAGCTCACCCGTCTCAACCTCTTCGACCTCTCGAAAGCCTTTGACCTTGTGCCTCATAATTTGTTACTAAAGAAACTAGAGCACTATGGGTTCAGTGATCATTCAATTTTGTTTTTTAAAAGTTTCCTCGAAGGCTGGTCCCAGGTCGTATATTTCAATGGGTCTTGCTCTGAGGAGGTCGTCATTCCGTGTGGAGTAAAGCAGGGTAGTATTCTTGGTCCTATTCTATTCCTTTTGTATATCAATGACTTACCAAGCCAATTCTTGGACTCGCTAGCCATTTTTCTTTTTGCCGATGATATAACCAGCCTGGCAAGGGGATCATCTCGTGATGAGCTTGCCCACGACTCATTAAACAAATCCAATACGATAGAGAAGTGGTGTATTGCAAACGGCTTGGTCTTAAACAAAAACAAAACCCAGACTCTTGAATTGGGGCTCAACCGACGTTTTGACCAATCGGTCAACTTCCTGGGCTTGAGAATCGACAACCGTCTTTCGTGGTCTTCTCATATCGAAGCACTCTCCCCTAAATTATCTTCTACGATCTTCATGATCAGAAGGCTGAGAGGTGCCGTTTCTGATGAGGTCTTGCGCTCAGTTTATCATGCTTGTTTTTCTAGCAGAGCTACCTATTGTATCGTTGCTTGGGGCAGCTCCAGTCACGCTATAAAGGTGTTCAAGCTCCAAAAGCGCGCCATCAGAATTCTGGCCAATCTCCCTTGGAATGAGTCTTGTAGGGGTTCTTTCGCTCGCCTAGGTATTCTTACTATACCTAGTGCTTACATCTTGGCTGTTCTCAACCTAATGAAGTCCAATTTGTCGCTCATCCCAGTAGTCTCCGAGGTGCACCATCATAACACCCGCTCACTAGGCAACCTTGTTGTCCCATTTACCCGCCTCAGTACGGCTCAGCGCATCAATCCGTTTCAGGTGGGGACTCGTTTATTCAATGCGCTGCCCCATAATGTGAGAATGTTGTCCATTAAAGCGTTCTCCAGGGTGATCAAAGCCCACCTTCTTGAAGCTGAATTATACACCTTGGAGGATTTTTATAAGATCAAGTGGGGTGTTGCAGCCTGTTGACGGTGTTGTGTTCAGTGCTAGTTTTGAGTGTCCCCCGCTCTAGTGTATGTGTTAGCTTAAATCTAATTTTTTCTTAGATGTGAATAGTACTCTTGTTCATTCTTGTTCTCCCCTGTAAGCTTGAATGTGTTTAGCCTTTTAGATTTTGACATGTGATTGTTTTTCTATGTGAACTACCTATCATTTTATTACTCATGTCTGACGTTTGCCCTGTCAAGTTGGCCTTGGCAAATAAATAAATTCTTGATTCTTGATTCTTAAATAAATTCTTGATTCTTCCCGGGAGGTAAAATAAGGTGTCGTTTTTCGAGTAATTTTGGACGCATAATTCTTTTTTTGAGGCTTCACATCTGTCCAAACATTGTACTGAAAACAATTTGTGTAAATAGTTTTTCCAAATATATTTTTTAAATTACTACAGAACTAATTTTTGCACAATTAACCTATGTAAATGAATAATAATAAGCCCTTGTGTAAAATTTGTAGCGTTTTTCTCACGATCTGCTGCGTTCACTTTCGTCTTGCTTTCTCCTGCCTGCCGCTGTACAGTTTAGATCTCGCACTATCCAAACCCCAAGTTTCAAACGTTTTGAGGTCTCAGTATCCTTGGAAATGGAGTGTTTTGGTATTCGAAGACTCCATACAGTTGTTCTATCAAGAATGACGAAATTCTTCTCCATCTGCCATCATCTTTTCTCTTTTTCGTTTTTTCTTCTAATCATCATCAACTTATAATTTTTGGTCGTTCCTTACAGTTGGAAAGCCTTCCTTGAGGAACATATTTACATACTTCCTTGGCGCTGCAACCCATTGTCGAAAACTCTACGTGGTATTTCTTCTGGTCTCATTCGTGCAACATGTCCAACCCATCGGAGTCTGCCAACTTCAACTAATCGCCCCAATCTTTGTAGAGGTTCATAACCTCTTTATTTGTCCGACTTATACAGGCAAGCTCCTGCAGGACTTTCCGTTCGAAACAACGTAATTCGTCCTCGAGGGCTTTAGTCAAAGTCCATGACTCCGACCTATACGTCAGGACTGGCCTGATGGGGGTCTTGTACAGTCGGATTTTGGTTGCTCGAGAGCAGGGATGGAAAACTAAAATTTATATCCGGATATCAGAGATCCGATTGGATGAATATCAACCATCCACGAACGGTCCGATGTTGCGTTAATGCGTTCAAATCCGGATATCCAATATGTATAATACATAATAAAACAAATACTGGAATAATTCCAGTCCAGTCCCAATTAAGTCTGTAAGTGGGAAGGAAATATTGTAGTTTCTGTCGGGAGCCTAACGTTAATTTTCTACGGGTGCGTTCCCTTCTTGCTGGGAACTGGCAGAGACGGCATTTTGTTTTCCCAACAAAAAGGGCCTATAACCCAAATTTAGCTATTTTACTGTGCTCCTATTGATTTATCGTGTACAGGCTGCAATATATATTTAAAAGAATAGTGATGAGGCCGGGGAAGAACGGTTTTGACTAAAAATGGCCCGTAGGAGCTTAGCTTATCTTTGAGTCCATTTGCTCAAAGCGCACTTTTGTCATGTGTGCTCTTCTTGCACGGACCTTCTCAGTTGAGGTGGTGATCTCTGTGGTTTCATGAGACCTAATATCTCCGCCATTTTATTGCTTGTTTAGCGCCATTATTAAGCGCATTTGTTGGAATAATTTGTTTTATAACGGTGCATTTATCATGATTCCTTTTTTTGCTGGTCTGAGTTGCCTCGGCCAGTAAACCAGTCAAGGCCCTCTATAAATGTGACGTTGTACACGATATTCTTATTACAATACGAATTACTCACCATTCGTTGATTTTAGGGCCAAATTGAAGAAACCGAAGAGGTCAAAAGTGAAGACGCAGCCTCCGAAGACGAACCCCCCAGCGAAATGCCGGGTATGGAATTGAAAGCGCCGAAGAAACCCCGCCGGAAGGAAACCCCCGCGAAAGAACCTCCCAAAGAGATGAAAACCAAAAAAGAAGTGAAGAAAGAGCTGAAAAAACAGTCGACCAAGTCCGTCAAAAAGAGCAAAGCCTTTCAGAAGATGAACAAACTCCACACGCTGAAGCAGAAGAAGAAATCGGCCATTAAGCGGAGAGACAAGAGGAAGACACAAGCGAAGGGTGATAAGAAGACGAAGCCGACGAAACGTGGGAATTTTAAGAAGAAAAGATGAAATACACTGCATTAAAGTATTTCAGTTTTCTGTATCTTCCCCGGCCGTAAAAAATTCCATTTCCGACAGCGCACAGTGCGTTATTAAGGGAAATCATAGCATCTAAGCGATTCGACACAATATGGGGCTGAAAATCGGTAGGTTTATGTTTTTGGATTTGTAGATTCCGAAAATGGATTTACACATTTTTGGGGTACATAGACTCTCTTTTATCATCTTACTATCAAAATCCACTTTAACGCGATTGCTAAAAGGAGTTTCAATAGAAATTGGATCTGATTTTTTTTTTTTTTTTTTTTTTTTTTTGCAACCTTCATTTTCGATTATCCTCCCCTAAATTTGGAGCAATCTATGGGAAGGAAAATCGAAAAATCAAGGTTGCAAAAAATAAAAAAATGTCGGATCAACTGTATGAGTACATGGATTAGGGTATCCATTATAGCTTTATTTAATAACGCACTGTGCAGCGCCCAATCAGTGTAGTTCATTTTAGGATCTCAAGCTCCCTGTTCTCTTCAGTGAAATAATACGCAACCAGAATTATTGTCAAATAATTTATATTTGGTCGTTTAGTTGGAGAAGTTCACATAAACCAGTAGACACTTAATAATATATATGTTAATGGGAGCCTTAGCACATAATGCGGCTCAAACAAGTTTACATTGGAGTTCGAGCTTAACACGAAAATACCTTTGTTTAACTCGAGAAATGTGAAAGTGGTAACATTTACGGAAAACGCATGAGTATTCCCAAGCGGTGAAAGGCAGTACCGTGAGTACACCCACATGACCTCAGCACCCTCAAACAGAAAAGACGTGCGTACACCCGTGAAAGACGAGTTCAATTTCAGCCATATTTATTCGTCATCTATAGGTCAACATCGAAGTCAACACTCTTCATAATATGTGTAAGAGAAACTATACAGAATCGTTAGTATTTTTATTATTGGCAAAGATTCCATATTTTGGGTTTAGCCATTGCACTCCCAGGCCCCGAGAAAGGGACCACTGCACTCCCCGACGGATCGAGGCCACTGCACTCCTCCCAAGCTAACTAAGGATTTTCAAGACATGCCAATATGGTGCCAAGCTGGGTAAGAGTTTCCAAGGTAAAGCTGGATAAGGTGGTCTTAAGCTTTCCAGACCTGTCCAAGACTTGCAATGTTGGTGCCAACCTTTCCAGACCTGTCCAAAGATTGCAAAGTTGTCCCCAAGCTGGGGATCAATTCAGACTTCGCCCAGGGATGGATTTCCTTAACATTAAATTTTTCGACGCGCCAGGAGTGCAGTGGCTCTCGACCGGAGCCGCTCAGAATTCAGGTGTACTCGCGTCATATGAAGCGCCGCAGACTGATTCTTCTCGGGTGTACTGCAGTAGTGCTTGAGTGTACTGGCAACCTTACTTTCACCTCGCTGGGTGTACTCACGTACCAACCCAAAATTTAACCAATCCCACTTAGAATCAACCAAACTCTGTGCTTCATTGAATTTGTCGTAGATTCTTCAGAATGAAGTTAATGGGTCATTCCTGAAAAAAAAGTGTAAGCATCGTGAGTGATTTTATTATTTACACTGACCGATCCACATCATTTACATCTCTGATGTAAAGCTAGTTGACTTTTTAAAAGGTTGTTGGTCAGATAGATATAATAGCTGGGGGTTATTCCTCTGTCATTGAAAATTTCCGAAATCACAGGAATGAAAATCGATGCCCCCCACCCAGTAGAGCTATCTGACAAACGTATAGCTTCACTTTTGGCATTACTGTGGTCGAGGGCGAGCAGCCAGAGGAATGAATTGTGGTGACGGCATACCTACGCTTTGGTTAATTATTCTTGGAATAATACACCTATGTAATCGCGACGGAGGTCGAAAATTCTGATCGAATTCAAAAACTGGCAGGGGAATGAAGTAAAATGAGTTAAGTTTGTGTTTTTATACATATCTTCAAGCGAACGTAAAAATCTCTTCCCAAGGATTTCATAACAGAACTATTATTGCAAGGTGGACATGATCTTTCAAAAATCTGTTTCCATAGTGAAGGTATCTATGAATTTTGCGAAAGTCCCTACCTAGGGCTGGGGACATGCCAGGAGAATGAATTTTGAGACATTTATCGTCATTTTGTACCCATTTTGAACTAGGTAGTTAAAATGAAGACTCCCGAGGGACTAAATAGTCTGGGCAGGTTAGTAGACCCTAGAGGGATCCGGCATTATCTCCACAGCCCCGAAAAAACTTGGCATTATCTTCCCACCCTTTTCGACCGACTTGTCACAATCCCCCTATTGAAAGTTGCGCCATCTCCCCAATGAAAGTTTCACTGTCTCACCGCATTGTTATTGTTTATCATGTTACTTGAATGCTGTTCACCAATTTATTACCACATTATAAACATAGGTACCATAGCGGGTTCAGAACCCAACCTTCGCGGAGGAAGGGTTATGGCCGTTAAAAAAATTTAAATAATTTGATTCAATTTAATTAACTTCCCCTACGAAGGTACCAAAATCACTTAAAACCACTTATCAGTACCACCCCTTGACAATTTAACACCATTCGTTATTCTGTGCAAATCATATAATTCAGACTACTCCAACCATAAACCTTTCGACAACCTGAATACCCCAAAGACCACGAATGTGGACGACGGCGAATGCTGGAACGAGGGGATGCAGAGTAGCACCTACCCTTATAACCTGAAGATGGCACAGTGAGGCCGAAAACTTGTCACCAGTAAACCAGCAAAACTTTTTCTTACTCAAGATTTTCCTTGGAGTCCTTCCTACAACATGGTTCCGCAAGTTGGAGGCTCTGAGCGGGGAGATGCAGTTCGGTTTCAAGTCGGGAATTGGCACTTGGGAGGCACTCTTCTGCTTGAACTCGCTGGTTCAGAGTTCCTATGACCAGAGGAAGGGTGTTTTCCTGTGATTCATCGATTAGGAGAAGGCATTCAACAGCATTAGTCATGAGCAGTTTCTCAAGTTCCTGTTGGACGCGGATATTGATCGGCGGGGTGCGAGACTCATCCAGAATCTCTATTGCAACCAGAAGGCGGCCGTTCGAGTATGGCATACTCACAGAAGAGTTCGACATACAAAAAGGAGTTCGCCAAGGCTGTATCCTCTCGCCAATTATTTTTAACGTCGAGAGAGTGTTCCAGGAAGCTTTGGATTTGGTGCAGCTGGGGATCAAGGTCATTGGCGTCTCTGTCAATAATCTGCGTTATGCCGACGACACTGTGCTTGTGGTGGGCAGTCCTGGAGATCTGCACGCCATGCTCGACACTGTGAATGCTGTGGGTCTTTCAAAGAGTGAATATATGGAAAACAAAGTTTCTGGTGGCGAGTAGATCCCAGTTTGCCGATGCCGAGTTGCGGGTGAATGGTGAAAAGATTGAGCGTGTCCAGACTCAGATATCTGGGCCCCTTACTGAATGAAAACTGGGATTCGGAGAAGGATTGCCCAGGCTCGAATCAGTTTCCTGAAGCTGCGCTCCCTGTTGTGTGATGGTATCCTGTCATTTGACATTTGATACCGGCTGGTGAAATGTTGTCTGGTCCGTTCTCTTGTATGGCACGTGGACGCTAAAAACCGACTCGATCAATAAACTGGAGGCCTTCGACATGTGGATTCTCTGGCGGATGTTCTGGATTCCAAGGGTGGAGAGTTCAAAATGTAGACGTACTCGCGCGGGCCAGAATCGAAAAGGTACTCTTCACCACAGTCAAAACCCGGAAAGTATCCTAGCTGGGGCACATGAGATCCCGCGGCTGATCCTCGAGGGTAAGAGAGGAGTGGGTCGGAAGCAGCTTTCTTGGCTGTGTAACATCAGGTGCTGCTCGGGAGTTCCGTCGTTCGCAGAGCTTCGTTGGACTGCTGAAGAAATGACACTAAGAGCCATTTTCTAGGAGAGATATCGCCAACGCATGATTTGCACGGCACTAGAAGAAGAAGGTTAGTAGGAAAAAAAGAAAAATGAAAAAAAAAAAAAAAAAAAAAAAAAAGAAGCTCCTAACTTCACTATGGGCCGAGGAATGGCTCTGGGACACACTTCTTACACTTTTTTGGAATGACCCTTATATGTATTGAGTTTCAAAATTTGTTCTGACTTGGGGTTTTTGATCTGAAAAAGTGAGAATGAGGGATTGTCAGGAGAGCTTGACAAAAACTGCAGCGATATTTTTCGCTTCCTTAAGAGTACCTCCAGTGGGTGCAGTACTTATTTAGACGAGTCTTTCGGCAGCGCACTGTCACTTTTGCCCCGAGAGTAGAGTTTGACGTTGGACTTGCCGGTGCCCAACATCCTGTCCAGAAGCGACTGTTTGCTCTTTTTTCGGGACTGAACGATTTCTCGGCTCAGCTCGTGAAAGGCGTCGGCCACTTGGGTGACTTGCTCCGCCGTGGCGATCTCGCTGAAAGAGCACTCGTAGTCTTTGGCGAGGATGTCGCCTGCAAAAGAAAAGTCAGAGATAGTCGACGGAGATGGTATTTACGGTGACTACGGTTGATCTTTAGGCCACAGAATGTGAATAAGGTGAAGTGGGGCAAGAGCATAGTGGAGCTACCTCAGCTGTCAGATTGGGCTCGGGGAGCTGCAATCTGTGAGAAAGTTTGCGAAATAGCCTTCTCATTGTAAGGCTGGTTACTAGATTACGTTACGACCGAGTATAGTCTGATAGGACAATTGCAAACAACCAGAAGTTGAATCTCCTCATAATATTATACTGAAGATGGTCGCTCTGCCAAATGTTTCACGATAATGTTAACGTGAAACATCAAAGTTATTGCTCAATAATTTTTCATTTTTCTGAGGTAAGTGCAAACATTGACTGATATCCTTCAATTGTAAACCATTAGGATTCGGATTAGTCATAAATTATAGGATTTCAACCCACTTCCATACTTTCCCCTGACCCCTGACATTTTGCTGGTTTGAGGCAAGTGCAGATGCAACAGGTGGGGCTAATGCAGACTACTCGGCACTTCCACCTCTGGTGAGCAAGTGTTCAATGGTCCTCACTACTTATTAGTGCTGGCTCTCATTTTGCTCCAGTTAGTGGAGCAAACTCCCAAACTATGACTCAATTTAGTTTCTCACTTATTCTTCATAATTTCCTAGGAAGAGCAAAGCCTAAGATGGTTAGAGTCTACAAGAGGAAAACGTTGAGGGCTACCAAGTAAACCCGGGAAGACCTGGCTAAGGCTGTTGAAGAAGTTCATTCCGGGAGAAGCAGCGCTTTTTCATCAAGAATGAGCTCCTTGGGAAGGTCGGAATTCAGCAGTTCTAACGACATATTCGGATTCAGCACCCTTTATATACCCCCTTACACAAATTTTTAGTTAAAAAAAATCCGTATAGTTACGCGCAGAGCTGTTTAGAAATATAGGCGATTTTAAACTGAAAGCGGAGGGCACGTGACGTGACACCTCGTAGGCATCGAGTAGTTGGGCAGGAACCGCCAGAGCGCTGAATAATAAATCTGAACGGGATCGGAATAAAAACACTCTGCCCGGGTCGATTTTCAAATAACCCTCTTTGATGATAACTTCGATGCTGGATTTTTGAATGACCTTCTCTGATGATTACCATGATGCTAAATTTTTGGAGTCAGCTTTTGGCGTTGCAAAGTTGGCTAATTTGCATAGATGCGAGAGAGAGAGATCTCTTGGCCAATCAAAAAATGTCTAAGCAGCCAACGACATGACATGTGGTACATTGTACCCCCTCCAGTCCTTGGAATACAAATATTATAATAAACATTTTTTCTTAAGGACCTGTAAATAATAGAGATGGGATTTCTGCAATGTGGACCCGTTTTTGTAACTCATAAAGCATGAACTTTCCCGGGGGGGGGGGGGGGGGGGGGGATCATTCAAGGAGCTCATTCTTACGTTATTAATAAGTAACTTTTGAGAAGTCGCTGATCTCGGTTACGACTTGATTTCCACCTTGAAAAGATTTTTAATTTGATTTTCTTTGTTCAAGTTCATTCTTACTTCTCAAGTGTTACTTCATTTTAGACGTCATTATTTAGTCAATGATGGGTTAAACGAGACCCTGAGCGATTTTCAAGCTTATTTTTCAATAAAATTAGTTTTATCGTTTCGACTTTTTGTTGGTTTTTTTCTCTCTCATTTTTACCTACCTTGATCTCTGACGTTTGAAAAACTGTAACTCAGTCAATATTGGTCCGATTTTGACATGTCGAAGAGCTACAGATTCTGCAGAAGTTGGAGTTTCATGCACTTGCCCCACATAAAATGGGGCAAGTGTACGTGTGTTGGAAACTCGGGAATGTTTTTCGATTTTGAAAAATTGGTAGTGGGTTTTTAATAGATAGCGTGATCGAGGAGAGTAGTAGGAAACTTTGGAAAAAATTGGAATATTTTAACCGATTAATGGTACGTTTTTATTGCCACCAGAAGTCCAGCTTTCAATTTTTTGCTGCACACATCCCGAATTACCTTACCGTTAATGAGAAACTTCTCATTTGGACCGTGGGGCTCTTTAGGGTCAGCCTCCTCCGTGTCCGAGGGGGCTGAAGCGTTATAACTTTGGTGAACTCGCCAGGGGGACTGGGGTTCGCGTCCCAGCCTTGTCAATTGAAATTTTCATGGGGTTAGCTGTTCTTTAGAGCAAGGCATTTCAACGCTAAGTGCGGAATCGGCTCCTGCTCCATGGTGAAACCTAATCGGTTAACACAACAAAATCCACTTTACTTTAGGGTCCTTGTGTGAGCAAAACCCCATTATCTACTGACTTTCAACGAGAAGAAACATGTTCATTGTGGGCACAAACCAGTTTTCAATCAGTAGAAATTTGGATATGGAGAACAGTAATGTAATTTTCGAAATAATCATCAGTTGAGAGAGATCTGAAGGGGCTAAAAAGTATGCTTGGGCATGGGCAGGCTTCATTTTCAAAGTAATTTGGACAACTAATCGATTTATGGTAGGGATGGGTATTGATATTATGACCTACGTGGGTCATCCAGAAAGTAAGTTTACAACGGCTCCTGAGGCGAGGGGGATTTGTTTTTTTAAGTTTGTGCACCTGGCTTGAAGGTGGGGTCATAACGGTCAGTTTGCTTCGTACCTAGCGCGTTTCTGTAGACCGTTCTGTTCAGTCACAGTGTTTTTTTAAATGGAGAGGTAGACGCCCGTACCCGCCACCTCTCGTCCGTGTGAGATCCGAGCGGTCATCCGTTTTTTGACTGTACAGAAAAATACCGCCGCGAATATCCATCGCAAGATCGTGGACGTGTATGGTAAGTGATACGATGAGTCGACAAGCAGTCACGAAGTGGGGTAAGGAGTTTAGAGAAGGCCGTACTGATACCCATGATGAGCTAAGGAGTGGGAGACCATCAGTGATTTCTGACGAACTTTCTCAAAAAGCCCTTTTGGTGGAATTTATGCCGAAAGGGACGACTATTATTGCCGACCCTTACTGCAATACCCTTAAAAAACTCAAAAGGGCGATTCAGAACCGTAGAAGGGGTATGCTAACCAAGGGGATCTGCCTCCTCCACGACAACGACAGGCCCCACGCTGCTCGAGTCACCCATGAACTTTTGACTTCGTTTGGATGGGACATTATCAACCACCCTCCCTATTCACCCGACTTAGCAACATCTGACTTCCATCTGTTCAATAAATTGGAGGAGTTTTGGGGTGGAAAAAGATTGCAGACGATGAAGAGGTTCAGGAAGCTGTTCAGAAAACAGGTGGCGGCGGAGGTCTTAACACTGGCATAAAAAAACTGGTGCCCATGCTACAGAAATGTGTCGAACTCCACGGGGACTACGCGGAAAAATAGTTTATTATATTTGTGACGTATTCTGTTAATTTCATTGGAATACAAGTATTTTACGATTTTTTTAAAATGTCGAAACTTACTTTCTGGATGACCCTTGTAGATATGGTGTAACCTTCGTTTTCTTGTTACCTACGAACTCGCTTCTGGTCGCTGTTCATCTAGCGGCTACGCTGATGACGTATTTGCGATATCTTTTGATCAGACGAGCTTCGAGCTAATGAGCTGAGATTTATCTAATCAGGACGGCTGCGACACGGTGAAGGAGATCGGGAGAAGGAAATAAGGAGATTGGCGACGGCAGTTTTTGGCGAAATTTTGTGAAATATTGAGTGATCCTATTGTAATCCGTCGAGTTTATATACTCCCACTATCCTGGTAAGCCTAAACAGAATTTTGCAACGTCTTTGCTCCGTTCAAAATGCGATCGAATGACGGACGCATTTTTCGATGACGCGAATCCCATGGATGGATTTAATTCAGAAAAACTTCTTGCAGGCGATCGATACCTACTCCAGGATATTCCTTTCCGCCTTCGTGAATTTGCCGCCGTCGGAATTTGTGTCGTTGCTGTTGGCAACCCAAACGAAACAGCCCCTCACTTCGGAGGACCTGCACCATAGTTAAACTTCATTATGGAATTGGTACGTGCCTGACCTACTTACCGTCGATCAAATCTGCAAGTTCCTAAAATTGTGATACTAAAATCGTGATTGCATTAATCCCTGATAAATGGGGAAGTTCGACTAACCTAATAATGAAAATAAAAATAAAATTGTATGAATGTGATAACTTTTCTAATTGTAAGAAACTGATAAATATTCGCGGTATTTACCTTGTAAGGTTTTCTTTTGTTACAGGCTGTTTTCGGTTTCTCCTGTAAAAATTTATCGTACTAACGCTACCGAACCCTCATGATTGTCTAACGAATATTTCGTTGAGTAAAAGAAATATAAGGAAGTGAGAATTAATTTTGTGTAAAAAAAATATAGGTGGCGCCCAATACAATCTTCGATTTATATATAAATGAAAGAAAAAGACAGATTATTGCGAAACTAAATTCACTGGGTGATCCTAGAAAACTCAAGTAGAGGTCAATAGACGTGACCGAACCTGCCCTGAGTACTGCAGCTAGCCGGTAAAGCTGACGCCCAAGAAATAGACCAAAAAAGGGTTACAATGGGACAAATTAAAGCTCAAAGTTCATCGATATTTTTCAATTCCTGAAATTGGATGACTGATGCAAATTTCATTTTAAACAAATTAAATTTGTTTTTATATTAGGTATTATTTATACCCATACAAACATATTTAGCACATTCGCTAATCCTCTTGGTCTAATTAATCGCACGAGGGCGCCTCTCTTACGTGTGGCCAACTCATTTCCACCGTGTCAGCTTCAATTTGTCTTTTGGGGTGGAGAGGTATCCCCCCCCCCTCAACCTACTACCGTTATAAGCTATTTATAATTTGGACCTTCGTCCGTGCTGACTTGTCGGAGGTGCACCATGTCTCCCTTGTTGCCGACGAGGGCGACGGGCATGTCGCATATCAGCTCTTTGACTTTCCTGATGTAATTGAAGGAGATTCTGTCCGTTATGGCGTACACGAGGAGGCAGCCGTCCGCCCAGTTGAGCACTTCGTTCGACGGCAAGTCATCTTCATGCTGTAAAAACAAAATAAGGTACAAGTTAAAAAAAAAAAAAACACTTCCATTTGGCAAAACAGTAGAAACAGTAGACGAAGAATTCCCCCCATGATTAGAGAAGTTTGATTCCAATTCCAATGGCCCTGTTCAGGATAATCACCAGCCACGACTACCTCCAAAAGCACTTAAACCGGATAGGAGCAGTCGATTCGCCAACTTGTCCTTTGTGCAATAATAGAGACATGGACGCCCGCCATATCATGAAGTGCTCTGCACTGGAAGCGATAGGCGGGAACCTGCCAGAAGAAACTGCCTAATGGGCAGCAAGACGTCAGATGAACGAGACGAGCGCAGGATTAAAAAAAAAAAAAAAAATCTAAAAGGTACTGAAGACTGTTCCCGTTGAAAGTGAGTTAACGTTCTTTTAGAAAATTTCTTCGTTTTTTGAGCAAATTAAACTGTCCTCTTGAAAATCGTGGTTGAATTAAAGGTTTCATTTCAAAAGGCACAACATCCAACACAACTAGTACCTATCACTAAGTTCTATATCAACTTTTTTCTTTGATCCCATAATATTATCCTATATTCTCTCTTCTTTTTCCTGCATGGTTCGTAGCAAATTTTCGACTCATTTCATACCCTCCTCTGTTGCTCCTAGTATTTCTCGATAACCATCCTTTGGAGGTTTTCATTCTCGCGTTCAATGGCCTGCTTACAACTCCTTATCGAACCATTCTTCGTTTCTGCTAGCTTTTCACTCGCCCATCCCAGCTGTCGCCACTTCTACCACAACCTCCACCTTTCAGCATTATTCGTCCAAGCCTTCATTGGCAGGACTGCTTAGTAGCTTTTCTGTATGATAATTTCATTGTTGGACAACATTAAATGACAAAAGAACAAATTTTGTTATCTGATTTATTCATATTAAGTGATTTGTTCCGCAATAATTAAATACTGATGGGATATTTTGAAGAAATAATAATGTTTTGAATTAAATACTACTGTGGGGAATCTGGACAGATTTGACCACTCTCTTTTCGCGGATCGCCAGCCTTCCAGAGTTCCGGCGGGGGGAGTGAGTTGCACTGCGGTCGCGGCGCGATCGGGCGACCCCCCCTTCACCCCCCCCAGCCATTCAGCCTTTCTGTACGAAGTGGGGAGTATTTCCTCCCCTCAAATAACATTGACTGTTCACCATATTACTGCTCATTATTGACAACACGTTCATTGTAGACCTTCATTGTAGACCTTTCTACCGTGGAAGCTGGGAATGCAGTCCCGTGTGAGACTGGTTCAGCTGGTCAGACCAGCTTTAATGACAATTCACTTGAGATAGCTGTAACAGCTGATCCAAGTTCTGCTGTGATCCCAGGGCGAAAGAATACCAGCCACGACATATCGTGTTGGGTATTGTCTTCTCCTCGGAACCTACCGAAGACTCTGCACCACCGCAGTATCCTGACATATCAGGTAAGCCTGTTGTGTGCAAGTCTCCCTTATACATAGGGACCTAAATGTATGTGGCCGCATCTTCTGCTAAGTCTGCAGACTACGACGGGTCGTAGTAAGAAAATTTCTTACATTTAATGTTCCCACACTCCCTTCCTCTTGCTCCACAACTAAAAGCGGCGAAATTGTGGATTACATCCACAAATAAAAACCAAAAAACTAAAAATTTTACGGCACCAGCCTTTCGCTAAACGCACATCACAAAATTTGAGTGATACAAATTCAACTTTAGGAACTCAATTCATGTAGGTAGGTACACATCCATCACCCGCAGCATTGTGTGTCCCACAGGTACTTATGTGATACATAAGGAAACCTAAACACAGATTCATGTGGGAACCGACTTCAGTAAAAGTTTGATTTAACTTAACAGTTAAGTTAAACAGTTACTGAGAATTGACCTAAACTAGACCTTTTGGGTAAAACGAGCCCTAAGTGGGAAAATGTAATATGGTAGGCAGTGGTTCTATAGAACCACTATCATTATAATGAAGCCAATACCGTAATTCACGTTTTGGATCACGCAACTGCATCAAATCATTCAAACCATTTTACTCAAAGCACCCCAATGTCTATAAATTCTTTCAATTACTTTTGGGCAGGTATCCAATATCTCGAATAGAACGGGTTCGCTGTCCACCAGAGCTTCGTGTTTGTACTTCATATCTGAAATTGTAAAAAATAATTATAATAATAATAATGAATTATTCACCTCTCGAACACTTGAACATAATAATAAGAAGCCATAATATTATTATGGTTTAATATCGGCTAAAATGTGTTCAATAACATTGCTTTTTAAGCAGTCAAACACTCACAGAATACAATACAATAGTCGGAAGACCAATTTTTGGTTTATTATTCTTGGAATAATACACCTATGTTTTCGCGACACGGGTCGACGACTCCGATCGGCCTCAAAATTTGACATTATCCGTTTCAAGAGGTCTAGACCTCTTGTAGCTACATTCAAAATCCGAAATGTCCGTCCACCGTCCGCCGTCCGGGCCGTTTTGGGCAGTAGGAATTTTTTTTAAAATCTGAAATTTTGACAAAATACTTGGTTTACCATCTAGTTGTGCCCGCAAGGTTTTCAGTCCGATCGCCCAAACCCGTGGGGCGCTCTGGGGCTATAATGGGGCTACGGGAGGTTTTTTTTGAAGGCTTTTAGCTATGGGATCGAGTTAGGTGTCGTTTTCGAAGTATTTTTGGAGGTAGAATCCATTTTTTGGGGTCCCGGAACGATCCGATTTCACTGGGGCGATCTTTAGGGCTTTCATGGGGCTAAAAATGGGATTTTTGAAGGATCCCAGGATGTTAAATATGTTTTGAGTAAAAAATACAGAATTTTTGAAAAAACACATTTTTGAACAAAAAAATCCAAAAAAAAATTTTTTTGAAATAAAAATCCAAAATTTTTTTTTTTAATTTTTTCATTGACAGAATTTAATTTCTGCACAAGTAACCTATATCAAAGAATAATAAATCCTTGTGTAAAATTTGCAGCGTTTTAGTGATGACAAGCTGTCTTTTTTTCTTTTTTTTTCAAATACAATTTATTTGAAAAAGAATAAAGCATTTAATGGCATTTAGCGCTCGGAATAATCAAATAAGGAGCTTCAGAACAAACAACTGTGTTTTCGATCTTTCTTCAAAATAATAATTATTTTATCAATGTAATTATTACATTGATGCCTAATAATTAAGCAATAAAATAATTATTATTTCATCATGTTTTATTGTTATCGTCACAAGAGATCAAGTAAGTCCATGATAGTGCTATGGCGACGTACAAAACTACACCACACCAAAAACGGATTATTACTCATTACATTAGGTTTCTAGAATTCTCTACTTAAGTATCAAGGGGTGAAGAAATTTTAAGAGACTTTATTATAGCGCCGCATTAGAACTTCACTGATGTTCGGCAACTTGACTAATGTGACTTCATAATATGTATTATATGATTGATATTATCTATAATATAGATAATATCAATCAGATAATACATATTATGATATATGTGTGTATTATGTAAATGATATTATCATGGGCATACTTGGAATAATATTCCAAATATTATTTGATTTAACTAATACGTAGTAAATTGGTACTTCGACACCACCGGTGAAACTGGCGTTCAATCAGTATTAAATACCAAATTTTGGCCAAAAGCTGTGAGATGCACATCCCCTCAGTTTGATCAGGAATTCGCAAATGGACTCCTAGCAGAGCAAATCGAACTGAGTAGGTGGTCTCACCTTGCTTAACGTCGAATTTCCCAGACAATCATCAATTTGTGAACTCATTAATAATTATTCAATTTCAAAATGAAATTTGAATTTTCCTCATTTGTATTGTAGGGCAGAGGACCGGCTTTTATACTAGGCGTTTTTTCGGAAGATAAAGACCGGGGTTGTATCAGTCTTTAATTACTGCGTCAAGCTTTCGGGATTAGCTGGGATCCCTTCTTCAGGACCTACAATGACAATCACATCCGGTTTGGCATTAAGTTTCTATCGATCGAAGATTCCATATTAGCCCTCAGACGATGATTGTTAACAACCAATCTAATTCTACATTTTAAGGTAAGACTTCACACTTGTTAGCCTGTACCTACCATCTCGCTATTTATTTATAAACCATTAGAAGGTCTCATTTCCACCTGGCATGTTGTAGGTCCTGAAGAAGGGATCCCAGCTAATCCCGAAAGCTTGACGCAGTAATTAAAGACTGATAGGTGAGTGGGGGGGGGGGGGGGGGGGAGCACATTTGAAAATGGCTGTTTTACTCTCAAGGTTTGAATTTTACCGCGATTTCGTGTTTTTGTATTGTGAGGAAGAAGAAGAAGAACCATTCCAGGTTGAAAGCGAGCATGTTCTAATCATCCAGTCGGCTCTGGGCGATTTGAGTGTTTGCGCCCTTCAAAAGTAGGTATTTTTTCTTTTCGTTTATCGTCGATTACCGATCGGATGAGCTACATGTGAGAAAATGCTGAATCCACTCGAGTGGATTCAGCATTTTCTCACATGTAGCTCATCCAGTTTGTCAGTCGTATACGTCTCCTTGCATGTGTTTTCCTTGGATTTTTCAAAACAAGTTATCTTTGAGGTTTATCTTTGGGATTTTCTTTAATGGCTGCCCTCGGGGCAGTTTTGACAGATTTAATATTTTTATATACCTATGCAGTTTGTAAACTTTAAGTGGTCGTAGGTTTTCGAATACCTACTCGACCAGACGTTTTTCAATGAAGATCGTTGTTTTGATCATTATTTTTTGTTACTTCTATTCCAACATCCAGAAAACTTGGTGTTCCTTCGAGAAAGAAGAGTGGGTGGGGTACCTACCTAGTGGTGATTTTTACTGGCCGTAGAGTCTACAGTTGATGTGCCTGACTCAATATTATTGCCAGATGATGATTTTCTGGACGTTCCGTGGGGTTTTGGATAGATTAGTATAGAATTAAGGTACTTTCTGTGAACTGTCAAAAGCGCCCCTTGCTCATGTCAATTGTGCCTCTACGGTGGGGCACAAATGTCACTTCCTAAGCATTTTGTGCTTAGGAAGTGTGTGTTTTTAAATTGTTCACAAAATTTGTGAACAATTTAATTGATGATTGTCTGGGAAATTCGACGTTCTCTTTCGGGGGCCACCCTGGGTTATAGTAATTCCACCCATTCATTTATCGTTTTTTTTTTAAGGGAAAGCGAAAACCATCTGAAAGAAATCTTGATGTACCTACTTACCACCCTGGTGATCATATTCCCCGATGTAGCGTTTTGTGATGAACCTCACTGTTATTGCTGAAACAAAATTCTTCAATTATTAATGAATCAGGATCAATCTTGGTTTATTATTCTTGGTAGGTATAAGTAATACACCTATGTCTTCGCGACTGGGGTCGAAAATTTGGATCCGCCTCAATATTTGACATTATCCGTTTCATAACACATAGATTTCAAAAATCAAATGTCCGAGCCGTTTTGGGCAGTAGGAATTTTTTTTAAATCCGAAATTTTGACAAAATACTCGGTTTACCATCTAGTTGAGCCCGCAAGGTATTCAGCCCTATCCCCCAAACCCGTCGGGCTCTCTGGGGCTGCGGGAGCGGGTTCTGAAGGGTTTTGGCTATGGGATCGAGTTAAGTGTGATTTTCGAAGTATCTTTGGACATAGAATCCATCTCCGAGGGTCTCAGAACGATCTGATTTCACTATGGGGATCTATGGGACTTTCATGGGGCTATAAAATTTATAGCCATTTAATGGGAATTTTGAAGGATCCCATGAAGTCAAATAAGGTGTCGTTTTGCGAGTAATTTTGAGCGCATAATTCATTTTTCGAGGGCCGACATCTGTCCAACGTTGGGACAGAATTTTTAGCATGGAACATGCTTTAGCCTTGGACTAACTTGCCGAAAAATGTCACGGTATCCAGGAACGAAAATGCCACCCAAAAGTAGCGGAAAACACTGTAGGGGGGTTTTTTTTTTTTCAAATTTTTGTTTTTATTGACAGAATTATTTCTTGAACAAGTAGGTTCCTAACTCAGGGATTCCCAATAGGTGGTCCGCGGACCCCCAGGGGTCCGCAAACGTTGGTGTGGGGGTCCGCGAGCTGCATCCAAAAATTAATATTTTAAGTTATTCTACCAGGAACTCAAATAATAAAAATTACTGTTTGTAGCCGGAGTGTCCTGTAAAGCGTGAGAGGCCGTACATGCGACGCGACGGCGTGAAACCTAGCGTAATAATTATTATTAGTGACTAGTTCGCCCAGTTTCTACCAGAATGTAGAGATGTCCGATTCTCAAAAATGAATCGCTTATTTAGAAAAGTATCGAAAATAATCGCGATGATTTTTTCAAAAAGAATCGATACATATGAGAATCGATTCTTTTTCCAAATCATTTATTAAATTTCAAATTTATCAGAAGAAGAAGAAGCATTATTACGTTACGAAACTTGATTTCCAATTACTACTAATAAATCCAACTGCAAACCAGCACTATTACGTAGGAAAAGGTAGGTTGGAAAGCTTCAGCTGTGTCAGTGGTTGTTGTGCAACGTATGTTTGCTTTTTGTAATATTATAATTAAGTGAAAATCTTTTAAATGTAAAAATAAATAATTATTTGCAACAATAAATTGATTTTTCTCTTGTGATATATACCTACTTACACCTAGGTATAACGGGGAAAAAACCTTTTTACAACAAAATTATATATATATAATTTACATATATGTGGGGTCCTCAATACATTTGTGGTTTGTTAATTAACAAACCACAAATGTACCCCTTAAGGGGTCCCTGACAAAATTTTATTGGGAACCCCTGACCTAACTTATTGTTCCGGCCTTAAAACCTTCGAAAACTCCTCCCGTAGCCCCTTTTTAACCCCAAAGAGCCCCTCGGGGTGGGCAATCAGGCTGAAAACCTTGCAGGCACAACTAGATGGTAAACCAAGCATTTTGTCAAAATTTCAGATTTAAGAAGAAAAAAAGCTATTAAGTAGGTACCCAAAACGACTTGGACTCCCGACGGGCATTTCGTTTTTGGAATCTACACATCTTGAAACGTATAATGTCAAATTTTGAGGCCGTTCAAATTTTTCGACCTCTGCCGCGATCACGTAGGTGTTTTATTCCAAGAGTAATAAACCAAAAGTATCGACTCGTAAAGGAATCGAAACTTTTATAAAAACTCTGCAAATTTTACACAAGGGTTTCTTTGATATTATATCTGATATAATAATATCAAAGAAATAATAGGTTACCTACTTGTGCAGAAGTTTAATACTGTGTCAATGAAAAAAATTTAAAAAAACATTTTTTGGGGGGGATTTTTATATTTAACAAAGAAAATTTTTTGGATTTTTTTTTTCAATTTTTTTTTTTCGTTTTTTACTTGAAAAATATTTGACCTCCTGGGATCCATCACAAATCTCATTTGTAGCCCCCAGGAAAGCCCTACAGATCGCAACAGTGAAATCGGATCGTTGCGGGATCCCAAAAAATGGATTCTAAGTTCAAAAATACTTCGAAAACGACACCAGACTCGATCCGATAGCTCAAAACCTACAAAAAAAAACCCTCCCGTAGCCCCATTTTAGCCCCATAGCGCCCCGTGGGTTTGGGCGATCGGGCTGAAAACCTTGCGGCCACAACTAGATGGTAAACCGAGTATTTTGTCAAAATTTCAGATTAAAAAAAAATTCCTGTGGCGGTAAAATCAAATATACCGCCGAGGAGCCAGAAGGAGGGCCCCACGACGGGACTCCTGCTGCATCAGCACATTCCGCCCGGGAACGTCATCACCAGCTACGTGACCGGCGGAGAGCCCCCTCCCCCCGAGGCCCCATTCGGTTGAGTTCCAGTGACGGGTGTGGTTAGCGGTGACGCATATTTTACCAAAGGAATTATTAAACTTATTTGCAGTATTAATTGAGTGCGTGGTTATTCACCTTAACTAACGGGGGAATACGTATTCATTACATTCCTACTGTCCAAAATGGCCCGGACGGCGGACAGACATAAATGTCCGAAATTTCGGTTTTGGAATCTAGACCTCTTGAAACGGATAATGTCACATTTTGAGGCCGATCGGAGTAGTCGACCCCCGTCGCGATCATAGGATCTGTGTGTATTATTCCAAGAATAATAAACCAAAATCGATACAATTAACATCGATTCTTTTTGAAGTATCTGACTTCCGTACGAAAAAGATAAGTTATCTTAGATAACAGACTATTCGACGAGACGTTGCCGACAGCTCATGAGTACAAGCAGCGCTTCATCTGCGGAGCGTAGTGGAACTTACAGTGTGGTGTTTGCCGACGGTGCAGAGGTCTAATCCAATGAGGTGGTTAGGGTGAGAAATGACTCCTCTGCTGAGTACTAAATTGTTTATTGGAATAAACAATTGTAGCGTGGGGACCGGTTTCGAGCAACTAAGCTCATCTACAGCCCTGACAAGAAAACCATTTGTCATTAGCATCAGAGGAAAAACCATAAAATTATATTAACAATGTAAGCTCGAAATTATATTATACTGAAGGTATATGAACATACACAAATGGTGAAAAATTATAACTGACGAAAACGGTCCAGAATGGTGGTACATAACTTGACAATAGTAAATTCGGAATATGGACCCACTGTTAAAATTGGCTCCATGACTGATGGCCAGTGAACCATTTGAAAACCAGTTATGGTATACTACAGGTACTGAAAGGAGAATTGTTTATTATTCTAGTGGCAAAACATCTACTTGATATATGATTAGTGACAAAGAGAAATTAGAGGTAAGAAAGTCAGAGATAATTTTAAAAATGGACCCATTTGACAAGGTTATTAATTGGTACTAGGAAAGATGAATTTGGAATTATTCGTTTAAAAAAAAAAAAAAAAAAAAAAAAAAAAAAATTGATAAGTTAAAACTACAGAAAATGATGACATACCTAGGTGACCTAGTTGACATGGTGAATTTTGAATTTATACAGAAGGTAAATTTGAATATGAAGGTTTAAATAAAGTCTTTAAATTAATAATAAAGTCTTTAAATTAATTGAATTTGTGAATCTATTTGAAGTTACTGTTGAATCTTGAGAAGTTAAATTTTTATAAGAGTTAATTTTTCAGCAGTTTTCATACTGAGGTAATTTTTGAAAAAATGTTATTAAGTACATGAGGTTGGGTGAAATAGAAATATCTAGATGAGCTTACCAGAGTGACTTGAGGTGGTTGAACGTACAATTAGTTCTGAACAATTGTGTTAGACGCCTGAGGGTTTATATAGGTAGGTACCTGAGAGGGCTGAGGGATTAGGTGGCGGTATCCTTTGTTCATATACCTTCAGTATAATATAATTTCGAGCTTACATTGTTAATATAATTTTATGGTTTTTCCTCTGATGCTAATGACAAATGGTTTTCTTGTCAGGGCTGTAGATGAGCTTAGTTGCTCGAAACCGGTCCCCACGCTACAATTGTTTACCTGAATAAACAATTTAGTATTCAGCAGAGGAGTCGTTCTCTCTCCCTAACCAAACTCATTGGATTAGACCTCTGCACCATCGGCAAACAACCACTTTGTTTCCGGCCTTATTAGTTGTGCCAAAAGTAACGGTGATTTTTGCCCAAAACCATTGCGTCTCCTACCACCCTTTTGTGCTGCCCCTTTGCTGATTAGTGAATGGGGAAGTGTGGTTATATAATCAAGCTGTTGTTGTGCTCGTTGTTGCCCAGGTGATATTACGACCTAATTTATTTATCTGTTTGTAGAGCCTTCACTGCGATACATTTTCTCCACTGTAACTGGGATTTGAAGTTGGCATTGTTGAAGATTGTGTGACCCACCAGGTTCACCTCGTGTGAGGTAATTATTACTGCAGTAGTGTTGATTTGGTTTCTTGCAGTTTATTAGTGTGAATTTTAATGAAAATGGTAAATCCGCAGGTATTTTGCCGTCACACTGCTCTGCTCCGTCCATTACAAGGACCTGAAGTCAACTGAACTCTGCTGAAGATGTCATTCACGTGTTATTACTGCAGTTATGGGACTAATTCGAGAAGAGGACTAATCATTCATCTGAAGGCTCACATGACGGGACACCAACAAGAACATCATAAATGCAGTCAATGTGACTACAGAGGCAGCACATTATCCAACTTGAAGAGACATCAGATGACTCACACTGGTGCCAAACCTCATAAATGCAGTCATTGTGAATACAGATGCACTCATTCATCTACCTTGAAGACACATGAGATGACGCACACTGGAGCCAAGCCATATAAATGCAGTTATTGTGAATACAGATGCACTCAATCATTCAACTTGAAGACACATGAGAAGACGCACACTGGAACCAAGCCGTATAAATGCAGTCATTGTGAATACAGATGCACTCATTCATCTACCTTGAAGACACATGAGATGACGCACACTGGAACCAAGCCCTATAAATGCAGTCACTGTGAATACAGATGCAGAACATTATCCAACTTGAAGAAACATGAGATGACACACACTGGAACCAAGCCGTATAAATGCAGTCATTGTGAATACAGATGCACTCATTCATCTACCTTGAAGACACATGAGATGACACACGCTGGAACCAAGCCCTATAAATGCAGTCATTGTGAATACAGATGCAGAACATTATCCAACTTGAAGAAACATGAGATGACACACACAGGAACCAAGCCTTATAAATGCAGTCGTTGTGAATACAGATGCACTCAATCATTCGACTTGAAGAAACATGAGATGACACACACAGGAACCAAGCCATATAAATGCAGTCGTTGTGAATACAGATGCACTCAATCATCTACCTTGAAGAAACATGGGGTGACGCACACTGGAACCAGGGGTTCGGACAACTGGTCCAAAAACAAAAAATAAATTTCTGGAGGCTTTTCCTAATCTTCCACAATTGCTTCTTCGTTGCAATTGAAAAATAGCCAATAAATTGTCATTTACTGCTTTAAATTCAATTTTTTTCATCAGACCATGATTCACCAGTAGTGGACACCAACATTTTCAAATGTTGGAGTAGCGGACGTAAAAAAAGGTTATATTCAAGTTCAAATGCAGTAAAAAAATACTTATTTATTAATTCCAAAGTGGAGTATCATTCTTCCCCACTAGTGGAGTGAGGCATTCACTAATAGGTCGGTAAGTACCTACTTACGAAAATATTTCTTTTAAATTATTCTTATTTCTTTAAATCGAAATAGCAGGTATAAAAATGCCTGGTAACTTGGACCAACCAAACTTCTTTCTTTATAACGTTACCTCTCTTAATGTATTTGGAAGAAGAAAAAAAAAAAGCTTGAAAATCATGCTTAGCTTAATGACTACGTAATTAATATAAACACAGTCAAGTATATCACAGAGAATCAATTTAGGGGAATCGGAAATCTGACCCGAACGGTGAAGGTTTTGGTAAAATCTTTAAAATTTGGTTGCGTGAAATGACTCATTCGTCCTTTTGATCAAGATGGAACACATTTCCAAATCTGTTAACAGGCCTCATAGTTTGAACTAAAATGCAATCATTCGATCTCAAATTTTTGATTCTACAAACAGATTCAACGTCCTTTTTTTATTGCAGAATATATTAGCAACAATGAAACTACCTTCTTCGAAAGTGTTCCCATCATTTATCATTTTTGGGAGAATAACTTCAGATGAGGTTTTGCTGAATTCCGGTTCGCATAGCTCGTTGTACTTTCTTTTTTTTTTTTTTTTTTTTTTTTTTTTTTTAACTTAATTCTTTATCTTGAATATAAAAAAAAAAAAAAAACGCTGCAAATTTTACACAAGGGTTTATTATTCTTTGATATAGGTTAGTTGCGCAAAAATTATTTCTGTGTCAAAAAAAAAGTTGGAAAAAAAATTTTTGGATTTTTTTTTCAAAAAAAATTTTTTTTGGATTTTTTTTTTCAAAAAAATTTTTTTTTGGATTAAAAAAAAAAAAAAAATGGTTTTTTCAAAAATTCTTTATTCTTTACTCGAAAAATATTTAACCTCCTGGGATCCTCCAAAAATTCCATTTTTAGCCCCATGAAAGACCTAAGGCTTCACAATGTCTCCCTGCCCCACTTTTTAACTCAATTGAAACCCATTTTCAGACCAATTACAACAATTCTCATCACACCATGAGAGACGTTCAAATTAATAAATTCAACAAAATCTATGATGAGCAAGTTTTTGCTCGTTTGCAAGTTTTTGCAAGTTGCAAGCCAAGAAATTCATAACAGACCATAGTGAAGACATTGTCGTCAAAATTACTAATAAAACAAACCAGACCATTATTCTTGATAAATCCGACGATATTAGCAAAATACAAGATTTAGTTTCAGATACGCTAACATACACCTTGTTAGATCATGATCCAACTGAACGGTATCAAAATCAAGTAAATCGCGAAATCTCGGAACTCCATAAGAAAAAATACATTCCATATAACACTAAAAAATCCTTGCTCAATTATTCGTGTCACAGTCCGCGCCTTTATGGATTAATTAAAAATAACAAAGCTGGGAATCCAAAAAAAAAAAAATCAACAAGTTTCCAACAACAAAAACGCTGCAAATTTTACACAAGGGTTTATTATTCTTTGATATACGTTACTTTTGCAGCAATTTAATTCTGTCAATGAAAAAATTTAAAAAAAAAATTTTTTTTTTGGATTTTTATCTCAAAAAAAATTTTTTTTTTGGATTTTTTTGTTCAAAAATGTGTTTTTCAAAAACTGTATTTTTCACTCGAAAAATATTTAACATCCTGGGATCCTTCAAAAATCCCATTTTTAGTCCCACGAATGCCCTAAACATCGCCCCAGTGAAATCGGATCGTTCCGGGACCCCAAAAAATGGATTCTACGTCCAAAAATACTTCGAAAACGACACCTAACTCGATCCCATAGCTAAAAGCCTTAAAAAAAAACCCTCCCGTAGCCCCATTATAGCCCCATAGCGCCCCACAGGTTTGAGCGATCGGACTGAAAACCTTGCGGGCACAACTAGATGGTAAACCAAGTATTTTGTCGAAATTTCAGATTTTTTAAAAAATTCCTACTGCCCAAAACGGCCTGGACGGCGGACGGCGGACGGCGGACGGACATTTCGGATTTTGAATGTAGACCTCTTGAAACGGATAATGTCAAATTTTGAGCCCAATCGGAGTCGTCGACCCCCGTCGCGAAAACATAGGTGTATTATTCCAAGAATAATAAACCAAAAGGATTTCAATCAAGCGAAGTCGTGCTGACCACTGCTTAAACAAGGTGAACTCGCGGCTTGGTGTTGTTCCTCAGCCAAGAGTCATCTTCGTTGTTTGGATAGCTTCAAGTTCCTTCGATTGTCTTGTTCTATCTCGTTAGGAGGGGCGAGTAAATCCATTTCCGACCAGGTCCGAAAAAAGATGAAAGGCCGGCAGACGTGGAAAAAGGTTTCGAAGGAGAAAAAATAGTGAGAGCAAAAACAGAAGCTTTTAGATAAAATAAAATTCCCCCTTCGGCGGGTTGAAACATCTCGGACGTAAATAAAGTAAATTTCAGCGGTTCGGTGGAGGGGCAGGGAATTGGAGATGCGGTTTGCTCCAGTGACCCTGTTTTCGTTTTGCGATATAAATACCTAGTGAATAAGTGGGAGGGGGTATGTATGTGCGTCCTGGCGAGACAATGGCCGATCCAAACGGTCAGATAACTTTCAACAAACTGTCAACGAGTTTTCCATCAGACATCCCGACGACCCCCTCTCATACCCCCAACGCAAAAAAATTCACGGCGATGTGATAAAGCCAACTCCGAACAGGGTCAGTGATTTGCAAGACCTGGCAGACCCTCAAGGACAATAAACTCAGGTCAGCACAGCAGGAAGCATGATTTAAGACAGAAAATCAAAATGGTGGGTTGAATCAAGTATTCTTCTTGTGGTGCGCTCTCCGTTATTGAAGGTTGGCGATCACCTGGTAGCTACAGGAAGGTGCGAAGGTCTGCTACACGAGGAATCCCAGTCCACTGGCGAATGTTGAGAAGCTAAGATGCCCGCCCACCTCCACCCCACCTCCATCCAGAAATTTCAGATTTTGAGTTAACATACATACTGACTTTCGTAAGGCCGTTGACAAAGTCGACCATGGCCTTCTGCTGTCGAAAATCAGGGCCGGCGTGAGGGGCAATATGCTTGATCTGCGAGATCGTCACCAGTTCGTTGTCTTAGATTCGTCATTGTCTGATGGGTTTTATCAATCGTCGGGAGTGCCGCAAGGTTCCCATCTGGGGCCAATTCTTTTCAACCTGTTTATTGACGACCTTAACGATGCGTTTGGCTGCTCACCGAGACTATTCTTTGCCGGCGACCTCAAGGTTTTTCGAATAGTTCGGTGTTTGAGCGATTGCAATGATCTTCAGTCTTCCTTCTACGGTCTCTCTCGGTGGAGCCTGGACAACAACATGTTCCTCAACGTTGACGGTCATATCCTTCACCTGAAGGACTCAACCAGTCGCATTCCATGATGTGCCAGCCGCTGAAGAGGGTCCCTGTCGTGAGGGATCTGGGAGTTCAGCTGGATCAGACCCTCTCATTCGTTGCGCACGTTGAATCCATCTCAATCAGGGCCCATAGGGTCCTTGGATTTGTCTGGAGGGCTTCTCGGGACTTCAGGGGCATTCAGACGGCGAGAATGCTTTATATATCTCTGGTTCGCCCACTGTTGGAGTTATCGACGGTTATTTGGTTCCTCCCACTATGCTGAGCATGTTGGTACTATCGAGAGGGCTCAGAGAAGATTCATGCGAATGGTGTACTTCAAGTTTGGCCTCGATTCCTTGTTCCCATCAGAAGATTACTACATCCCTCCAGCGATTTAGCGACCTTCCTCAACCTTCAGACGTTGTCCACAAGAAGAACGCTTAACGACATCACCTTCCTCTTCATTGTCCTGCGGGACACTGTGGACTCCCCGTATTTTCTGTCCTCGCTCTGTTTCCGGATACCATCCCGCGCAAGCCGTTGTGATGATGTTCCTAGTGCCCATCCAACGTACCTACATGTTCCATTCTCCCGCCCCCCGAATAATGTGGTTGGCAAACTTGACATCTTTAACGTATCACGGAGTGAACTGGTACGTAGGTACCCTTACAAACATTATTAGTGGAGATGTTAGATGCTGTGTGACAGCCTGAGTTATTTTCTATTTTGACATGGATATGTCATAGTTCTGGGGTCTTGCAAAATTTTGCGACACACAAATTTGGCGACACACAAAAAATGCAACGTTTTTTATTGGTTGCACCCATGGCAACCCGTCAACTTAATTTTTCATAGCAACAACGCTTGTTAGTTTCTCGTAGTGAATTATCAAATTCCCGTCTAACAACAACTATATATCAATACGACATATCCATGTACAGATGTATCTGCATGCAGTGTAGATACTCGGCATCAGTTTACTGATGATTTTAGTCCTGGGGTTTAGGTTTATTATTCTTGGAATAATACACCTATGTTTTCGCGACGCGGGTCGACGACTCCGATCGGCCTCAAAATTTGACATTATCCGTTTCAAGAGGTCTACATTCAAAATCCGAAATGTCCGTCCACCGTCCGCCGTACGCCGTCCGCCGTCCGGGCCGTTTTGGGCAGTAGGAATTTTTTTAAAAATCTGAAATTTTGGCAAAATACTTGGTTTACCATCTAGTTGTGCCCGCAAGGTTTTCAGTCCGATCGCCCAAACCCGTGGGGCGCTATGGGGCTAAAATGGGGCTACAGGAGGGGTGTTTTGAAGGCTTTTAGCTATGGGATCGAGTTAGGTGTCGTTTTCGAAGTATTTTTGGACGTAGAATCCATTTTTGGGGGTCCCGGAACGATCCGATTTCACTGTGGCGTTCTATAGGGCTTTCATGGGGCTAAAAATGGGATTTTTGAAGGATCCCAAGAAGTTAAATATTTTTCGAGTAAAAATTAAAGAATTTTTGAAAAAACACATTTTTGAAAAAAAAAAAAATCCCCCCAAAAAATTTTTTTTGAAATATAAAAATCCAAAAAAAAATTTTTTTTATTGACAGAATTAAATGTCTGTACAAGTAACCTATATCACAGAATAATAAACCCTTGTGTAAAATTTGCAGCGTTTTTCATGTAGTTTTGGTTTATTATTCTTGGAATGATACACCTATGTTTTCGCGACGCGGGTCGACGACTCCGATCGGCCTCAAAATTTGACATTATCCGTTTCATGAGGTCTACATTCAAAATCCGAAATGTCCGTCCGCCGTCCGCCGTCCGGGCTGTTTTGGGCAGTAGGAATTTATTTTTAAATCTGAAATTTTGACAAAATACTTGGTTTACCATCTAGTTGTGCCCGCAAGGTTTTCAGCCCGATCGCCCAAACCCGTGGGGCGCTATGGGGCTAAAATGGGGCTACAGAAGGGGGTTTTTGAAGGGTTTTGGCTATGGGATCGAGTCAGGTGTCGTTTTCGAAGTATTTTTGGACGTAGAATCCATTTTTTGGGGTCCCGCAGCGATCCGATTTCACTGTTTCGATCTATAGGGCTTTCATGGGGCTAAAAATGGGATTTTTGAAGGATCCCAGGAGGTTAATTATTTTTCGAGTAAAGAATAAAGAATTTTTGAAAAAACAATTTTTTGAAAAAAAAAAAATCCCAAAAAAAATTTTTTTGAAAAAAAAAAAAAAAAATCCAAAAATTTTTTTTCCCCAACATTTTTTCTTTTGACACAGAAATAATTTTTGCGAAACTAACCTATATCAAAGAATAATAAACCCTTGTGTAAAATTTGCAGCCTTTTTTAAGCTATCTCGATGTACGGGAGTGGGCCGCACTGTGGGCCTCCTCAAAGGCTGCAGGTGGACTTTATGAAGGGTTGTAGCCAGGAACTTTGAAGGAATTTCGAACCTGTAAACGATTAATTAATCGATCTGTTTTTTTCTTCATAATTATAATAATAATTGTTTGTTAGAAAGAGAGGGAAAGACGACCCGCTTCTTAATAGTGGAAAGGGAGGAATCGAAGAAGTCACAGTCTGGGGCAGAAGATAGAAAAAGCTTGGCACTGTGTGGAAGTGATGGCCATTTTGCGGTACTGAGCAGTGCCAGGTTGATGTGGTTCAGCGCTGCCCTCTCCGTTCACTCAAAGACATTTCTGGTAGTACGTTTACGACACATGCGCTCGAGAGCAACACGATATAGAGGCGATTGTGGGGGGGGGTCTCATATTAGGAAACGCTGCAAATGTTACACAAGGGTGATTATTCTTTGATGTAGGTTACTAAGTAAGTCTTGTGCAAAAATTTAATTCTGTGTCGAAGAGAAAAAATTTTTGGAAAAACATTTTTTTTTGAATTTTTTTTTCTCAAAAAGTGTTTGTTTTTTTATTTTTTATTAAATAAAAAACAAAAACTTTTTGAGAAAAAAATTTCAAATTTCAAATTGTGACAAATATTTGACCTCCTGGGATCCTTCAAAAATCCCATTAGTAGCCCCGTGAAAGCCCTGTAGATCCCCACAGTGAAACCGGATCGTTCCGGGGCCCCAAAAATGGATTCTACATCCAAAAATACTTCGAAAACAACACCTGACTAGATCCCATAGCCAAAAGCCTTCAAAAACCCCTCTTGCAGCCCCAAAGCGCCCCATCGGGCTGAAAACCTTGCGCGCATAACTCGATGGTAAACCAAGTATTTTGTCAAAATTTCAGATTAAAAAAAAAAAAAAAAATCCCTACTGCCCAAAACAGGACGGCGTACTCGGTCGGTCGCGAACACATAGGTTTATTATTCCAAGAATAATAAAGGAAAAGTAGTTATCTCAAAATAAGTCACTTTCCCCTACGCTCAACAACCGTCCTGCTTGCGAACTGCAGCACGCAAACCATGCTTTTCTCCAGCAAACCCTTAAAATGTCACACCCGTAATTCATTTATTTTTCGTTATCTCTATTGGCAGCGAAATGGGAAGACGATCTGATACCTTTCTACAACTTGACGCGATGTTTTGCCCTGATAGATGTTCGAGACGGCGATACCTGTTAAATACTTGTTGGACCTCTGCCACAAGCTTAACACACCCACACACGCATCTTCAGACCAGGGTCGCCTCGAAATGAGGCCAATTTTAAAACTACGACACCGCGTACTTTCGTTCGTGTTCCCCATTCTCGTGGGCGGCATCGTTCTCTCTGAATGTTTTTTTATTTCTAAAACCTTCATGAGCTTCACTTACCACTCTTTCCAACTCCTGGGGCTCCCACAACGGCGACTTTCACCTCCTGCAGGGAAGACTTCTTCCGTCGAATCCCTCGGATCGCATTCGACGTCATCCCTCACCCCAACCTGAAACCATACAAATACTTACTTCAAAATCCGATAATTAAGTTCAATGTTATGGACGTGAATAACTCGTGCGAGGTGAGGGCTTTTGTTGTCAGTGAACTCAGTAACTAAAAGTGGGTAGCCGATCTCGTCTAAAGGCGCGTCAAGATTCTGCGCGGCGAGATTTGAATTAGGCTGAGTGCAAAGCTGAACAAGTGTGGATGCGTCGTTTGGCTTTGCTTCGTTGCCGAAAGCCGAACCAACTCGTGTTATTTTAACCTGAAAAACTGATCTCAGGGGACTGAGATCAGTGGAGAGGACGGCCCTCATCTGAGTGACGCGATCCTTCAGGACAGTCTCGGGTGCGGCGGTTCGGGTTCTTGATGGGGTGAGATCTGGAGGCGGCACGCCATTTTGCTGTCTGTAGGATTCACGAGGGGCGTCCCTTTCAGGCGCTGGGGTGAGAGCTTTGAGCCTTCTCGGGCCAGACTTACTCTGGCTATCTCAAACTGGTTTGAGTTTTTCCGATCTATGGCTCACCAGTTGCAGATATCGGCTAGCATATGCTAGTGGGTGGGAAGGGTTTTGTACGAGCGTTCCCGGAAACGGGAGGGGATGTATTCCAAAACCGAAATGTCCGTCCACCGTATGCCGAACGCCGTCCGCCGTCCGATTTTTTTTTTTAAATCTGAAATTTTGACAGAATACTCGGTTTACCATCTAGTTGTGCCCGCAAGGTTTTCAGCCCGATCGCCCAAACCCGTGGGTCGCTATGGGGCTGAAATGTGGCTAAGGGATGGATTTTTGAAGGCTTTTGGCTATGGGATCGAGTTAGGTGTCGTTTTCGAATATTTTTGGATGAATAATTCCTTTTTTGGGGTCCCGGAACGATCCGATTTCACTGTGAGGATCCATAGGGCTTCCACGGGGCTACAAATGGGATTTTTGAAAAATCCAGGAGGTTGAATATTTTCCAAATAACAATAAAATTGTTTCTAAATTGTTTTTAATTTTTAATTTTTTTTTTTCAAATTGTTTTGTTGACACAGAATTAATATTCGGACGTGTAACCTATATCAAAGAATAATAAACCCTTGTGTAAAATGTGCAGCGTTTTTTCATCACTCTTTGGGTAATAGTTTATCGAAACAATGTGGATGAATTTGTACAAAGTGATTTCACGAATTATTCCCTGAAGTGTTCAAATTTATCTTTGACAGGGGTTTCGTCAGGATATTAGCCAACTGATCATCTGTCTTGACCCACTGTACGCCTATGTTGCCTTTTTGAAATTCTTCCCTCTCATAATAAAATTTCACTAATTGGCTAAGCGTTTAGGAGTCATCCGTCTTGCCTACAGAGACAGTAGGACGAAAATCCCCGAAAAAGAATAAGTTTAATCACGAATTTACCCAAAAACAGACACCTCGTGAATATATTCACGGCAAATAGTAGGTACATTAACGTATATTAACGTATATATAATGTACCTGCTATTTGCCGTTGCAAAGATTAGCGTACGGTTCGGAACGCTCGTGCCATTGGGTAGAGTCTTGACGTGAACGCTGGTACATTCACGGTGGGTGGAGCCTTCCACAAGACGGGAACCCACGAAAAATCACTCACCTCATTTGGGAATGCTCGTGCCGTCACCTGGGTGGCCCCTGTTCACAAGACCTCACAGCTACAGTAGCTACAGTAGTAACTGAGGGGCATTGGGGACTTCCCCGCTAACGACCGCCTGGTGCTGGCTGACGACCCATGCTGCACATGGTGCGGTGGCCCTGAAGGATCGGCAAAGCATTTGCTTCGGAGTTGTCCCGCAATTGCAAAGGAGAGGGCCGTCCTGGAGGCTGAGGTTTTCCCTAACGGAGTAAGGGAAGACTGGAGCAGGTATGTCTCCAGCCCGTCGATATACAGGGTGTTTGCTTGCCTTTGCAAAAGCTGCTGTGAAGGCCCTGGCAGGCGAGACAGGGATGGCAGCTGGTTAAGTGACAGCTCCTAATAGTTCTCCCCACGGGCATTGAAGCTCTTCCCCATAAGGGGCGGTTGAGCAGATGCTCCCACTCGGGATGGAAAGCATCCCCTCCCCAATTCCTCGTGGGTAGCCAAGTTGGCCCTCCTGGTGGCGATCCCTGCCTGGGGGGGGGGGGGGGGGGGGTGAATCGTGCCGAATCCAACCCTAACCGAATTGAACCCAAGCGTGGTCATGCCATTCAGCTTCAGTTTATACAAAGCCCCCTACAATGGTGGTATGGGGTCACATGTCAGCCCCTCAGTCTCCTATAGGTATAACAAGCAAAATAACAAAACAGTGTGGACATATTTCGAAACAAGTTTCCCGAATAAACGAGAATACTTTAAGGACCACGAAAATACTGAAGGAACACGGTAAATACGTAGACTTGGCAACGCTGTCGAAGAGACCAGTGGGGGTGGCAAACGGGGGTGGTGAATAGGGTCACCCTGAACCTTCAACACATCATACAGGGAAGGGGCGACCTTCGCCCGGTACGCCCCTCGCGGCGCCCACTCCTACAAACGAAAACGTCTCATTGACGCCGGACCAGCCTGCTTGAGAATTCGTTATACCTCTGTAGAGATGTGTACTACGCTACAAAGTACCTACGCTCCAGTTCTGTTGTTCCCTGAAACCGATCGTTCATTTCGTCCGAAAGCAAGATTTAAATACCTAATAAATTACAAGATAACCCAATTTTTACTCAACAAATTTGATTTATTCCAACCCGTTTATTTACCTGAACTCAAAGGGAATCTAGATTCTGTATCAAGAAAGCCCGGAAAGTTTATTTATAGTACAACAGCGGTGCACAGCTGGCTCGAATGGATCAGAAACTCTCGTCGTATCTCCCCTTCTCGCCGTTTTTTTTTTCCTTTCTCTATTAGAACTTGTGTTTTGAAAAGTCGAGAGGATCAAAGTAGTTATCTGTAATCTACGTCTATTTCCACCACGTGGAGCCCACAGAAATGTCCACGTGGGAACGAAATCACCGAAATTGGTCCATCAACGTGATTAAGCAACGGGAGCTCCAATGGCGAGACGATGATGTTTTCACATCGAAAGCGCTCCCCATCAAATCAGCCAGTGATGATGGTCTCCACCAACTCAAAAAAAAAAAAAAAAAAAAAAAAAACAGTTACTGAATTAAAAACCTACTTGTGAAAAAAAATCTCACATTTTTTGAGATTTTAGTAGTTGTCTAACTCTTGGTTCAGGTCATCATTCTTACGCGGGGCTGGTCCCTGGGCTTAAAATACACTCGAGTAAATTCTGTATTTATCTAGAGACTGCCAAATCTGGCAGATGTTTAGCGTCAAGTCCGTTTGCAAGGGCGTGGGATTCCGCAAAAATTAGATTTTTTTTTTTTTTTTTGGTGTGTGTGTACGTTCTAGCTATTATTTTCAAGTTTAAATCGATCAGAAAAAAAGAGATATTTCTTCAAGATCTTTCCAGCTTTGTGGGAGTTATGGGACTGTTTGGGATTTGTGTTTGTAACGTTCAGCATAAATCTTCCCTTCAGCGCCAAGAACTTCTTATAATGCCGCTATCGTGTTGGTGTTGAGTTTCTCGGAAGGTTGACGTAAAAACAATAAATGTGCATCCAAGGAACCCCCTCTAGTACCGTTTGAAAACAATTTATAAACAAATGGCTCTTGTGACCTTTTAGCTTGACGGAGGTTGTTTAGTGAGAGGTGAACACATTTTCCGTTGAGGAACCTTCCTGTGCCAAATCGAGTTTGCGAGGGAAATCGAGTTATTTCTTAATAGCAGCAGTATCAGCTCCTCCTCGTCTGGCCTTGTCACCTTCACTGGCCTCAACCAGCCCCAACACTAATCCCAATAAACCTCTTAGGACCTAACAGATGTCAGCGTACAACTTGAAGCACCTTTTAGACTGCTCAAAAATTTAATTATAGAGTGCCAATATAAATTGTGTTTAAAAAACGCAGCATATTTTAACAAGGGTTTATACCTAATGTCAAATATTGAGGCCGATCCGAGTCGTCGACCTCCGTCGCGATTACAAGTATTCCAAGAATAATAAACCAAAAGGGATTCTGCGTCCAAAAATACTTCGCAAACGACACCTAACTCGACCACATAGCTGAAACCCTCCTGTAGCCCCTTTTTAGCCCCATAGCGCCCCACGGGTCAGGGCTATAAGGCTGAAAACCTTGCGGGCGCAACTAGATGGTAAACCGAGTATTTTGTCAAAATTTCAGATTTTGAAAAAAATTCCTACAGCCCAAAACGGCTCGGACGGACATTTCGTTTTTGGAATCTAGACCTCTTGAAACGGATAATGTCGAATTTTGAGGCGTCGCGATTACGTAGGTGTAGGTACTATTCTAAGATCAATAAACCGAAAAGCGGATCTTTCTGGGACCCCCAAAAATGGATTCTAGGTCCAAAAGCACTTCGAAAACAACACGAAACTCGACCCTATAGCCAGCCCTTCATAAAGGGTTCGGTGGGAGGGGGAATAAGGACGAATTTTGGGATCGATCAAAATTGCTTATTCCCGTCGCTAAAGGTGGGTTTACACCAAACGAGCACTGTTTGTGAACGTTCAAAAACATTCGCAAACACGCAAACGAGCTACCGTTCACACTGCCTGAGCACGCCCGCACGAACAGAATCTGATGTTCTCGAGCATTCGGGAAAGTTCCCATAAAATCGTGTGAATTTGGCACCCGTGTTTTCAAAAATTTCAATCTGTGCTGCGTCAATAGTTGTGCTACTGTCGGAAATCGAGAAGCGCCGCCAAAGGAGGAAGAAAAGAAGAATGTGGGAGTCTTCATTTCTGAAAGGAAGGAATTATTCGCAGCTGCTAGCTGATTTGAGGGCGGATGAAACAGGACTTTTTAAAAATTTCAGCAGGATTTCGTCATCGGAATTTGATTTCTTACTTAAAAAAACATTGATTTTGAAAAATTATGCAGTTGCACCTGCCGCTCGTTTTCTCGTCAATATCCGCTCACACCGGGCGCGCAACGAACACCTTTGATGATTCGTCGGTTTACCGACAAGTAGCGCAACGTCCTCGAACGCCCTCACACCGCCAGTGCATCTTGCTCGCGAACATTTGCAAACTGTGTTCGCGAAAAATGCTCGTTTGGTGTAGACCCACCTTAAAACGGGTTGATTATTCTGCAATAATAAACCTGAAGGAAGAAATTTCGGAAACAAATTAGTGTGAAAAACGCACAGATTTGATGGGAAACATGATTGTTGAAAGCCTGTTTTGTTTGATTCTGAGTTGAACAGTCAGATCAATTTCGAGGCAACTATTGAACTAGGCCTCAAGGTCGGTTCGTCTAAGTAACTATTTCAAGACGAGTTGATTCGAAAACTACCATGCTATCCATCATCCGCTTGGGGCAACACAATTTTTAACCAAATCCGAAATTCTGACAAGTTACCTACACAATATTGGGTACCTATCTTATTTAAGATACTGTAACTTAATCCATCCAAGTTGTGCGGCAGACCATGTCCGCAAGGGTTTCATTAGAGAATTCCTAAAGCCACTTTTTGCCTAACGGTGATGAGTTACGGTCGACGTAACTCGAGATTTCGCGCATGCGCAGAAATAACGGTGATAACTTACGTCCTTATGCCTAACGTCGAACGTTATTGCCGTAAAGTTACGGCAATAAACTTACGGTCTTAAGGATACCGCCGTTAATTTCGAGCAATAGAACGTAAATAGCGGCACTTTAAATTTAGCGTGACTTTTGATAAGACCGTATCTCTGTTACGGTCTTATGTGAAGTTAGCTTTTCTTTGATTCTCCCTAGACAAATCCCTTACGGTGATAAATATTAACGGTCGACGTAACTCGGATGTTTCTTTAGGAACTCTCTAATAGGTACCATCACCCAACTATGTGGCCTCTGAGGGAATACGGGTGGGCTTTGTGGAGGATTTTTCTGGAGAGTCGGGTGAAGTGTCGTTTTCGAACAGATTTTGGCCGTAGTTTGCCCTGCCCAACAACGTGCTGGCACGGAACCAGACGCTTTGAACCAAGAGAGCTCGAGCTTGGCTTGGGTGAACTAAGCACAGCTCTACAGGCGCAGGGCATACAATACAAGGGATAAGGCGGAAATTTCTCGTTAAAACGGCTGTTTAACGAATCCCTCGGGAACGCGCATACCTATCAACATGGTAGTCGCTACAACATGGCTGAGGTACTTTTTGGCATTTGGGAGACGCCCTCCAGTTACGTGATAACAATCAAAAACTTCTATCTCACCTTTCAAGCAAGTCGAGCTGGTGACCATAATATTACGGTTGTGTGGGAGAAGAAAAATTAAATTTTGCTTATTTAATGAATATCTAATATATATTCATATTATGAATAATAAATAATTGAATAATTAACAAAAAAAAGAAGAATAAATTAGGGTGGTTAGGGAGAGAGAAAAAATAAATTATCAACTCGGTCCATGCTGGTCCGTATTCAAATCACACAGAGTGACAAAATGAAATCAATCGGGATCAAATTCTGTCCAACCTACTTCGTTGTTGAAGAAGCTGGCATTTGACAAAACCAGTCAATCCCGACGATGGATGTTTACCCCACCAAGAGTTGTGTTTACAAGGAATTTAATTCTTCAGAATCAACCGGCTCACCAAAATAGCCTGCCAAGTTATCTTCATCGGGAATTGTTTTGTAGAGCACGAGCGGGCTATTTTTTTTCGTCGGGAATGTTTTAATATCGCGCTAACGACTGTTGACTGTAGTTCCGTTAGAGACGGTATAACGAGGAATGTTTGGAGGGTTGGGAAACAAAAGTGACACTAGGAGCCGAGTAAACTGGGCTCAAGTCGTGCGCTTCGACTGCGGCGCCAAAGCCGGCAAAAGTGCGCAATTTGTTTGCGCTTCGCTCGCCCAGGGGATGTATTGCAATTTGGATCTCCGGGAAGGATCTGTATCCTACCCGGAGATCCAAATTGTAATACTAAATCCCCAGAGCCACCAAATTGCAATACTTAATACAGAGGCAACGCCGACTCAATCGGACTGTAAACAACGAAGATAGGAAGAGTTGCCAATCTGCGATAAAAACGCTGCAAATTTTACACGAGGGTATATTTTTCTTTTATATAGGTTACTTGTGCAGAAATTTAAATCTGTCTATAAAAAAATTGTAGAAAAAATTTTTTTTTGAATTTTTTTTTCAAAAATTTTTAGTTTTTACTTGAAAAAGGTTTGACCTCTGGGGATCCTTCAAAAATCCCATTTGTAGCCCCATGAAATCGGATCGTTCCGGGACACCAAAAAAATGGATCCTACGTCCAAAAATACTTCGAAAACGACAGCTAACTCGACCCCATAGCCAAAAGCCTTCAAAAAACCCCTCCCGTAGCCCCCTTTTAGCCCCATAGCTACCCACGAGTTTGGGTGATCGGGCTGAAAACCTTGCGGGCACAACTAGATGGTAAACCAAGTATTTTGTCAAAATTTCAGATTTAAAAAAAAAATCCTACTGCCCAAAACGGCCCGGACGGCGGACGAACATTTCGGTTCTGAATCTAGACCTCTTGAAACAGATAATGTCAAATTTTGAGGCCGATCGAAAATGATGAAAATGATACCAAACTCAGCCTCATACCCCAAATCCACCAAAAACCCCTCCCGTAGCCCCATGTTAGCCCCATAGCGCCCCCGGTTTGGGCGATCGGGCTGAAAACCCTGGGGGCGCAACTTTGATCTCAAACCAAATATATTAGCATATATATATATATATATATTAGCAATATACCCTCGTTTTAACCCAAGTTAGGCACCGTCACATTTGAGCAGCTCCTTAATGATATAAAACGGCGTCGATACTATTTCACGCTCGAGATTGCTTATCGATTCGGGCCTGACCTGCCTTTTCCCCCTCAGACGTGGGACCCCCCCCCCCCCCCCCCCCCCTCCCCAACGCGGGAAAAGTCTTTTGAGGAGAACGGATGCGGAAATTCAAAGTCTCATCTGCTATCGTCCTCCCCCTCCAGACAACCCCTTTCTGGTGATTACAACCCTTTCCCAATATAAGTCAGGGCCCCTAACCCGACCCTATTGAGGGCATTCGCAGCCTTAACCTTCACACTGATTATCTTGGTGAGTTCGAAATTGGCGGGTTGAGGATCTACGAATATACATGTTTCAAAAAAAAAAAAAAAAAAAAATTAAATTGGCGCGAGGCAGCTCCGGATGAGGTTCGTGGTTAGGGACGCCACAAACTTTTTAGCTCAAGTAGGTACAAACAAATATGTGCGGGAATCATAAACATGTCCCTGTTGGGTCTGGTTGTGACGGTAAAATTTAATGTAAATGTTGTCGACAATTGCCGTCTTGTCGATTGTATTGTTAATTTCCTGGGTTAAAAAACACGCATTTAGCATTTTTTCATTGAGAAATTAAATTTTCGTTCAAGAAACCTACCTATATCAAAGAATAATAAACACTTGTGTAACTTTTGCAGCTTTTTTATATGATGCTTAGCGGAATAAGCCGAGCCTTTTTGTAGCGGTGGGGAATGTATTTTCGCGAAAGCTCTCGTTTGCTATGAGGGTTATCGGTACCGCCAAAATATCCTAAAGTTAATCCTAGTTTAATTGCTAATTATAATAATGGATATTAACCCCAAAAAAGAAATTGACAATGTGGATAGCATTGGACGCAGCATAAAAAAAGGTTTTTATGAGGAATTCCGATCAAAACTGACTGTTTTGTGGTCTAGGGACATCAAAGTGTCCCGCTATGTGAAACAGGGCCAATACGTCAAATGATAAGTCATATTACGCTACAAATCTCGCCTGTTTTTTATTCCGCTTGTGGTGCGTTCACCGTGATTACTATTTTCTTGTAATTGGGCTAGTCCCGTTTTTGAATAAATAAATAAATAAATAAATAAAATGAGGCCGATCAGATTTTTCTACCTCCTTCGCGATTACATATTATGTGTATTATTCCAAGAATAATAAACCAAAAGGGTGAAGCACTGCATGTTACACCCCACTCCAAGGCCTCAGAATTCAAATATTATATTTTTCATAGTCTTGTAAATATTAGATTCGGGATTTCTTGACCACTTGGATAAACTGGGGATAACCCTTGATAACCAAACCCAGCATAAATATTGGAGACCTGTATTCATAACTTTTGAAGGGCTTTTCCGGGAAACAACAATTAAAAATTATTCAAGAAGCTCATTCTAACCTCTAGGAGGACCCCATTCATTATTGATACCTGGTTATATTAATAATAATGCAGGTAGATAATTATTATTATCTTCTATTCTTTTGATTTTCATCATCCAACATCAATAATTGATGATGGATGATGAAAATTGCTCCCAGCCTTATTGTTCATTTACAACATACCTACGTACGTCATCACACAAAATTTGCAGGTACCTACCTATTTAATTTCTCGCCGAATTTGCCTTAGTATGATACAAACGCTAACAATAATTGTTAGCGTTTGTATCATACTAAGGCAAATTAGGCGTTTGTATCATACTAAGGCAATTATTGTTAGCTCCGAAATTCAATACGTTGCAATGAGTTGGTACGAAATATCAAAACGAAATATCAAACGTAATACAAGCCTAATTATGGTGATCGTTCAGGAACTGGGAGAGTCCGCTGACGAGGTGCTTTGATGGCGACATGGGACGCTACGGCTTTATTTACGACAACTTCAAAACCCACAGCGAAGAATAACGAGAAGCTATTCTCTCCCTGGCTCTCAACTTCATCGCTCAGACGCACAACCTAACGAGGATATTTACCTCAATCACTTGACACCATCGAATTGACCGCAGGGAAGGCGAAGATCGTCAAAGTTCAGACGGAGGCGGCTGAGCGGCAGAGCGGCATCGTGTTGCGTCCGCGGCAAACGTCCCACTGCGACTCTCCTTCCGCCCACTCCGTCGAGACTCCCTCCCACCCGCCGAAGCTCCAAATACGCGGCGAGGACCCCGTCAGCAATAACGCTACAAATTGGCCAAAATCTGACCACAAATCCAGTAAACATTGAGTACCAATCAACTATCAGCAGCGTTGCTAACGTTTTTTGGCTCTGAAAAATCCTTGGAATCGGTGAATAGTCCTTTGTTAAACAAGCCATCAATTGAATTGAATAGATGAGCGCAACCTTTTTGTTATTACGATATATTTAATGAGCGAGAGACACTAAGAAACAGTAGGTATCTAGCGACCAAACTATGCCACACAACACATCATTCACGTGATGCTCATTACGTAAACAACTGCACCCTAACGACCGATGCGTAATAAAACCTTAAGCCGATCAGAGGTAACGAACGGCTCAGGCTGCAAAAATCGTTTTGGAGTCGTTGGAATCAGCCTGAAAAGCTCATTCCATAGACCCTTGTACCAACGAAATCGGACAAAAACTTTCGTCCCCCTTTTGAGGCCTCCTTAGTTACACATCAGAGATAAACAACTTTCGTCGTGAAGGACCTCCCGAAAACCGATGAAGGGGATGAGGGAGGAAAAATCAAGGTAGCCTATAACCACCCCCCGAACTCGCTGATGACAATGAGACCACCCTCATGAAAATCTGTTGAGCCGCTCGGGCGTGATGCTCTGTACACAAAAAAAAAAAAAAAAAAAAAAAAAACATAGATGTCGAAGAGGTGAGCGCACCTTTCCATTTTTTGGAAAAAGGTTGCGCTAAAAACGCTGCAAATTTTACACAAGGGTTTATTATTCTGTGATATACGTTACTTGTGCAGAAATTTAATTCTGTCAATGAAAAAATAAAAAATAAATAAATTTTTTTTTGATTTTTATCTCAAAAAAATTTTTATTTTAATTTTTTGTTCAAAAATGTGTTTTTTCAAAAATTCTTTATTTTTTACTCGAAAAATATTTAACATCCTGGGATCCTTCAAAAATCCCATTTTTAGCCCCACGAAAGCCCTAAACATCGCCCCAGTGAAATCGGATCGTTCCGGGACCCCAAAAAATGGATTCTACGTCCAAAAATACTTCGAAAACGACACCTAACTCGATCCCATAGCTAAAAGCCTTCAAAAAACCTTCCCGTAGCCCCATTATAGCCCCATAGCGCCCCACGGGTTTGGGCGATCGAACTGAAAACCTTGCGGGCACAACTAGATGGTAAACCAAGTATTTTGTCGAAATTTCAGATTTTTAAAAAAATTCCTACTGCCCAAAACGGCCTGGACGGCGGACGACGTACGGCGGACGGACATTTCGGATTTAGAATGTAGACCTCTTGAAACGGATAATGTCAAATTTTGAGCCCGATCGGAGTCGTCGACCCCCGTCGCGAAAACATAGGTGTATTATTCCAAGAATAATAAACCAAAAGCAAATTTTACACAAGGGTTTCTTTTATATAGGTTACTTGTGCAAAAATTGCATCTGGTGAACTTAAGTATTTTATATGGGGAATTCCCCAATGCTCTAAAAATAGCCGTGGTACGTCCTATATTTAAGAACGGCTCTCGGACCTCAGAAACCAATTATCGCCCTATTTCTCTATTGCCTAATTTTGCCAAAATCTTTGAGAAAATCATCAAATCTCAACTAGTTGAATATCTTGATGCAAATGATCTAATAGCTAGTTCACAATATGGATTTAGGAAAAACTTGAGCACTCAAGATGCACTAGCTGATGTAGTATCTGAAATTTCTAATGGAATAAATAAAAGTGAGAAGGTAATGGGAATTTTTGTAGATCTCACTAAGGCATTTGATTCGATTGAAACATCTCGACTATTACTAAAACTGGGGAGGCTAGGCCTGGACGATGTGGCACAGAGCTGGTTCAGATAGGCAATATGTCAAAACTTCAAGCGTTCAAAGCTCAACAGAAGTCATAAACTATGGAGTTCCGCAAGGATCAGTACTAGGCCCCTTATTGTTCCTTATACACATCATCGATATGTTTTCAATGCACATAGCAGGCAAGTTTATCGCTTTTGCTGATGACGTGGCTATCATCATTAGAGGAAATACTTGGGACGAGACCCATGAAAACGCACATAAAATTATGAGAAAACTAGTGAATTGGTTCCAACTGAACAGCCTCACGATCAATTTATCAAAAACGAAATATGTAACATTTTCTATTAATAAATCTGGGCAACCATCTGATTCAAAAATAGTTATGCATAAAGACAGCTGTAACACTAGCTATATGTCGTGCCAGTGTGAGGGTCTAGAAAAAGTGGTGTTCATCAAGTATCTAGGAGTGTTACTTGATCAGCACCTAAAATGGAAATTTCACATACAAGACCTTGTGAAACGGATAAGAAAATCATTCCATTGTTTTATTGTCCTAAGAAAATGGATGGCACGTGACACTCTTAAAATGATCTACTATGCGTATGTATATAGTCTCCTAATATATGGGATTTTAGTATGGGGAGGGGCGTATCATAGCAATTTCCTCTGTCTGGACACGGCAGTCAACACAGTTTTGAGAATAGCTACAAAATCGCGTAGACACACACCCGTTGAGACTCTATACAGAAAGTTAGATGTAATGAAACCTAGAATATCATATGTATATAGAATAGTGCTGTACGTTTATAAAAAAATTGGCAATTTCGTTAAGCAACCGGACATTAGACCTACTAGGGCAAACTTGACTGCAATAACAGACATTCCACGGCCGTATAATGATTTCTTCACTAGGCAACTACCCTGGCTAGCGCCAAAAATTTTTGAACAGCTACCCTACAGAATGAAAACAGCCAAACACTTCGGTACTTTCAAGAATGAAGCTAAGAATTATTTGAAAAACAGTGAAAACGCCAGCACAATTCTGCAAATTTTATTATAAGATTTATTTAGGTAGCACTATGTAAAGCTGTTGCTGTACTGCCTAGAAATAATTAACATAACATATATTAAGATAAGCACACATTAATCGGGAGAGATTGAGGCCTGGACAGGTCCCTGACCTATAGGCCTAGACTTAAGTATTGGGAATGTACTCAAAACAATTTGGAATACGAACGAATTGTAAATGTATATCTGTAAACATTTGTGAATAAATTGAATTGAATTGAATTGAATTATTTCTGTGTTAATGAAAAAAATTTTGGAAAAAAAAACCTCCTGGGATCCTTCCAAACTCCCATTTATAGCCCCATGAAAGCCCATTGATCGCCACAGTGGAATCGGATCGTTCCGGGACCCCAGAAAGTTGAAAGTTTGGACTACGTCCAAAAATACTTCGAAAACGATACCTAACTCGATCCCATAGCCGAAACCCTAGTGTCGAGCCGGGAAGGTTCCCGTAGCCTCATTTCAGCCCCATAGCGCCCCACGGGTTTGGGCAATCGGACTGAAAGCCTTGCGGGTAAACCGAGTATTTTGTCAACATTTCAGATTTAAAAAAAAAAAAAAGCCTAACGCTCAAAACGGCTCGGACGGACATTTCTAGACCTCTTGAAACGGATAATGTCAAATTTTTAGGCCGGTCAGAATTTTCGATCTCCGCCGCGATTACCTAGGCGTATTATTCCAAGAATAATAAACCAAAACGCTGCAAATTTTACTCAAGGGTTTATTATTCTTAGATATAGGTTACCTACTTGTGCAAAAATTAATTCTGTCAGTAATTTTTATAATTATTTTATTTTTATTTTTTTCACTCTGAAAATATTTTACCTCCTGGGATTCATATAAAATCTCATTTGTAGCCCCATGAAAGCCCAATAGATCCCCACAGTGAAATCGGATCGTTCCGGGATCCCCCAAAAATGGATTCTACGTCCAAAAACACTTCGAAAGCGACACTTGATCGCATAGCCAAAAGCCTTCAAAAAACGCCTCCCGTAGCCCCATAGCGCCGCACGGGCGATCGGGCTGAAAACCTTGCGGGCACAACGTAGTTGGTATCTTGTCCACTCACTAGATCGCGCGATAATGCTTCGCGCCACGCCGTTTGGCGCTGCAGCAAGCCTTTGTAATGGTTCTGTGGGTTCCAGATGTCAAGACTTTTGTTTAGGGCTTCTACGTCGACCAAAAACATCGATATTTAAATAATCGCCGTTTTAAAAACCCACCATCGATGCGACCAGAAGAATCGATGTCGCAATGTGAGCCAATGAAAAGGAATAATTGCTTAAGCAATAATTACTTAATCATTAACCCCCGCACGCAGACTGTGTTCAAAACTCACGAAAACGCCGTAACTACACCTCAAACAAAAGCCGTAATCCTCAACCACTCCAGGAGGGACAACAGATCCTTTCAAGCTGCGAACTTAGTCTGCTAGGACAAGACGAGATAATATAATTTTATTATAGTCGATGGGAACCAGACAAATCTCTGGTAACATGACAATACCAGATTTTATGTAACAGATTTTACACAACCAGATTTTATATTTATAATCTATAATAATTTTAATTTTCTGGTGAATCTAGTTTATCGACGTGCCGTGGAGTATTTTAAATTAATGATGACTGCGGTTTGGCGGGTAGTCGTTTTCGCTGTTTCAAAGTTTTTGCCGTCGTTTGTAGGGTTTCAGGATGGGGGAAAACTAACAGAAGTTTCACTGGTTGCTTGTCCGAAGTTTTGGAATGGGTTACTGGATGTGCAGTTCCAGAGGAGGAAGTGGCGGGAATACAATTCACGCCAGTGGGTGGTTACTGGTTAACCGAGATTCTTTTGGAATAAATGTTTATTTGAAAAAAGATATTTGATGAGTCAGGGTAAACTAATGAAACGGCCTGAATAGGAAAAATGGTAATCAAGTGGGTATTTAAGGCTCAACCAGAGGCGGTAGTGAGTTGAGGTGTGGTAGGAACTTCTCGATTTACCAAGACCTCGTACTGAGAGGAATTCTAAGAAAAAATATTTGATAAAGAGTCAGATGTACCTACATGATCATGAAGTACCCGGAATCTTAGTGAGATAGTCACTAACTCTTGCAATGCACCATTTGACATCAAAGAGAGTCACACTTGAATCATTCCAACGACCTTATGGAATAACTACGCATTTCCCTTATTTCTAATACTCGAACGACCCGAATTGGTGCCATCAGCATGAGCGATTCCTGTCTACTGTTCAATGAAAATTGAAGAATAGCAGGTGAAAAGTGGTTAACCGAGATTAGTTTGCAATTCAAAACCTCTTTCCCTCTTAGATATATCTAAGACTATGTATACATATTGATCTATTGAAATAACCGCAAATTTGCGGTTACATTTATGTAAAAAAGTTGGTAATTATACGGATGTGAAGGGGTATTTATAGCACAACAAGAGGTGTGGAGGCTAGTTCAATAGTGAGTAGAGGTGTGGTAGGCATACACGAGTAGCAGTCCTCACTCTGAAGGGAAATTTTGTGAAGGTCAGAGAAATTTGTTAGCAGAGAAAGTAAGTTACCTTCTTCTGTCCATTACAACTTCCACCATTTAATTACAAGGAAGCGTAAAGTCTTGCAATATCCTCTCTTTTTAGTTTAAAATCTTTACCGATTCTTATGCCAGTTTGTTAACATCCCAATCACGTTTGAAATGATTTAATTTGAGATGTATGGTAAGAAGCGTGAAGTACCTAATCAACCTTTGGGTCAAATTTCGAAATCTGTTAATGTAAAGGGTTTGTGGGTCCGCCAGTAAGTGATTTCGTGTTTCGCCCATCATTACTGGCTGCGTTGGTGGTGGTGGCGTTGCCGTACAATTTATTTTTCAATTAGTATCCCCTACTATACATGCAGTGAAATTTAGAGTGAATTGGCTTTGACTTCAGTGTAATTGAAAGAATGTCTAAAGTTGTTGATTTCGGTTGCAGTGGCTGGGTTTCTTTAACCGAAGAAATGAAGAGTTTCGTGCCGCAGAGAGCAATGTGGGCACTGTCTGTGGTCAGTTCTATCTGGCTGAGCAAGCTGGCTTTGGGCGACCGACGTTTTGCTCCTTACGGTTGTCCCGAACAAGAAAATTGTGGAGAGCCTTTGTTTTTGACGCCTCTTCTCAAAGTACGCAACGCTCTTGAAGCTCAGCATGCAGCGATGGTTCACTTCCCGAACACAACGGAATTCCAAATGATGCAGAGTGTCAAGAGCTACTCAGGGTTCTTCACAGTCAACGAAACGCTCGAGTCCAACATTTTCTTTTGGTTCTTTCAAGCAGAAAATAACCCTAAAGATTCCCCAGTTCTTCTTTGGCTGGAAGGAGGTCCTGGCGGTGCTAGTACATTTGACATGTTTCGTTCTTCTGGGCCACAACATTTGATTGACGATTCACATCTATCTCTAGGATCCGATAGGTGGACCCAAGTCGCAAATGTTCTCTACTTGGACAACCCAGTTGGATGTGGTTTTAGCTTCACAAAGAACGAGTCTGGTTACGCGACATCTCAGGAAGACTACACGAGAGATCTTTACTCAGCTCTATCTCAGTTCTTTCTTCTGTTCCCTGATCTGAGGGCCAACGAATTCTTCATTGCAGGAGTCTCTTATGCTGGCAAATATGTCCCAGCGTTAGCTTACGAGATCCACGAAAAAAATATCATCTCTACTGCTAAGATCAATCTCAAGGGTATCGCTGTTGGTAATGGCTGGATGGATCCTGCAACTCAAGTAGAATATTCCAAATTTCTTTATTGTATGGGTCTCATTGATCTAGAAACAAAGAATAGATTTCAACTAATAGAAAGGGATATTCAAATACCCTACTCGTTTGTAGGGTTTCAGGATGGGGGAAAACTAACAGAAGTTTCACTGGTTGCTTGTCCGAAGTTTTGGAATGGGTTACTGGATGTGCAGTTCCAGAGGAGGAAGTGGCGGGAATACAATTCACGCCAGTGGGTGGTTACTGGTTAACCGAGATTCTTTTGGAATAAATGTTTATTTGAAAAAAGATATTTGATGAGTCAGGGTAAACTAATGAAACGGCCTGAATAGGAAAAATGGTAATCAAGTGGGTATTTAAGGCTCAACCAGAGGCGGTAGTGAGTTGAGGTGTGGTAGGAACTTCTCGATTTACCAAGACATCGTACTGAGAGGAATTCTAAGAAAAAATATTTGATAAAGAGTCAGATGTACCTACATGATCATGAAGTACCCGGAATCTTAGTGAGATAGTCACTAACTCTTGCAATGCACCATTTGACATCAAAGAGAGTCACACTTGAATCATTCCAACGACCTTATGGAATAACTACGCATTTCCCTTATTTCTAATACTCGAACGACCCGAATTGGTGCCATCAGCATGAGCGATTCCTGTCTACTGTTCAATGAAAATTGAAGAATAGCAGGTGAAAAGTGGTTAACCGAGATTAGTTTGCAATTCAAAACCTCTTTCCCTCTTAGATATATCTAAGACTATGTATACATATTGATCTATTGAAATAACCGCAAATTTGCGGTTACATTTATGTAAAAAAGTTGGTAATTATACGGATGTGAAGGGGTATTTATAGCACAACAAGAGGTGTGGAGGCTAGTTCAATAGTGAGTAGAGGTGTGGTAGGCATACACGAGTAGCAGTCCTCACTCTGAAGGGAAATTTTGTGAAGGTCAGAGAAATTTGTTAGCAGAGAAAGTAAGTTACCTTCTTCTGTCCATTACAACTTCCACCATTTAATTACAAGGAAGCGTAAAGTCTTGCAATATCCTCTCTTTTTAGTTTAAAATCTTTACCGATTCTTATGCCAGTTTGTTAACATCCCAATCACGTTTGAAATGATTTAATTTGAGATGTATGGTAAGAAGCGTGAAGTACCTAATCAACCTTTGGGTCAAATTTCGAAATCTGTTAATGTAAAGGGTTTGTGGGTCCGCCAGTAAGTGATTTCGTGTTTCGCCCATCATTACTGGCTGCGTTGGTGGTGGTGGCGTTGCCGTACAATTTATTTTTCAATTAGTATCCCCTACTATACATGCAGTGAAATTTAGAGTGAATTGGCTTTGACTTCAGTGTAATTGAAAGAATGTCTAAAGTTGTTGATTTCGGTTGCAGTGGCTGGGTTTCTTTAACCGAAGAAATGAAGAGTTTCGTGCCGCAGAGAGCAATGTGGGCACTGTCTGTGGTCAGTTCTATCTGGCTGAGCAAGCTGGCTTTGGGCGACCGACGTTTTGCTCCTTACGGTTGTCCCGAACAAGAAAATTGTGGAGAGCCTTTGTTTTTGACGCCTCTTCTCAAAGTACGCAACGCTCTTGAAGCTCAGCATGCAGCGATGGTTCACTTCCCGAACACAACGGAATTCCAAATGATGCAGAGTGTCAAGAGCTACTCAGGGTTCTTCACAGTCAACGAAACGCTCGAGTCCAACATTTTCTTTTGGTTCTTTCAAGCAGAAAATAACCCTAAAGATTCCCCAGTTCTTCTTTGGCTGGAAGGAGGTCCTGGCGGTGCTAGTACATTTGACATGTTTCGTTCTTCTGGGCCACAACATTTGATTGACGATTCACATCTATCTCTAGGATCCGATAGGTGGACCCAAGTCGCAAATGTTCTCTACTTGGACAACCCAGTTGGATGTGGTTTTAGCTTCACAAAGAACGAGTCTGGTTACGCGACATCTCAGGAAGACTACACGAGAGATCTTTACTCAGCTCTATCTCAGTTCTTTCTTCTGTTCCCTGATCTGAGGGCCAACGAATTCTTCATTGCAGGAGTCTCTTATGCTGGCAAATATGTCCCAGCGTTAGCTTACGAGATCCACGAAAAAAATATCATCTCTACTGCTAAGATCAATCTCAAGGGTATCGCTGTTGGTAATGGCTGGATGGATCCTGCAACTCAAGTAGAATATTCCAAATTTCTTTATTGTATGGGTCTCATTGATCTAGAAACAAAGAATAGATTTCAACTAATAGAAAGGGATATTCAAATACCCTACTCGTTTGTAGGGTTTCAGGATGGGGGAAAACTAACAGAAGTTTCACTGGTTGCTTGTCCGAAGTTTTGGAATGGGTTACTGGATGTGCAGTTCCAGAGGAGGAAGTGGCGGGAATACAATTCACGCCAGTGGGTGGTTACTGGTTAACCGAGATTCTTTTGGAATAAATGTTTATTTGAAAAAAGATATTTGATGAGTCAGGGTAAACTAATGAAACGGCCTGAATAGGAAAAATGGTAATCAAGTGGGTATTTAAGGCTCAACCAGAGGCGGTAGTGAGTTGAGGTGTGGTAGGAACTTCTCGATTTACCAAGACCTCGTACTGAGAGGAATTCTAAGAAAAAATATTTGATAAAGAGTCAGATGTACCTACATGATCATGAAGTACCCGGAATCTTAGTGAGATAGTCACTAACTCTTGCAATGCACCATTTGACATCAAAGAGAGTCACACTTGAATCATTCCAACGACCTTATGGAATAACTACGCATTTCCCTTATTTCTAATACTCGAACGACCCGAATTGGTGCCATCAGCATGAGCGATTCCTGTCTACTGTTCAATGAAAATTGAAGAATAGCAGGTGAAAAGTGGTTAACCGAGATTAGTTTGCAATTCAAAACCTCTTTCCCTCTTAGATATATCTAAGACTATGTATACATATTGATCTATTGAAATAACCGCAAATTTGCGGTTACATTTATGTAAAAAAGTTGGTAATTATACGGATGTGAAGGGGTATTTATAGCACAACAAGAGGTGTGGAGGCTAGTTCAATAGTGAGTAGAGGTGTGGTAGGCATACACGAGTAGCAGTCCTCACTCTGAAGGGAAATTTTGTGAAGGTCAGAGAAATTTGTTAGCAGAGAAAGTAAGTTACCTTCTTCTGTCCATTACAACTTCCACCATTTAATTACAAGGAAGCGTAAAGTCTTGCAATATCCTCTCTTTTTAGTTTAAAATCTTTACCGATTCTTATGCCAGTTTGTTAACATCCCAATCACGTTTGAAATGATTTAATTTGAGATGTATGGTAAGAAGCGTGAAGTACCTAATCAACCTTTGGGTCAAATTTCGAAATCTGTTAATGTAAAGGGTTTGTGGGTCCGCCAGTAAGTGATTTCGTGTTTCGCCCATCATTACTGGCTGCGTTGGTGGTGGTGGCGTTGCCGTACAATTTATTTTTCAATTAGTATCCCCTACTATACATGCAGTGAAATTTAGAGTGAATTGGCTTTGACTTCAGTGTAATTGAAAGAATGTCTAAAGTTGTTGATTTCGGTTGCAGTGGCTGGGTTTCTTTAACCGAAGAAATGAAGAGTTTCGTGCCGCAGAGAGCAATGTGGGCACTGTCTGTGGTCAGTTCTATCTGGCTGAGCAAGCTGGCTTTGGGCGACCGACGTTTTGCTCCTTACGGTTGTCCCGAACAAGAAAATTGTGGAGAGCCTTTGTTTTTGACGCCTCTTCTCAAAGTACGCAACGCTCTTGAAGCTCAGCATGCAGCGATGGTTCACTTCCCGAACACAACGGAATTCCAAATGATGCAGAGTGTCAAGAGCTACTCAGGGTTCTTCACAGTCAACGAAACGCTCGAGTCCAACATTTTCTTTTGGTTCTTTCAAGCAGAAAATAACCCTAAAGATTCCCCAGTTCTTCTTTGGCTGGAAGGAGGTCCTGGCGGTGCTAGTACATTTGACATGTTTCGTTCTTCTGGGCCACAACATTTGATTGACGATTCACATCTATCTCTAGGATCCGATAGGTGGACCCAAGTCGCAAATGTTCTCTACTTGGACAACCCAGTTGGATGTGGTTTTAGCTTCACAAAGAACGAGTCTGGTTACGCGACATCTCAGGAAGACTACACGAGAGATCTTTACTCAGCTCTATCTCAGTTCTTTCTTCTGTTCCCTGATCTGAGGGCCAACGAATTCTTCATTGCAGGAGTCTCTTATGCTGGCAAATATGTCCCAGCGTTAGCTTACGAGATCCACGAAAAAAATATCATCTCTACTGCTAAGATCAATCTCAAGGGTATCGCTGTTGGTAATGGCTGGATGGATCCTGCAACTCAAGTAGAATATTCCAAATTTCTTTATTGTATGGGTCTCATTGATCTAGAAACAAAGAATAGATTTCAACTAATAGAAAGGGATATTCAAATACCCTACTCGTTTGTAGGGTTTCAGGATGGGGGAAAACTAACAGAAGTTTCACTGGTTGCTTGTCCGAAGTTTTGGAATGGGTTACTGGATGTGCAGTTCCAGAGGAGGAAGTGGCGGGAATACAATTCACGCCAGTGGGTGGTTACTGGTTAACCGAGATTCTTTTGGAATAAATGTTTATTTGAAAAAAGATATTTGATGAGTCAGGGTAAACTAATGAAACGGCCTGAATAGGAAAAATGGTAATCAAGTGGGTATTTAAGGCTCAACCAGAGGCGGTAGTGAGTTGAGGTGTGGTAGGAACTTCTCGATTTACCAAGACATCGTACTGAGAGGAATTCTAAGAAAAAATATTTGATAAAGAGTCAGATGTACCTACATGATCATGAAGTACCCGGAATCTTAGTGAGATAGTCACTAACTCTTGCAATGCACCATTTGACATCAAAGAGAGTCACACTTGAATCATTCCAACGACCTTATGGAATAACTACGCATTTCCCTTATTTCTAATACTCGAACGACCCGAATTGGTGCCATCAGCATGAGCGATTCCTGTCTACTGTTCAATGAAAATTGAAGAATAGCAGGTGAAAAGTGGTTAACCGAGATTAGTTTGCAATTCAAAACCTCTTTCCCTCTTAGATATATCTAAGACTATGTATACATATTGATCTATTGAAATAACCGCAAATTTGCGGTTACATTTATGTAAAAAAGTTGGTAATTATACGGATGTGAAGGGGTATTTATAGCACAACAAGAGGTGTGGAGGCTAGTTCAATAGTGAGTAGAGGTGTGGTAGGCATACACGAGTAGCAGTCCTCACTCTGAAGGGAAATTTTGTGAAGGTCAGAGAAATTTGTTAGCAGAGAAAGTAAGTTACCTTCTTCTGTCCATTACAACTTCCACCATTTAATTACAAGGAAGCGTAAAGTCTTGCAATATCCTCTCTTTTTAGTTTAAAATCTTTACCGATTCTTATGCCAGTTTGTTAACATCCCAATCACGTTTGAAATGATTTAATTTGAGATGTATGGTAAGAAGCGTGAAGTACCTAATCAACCTTTGGGTCAAATTTCGAAATCTGTTAATGTAAAGGGTTTGTGGGTCCGCCAGTAATAGTCCTGGAGCCGAGCCCGAAAATCGCATTTCATTTTGGGAGAAGGTTTGACCATAAATATTACAAATCTAGTCGATTCTGAGAGAGAAAATGCTAGTCTGCCATTTCAAAGCGGGGGCTACCAAAAATGGCGGCCATGTAAAATTTTCAGAAAATGCGAAAAATTTACTCATTTTAGGATGGATGAAACTTTTACACATGATAGTTTATGTGGAATTATGGATGTTTCCATAAGTCTGCCTAATTTTACCGGGGGCTAAACCCCGGCAGACTCAAATTCAAAAATTGCACTTTTAGGGTTCAAAATTTACAGTCGTTAGGACGGTTCAAAATTTTACACGTGATTATACATGTATAATGAAGGACTTTGACACTAGTCTGCCGAGCCCACGCGGGTGTTCAGTACTGGCAGACTTCAATTGAAAAAGTGCCAAATTTTGGAATAAATTTCATCAATTTTGGGAGGTTTGAAATTTTTATGCGTTGAAGATCTAGTGGTGTAAGAACGATTCAGCGTAGTCTGCCATCGATATTCGGGGGCTTTCCATTGGCAGACTCGAATTCAAAAAGTGCAAATTTTGGAGTTAAAATTCAACTACTTTGGGAAAGCTGCAATTTTGGTAAATTGTAGTGTCTAGTGTGTGTATGCTTTGTAACGTAGTCTGCCATCGATATTCCGGGGCTTTCCATTGGCAGACTTACTTTAAATAGAAAAAAACTGAAGTTGCAAATTTCAAATGTAAAATTCAACTTCTTTGGGAAAGCTGCAATTTTGGTACGTTGTAGTGTCTAGTGTGTGTAAGCTTTGTAACGCAGTCTGCCATCGATATTCCGGGGCTTTCCCAGTGGCAGACTGACTTTAAATAGTAAAATACGGAATTTTTCCACTTTTGAGGTAAAATATTACCTTCCTTGGGATGAGTCAAATTTTGATATTTGATTACATTGTAATACTACCAAGACAGAGGATACTTTCTGACATCGTCTGCCAACGAAATACAGGTGTTCTTCTCGGCAGACTTACACTATGCTCTTTTAGGTATTCATCACAATATAAGCTTTTTATTATTATAGTCCAGTCAAATAAAACATCTTTCCTTGCAAAATGGGGGGTGGTAAATCTGTTTTGATGCGTTGTCTGGGTGGATGTGTACATGAACAACCCAAGTTTGCGACCTCGGAAGCCGACTGGAACATTCTCAAAAACACGAAAAACCACAAAATTGCCCGTTTTTCACGCCGAAGGACCACTTTTTCGATAAAAACCTCGATATCATTTTTTATAGTAGGTAAACAAAATTTATAACAATAATTGTTCAAATTATTTGAGACAGATTGGTTTTCCTAGCAATCATAGATCCAGCTACCTACTCAATATTTAGCACGTTTCGCATATATACGTGCCAAATATATTTGGCCAATTTAAGCAATTTTTGCGTTTGTGTCACTCGGGAAAATTGTACGATCATTTCTATTATCATATCGTCGGCTGGGAGGTAAAAGGGTGAATCCGCCAATTTTGTGATTTATCTAGAGGAATCCTATTCATCTAGAGGAATCCTATTTATCTAGAGGAATCCTATTTGGTACTTTTCCGTTATACCCCCCCCCCCCCCCCCCCACTCGATTTCGTGTTCATAAACACCCCTCCCGATGGCTTTAAGACACCCAAATTCAAGTCATTTTCAGTTATAAAAACCCCCCACCCCACCCCACCACACCAGGAACTCGATTTCGAGCCCCTCCCGATGGCTTTCAGGCACCCAAAGCCAACCAAAATCGAATGGTGGGGGGGGGGGGGGGGGGTATAACGGAAAAGTACCTCCTATTTATCTAGAGGAAATCGCGATTTCCCAAAATCAATACAACGGTGGATTCGCTCTTTTACCTCCCAGCTCTCTGAGGTTTATATTATAACCCCACCCAGAAGCCTCAGAGAGGTCTGAGAGGGTACTCCCCCGTCCCTCCCCCCCATCCACTTTATTTTTCTTTCTTAAATTTTATATATATCATAATACCCAATTAAAGATCGAGATAAACAATTAAAAAAATACACTCTACTACCAACCGAGAAAACGAATTTAAACCAAAATATGAAACGTCCAATCTTACACCGCTCGGTAAGCGGAAGCACGTTTTACAAAACTTTTTGGCTGTAGCTCAGAAACTATTGGCCCGATTCCAAATTTATTTTTTTCTCGTGAAAGCTGATTAAATTCCCGTCACAGTTATTCCATGTGAAATTTTGATTTGATCTTTGATATGGGAGGTGTGGGCACGGCAAAAAAGTGGCACATTTTTAAAGAAAAAAAAAAGTGTTTCCTTGCACATCTCTGCCTATAACTCGGGAACGGTTTGTCTGATATTACTTTTCTTTTCATTTGGCGAAAGCCGATTAAATTTTATGTAATGGATGACACATAGCATGTCTATTGAAACGACAACAGTGCCATTAGTATTCGTCGCAAAGGGTGGAAACAAGAGATTTGACCATCCAAGACCACCTTTTCTGGACATTTTCTTCGCTCCCTCCGAGACTATTTCTCCGATCGAAAATTCATTGCCCCCACGCAAAAGCTGATTGAATTTCCTTTCAAAACTGATATCAGGATTTTCCCGGAGACCTCAGGAAAAGCCCGTAAAATGACTACTCAAATAGGTTTTAAGAGGGAACATTGCTGATTCCCCGCAAAATTGTCAAAGAGCACTTCCAGCTGTTATAACTTTGGAATGGTTAGTCGTAGTCAAAAAATGCGTAGAATGAAAGTTGTAGATCATGAAATTTTACATCATTTGATCATTCTAGTTAGTTGATCATTCTAGATTAACTGCCGCCGTAGCAGCGATTACGGTGAAAAGTGATCTCTTTTGGTGGTGCAAACCCGTGTTTGGTGTCTTTATATGTTTTACGACCTGCTAATCTGAAAACTAGGATGATCAAATGATGTAAAATTTCATGATCTACAACTTTCATTCTATGCATTTTTTGACTAGGACTAACCATAACAGCTGGAAGTGCTCTTTGACAATTTTGCGGGTAATCAGCTATGTTCCCTCTGAAAACCTATTTGGGGAGGCATTTTATGTGCTTTTCCTGAGGTCTCCGGGAAAATCATAATATCAGTTTTGAAAGGAAATTCAATCAGCTTTTGCGTGGGGGCAATGAATTTTCGATCGGAGAAATAGTCTCGGAGGGAGCGAAGAAAATGTCCAGAAAAGGTGGTCTTGGATGGTCAAATCTCTTGTTTCCACCCTTTGCGACGAATACTAATGGCACTGTTGTCGTTTCAATAGACATGCTATGTGTCATCCATTACTTAGAATTTAATCGGCTTTCACCAAATAGAAAGGAAAGTAATATCAGACAAACCGTTCTCGAGTTATAGGCAGAGATGTGCAAGGAAACAAGTTTTTTTTTTTCTTTAAAAATGTGCCACTTTTTTGCCGTGTCCACCCCTCCCTTATCAAAGATCAAATCAAAATTTCACATGAAATAACTGTGACGGGGAATTTAATCAGCTTTCACGAGAAAAAAAGAAATTTGGAATCGGGCCAATAGTTTCAGAGCTACAGCCAAAAACGTTTTGAAAAACGTGCTTCCGCTTACCGAACGGTGTAAGATTGGACGTTTCATATTTTGGTTTAAATTCGTTTTCACGGTTGGTAGTAGTGTATTTTTTTTAATTGTTTATCTTGATCTTTAATTGGGTATTATGATACATATAAAATTTAAGAAAGAAAAATAAAGTGGATGGGGGGGAGGGACGGGAGAGTACCCTCTCAGACCTCTCTGAAGCTTCTGGGTGGGTTTATATGATAATAGAAATGATCGAACAATTTTCCCAAGTGATACAAACGCAAAAATCGCTAAAGTTGGCCAAATATGCGAAACGGCTAAATATTGAGTAGCTGGATCTATGAATGCTAGGAAAACCAATCTGTCTCAAATAATTTGAACAATTATTGTTATAAATTTTGTTTACCTACTATAAAAAATGATATCGAGGTTTTTATCGAAAAAGTGGTCCTTCAGCGTGAAAAACGGGCAATTTTGTGGTTTTTCGTGTTTTTGAGAATGTTCCAGTCGGCTTCCGAGGTCGTACACATCCACCCAGACAACGTATCAAAAAAGATCTACCACCCCCCATTTTGCAAGGTAAGATGTTTTATTTGACTGGACTATAATAATAAAAGCCTATATTGTGATGAATGAAGCCTATATTGTGATAAGAGCATAGTGTAAGTCTGCCGAGAAGAAAACCTATATTTCGTTGGCAGACGATGTCAGAAAGTATCCTCTGCCTTGGTAGTATTACAATGTAATCAAATATCAAAATTTGACTCATCCCAAGGAAGGTAATATTTTACCTCAAAAGTGGAAAAATTCCGTATTTTACTATTTAAAGTCAGTCTGCCACTGGGAAAGCCCCGGAATATCGATGGCAGACTGCGTTACAAAGCTTACACACACTAGACACTACAATTTACCAAAATTGCAGCTTTCCCAAAATTGTTGAATTTTAAATCCAAAATTTGCACTTTTTGAATTCGAGTCTGCCAATGGAAAGCCCCCGAATATCGATGGCAGACTACGTCACAAAGCATACACACACTAGACACTACAATTTACCAAAATTGCAGCTTTCCCAAAGTAGTTGAATTTTACATTTGAAATTTGCAACTTCAGTTTTTTTCTATTTAAAGTAAGTCTGCCAATGGAAAGCCCCGGAATATCGATGGCAGACTGCGTTACAAAGCATACACACACTAGACACTACAATTTACCAAAATTGCAGCTTTCCCAAAATAGTTGAATTTTAACTCCAAAATTTGCACTTTTTGAATTCGAGTCTGCCAATGGAAAGCCCCGGAATATCGATGGCAGACTACGTTACAAAGCATACACACACTAGACACTACAATTTACCAAAATTGCAGCTTTCCCAAAGTAGTTGAATTTTAACTCCAAAATTTGCACTTTTTGAATTCGAGTCTGCCAATGGAAAGCCCCCGAATATCGATGGCAGACTACGCTGAATCGTTCTTACACCACTAGATCTTCAACGCATAAAAATTTCAAACCTCCCAAAATTGATGAAATTTATTCCAAAATTTGGCATTTTTTCAATTGAAGTCTGCCAGTACTGAACACCCGCGTGGGCTCGGCAGACTAGTGTCAAAGTCCTTCATTATACATGTATAATCACGTGTAAAATTTTGAACCGTCCCAACGACTGTAAATTTTGAACCCTAAAAGTGCAATTTTTGAATTTGAGTCTGCCGGGGTTTAGCCCCCGGTAAAATTAGGCAGACTTATGGAAACATCCATAATTCCACATAAACTATCATGTGTAAAAGTTTCATCCATCCTAAAATGAGTAAATTTTTCGCATTTTCTGAAAATTTTACATGGCCGCCATTTTTGGTAGCCCCCGCTTTGAAATGGCAGACTAGCATTTTCTCTCTCAGAATCGACTAGATTTATAATATTTATGGTCAAACCTTCTCCCAAAATGAAATGCGATTTTCGGGCTCGGCTCCAGGACTATAAGTGATTTCGTGTTTCGCCCATCATTACTGGCTGCGTTGGTGGTGGTGGCGTTGCCGTACAATTTATTTTTCAATTAGTATCCCCTACTATACATGCAGTGAAATTTAGAGTGAATTGGCTTTGACTTCAGTGTAATTGAAAGAATGTCTAAAGTTGTTGATTTCGGTTGCAGTGGCTGGGTTTCTTTAACCGAAGAAATGAAGAGTTTCGTGCCGCAGAGAGCAATGTGGGCACTGTCTGTGGTCAGTTCTATCTGGCTGAGCAAGCTGGCTTTGGGCGACCGACGTTTTGCTCCTTACGGTTGTCCCGAACAAGAAAATTGTGGAGAGCCTTTGTTTTTGACGCCTCTTCTCAAAGTACGCAACGCTCTTGAAGCTCAGCATGCAGCGATGGTTCACTTCCCGAACACAACGGAATTCCAAATGATGCAGAGTGTCAAGAGCTACTCAGGGTTCTTCACAGTCAACGAAACGCTCGAGTCCAACATTTTCTTTTGGTTCTTTCAAGCAGAAAATAACCCTAAAGATTCCCCAGTTCTTCTTTGGCTGGAAGGAGGTCCTGGCGGTGCTAGTACATTTGACATGTTTCGTTCTTCTGGGCCACAACATTTGATTGACGATTCACATCTATCTCTAGGATCCGATAGGTGGACCCAAGTCGCAAATGTTCTCTACTTGGACAACCCAGTTGGATGTGGTTTTAGCTTCACAAAGAACGAGTCTGGTTACGCGACATCTCAGGAAGACTACACGAGAGATCTTTACTCAGCTCTATCTCAGTTCTTTCTTCTGTTCCCTGATCTGAGGGCCAACGAATTCTTCATTGCAGGAGTCTCTTATGCTGGCAAATATGTCCCAGCGTTAGCTTACGAGATCCACGAAAAAAATATCATCTCTACTGCTAAGATCAATCTCAAGGGTATCGCTGTTGGTAATGGCTGGATGGATCCTGCAACTCAAGTAGAATATTCCAAATTTCTTTATTGTATGGGTCTCATTGATCTAGAAACAAAGAATAGATTTCAACTAATAGAAAGGGATATTCAAATACTTATTAAAAACCAAGAGTACAGTACTGCCTCCCAAAAACTAAATCTTTACTTTTCCACTCCTAAGAGCTCTACAAATTCAAGTACTAATATTATTTCTGGAGTGATTGGTGAAATAAGTATGTACGACTACCTGATTTCTGACGCCGATTCAGCAATATCATTTGAAAAAAAAATTCATAGGATCAGTGAAATCTACGAAAACCCGGAATTCAGGAGGGCTATTCACGTTGGTAGTCAAGAGTTCTGGGCTGTGAATTCCAAATACTTAGATGATTACCTACTTGCTGACGAGGTTAAATCCGTGGTTCCAAAATTAGAGGTGTTGATGGACAAGTACCGCGTGATTCTTTACGCTGGACAGCTTGATATCATTTGCAACTATCTTCTAATTATAGATACAGTCGAAAAACTCAAATGGGGAGGAGCTGAAGAGTACAAGAACGCGACAAGGCATCAGTGGTGGGTGGAGGGCGAGTTAGCCGGCTACACCAAAACTGCCAGGAACTTCACAGAGATATTAGTGAGAGACGCAGGTCACGGTGTACTGGGTGAACAGCCCTTTTGGCACTTGGAACTGTTAAGACAATTTACTCACAACGTTCCTTTCAATGAATAATACTCATGATATTTATCACGAAAGTAAGTTATAAATTAATATTGTGAATTAGTTCTCAGTTAACCTCATTCCACCTACTAGATATTCTCATGCACTCGAATATTGTTGGGAGCCATACAACTAGGATTGTTGTTTCAGTGTGATTATTTAAATGTATTGTTGATTGAATAAAGGTTAGTGGTTGAAAATGGTAACATACCCATTAATACTGTTGAATCTGTTAAGTCAATGTGCTTGTATGAAAAGAGACTTCAGAATTAGTTCCAAAATGTTAGATAATGCAGACATTTTATATGGATAAAATTTATCAATATTTAATATTGGTAGATAGTACGTATATATATAGTTTATTATACATAACTGTATAATAATCTGTACATCGAATTATTGGTCTATTGTACTATTGTTATTGTACTATACATCCAATTAATGGTCTCATTGCTAATGGCAGTAGGTGTCACCATGCAACACACCCTTGAAGTCTCCGGAATAACAATACCCCTCGCAATGCAACAATAATTGGATGTATAGTACAATAACAATAGTACAATAGACCAATAATTCGATGTACAGATTATTATACAGTTATGTATAATAAACTATATGTATATACGTACTCTCTACCAATATTTATCCATATAAAATGTCTGCATTATCTAACATTTTGGAACTAATTCTGAAGTCTCTTTTCAAGTCTGATTCTCTCTGCTGTCAATTATTGACAGCAGAGAGAATCAGACTTGAATAGATTTACAACTCTATCGTCTTCCCCTTATCATTTTCCATAATATGGAAGCGAATATCATATTCGCCATTTGGACTCGAAATATTATTTCTACTACTGGACGATCCTCATTGGTGCTAGCAGCATGAGCAAGTTCTGTCAACTGTCACTGCTCTATGATAATCAGAGCCATTCAAAGTATGGCATTTATTTCTACCGTTTATGGCACTAAGGCATTTATTTTTGGTCATATATGGCGCTTATTATAAGGGACTTTTATGGCATTTATTTCGGCTGCCCCAAAATTTAATAGGAAAAGTAAAAAAATTAGATATTGCATAGTAGAGTAGTTTTTTTTTTTTTTTTTTTTTTTTGTTAACCAATTCGTTTTCACGATTGTATTTAGGTACGCTTTAGAAATAATTTCTAATTAGAATTATTCTTGCTCCAGAGAATGGATTCACATAAAAGCTTCTCGGTCTCTTGGCTAAGATTAAAGTGTAAAGTGTAGATATTGCATAGCAAAGAAAAATATTTAATGCACAATTATTTACAGAATGAATTTGGCCATAAATTAAATGGCAAATAAATTAATTTATGTTGGTCTACGCATGGTTATAATTATGAAATAAAACAAGGTGGGAGGCAATATTGTCCATGATGAAACCAAGGCGATGGTCGCTTAGTAGACGGTGTTGTGTTCAGTGCTAATTAAAGTTTTCCCATACCAGTGCATGTGTTAGGTTAAAATTTAATCTAATTTTCTTAGATGTGAATAGTACTCTTGGCCATTCCTGTTCTCCCCTGTAAGCAGAATGTGTTTAGCTTTTTAGATTTTGACATGTTGGTTTGCAACCAACGGTGTGATTGTTATTATAATATTATATTATGACAATTATTGTCATTTATTACTCATGTTCTGACGTTTACCCTGCCAACTTGGCCTTGGCAAATAAATAAAATTCTTGATTCTTGATTCATCATTTTGGAAAAAGTCCTTTCCACGTCCGCTGAGGTCGTTGGCGCGTACTTCATGCAAAAGACATCTGTATAGTTCCAGTCTTCTTTCAGGGCTGACTCCTTCCCTTCGAGAGCTGCTGCGACGTTGGCGATCTCCTCCTCCTATCCACAGTTCCTCGAGAGAACGGCTTGAACTTTTCCCTGAATTTTTATCCCTACCACCGTTGGATATTTATTTATTTATTTATTTATTCATAAAACAAAAAACATTTTCACAATAAGGAAGAGAGTCATGATTTGTGTACATAGGAGCCAATTTGTCTTGATTTGGCCTATATAGGTCTCTGACCTGTCCAGGCCTGTCATTCCCTTAATAGCTATTGAATATTACATACCAATTAAAATTACAATTTATAGCGACTTAAAATATAATTTGTATTCTCTAACTTCTTAAAATAAAGTAGCGCTTCTTTTTTTGAAAATTGACGTTGACCTCGCGGTCTTTAACGAGAAAGGCAGGGTTTCAAATAGCGCAGGCGCAAGCCAGGGTAACTGCCGAGTGAAGAAGTCAACTTTTGGATGAGGAATTCGCAAAATGGTTGTCTGACTAGTCCTTGTATTTTTTACTACCTCATGCTGCCTAAACGTGTCCCGAGATTTGAAAACGTAATTTACTAGTCTATAAACATAAGTTGCCCTAGGTGGTTGGACATCGAGCTTGAAATACAAAGTTTCTATTGGTGTGCGCTGATCGGATTTGGTTGCTATCCGTAGCACAGTGTTAATTGCCACCTCAATGCAACAAAAATTGCTTGAGTAGGCACCACCCCAAATTATTATGCCATAAATTCGAATACTGTAAACATACGCATTGTACATCATGCGGAGATTATCCCTCGATAAAAAATTTCTCAGCATGATGAAGAAGAATTTCTTAAGATGATGAATTAGCATTGATAATAGAAGGCCAGCAGGTGAAAAATGGTTAACCGGGATTTGCATGGATTAACCGCATAAATTATTCATTGGAATTATTAAAACCCGATTGCCTTCACAAAATTTGTATTTAATACACAGTGATGTGAAATGACGACAATCTTAACAGTCGGTGATTAGCAGGATAGGAATGGGTACTTAAAGCTCAACACAAGGCTTCGGTCATGTAGTGAATAGAGAGAGGTGTTACAACAACACTCGACATAAAGGAGCATTGATACGTAGGACGTATTGTCCAATAACTTCAATTTTTTCGTCACTGCCAATCGCAGGAAGCCTGAAGTCATGCATGATGTACTTGTTTTGACGTTACCTACTTCTGAGAGCATCTTGTTTATTGGATGTTCAACGTGCAGTAATGGTTCACATTCACAAAAGGTTAACAGTGAATCAGCTAACTTCGCCTCAGTATCTGAGCTTGGGTTTTCATTCAATATCCGCTAAGTGATTCTGCGGTTATACAAGTTAGGTATACAGACCAAAACAATTTAGAAGGGACAATTAAAAAAAAATCATACTTTGATTTAGGTATTGATCGTCTCACGCCAGTGCAGTGGTTTTAGTGCCTTTAGTTCCTTTCAAGTGGGAAGCTTGCGAGCATAAAACACGAGTGCGAATTTGCTCCGTTTGTAAACTTACAAAATTTGTATTTAATACGTTTCAAGATGTCGATTAAATCGACAGGATTTTTTTTTTAAATTTGAAATTTTGACAAAATACTCGGTTTACCATCTAGTTGTGCCCGCAAGGTTTTCAGCCCGATCGCCCAAACCTGTGGGGCGCTATGGGGCAAAAATGGGGCTACGGGAGGGTTTTTTTAAGGCTTTTGGCTAAGGGATCGAGTTTGGTGTCGTTTTCGAGGTATTTTTGGACGTAGAATCCATTTTTGGGGGTCCCGGAACGATCCGATTTCACTGTTGTGATCTATAGGGTTTTCATGGGGCTACAAATGGGATTTTTGAAGGTTCCCAGGTCAAATACATTTTGAATAGGTAGTATTTTTAAGTAAAAATATTTTTAAAAAAATTTAATAAACAAAAAAATTTTGAAAAAAAATCCAAAAAAAAAAGTTTTTCTAAATTTTTTTTTTTTCATTGACACAGAATTAAATTTCTGCACAAGCAACCTATATCAAGAAATAATAAACCCTAGTGTTAAATTTGCAGCGTTTTTGACCTATTAAACTTTTTATTGTGCAGGAGAAGGATTTTAAAGAATATAATGAAATTAATGTTTGCGCTATCAACGAATCATAAATCCTTAACGACGCTACACCCCATTTATCGCTATACAACCCATGGTCTTTCCAACGCAAAAATGACTTGCCTGGCAGTCACATTCTGCAGGATCCACTCTGCCGGTGTTTCACGTTTTCACCGACTTTGGCGTTGCAGTTGAGATCGCAGTCCCTGGGGGGTTAACTGTTGTATCAAGAAAAAGTCCTGGTTGAATGATGACAAGTTTTTATTTTTGTCTCAAAAAATACCTTCACATTTCACAATATAGAAAAGAGAGAAATTTCCTTGACACGCTCGACGTTATTACATTCCGAAATTTCTTGGCTAGTACCAATTTGTATTAAATTTTAATACAGCTTTTTCCAAGTATCAGCTCCAATTATCAAAAAGTAAGAACCAACACATTTTAGACATCCCTACTCATAGTACCTACTGAAACATCAGTCGCACTGATGTATAGCAATAACGTTTCATTAGTAGTTAAGAGGGGACCTTAAAATAAATTATGAATAACTAGCTGACCCGGCGACGCGTTGCTGTCGCTGAACGGTCCTAAATCTTGTGTTTAATTATTTATAAAATGAAACATAATTTGTCCCGTATAAACTCGATGACCATGTTACGAAAATAAAATTTAAGTACACTGTTAGTCTACATTTACTATTAAGCTGGATATCTAAAATAAGATCAGTAGGTACGTTAAACTTCTTCTCTAGAATTTAATTTAGCCGGGTCAGCTATATAAGAAAATAAGTTGCTAGGAATCAATTTCAGATATCAAACCTACTATGTTATTACGGACCCTGCTTAGTTACAGGTAAATAGAATAATATTCGTATGCACACTGTTAGAAACCACATTATTCATCATAGGTCTGCTGCTTACGATATTTTACTCCGTTTATTTCACTTATAGTTCTGTAAATGAGTTCACTTATTGTGAGTAAATTATGGACGGTGAGAAGAAGCAGAAGCTTGAATTGAGTGCTGAAGGTGGTGAGGAAGAGAAAGATATTTCAAGAGAAGGAAAAGAGAGGGAAGATGAATTGTTCTTAGCTGCGGAAAATCCCAAAAATTGGTTAGATAAGCAGTTTAGTTGGCGCATTAAATCGTCTTGTGTGTTGTGCTGTTGGTGTTTCATCTGCTCTAATCACAATTTTGTGATCATCAGATGGCATGTGGTCCAATGCAGTTTTGAATAATGCGACCAGTCCATTGTGGTGATGGAAGAAAGTTTGCAGCTGTTCTACAATAATTGTAGAACAGCTAGAGACCAATTATTGGTCTCTTCACTGAACTGTTGTGTGCACAACGCTGGTCGACTTGCTGTGCTGAATTACCCATGAAATATATCTGCAGAAATTTGTAGTCTACATCTGGTGGTGGCAATAGCGAACCTGTTCGATGATATATTTGACCTTGGATCTTAAAAGTTGGCATAAAAGTATCCCGAATTACGTTTGTCGCACCGAAAGATGTCATTTGGAAGCAATTGTACTGCTGGTGAAAAACTACTAAAAACAAAATTAGGTCAGGTACGTACGAAGTTAGGGGTTTTTCCAATCACATGATCATTCTGTTCGTAGGTAGCAACCACACAACAATAATAATCAGGAGTTAACTGATCGCTTTCTCTTGGTTCTTAAGTTGAGAACGTGAAACTTACATACCGTACAAAATATACGCGCGTAAAAAAAATAAAAGATAATTAAAAACCTTCCTTAGGCTGTTGCGAACATTATAAAAAAAAATTATTGAAATTGGTTCAGCCGTTCTCAAGTTATGCGATCAGCAACAAAATACTGATTCATTTATATATATATATAGATTACAAAAATACGGCAATTGAGAATGATGGCTTGTAAAGTACCACTAAGTTTTGGTTGTAATGCTCCACAAAAAGGTTGTGGATAAGAATCATTAAGAACTGAGAATGCTCAAGTCTAAATCGTTACCGGATAACAACCCGTTGGCTATTCCCGTGTTTCGAGAGGTGCTGTCATAGGATCCTCCGGATGTGGAGCCGAGCAGACCGCCGAGAAGAGCTGGGACCAACCCGTTGCCGATTCCATTCGCAAGGATGTTGTTGCCGATGCCGGTGGTGGTTTGGCCGTTCGTTGAGCCGCTAAAACCGTTGGCATTCAATAGACCTGCTTGCAACAGGTTATTCAATATTCCTTCAGTACGTTGCCCGCCACAATTGACATAAGGGTAGCCACTATTGAGCGCTCCGCCTTGCAACAGGTTGTTCAATATGCCACTGGTCACCTGTCCACCCATCACGTTGGAGCCACTATTGAGCGCTCCGCCTTGCAACAGGTTGTTCAATATGCCACTGGTCACCTGTCCACCCTGCACGTTGGAGCCCGAATTGAGCAGACCACCCTGAAGTACGTTGTTCAATATGCCACTGGTCACCTGTCCACCCTGCACGTTGGAGCCCGAATTGAGCAGACCACCCTGAAGCAGGTTATTCAACAGCCCACTCGTCAGCTGCCCGCCTCCCAGTAAATACTTGACTGTATTGGCATCGTTGACGTTGAGCAGACCTCCTTGCAACAAGTTGTTGAGGATACCGGTTGTGATTTGGTTGTTCCTAGGGAGCAGCACCAGAGGGAGAATGCAGGAGCACTTGGACGGACAGTCAACGTCGCTACTCGCCGATTGAACGTCGCTCGTCTCCTGACAAGATGACACCGCCACAAAACCGACCAGAAGAGCAACCTGCAAGATAAAATGGGATTGGTAACAATGATTTAAGCTTGTTTATGACAAGTTCCTAATCACCAGCCAATGGAAAGAGTGAATCTGTTGTTTGAACAGAAGGTACCTGTCCAATATGCTACCTACCGCCAGGCCACGACCTACCCGGCGAATCCCGATGCCTACCCTGGTACCTGCCTACCGAACTTGTTGATGCCTATCTGAGCTGCGAGCCATGTTTGAGAACTTTAATACTTCAACGAAAGTTAACCGTCATCCTCCTTGTCAGACAAGTGGAAACACCACCTTGGAATGGTGAATATTGGAAAGACGTCATTTGGTTTATTATTCTTGGCATAATACACCTATGTAATCGCGACGGAGGTCGACGACTCCGATCGGCCTCAAAATTTGACATTATCCCTTTCGAGAGGTCTAAATTCCCAAACCGAAATGTCCATCCGCCGTCCGGGCTGTTTTGAGCAGTAGGCATTTTTTAAAAAATCTGAAATTTTGACAAATACTCGGTTTACCATCTAGTTGTGCCCGCAAGGTTTTCCGCCCGATAGCCCAAACTAGATCGAGTTAGGTGTCGTTTTCGAAGTATTTTTGGACGTAGAATCCATTTTTGGGGGTCCCGGTACTATCCGATGTCACTGTGGGCTTTAGGGCTTTCATGGGGCCAATGGGACAAATGGGGTTTTTAAAGGATCACAGGAGGCCAAAAATTTTCCGAGTGTAAAAAACAAAATTGAGAAAACATTTTTTCGATTTTTGGTTTATTATTCTTGGAATAATACACCTATGTTTTCGCGACGCGGGTCGACGACTCCGATCGGGCTCAAAATTTGACATTATCCGTTTCAAGTGGTCTACATTCAAAATCCGAAATGTCCGTCCGCCGTACGCCGTACGCCGTACGCCGTACGCCGTACGCCGTACGCCGTACGCCGTACGCCGTACGCCGTACGCCGTCCGCCGTCCAGGCCGTTTTGGGCAGTAGGAATTTTTTAAAAAATCTGAAATTTTGACAAAATACTCGGTTTACCATCTAGTTGTGCCCGCAAGGTTTTCAGCCCGATCGCCCAAACCCGTGGGGCGCTCTGGGGCTAAAATGGGGCTACAGAAGGTGGTTTTTGAAGGCTTTTGGCTATGGGATCGAGTCAGGTGTCGTTTTCGAAGTATTTTTGGACGTAGAATCCATTTTTTGGGGTCCCGGAACGATCCGATTTCACTGTGGCGATCTATAGGGCTTTCATGGAGCTAAAAATGGGATTTTTGATGGATCCCAAGAAGTTAAATATCTTTCGAGTAAAAATTAAAGAATTTTTGAAAAAACACATTTTTGAAAAAAAGTCGCCTCAAAAAAATTTTTTTTGAAATATAAAAATCCAAAAAAAAATTTTTTTTAATTTTTTTTATTGATAGAATTAAATTTCTGTACAAGTAACCTATATCAAAGAATAATAAACCCTTGTGTAAAATTTGCAGCGTTTTTTTCTTATTGACACTGATTTTCGTACAAGTAACCTACATCAAAGAATAATAAACCGTTGTGTAAAATTTGCAGCGTTTTTATTGTTGAAAAGCGTGATCGAGCCTATCATAAAAAGAGAGAAATTCGACATAGCAGCACAATCATTTCGGACATGTGGCGAGCATACAGCACCCTCAGCAGCCACAGCTTTAGGTATACACATAACAGGCAACCACTCGGAATATTTCATCGCCCCTGTGTCGGGAGCCCAGAGTGAAGTTTCACAAGGAAAGCTGTATTTATTGTTTTTTCGTAATTTTCGGGGAGGTAGCATATTGAACAGGTACCGAACAGAATGAGCACATTGGCAATAAGCATTTGAAACAGAAACAAGTAGGATAATGTTGGATAGGACCTATCCAACATTATCCTGGTACCTAATGGATGTGTGATGACAGAAACTGATGCGACGCATCTTTCAAGGAGTTTCCCTAGGGAAACATTTCCCAAGAAGACAGAATGTAGATGGGTGGTTCTTGGTGAAAGGGGCAGAAGTAGTGTCCGGCGCAATTTTGGCGTTCGAATTGACACTTTCGAGTCTCTGGAAACATTTTTTGGTAGTATTAAATACTATATGAGATAAATTTTATCTCATTCTAGTCTAGAAAACAGGGACAAGCCGGTCAAGCAATCTGTTCCTTTTAAAAAAAAATGAAGAACCATCAAATCGTCAGGGGCGTGACCTGTCCCCGGACGACCTTCCCAACTTCAAGTTGCAGTGGGGGCTCCCATATCTATTTTACGAAGCTCACCATTTTACCATCAGTTTACTAACTCCAGAGATTCGAAAATAAGCGTCCCCATAATTTTCGGAAAATCTCATCTTGATAAATCGTGGAAAACGTTGGTGTCCCGGCGAAATGCGGCAGGAGCCTGTCCACCTACGGTTTTTGAATTTTTGTGGTCAAGGACGCACGTTTAACGGTTTTTTTTTTTTTTTTTTTTTTTTTTTTTTGGCGCAATCGTTTTCCCACGCTTTTCAGCTATTGGAAACAGCAGCGACCGGCCGAGATTAGTCGAGACTGTTTGCTCGTGGGAGAAGGGTGTAGTGCCCAGCGTGAGCTCGTCAAACAGCACCGTCAGAATCCTGTTCAGTCTCAAACGATGAGTTTTCCACGCAACTTTTTTTCTCTTCATTAATCTGGTAGATCTGAACGAGTAGTTTCCATTTCTATAATCACTTCCGGGAAAATTATTGAAAATAGTCTAGTAAAATTGCAAAAACCAAAGTTCCGTCAGGAGCCTGTCCTCTTCGTTTTTTTTCAAGGACAGGCCCCCTGACGCAGTGGACAGGCACCTGATCGGCCTGCTTCGTGGGCTATAAATTTGATTCAAAATACTTTTAGCATTTCTACCGGATGTTACTATTTAGCAAATAATTTCATCGGAGTATAATCATCCAAAGTAACACAAAAATAACACACGACTAACCAACTACTTGCATAGATTTTCAAGCCTGTCCACTGCGTCAGGGGCCTGTCCTAGTGCTTTTTAATAATTGATTTTATTGATTAATGAAGCCACCGGCTGTTTGGTTGGGCATGGAGATTCAATCGAGATGTTGAAAAGATCATTCTAAATTTTTTTCCTGCTCATTTTTAAAAGTTCTAAAATTCAGAAAACTCAGATACGAAAGTGTCCACTTCACCAAGAACCACCCAGATGGTAGGAGCTGCATGCAGGGGAAGAAGGAAATCCACGAAGAGGGGTTATTAGCAAAAATATTATGAGGTTATTACTGAGGATTTGGAGATGTTGTTACTGTGGAAGCACGGAACCAGTCGAAGGCACCCACTCACCTTTTTCACAAGACTTTACTATTCTTTGACAGGAACGTACTATATATAGTTTATTATTCTTTGATACCTATATCAAAGAATAATAAACCCTATATAATATAATATATTATATATTATATAGGTGAATTGGGCAAAAATTAGGTAGGTACCTAAATGAATGTCAATGAGGAAATATTTTTTAACAAATCAATAGGTATTAGGATGTTTGGACAGATGTGGAACCTAGAAAAACGGATTATGCGTACAAAATTACCCGGAAACGACACCTTATTTGAACTCCGGGGTTCCTTCAAAAATCACATGTTTAGGCCTATGAAAGCCCCACGGTGAAATCTGATCATTCAGGGTTCTCAGAAAATAGGTTCGACATCAAAAAATAGTCTGAAAACGACACCTAATTCGTTCCCATACCAAAAACTTTAAAAACTCGGCTGAAATTCAATCAGCATTCACCCAAAATGCTTGCATACGAGTCTGCAACACATTGGGACATTTCATTGGACATATAGGTACCTACCTACCTCACTTCTACGAATCATAATAATCATTGAGCATACTTCGTTACGTAACGTAACGTGACATAACGAAAATTTGGTTGTGTGCCATAGCAAAGACATGAAATGTCAAAAAACCTCCCGCAACTCCTTTTTAGCCCCATACAGCCCCACGTTTGGGCGATTGATCTGAAAACCTTGCGAGCACAAGATGGTAAACCGAGTATTTTGGCAAAATTTCAGATTGTTGAAAAAATTTCTACTGCCCAATACGGCTCGGACGGTGGAAGGACATTTTGTTTTGGGAATCTCAAAACGGAGGTGTCAAATTTCGAGGCCGATCAGAATTTTCGACCTCCGTCCCGATTACATAGGTGTATTATTCCGAGAATAATAAACCAAAAGCAAATTAAGGATGCAAAGAAGGTGAGAGGTGCTGAAGATCGAGTGTAGACGAATATAAGCTTGGAGAGTCTGGAGAAACTTCTAAAGCTATAGCTTTATTTAGGTAACGAAAGAACTTAGCAAGTAAATGGACGGTTGAAGGTAGTGTTGGGCGATGAGATGAATCTAATGTCATGAGGACTGAATGAATGAGTTAGAAATGAGTTGCCTAAGCATAAAGAAGCTTAAAAGCTTATAAAATACTAAGATTGTATGGTTCTAGAAGCAACACAGTACCTACACTTGGTTCAAATCTCGAAAACCTAACCATACGCAGGCACGTGCAATCAACTTGGAAAATAAAGTAAAGGGCTTCAATGTTTGTCGAGGCTCTTTGGCCCAAAGACTTTGGGGCTGATTTCAACCCTCCCTTTCGTGAAATTCTGAATTTACCACTGTCCTCAAGGATGAGTCCCTACTGCTTAAATTGAGGTTTTCTCACCACAAACAAGTTCATGTTGCTGCGTTCACTTAGTAGACGTTCAGGTAAGACGACGAGTGAAAACTGACTCCTGACTCAACTTACGATACCATTTTTATAGGCCTACGGCCTTTGGCGTGAAACACTTCTCACGTATGTTTTTCCTCCCTGGCCGGAACATCCGTAAAATCCCGTCCGAAGGTGTAACAGTGTGTTCCGGGTCGACGACTCGTCGTAGTAGTAAACAACGGACGTTCTGTTTACACGAGACGCCGGCGGGTACGGCATGTTTTGGAATGTGCGGCCGACAGAACGTGTGCGGGTTGTGGGGAAACAAACGAGCGAACGTCAGAGAGTGTCGGCGAGTATCGACCAGGACGTCACATGAAGCAAGTAGAATCGACTTCTTTGGCAAGCTTTGTGCGGAAGCTAATGGAGAAGCTAAAGGATGCCCAGGCCCATCAAGAGGGGGGGGGGGGGGGGCAAAGGGGACATTTTGCCCCGGGCCCGGACTTTTGCATGGGGCCCCAGCGGGCCCTAAAAAATAAAAAAAATTTAAAAAAATTTTATACCTATTTCCGAAAAATTTTTTTTTAGATTTTTAATTTTTTTTTTACACTTTTGGTTTATTATTCTTGGAATAATAAACCTATGTTTTCGCGACGGGGGTCAACGACTCCGATCGGCCTCAAAATTTGACATTATCCGTTTCAAGAGGTCTACATACTAAATCCGAAATGTCCGTCCGCCGTCCAGGCCGTTTTGGGCAGTAGGAATTTTTTTTTTTAAATCTGAAATTTCGACAAAATACTTGGTTTACCATCTAGATGTGCCCGCAAGGTTTTCAGTCCGATCGCCCAAACCCGTGGGGCGCTATGGGGCTAAAATAGGGCTACGGGAAGGGTTTTTTGAAGGCTTTTGGCTATGGGATCGAGTTAGGTGTCGTTTTCGAAGTATTTTTGGACGTAGAATCCATTTTTTGGGGTCCCTGTCCCGGGAACTACCCCCTACCTACCTCCTCCTTACATGGGGGCCCTATAGGGGGGCAAATATGCTCTCTTTTGCCCCGGGCCCGCTTTTTCTCTCGGCGGCCCTGAGGATGCCAATGTACCTACAACATTGTTTACCTAGGTAGGTACTCATCTCATTTGTTTTGACGCAAAACTCACCACGGTTAATCGGTACTCGTTAGTATGACGGTAAAGTATGACTTTGGTCCGTTATAACGTGATCTTTATGTCAGTAATTGCGGGAGGGGCAGAAAAATAAAATTCAAATTATATTTTCCACTTTGGAAAAGTCCTTTTATTTTTATTTAAAAGGTTTGTTCTACCTAATCAAAGGTGGGGGGCCTCGCAAGTTAATTCAATTTGATTTTTATTAGAACAGCCCTGGTCTCGTGCTCTGACCTCGACAATTACCGTTTTGCCGTCACTCACCGTTATGTCGTTTGGTAATACCTATAACAATATACCAGAAAACGCCGAAGATTTTGATCCCAAATTTACACTGGACTCCGTTTTTTGACAGACTTTTTTATTTGTAATTTTGTAATGTGTGATATTGAGGCGTGATATTTCGTAATTTTGTTGTGATAGTTCTAAATGAGGGGTGATATTGGGTATTTTGAAAACAACAAGTCTGAATTTTCATTTTTATTTATTTGTTTTCTCTAGTTGTGAGTTAATTGTGATGTGTAGACGTCTAGTCCTGCAAGGAGGTTTAAGTTTTAATAGTTTATTCATTGACGTTTATAAAGTTGGAAATAAAGACGAAAATTTTGCAATAATCAATGCTTTTTTTTTTTTTTTTTTCAACCAACTTTTTCTTTTTTAAAAACCTTCTCTGGTGATTGAAAATGCCTCAGTATGCGCTTAAAATCGTTTTTAGGCCATTTTAGGGTGGTGATTAGAATTACCCCCAGGTGCGGGGTAAATCTAATCATGGTTCAACCAAAAAAATATATGGTTCCACCATGGTTTGAGGGGGTTTTGGAGGGTGGAAATTATAGCCAAGGAGTGAAGGATTATATATTTGAAATCACGTTTCTATAGGACAGGGGTTCCCAAAAGGTGGTCCGCGGACCCCCAGGGGTCCGCAAACGTTGGTGTGGGGGTCCGCGAGCTGCATCCAAAAAATAATATTTTAAGCTATTCTACCAGGAACCCAAATAATAAAAACGCTGCAAATTTTACACAAGGGTTTATTATTCTATGATATAGGTTACTTGTACAGACATTTAAATCTGTCAATAAAAAAAATTTAAAAACAATTTTTTTTGGATTTTTATATTTCAAAAAAAAATTTTTGGGGGGGATTTTTTTTCTTCAAAAATGTGTTTTTTCAAAAATTCTTTAATTTTTACTCGAAAAATATTTAACTTCTTGGGATCCTTCAAAAATCCCATTTTTAGCCCCATGAAAGTCCTACAGATCGCCACAGTGAAATCGGATCGTTCTGGGACCCCCAAAAATGGATTATACGTCCAAAAATACTTCGAAAACGACACCTAACTCGATCCCATAGCTAAAAGCCTTCAAAACACCCCTCATGTAGCCCCATTTTAGCCCCATAGCGCCCCACGGGTTTGGGCGATCGGACTGAAAACCTTGCGGGCACAACTAGATGGTAAACCAATTTTGCCATTATTTTGCCAAAATTCCAGATTTTTAAAAAAATTCCTACTGCCCAAAACGGCCCGGACGGCGGACGGCGTACGGCGGACGGAAATTTCGGCTTTAGATTCTAGACCTCTTGAAACGGATAATGTCAAGTTTTGAGGCCGATCCGAGTCGTCGACCTCCGTCGCGAAAACATAGGTGTATTATTCCAAGAATAATAAACCAAAATGACTGTTTGTAGCCGGAGTGTCCTGTAAAGCGTGAGAGGCCGTACTTGCGACGCGACGCTAGTGACAACTAGCCTAATTGAGGAGTTTACTTTCAAAACGGCCTAGGAGCTATAGCTATATCCACTTTTGCTTTTTTCTGGGAAATCGCAAAAAACTTTTAACGAGCATGATAGAACTGATCCAATTTTCAAAACTACCAAATTAGTTCGGTCTTAGATCTCTAAGAAAGTTCCCGAAACGTGAGATTTCTAAAAAAATATTTCAGGGAGTTACAGCCATTGCTAAAGCCGAAATGTCCGTCCGCCGTACGCCGTCCGCCGTCCGGGCCGTTTTGGGCAGTAGGAATTTTTTTAAAAATCTGAAATTTTGGCAAAATACTTGGCTTTCTATCTAGTTGTGCCCGCAACGTTTTCAGTCCGATCGCCCAAACCCGTGGGGCGCTATGGGGCTAAAATGGGGCTACAGGAGGGGTGTTTTGAAGGCTTTTAGCTATGGGATCGAGTTAGGTGTCGTTTTCGAAGTATTTTTGGACGTAGAATCCATTTGTGGGGGTCCCGGAACGATCCGATTTCACTGTGGCGTTCTATAGGGCTTTCATGGGGCTAAAAATGGGATTTTTGAAGGATCCCAAGAAGTTAAATATTTTTCGAGTAAAAATTAAAGAATTTTTGAAAAAACACATTTTTGAAAAAAAAAAAAATCCCCCCCCCAAAAAATTTTTTTTGAAATATAAAAATCAAAAAAAAAAATTTTTAATTTTTTTTATTGACAGAATTAAATGTCTGTACAAGTAACCTATATCACAGAATAATAAACCCTTGTGTAAAATTTGCAGCGTTTTTAATTTGGATAAGAGCCGTTTTGGTGTGAAATTTGGATATAGGCTCTTTTGAACGAAAAACGGGTGAAAACCTGACTAAAATACATATTTTTCCAAACATTTGTAGGTATATATTTCAAAGTACCTATATAGGTAACAGAAATAACATATCCCCGTATAATTTTTAATTGACCCTTCGCGCAAACACCGTGGCATGACCCGAATAAATGCTAAAAAATGAAAAAGTCAGTACCTTTTTTTGTTTTTAATTTTTTTTTATTATTGCACACGTGAATTGAACGATGTGTGACTGAATTAATATTAGAATAATGATTGGTGAACTTGAGATCACTAAATTTTGATTAGAAACACGATTTAGACGTTTTAATGGTATCACCAGTCACAGAATTTCTTCAGAAATGAATTTCAGTGGGCGAGAAGTCAAGGCGAATTCAAGGCGCGAGAAAAATCCGTGGTAACAGGGAGGAATCCGGGGGGAAAAGGGCCGAAAACACGGGCGACGCGTTCCTAGAAAAATGGGGACCCAAGAACGAGGACGCACAGTGCCTAACCTGAGTGCAAAAGTTGGTGGAAGTTGAGGTTTGAGTTCCAGCCAAGGATCTTAGAAGAAGCTTCTTCTTCTAAGCTCCTTGGTTCCAGCGTCCTGCATTGTGCTGCCACCCACCGGGTAACCGTGAACTTATTTGAAAATTCGGAGGGAAACCACTCATTTGGATGAGAGCCCTTTTGAAAAAAAATCTCAAGCGTTGAATTTCAGATGGATAAGGACCGTTTTGGTGTGAAAAAAGCAAATTCTTACATAGGGAGGATGAAAGCCGTTTTGGTCACAAACTGACTTTTCAAGTCACTGTTTAACTAGGATAAAAACACTTTTGACCACAACACAACGCGTAGATCGATGGGGCTCATCCTAAAGATTCTGAAAATGCAAAAAAAAAAAAAAAAAAAAAAAACGGAAAATTGCAAAAATGGATATAGGCCGTTTTGAAAGTAAACTCCTCAATTGAGGAGGTTGCTAGCAAAAGTCAACTTGTCCAATTCTCAAAAATTTTCAGGAGAGGCAAAAAACTTCCTGTGCAGCCCCCTTTGATGATACAATTAATCCGGTCGGGGAATATTAATCCTGAAGTCAGAGTAGGTTTTCCCCCTGAATACCAAGTTTTTAACATAATATACTGCGAACATACCGACTTAAATATTTTGGACATGTTAAGTTTTGTTAAAAAACTATGGACAAAACTAGTTTTGAAAGAAAAAAATCGTTTTTGACAGGGAAAAATTAAGAATCAGTACGCTCAAGCCAAAACTTCCTTTATAAAATGTATAGAGAGCAAAACATAAAGTAATAGAAATAGAAGATTAGTACAAAAGTGCACTGCGAAGTAGGGTTGAACTTCGATGTTATCGAAACATCGATGTTTTGGCTCCGATGTTCGATGTTTTTATCATCGATGTTTAGCTAGTCGATATTAACGGACATCGATGTTTTGGACCGAACATCGATGTTTTAGTTCGTGGTTGGGTTTTCTGTCTTCAAATCAGATCATAAGGTGACTTTTTTTTAAAGGAAGCTTGAGGCGCTGAATCGATTGTAATAGGAGTGCACACTGATGGTATTTCGAAAGCCTGAGGCGAGAACGATCTAGCTGGATCTACCCTTGATAGAGGGAAAATCAAGGGCTGATTTTTCGAGGCAAAAAATTTCTTAATTTAATAATGAAAAAATCTCGTTAGCGAGCTGGTGCGTCTAAGATCAATTTTTTTACCCTTAGGACTTCATGGTAAGCAATAAGAATCGAGACTATAAAAATAATTCTGGCTATTCAAATAATATGCCTAGGAGATCGAAAAAAAAATCACGATTAAATTTATTGAACATCGATGTTATATCGATGTTTTTGGGCCGAAGTTTTTCTCACATCGATGTTGAACGTCCGATGTTGACATCGATGTACATATCGATGTTTAGCTCTCGATGTAATAACCCTACTGCGAAGGGACGTGACAACAAGAAAAGATCAAACGATTCCAGAGTTCAAACGTGATAACGCTCGAACTTCCGTGATTTTCTTGATACCCAGTTGCCGCACATGATCGTGCGAGGCATCTGTCGGAGCGCCCATGAAGCAGGAATTCAAACAGGTTGGCAAGTGGGTGCTGCCATCTTGTGAGGGGAAGAGGGAAATTCGGGAAACGTTACCATTCCAAATGGGTTTGGACAAATCGAGTTATGAAAAAAAATGTTTCGCTTAACTGTCGGCAAATACGTGGACAAGTCGAGTTTTGGTGTGAAAAACAAGAGACATTTCCGAGGAAAATGGGATGATGGACAAATCAAGTTTTGGACGAAATGCCAGAATTCAGAGGCCTCTTTACTCGGGAAAAGTTAAGTTTAGCTCGGTGAAACTTCGCGGACATGTGGACATGTACCAGAGGAACTAGAATATGGAAAAAAATAGATTTCGATCAAAGGTGGACAAGTTGACTTTTGCTAGCAACCTCCTCAATTATTAGTGACTAGTTCGCCCAGTTTCTACCAGAATGTAGGGATGTCCGATTCTCAAAAATAATCGCGATTATTTTTTCAAAAAGAATCGATACATCTGAGGATCGATTCTTTTTCCAAATTATTTATTAAATTTCAAATTTATCAGAAGAAGAAGAAGCATTACATACCTATTACTTTAAGAAACCTGAATACCAATTACTAATAAATCCAACTGCAAACCAGCACTATTACGTAGGAAAAGGTAGGTAGGAAAGCTTCAGCTGTGTCAGTGGTTGTTGTGCAAATGTTTCCAAATGTAAAATAAATGTAAAAATAAATAATTATTTGCAACAATCAATTGATTTTTCCCTTGTGATATATACTTACACCTAGGTACCTATAAGCAATACATTTGTGGTTTGTTTAGGGGTCCGTGACAAAATTTTATTGGGAACCCCTGTCCTATAGCAAAAATCAAGGAAGTTATGTTAAAAAAACCCTCGAAAATTGATTAGAATTGCCCCGTACTTATTTTATTTTTGTACTGAGTTTTATTTACATTTTATTAAAACTCCAGTTGTTACTTAAAATGTCATGTGTCGCCTACCTCATTAATTCCTCCATTAATCTGGGAGTGCTGACGAGTATATTTCAGGGGATAATTCCGAGGACAACCAGTGTAAGTGGTAAGACGGGAATATCCCGGATGGTTTTATTTTGCAATTTGGAACATGCGCTACTCAAGGTCTCCAGCTTACAAAGCGATCGAGGACTAACTAACTCGATTCTTATCCAGATCATGTGCAGGGGAGTTGGGGATGTCAGAGGCCTATCTGCCCTCATCATTCCAAAGGGAAGAGTGCACTCTGACATCCCCCCCCCCCCCTACCAATTTTTTTTTTTTTTGGAGAAAAAGTTGTGAAAGTTAATGGTGAGGCGGTCTTAAAAGAAATGCAAGTACTTGGCTGAGGAGGTCACGATCCGTTGATTTGAAGCGGAAAGGTAATTTTTTTTTAAATTATCGTATGCGAGGCATGCTAAATGAGTGCGTGGGTGGGCACGAGAAAACCTCGTGGCTGTTTTTCGTTCGAAGAAAATCGTGCCCTGCAGAAAACCCCCTCGAGTGTCACGTCTCGTGTCATTCGAAAAGGCACAAAACTGCGTCAGGAAGGTGGGTAGGGTTACATCCGAGGCAAGCAAGCAAAATGAGGAAGCTTCCGCTAGGGCTGTGTGCGAATTAAGAAGAAATTAGTAAAGGAAGAAATAACAGAGAGAGAGAAAAAAAAAAAACTAGATTCAGGGCACAACCATTCCCTAGACGACTGAGTACGCAGTACCCTCTATGCTTACGATTGTAAATTTTCGCGTTGGTGTTCACGCTTAATATTCCGAACCGCCGCTAGCTACGTTTCCTGGAGGTTGAGTTGGTCTTCGTCTCATTGAATGCGTTGTTAAGGGCGAGTTGTGACAGATAAAGGTGATGAGCCCATTTTGTATGATCCTCTGAACATTGAGCATTGTAGTCCGTCACTAATCTCCACTGATTTGAAACATCGGCGCTCTTTTTGGGAACCAGAAAACAGGGAGAAGCTGTGGACGTTTCGATAGGTTCTATGACGTGTTGTGCCAGGAGTTTATCCAAGATGTCACGCATAGCCTTCTGTGTAATTGGACCTTGGGTGTAGACAACTTTGCTGGTTTTTCATTGTGGAACCTTCTTTTAATTGGAGGTCACACGCAATAAAATTTGTCTCGGCAAGTTCAGCGGTCAAAACCTCAGGAAAACGCCTTTTGAAAGAAGTGAGCAATTTTCCTTCATTTACTTCACAGACGAAGGCGGCACAGTCCTCGACATTGTCTAGGCGAAATTTGACATCCGCTTGTAATTTGAAAGTAAAGGAGTCGGAACAAGGATCCATAAGCAGAGTATCCATAAGAAGTGCTCTTTATGATATCAATACCCCAAATTACATTTTGAGGTAGTTAGGCACTATGCAAAATGGATGCGTCCAAGAGTTTTCTCCGATCCAAACAGACAAATAATTTGTCTGAGGGGTAATTATTACCCTTCATGGTGATAAGTATTTCGGAAGAATCTCCCAATTTAGCAATCATATGAGTTTCTGTAAATTTTAAATTGTGTTGTGATTGAATCAGTTTCAAAAATGAATGTTTGACAGCTGAAAAACTCGAACCCGAATCAATCATTTCGGCAGTCCGAATCCCGTTCACTGCGATTTGATTCAAGTTTCCAGATTCACCCGACTTTTCACAGCAGATAATTGAGTGAATCGTCATACTTTCAAGGTATTAAAAGCCACGAAATAAAACAAACCCGCGTTTTTTATTATTAAATAATAAAAGATAGATAATAGGTACTAGACAAATTTAGGTAAATTTTATCTCTATAAAAACTATTGCCAATCAATCAGTAGACTCAACCAGTAGAGTTTTTGCCACCAAATGTTTGTGAGAATGTTTGGGATGCACTGTGGATGGGTTTTAAGAAGTTTGTTCAGAATCGGTATAATCCTTCATCGTGAACGAGGCTTTCCTTAATAGCTTTGAGAGCCGGGTCAAAAAGCGTCATTATTACTAAGGATTACCTACTATGGAAATTTTCGTAGGTAACGCCAAAACCCGGCACACCTTTTGGCGTCTGTTTTGAAAGGAACTACGACGGCAATATTTTCTCCCGCTCCATTGTATGGAGTGTTTGTCGGTTGAAAACCATGCTGTGGGGTGGTTCACCTGTTTTCGACGCCGGACGTCCCCGAGGATCCGATTCTGGCCAGCCGAACATCTTTGAGCTCCTGGAGAATAGTCGGGAGAGAAGTCGAACAGTCGATACAGATTTTACAACTAGCAAGTTCTATTAACTCCGTAAGTTCTATTAACAAGTTCTATTCTCCCGTTAAGAGGAAAAGTGCAAAAGCCTCTCTTTGGGTGAGGCACCCATTCGACGAATTCGGCTGGTTTACTTGAGGAGTAAACCTCGACTCCTAATAAATTTCTGTTGGTTACTGGAAGCATGGGCGGATCCAAAAATATAATTTTGTTCTGAGAAAGGGGGGGAGGGTTCGAAGACTGTTTCCTCTCTAGATTCTAGAGTCTAGTCCCCCTGGCCGGAAGGATATTCTAGACGATATCCCCATCCGATCACGAATTGTTTACCATCACACCGCGCGTGCGGAAATGTTTAGCCGCTAACGACCCCAATAGCAAAGCTGACCTCGTCGGCAACTCAAATTTCACAAAAAAAAAAAAAAAAACTATCTTCCTTAAAAAGAACATTTTTTTGGCCCAAAACTGACAGTGGACATTTTCGCGCAGTCCGAAATAGCTGGACGAGGGTCCCAAAATAACAACTAAGGTATTGTTGGCTCAGCAAGAAGATGCGTCGAGGAGAAATGGTAAGTGGGCATTTTACGATTTTTTCTTTTTTTTTCGTACAATGAAAATTTAATGCTGGTAGAAACATCAACGAGGGTACTCTAGCTCTAGCGTCTTATTTAATTCGTCGTCCCTGGTCAGCAGAAACCATGAATTCGCCATTGAAAAGTGAGCCGCATGGTCAGTGAACCTGCTCTAGTTGGCTTATTTAGTTCGCGGTCTCTGGTCAGCATTGATAAATGAGGCACATGGTCAGCATAACCGCTCTATTTGTCTTGTTAACGTGGTAGTTCAGTGGGCACGTCACTTCCGGCCCGAAACAGTAGAGGTAGGTGCCTGGCCTATACCCCTCGGTGCGAATGTCATTTTGCTATGGAAGAAAAAGGAAACATGTTATTTATGTAGGCCCAAAAATGTCAGTGAATATGTCATTTGAAATCTCCAAATAGACCGTGTAAAATAGAAGTTTGTTCATTGTGGCGCCCATGGGCCGCACTCTAGCGTGTTAAATTCGCCAGCCCTCCACGGGATGCGCTGCGCCTGGCGGTGAGATCGGGTGGCCCCAGCTTCTCTTACAGCCCAGACCGTCCCTTATCTCACCGCCAAGTCTCCTTTCACTGATCGTTTAGTATGTCAAATACACGGAGTGGCTTTTTGATTGGACCTGCTGTCCAGGCCTCCCACGCTGGCAATTCGGTTTGGGAAGCCGGATCAGCGGATCCAATATTTACACGCGGGACAGCTGCCCATGCCCTTATAGGCAACAATATTTCGCCGTTAGGAGCCGGGAGAACTGCCCTTCATCAGATTGAATTTTGACGACCCAGCCTCCCACGCTGACACTTTGTGCGGGGAAGCCAGTCCATCAAATTTCAATTTAACTGCGAGCTGTGGGAGAACTGATACCATACACGACACTTCGTGCTTGATATCAGATTCTCAACAGCCCCATTCCGAGGAACGACACATTTCAGGACAACTCGACTTTTCCAGCCATCCTGATGCTCGTGCTTCCTCCCATACTGTTTAGACATATCCGATTAAGTCCGTAGACCACGACCTAGCTTCGTGCGATGTCTTAATTCGGGATATTCATACACCCCAGACAACGAGGGCGTAATCCTAGATATGACGCTAGCGCAACTCTCCTGTCCTGATTTTGGGTCCTGATCAAAAAACGTTGCCGCCTGTGGGATGTATTGCTCGCTCGTAACTATGTGCGTTCGGTTAACTATATTTTTACGGTTGTACATTGTGCGGATGACCCCCTCATGAATCCTAACACAGGTTTCAGTTAATGCCAAAATACTAGAGGTACCAGTAGGATCCGTCTCCAAATCCCGAACGAGAGCCTTTGGACTTGGAAATATAATGTGGCGAGGGACGCACAGTGTTAAAATGATAGGCCACAACACATGAAACAATGTCAAAATGTTTCTTATCGTTTAGGATTACATCCCATTTCATTCTATTTTATCGCAATGTAATTTGGATTAATGTTATTTTGGTTTCAGGTGGTTGGTGTAGTGGTTTTGATATGTTCGAGCCTCTGCAAATGTGATTTTGGTGGCACAAGGGAACTTGCGAACTTGATGAAGTTGGTGTCTTCAGATCAGATGAACTCGTTGAAAGGAGCACTGGAAGGCAATTCGGTCACCAATTTATTGTCTCAGTCGGCTGGTAGTGTGCCTCAGGTAGTTTCTAGTCAGCCGTTGAGTTCGTCCCCTTTGTCACCTGTGGAGCTGGTGACAAAACCCGATGATGCTTTGAACGAGCTAATCTCGAAAATTCCTGAACAAAGCACAGACTCCATCACCAAGCAGCCTGCAGCGGACACAATTCAGGCGTCTAGCGCCGCTGCTGGTTGTGGTCTGGCGCTGCCACCAGAGATTGTTCCACAGCTGCCTGCTTCCGTTATAAATCAACTTCTACCATCGTTGTCGCTCTTGTCGCCCAACATTATGGCTCAACTACCAATATCCATTCTCTCCCAATTATCTCCAGAGGTTCTTGATACACTTCCGATCTCCACCCTGACCGAACTACCGGTTAACACTCTTTCCCAACTGTCCCTCCCCACGCTTGCCAACCTCCCTGCAAACACCCTCATGAAGCTACCACCATCAATAATCTCTCAATTGCCAGAGTCAGCCCTGGAAAAACTACCGACAGACTTCCTCTCCTCACTGCCACTCTCTGTTTTATCTGAATTCTCCCAGCCCCTCCTCTCCAGAATGGTTCAAGACATCATACGCCAGCTGCCTTTACCCATTCCAATGCTGTACCAACTATCTAACCTCAAAAAGCTCGCCACTCCTGACACCATCACCAGCCTTCTCGCCATCATCGACATTTTCAAGTCAATTACTAGCCTTACGACTTTCATTGATTGATTCTACGACTTTCATTGATTGAACTCAGGGGCGGATAGGCAGGTCTGGGGATCGGTCGACGCCTGATCGGACCTGAGTTTCCTCATAGGGTGGATGGAAAGTACAACAAATGCGAAATTTGTGCTACAAGGTTTTAAAATAGTACAACCTCATGGCTTGATCGTATGCAAGTTTCTTTTTGATATACAAATTTTTGGTAGGTAAGTAACGCTTTCTATGACCAAAGTCGAGTGTTAGAGAAGTTTTTAGAAATTGAAAATCATCAAAACAATTGTTTTCAGCCATAAGGCTGAGGTAAACTCTAAGTGACAACAACCTGAAGGATCTGATGTTGATGGCTTGCGAGCAGAAGCGTCTGGTCGGAGCAATGAGCCGAGTGGCTTCAGTCGTTTCCGGCTCTCCTCGCCATCGCCTACTGTGTCCCTTCTCCCTCATCAGCGAGCGTTTTGTGTATTAGCGTTAACCATATAAATTATGTGATCCTGTTTTCTTGTAATATTCTTGGAATAATGCAACGAGGATCAAACAATTTTTGATCCTTAGTGTGTTTCGTCCTCAAAATTTGTCAATATAATATATTATAGATACTATCTAAGTTTAAAGAGGTGTAGATTCCAAAATTGAAATGTCCGTCCGCTGTTATGGATACCGAGTAGGAAATTACTTAAAAATTAGAAATTGTTGACAAAATACTTGGTTCTCCTTCTAGTAGGTACCTACCTACTTACCTGCCCGCATGGTTTTCAGCCTGATCACACAAACCTGTGAGGCTCTGCGGAACTAAAAAGAGGCGACAGGAGGGGTTTTTGAGGGGTTTCATCTATGGGATCGAGTTAGGTGTCGTTTTCGAAGTATTTCTGGACGTAAAATCCATTTTTGGGGGTCCCAAAAGCCTCCAATCTCACCGTGGGGACCCATGGGGCTTTTGACGGATGCCAGGAGGTCGATTGAGGACTCGTTTTCTGAGTAACTAATCTTGATACATTTGTCATTTTTTGGGATCCTTTATTCTTCCAAAAAACTAGACATGAAAATTTAAATAACAAATTCTTTAATAATGAAATTTAAACAGGCCTTTTTTTTGTAAAGGTAAATTTACTACAGTCCTGAGGTTGAGCCTAGAATTCGGAAGAAATGAACAGCGATGGACATACCTATTTGCACCTCATACCAAGGGGTGGGTGGTGGGGGAGATGGCAAGGAGGGGCAGAAACGCCCAAAGCCTCTCGGCTCAGTGCTCCAGCCAGATGCTCTTCTTCTTATAAGTATCGCTAATAAGCTGTGATAATTTAACTGAAGAAATGTGCAAAAATGCATCCATGCTTGAAGCGCTCTTTTGTTTGTATGGATGGTACCAACTAATTCACATACCAAGCGCCTATTTCATTTTTTCTAAAATTTAGAAATTTTATAGGTGCTAGGTACTATTTTTCACTTTCACCAATGTATGAAGTTCAAATTGAATCGCCCGGGCCGGTCAAAACCACCTATCCACTCCTCATAGAACTGCAATAAACTCATCTAAGAAATGCTATCTTGAAATGTTTATTGAATTTTAATTTTGTACAAATATATTGAGCATATTTATTGTTACTTGTTGGCATTTTCTTCACGCTTGGGTTGATACACAAAATTGGAACCTCATCGGCCTCACTGGCGAAAATAATTTTTGATTCAATAATTATTATCGGCTGTGAGATGATTCTTTTTATTAGGTTAATTATTATTTATTTGTTAGGATGATTATTTTATTAGGAGGCATGGTGGACAGGCCTCGCTGTTGGTTCGCAAATACTCGTGGACCCAGGTCGTGTTCAAGCAACATAGAAGAATCAATGGGTGATTCCCGTCTCGTCTCAAAAATAATCCATTCCTGTGGTTGACAACCTTTGGCTTGATGGAATTTATACCCTTACATTCTTTATCTTTACAAATCAAGATTCATACCGTCACTAGTTTTATTCATAAGCGGGTTAGGTAGGTACCTTTCAGTAACGCCCACTTCGCCGCCAGAGTCACTCATTACAATCCCATACCCAACCCTTATGATTTTCAATAGGAAGCGAGATTTAAAAAAATAAAATAAAATAAAATAAAATAAAATAAATAAAAACCACTTTGAAGAATACTTTATTAATAAATTAGTTAACAATTCAAGCCTTAAATAAATAAATAGGTACACACGTGAAGGGTTCAGGGAAAGAACAAGGATCGTCACAAATGCTTCATTTTGAAAAAGTTGATTTTCAAAATTGAAACATCGGGAAAATTGCAAATTTACGTATTTTCTTACTGCTGAAATTTCGTTAGATACACTGGTATTTCCTGAGGTTGATTACAACTAGATTGGTAGTAATTCAAATTATTCTACCAATAAAAGTAGTCATTTTCCCCAACAACTATGAACCTACTGCAATAAAACAAGGAAAGTCACAACAGTTTTGCCAACGAGAATACTATAAGGTAGGTGCTGAACCTATCAACTTGAAACTTGACATACAATTGGACACCATATTGAACAGCACAAAAAAAAAAAAAAACCGTTTTCTGATTTTTCGAAATATTTTGAGTGGTTTTATACTAAAATTTCGAAAAGTTAGTAAGGCCACACACGCCATGGACCCCAATAAGGCCACCCGATTCTCCTAATATGGCCACCATTAAAGGGACCAGGCAATCAAGTAAAATCAGAATAAATCGCAAATTTTTTAAAATTTATTTTTGTAAGCAATACCACGTATATTATGTAAGTAAGTAGTTACTTTAGGTGAATAAGTAAAACTCAATTAAAATTTAATGTCACAATGCGGGTAACTGTATGCTAGGCCACCGCGTTTCTAATAAGGTCATGCTGGCCTCATTGGGGTAGGGTAAAGCCCCGTACCTCGCCCATGCTCCTACCTCGCCCCACCAGTGATATTACCTAGGTAGAGAAAGGATCTAACAACTTTGAGCCACTGATTCGGTAGCTCTCTGAAAATGGTTGAATTGGCTGTGAACTTTTTTGTGATAAGTATCGAGTACTGTTATCTTAGGAGAAGGTTAAAACGTTTTTGAGGTGCCAGTTTGTGATCGTGGAAATTGTACATTTGATCGTCCCAGGGCTGAGTTAAGTCGTATTTTCGTACAATTGTTTGTTTAATGTGTTGTCCAATATGTCTGTTAAGCACTGAAAAAAAAATAGGATCTGTGGGTGTCATGACCGTTTTTCAAAATTGGTGTGTATGCACGTACCTTGCCCCACCTCCTTGTGCGTACCTCGCCCCTAGGATTTTGTGATACCGTTGTGGTTACCAACCAATTCCTAGCCATATTTTTCTAATTATAATTTTTTTGTTCACTATGAGCTTCAGTCAATTTTAAATTTTACAACTTTAAGCTTAACAAGAAAAGTATTCGTCCTTGTGGTTAACAACCAATTCCTAGCCATGTTTTTCTAATTATAATTTTTTAATGCATTAAAGTTTTATATTCAATATAAAATAAACGTATTTGATTCATTTTCCATACTTCTGAGCGCTCAATTTCGAGAAATAGGGTAGGTGGCGCAAGGTACGACCCTATGCGGGGCGAGGTAGTACTATGTTCGTACCTGGCCCCACTTTGGAGGGTTTTAGAAATTTAGCTCTAGAAAACTCGAAAACAAACACATCTCAGCCAGTTTCAATGGTTTTACTTCAAAGTAATCCCCGAAACGAAATCTACAGTAAAAATGCTTCATAAAACTTACCAGTCTCACCTCTTTTGCAAAGCAATATCCCTGTAACACATTCGGGATGACGAACCTCAGAGAGCAGGAACTGGAACTCACACTTTCTGCTCTGGAATAATAACTAGTGTTTTCCCATATTGGCATCACTGAGTGACAATAACAAAGCTGCCATCTACGTTGGATTACACTGAACTTTTTGAAATACAAGGGGGTGGCCTTATTGGGGTCTATGGCCTTATTTGGTGCACCTACCTTATTTTTCATTTTGTTACGGTTGTAAGGCATCCAAAATTTGTTCAAAGTTGTGTGGTTGGTTGTGTTATTGAATAACACGTAAATGGGGAACGTAACTCTGCAAGTGTGCATAAAGAGTGCAAGTTCATATTAGGTAAGTAATTATACATTTTAGGAAAAGTTTAAATTTGAATGACATTGTTCGATGGGTAAATACAAGAGCAAAAAATAAAAAAATTAATAAATAAATAAATAAAATTAAAAAATAAATAAAAAATACAACTCGTTTCCTGCGTATTGCCGCTTGGGATGTGTGTTCTTGTGTTGTCTCTTCTTGTATTTTTCCTGAAACGCTTGAACTTCTTGTTTCTTCCCAATTGGCTGGTTTTTTCTAATTCGATTTTCACTGTACTACCCGGGTTTTAGCCCTGAGTTAGTGTTACTAACCATGGAAGAAATCCTTATTCCATGGTTACTAACTGAAAGTACTCGCTAAGACCAACAGAATGCGATGATGAACGGAACCTCGGAACTGATGGACTATCCTTGTTTTTTCCTGAACTTACCCTTTACGTACATACTAAACTTATGTACATGAAAAAGTGTTGTTTACAGTTTTATACAACGTGATGCACTTGAAAATTGTCATTAGTTGGCAAAGCACATTGTGCTATTTTTGTGGGGGTGTTTGTGATCTATTTGAGAATGCTGAGGAGTTGGATGAGGCTGAGGAGCCCATTTATGGTGTTAGGGTTTAAAAGTTGAAGTGTGTTGAGGAGAGGGAGTTGGTTGAGTGGTATGATGTTTGTTGTTGATGCTAGTAGCTGTGAGAGTATGTTTTGGGGTAGTTGATTGAGGATGGGAAGAGGCAATTGGGATAAGACGTCGAGGGGTAGTTGGGCGATGACGTCTATGGGGAGTTGGGATAGTGTGGAGAGTGGTAGTTTGGAGAGGACAGGAATGGGAAGTTGTTGGAGGTTGTTTAGAGGGAGCTGTTGGAGGAGGTTGAGCGGAAGTTGGACGAGAGTGGCGACTGGGAGTTGCGACAGGAGGTTGACAGGGAGCTGGACGAGGACGTCGACTGGGAGTTTGCTCATGATGGGGAGAGGAAGCTGTTGCAGGAGGTTGAGAGGGAGTTGACTAAGAAGGCTGACGGGGAGAGTGGTGATGGCGTTAAGCAGGTTAGGCGCGAGATTCAGCGGGCTTCCTGGGTTAGTCCCAGACGACGGTGGCAAGATAGAGGCTGTTGCTGAGGAAACTATCGGGAGATTTCCACCTGATGGGCCTCCCAGCATCCCACTCAACAAGCCTAACGGAGGGGTACTTCTCGTTAATCTAGCACTTACCAACACCAGCACAGCTACCATCTGGGGAAAATTCAAGAAAACTAACAATGAGAAAAATGTTACAATTTGGCCTCCACAGAGCAACGAAAAATAATTTGAGTTCGGAACAACAATTCAGACTCAATCCATTTCATTACCTAGGTAGGTACTATGAAATCGATTCGTTGCATTTTAAGGTGTTAACTCAAATTTTGGAATTTTTTGCCAACATAAAGGGCACTTTTTCGGTGATTGGTTTATTATTCTTGGAATAACACAAATATGTGATCGCGACGGAGGTCGACGACTCCGATCGGCCTCAAAATTTGACATTAATTAGACCTAATTATCCGTTTCAAGAGATCTAGATTCCAAAACCGAAATGTCCGTCCGCCGTCCGGGCCATTTTGGCCAGTAGGAATTTTTTTTTAATCTGAAATTTTGACAAAATACTCGGTTTACCATCTAGTTGTGCCTGCAAGGTTTTCAGTCCGATCGCCCAAACCCGTGGGGCACTATTGGGCTAAAATGGGGCTACGGGAAGGGTATTTGAAGGGTTTCAGCTATGGGATCGAGTTAGGTGTCGTTTTTGGACGTAGAATTCATTTTTGGGGGTCCCGGAACGATCCGATTTCACTGTGGCGTTCTATAGGGCTTTCATGGGGCTAAAAATGGGATTTTTGAAGGATCCCAAGAAGTTAAATATTTTTCGAGTAAAAAGCAAAAGAATTTTGAAAAAAAAAAAATTAAATTAAAAACATACAGCTATTAGCTTACAGGAGCTTCGCTTTCAAGACCTCTTCACGAATTGAAACCCTATCACCAACAAGATGCAGCTCGACAATACATCCTACGAAAGTTCCTCCACGTACAACAGTTACTGTGGGTAGAAGAAAACTCTCAGAACTGGGTTGGAGAAGAACCGTTATCGGCCTGCAGCCATGGATGAGTTAGTTTGCTTCATCGATGACTGCAGCCCATTCCGTCGAACGTCCACCAGCTCCTGATACCTTGCTGTGCCTCGCAGCATGCAATTACAAGAAGATTCCCCAGAAGAAAGGATTCCCCAGTAATGCATGTGGATGCAAGAAAAATGGCCTATACTGCTCTCGTTTGTGCAAGTGTGAGGGATGATGCTCAATTAAACAACATTAAACCACTCCCTGAAGAGAAAGACCACCTGGATGACGATGGGTTGGAGGAATCTAAAACAAGCGCAAGTACGACATTTGTCGCTTAGAATGAGTTTTGACGGAAGTGGGGACAACTTTCCCATTGGGGACATAGGTAAGCTTTCTACGGGCTCTAGCTCCTATACCAGTCGGTCCAAAATCAAAGTTGACGAGTGAATTTTATAGGAAATGTAATTCTCTTTCACTTTGATGGTCACAACATTTTCCGTAGAACACATAATTTCGGAGTTATAAGCAAAAAACTGAAGAAAGTGCCGAAATTTTGGAGTTTTTAGCAAACGTCCCAAAACTCATTTATTCGGCTTATAAGCCGAATTCATAGGATCGCTTTAGATTCGAATTCAGCATCCCAAAAAACATAGAATAGGAAAGAGTTCAAAATCCAACCACCTACTTTTTTACGCTGACACTTTTGTTTATGTCACCCAGGACAAAAACAATAACCTCATCACTCACCATGACATGGTGTACATTGTATCCCCTCATCCTGACGGCGTAGGTTTGTCACGGAGACGGCAGTAGTAAAGGGAAAATCGTTATTTTCTCGAATTGCATTTCGCTTTTATAACTGTGCGGAGTTCGAGAATCGTGTTGAAGGAGCAAACAAAATCCACGAGATCAATGCACTGGATGGCGTAAGAGGAGACCGTCGTGCTCTGTTTGGATATAACTAACCAGCCGGTGGACATCCGATTGTGATCAGTTGATGGAAGCAGATTTCTCTTCCGCGATCGCCGCTTCCGTCGGTCAGTAGGGACGGCGAGAGTGAATCCAGTTAGAAGTAGGTTGGTAGGTAGTTAGGTATTACAATGAGTTTCCAATGTTGAGAATTGCTTAATATTTCCATTCTTTTCCAATTGAATGGGTTATTTTAGGAAGGGCATTAAATTTTCCCCAAAATGACGATTTTTTATAGCGAAATATGAAACTAGAGGTTCAAATGCATAGACCTGTAGACGTGATCACGAACTCGAGTTTGTCGATGTTTGCCTTTTCTCAAAAATGTTTGGGAATTGCCGCAAAAAAATAAAAAATAAGGAAAAACAATGCTATTTTGTATGATCTAGAAATGAAAGAGTAAATCATGAAGTAAAACAAGAAATAATGCGATAAGTGTAGCATATTTTCCTTATTTTAGAAACGGCATTAAATGATAAATTTTGTCCATAAACTAAAAATTGGCCGCCCGTTGGAGAATAATGCGATTTATTGAAAATCGATGATGTCAGATATTAATTGGACCCTTGTAGAATGTTACCTGCATGATTTTTCCCATACTTAATTATTCCTCAAAAATTGAGAAAACTAGGAAGTTTTTATTGATTTTTCAAAAACTGAAGACTGGACAAAAGCCCTTCCTACAATAGATAACAAAATTTGTTTCAATTTAATTTAATTAGCATAATTATCAATAGGTAATATTTTAGCGGGAAAGATAAACATCGTGTTTTCGGACATCGATGTTTATCTCTAACCATCAACAAACTAGTGGAGCGTTATTTCACGGGGATTCACGTGACTGTATTCCATGTATGGTGTCGTTTTGGGGGTCCCAGAAACATCCGATTTGGGGATCTATAGGTTATTTGTGGGGCTACGAATTTTGTGAATGAAAGCCCCTTAGATCATCATCTGGAAGAGATGACAAGTCGGACAAGTCGAGCACCAAAATAAAGCGAGAAGGTTATGAGAGAAGTTTCAAGTGGGCAGGGCAGGTTCAACAGCTCCCAACCACACTCATTCGAGTTGATTCCTGTCAAACAGGAGTTGAGCTGCTGTCAACCTACAGATCGACCTGGAACAGAAGTTATCTCAACTGTGCATGTCTCCGTCGATTTCTGTTAACAGTCCGTCAAACCTGGAACAAACCTATGGTCATACGGCGTGTTGCAGCAATAATAATAGGGTGGAGTAATAATATAATAATAGGTACCTATTTATTGAATGATACATAGGAACGGTTCCAATGCCAACGGTTCCTTCAGAGTGTACATTCATAGTATTAAATACTTAAATTATAGTGTTAACATTGAAAAACAAGCCATCACTTGAATTGAATAGATGAGCGCAACCTTTCTATTACTACGAAATATTACCGCGTCTTTATTGAAACCAAAACCGTAACTAAGAAAATGCTTACGAATTTTCGTAACTTGACACACTAGGGGCCGGTTTTTGAAACCATAGTTAACTCTGACGGCCGTAAAAGACGACTCTGACGGCTGTAAAACGGAAAAAGCGTTTTTTGAACCTTAGTTTCCGTTTTACGGGCCGCTATTTTTACGAAACGGTAACCACAGCAGGACCCTGGGGTCAAATTTTTACGGAGCCGTGACCACCGCTTTCATTGGTTGACGAGGAACAACTGACTGACGAGACGGCCCGCCGCGGACTCCGCGGCGCGGAGGGTGCTGAGGGTGCGGAGTGGTAGAAAGAGATGGAGATAATTGTTTACTTTTTTCGCTCAAATAACGCTCAAAATAATGACATGTTGAAGGCAGAAGAAGCGGGAAATGTGAACTCCTTCCTCACAAATGAGTTGTCAAAACCCGCAATGACGAAAAAATTTCACCTAGGGAAAATATTCAAGGCGCCAAAATTTTAGCGGCGTGGTCAGCTGTCGGAACGCTGACTATGGTTCTAAAAACGCCGACAAAATAGCGGCTGTAAAATCGCGTTTGACGGTGGTCACCAAACCACTCGTTTGCGATGATTTGACTATGGTTTCAAAAACCGGTTTTTGAAACCATAGTCAAATCACCGCAAACGAGTGGTTTGGTGACCACCGTCAAACGCGATTTTACAGCCGCTATTTTGTCGGCGTTTTTAGAACCATAGTCAGCGTTCCGACAGCTGACCACGCCGCTAAAATTTTGGCGCCTTGAATATTTTCCCTAGGTGAACTTTTTTCGTCATTGCGGGTTTTGACAACTCATTTGTGAGGAAGGAGTTCACATTTCCCGCTTCTTCTGCCTTCAACATGTCATTATTTTGGGCGTTATTTGAGCGAAAAAAGTAAACAATTATCTCCATCTCTTTCTACCACTCCGCACCCTCCGCGGCGCGGAGTCCGCGGAGCGCCGTCTCGTCAGTCAGTTGTTCCTCGTCAACCAATGAAAGCGGTGGTCACGGCTCCGTAAAAATTTGACCCCAGGGTCCTGCTGTGGTTACCGTTTCGTAAAAATAGCGGCCCGTAAAACGGTAACTAAGGTTCAAAAAACGCTTTTTCCGTTTTACGGCCGTCAGAGTCGTCTTTTACGGCCGTCAGAGTTAACTATGGTTTTAAAAACCGGCCCTAAGTATCTAACGTCCAAACTATGCCACACAACCTAAACACATCAACAAAATGTGCTGGGTCGCCTTTTTCGAGAGTCATCTTCTCGGGATCGGACGAATCGTCGACGACGGAGGTGATTTTGATAGCCTATAACCACCCCCAGAACTCGCTGATCACAATGAGACCACCCTCATGAAAATCTGTTCAGCCGCTCGGGCGTGATGCGGATACACACACAAACACACAACAACAAAAAACATGTCGACGAGATGAGCGCACCTTTCCATTTTTTGAGGAAAGATTGCGCTAAAAAGTTAACAAATAGATTAAAATAAACCCCTGCAAATAAACCACAGCAACAGCCTCGAAATGACTTTACGAAAATTTACCTAATTAAATCGTATAGTTTCTTTTTAATATCTAACTAAGGTTAATGGTCGTCTTGATTGTCGAAAATTTCCTTCAAAATGAAAAGAATAGGGCTAATAATGCATCATATGGAGGGTCAAAGTTCACCCTAAATGCCCTTTTTCCCGCCAAAATCGATAAGCAATTTTGCAGTAAGCGCCACGAATATTGGGTATTGCTAAGCTATATAGCAGTAACTCCATAGTTCAACGCTAAAATGCAGTATCTCCAGCTCAATGTTTTGGAGTTACTGCGATATAGCCTAGCAAATGGAGATACTGCAATTAAACTTAGGGAAATTAGATCGACTCTACACATAATTGCAGTAACTCCACGACTCAGGAGGCCGCTTGGAATGACAATCTGATGCTGTTCCGGCTGTTACTGCACTTTAGCGTAGTGATTAAGAGTGATTTGCTAAGCCAAAATGCAGTATCCGCCCAGCCACATGTTAAATTGTAAAAAAAAAAAAAAAAATATTTTTTAAGTGAAACTTTTATTACATCGTCCCAAATTTTTTGGTCTGTGGGTCGTTTCTTGTCCATCGCTGCACTCCGTCCATCACCTTTATCGGGCGTCACCACCAAGTGACAGTCGCTCAATGCGCTAAATTTAGGCTCTTCCGTTGAGGCTGGGTAGCGTGGATTAGACACAGCCAGCCAGAGAGACGAACAACTTTAGTAGTATAGATAGTTGGGACACCCGTGCTTCGCACGTACTATCACATTCCCGTCCATCCCCCATGCAAACACCCTTAGCAACCCGTCGACTGTAATTTTTCTTAGTAAAAACGCTTGTTGGCCCGTTTCTCGTTGCGAAGTATCAAATTCCCGTCTATCACCAACTATACCCATGCAGCCCATAGCAACCCATCAACTCAAAAAGGAAATTACCTATCAAACTAATCGAAGGCTCGCAAAAAATACTCGTACCCACCCACCGACGATCTTCGAATAACTTCCAAACGCGTTATCGTACAGAAATCGTTTTGTACTCGTTGAAATCAGCGTGAAAAGCTCGTTTTAACCGACGAAGTTTCGTTCAAAACCGACGCCAAAAGTTGTACCGGGTTTCGGCGTTTCGAAAATTTTCCTAGCAATCCCTAGTAACGACGCTATTTGACCCGACTCTCGTCGCGAAGGAAAGCTCCGTTCGCGACGAAGGAAGAGAGTTGGCGAAATCTAATACGGCCTACGACACATCCGGGCCTACGCGGAACCGACTCGAAAAAACCCCGTCTCTCTAGGCTCTACCGTTGAGGCGGGTTAGCGTGGACAGCCAGTCAGTCAGTCAGTCAGTCCGAGACACGAACAACTTTAATTGGATAGATGGAGTTACTGCACTTTGCGTTAGCACGGCAGAATACGTGGGGAACTTTTCCCCAAAACTAGGAAGGAAGACACCTTCAAATCTTTCCTACTTCAATTTAACTAAATTAACAAAGAAAATAAAAGAAAAGGGGAAGGGACTTGACAAAATGCAACAGGCAAGTGAAGCTCAGGTTGGGTTGGTTTACCGTTGCCTCTCGAAGTCGGAGTAGATGACGAGAAAAATATGAAACCACCAAAAAGTTGCTCCACGTGGAGCATCCAAACTCCAAAAGTGGAGTTTAGATGCCCCCCACTAAAATCTATATTTTTCGAGAAAAACTACACAATATGTGAAACCAAGTTGTTGGGTCTGAGGCCAGGCGGGATACGGTCGGGGGTTGGCTGGCGTAACCAGCAAGGAGTGGCCCCCTTGTCTATTATATTACAGCCGCAGCCCGAGGAGGAGGAGGGTGACATGATTTTGGTCATCTTTATTGTAAAACACTTCTCGCGGTTGGAAAAATCTGAAATTTGTCTTCTAAAATCCAGTTTGGCGAGCATAGTGCGGGAAAAGTCTGAAACCACCAAAAAGTAGCTCTATGTGGCGTATCTGAGCTCCTAAAGTAAGAGAAAACGGGAAATTAAACTTTTTCTAAAAAAAATGAAAAAAATGCCATAAATCCGTTTTGGCGAGTAGATGACGAGAAAAATATGAACTTACCAAAAAGTTGCTCCACGTGGCGCATCTAAGCTTCAAAAGTGGAGCAAAAATAAAAAAGTGCAGAAATTTAATTCTGTCAATGAAAAAATTAAAAAAAAAATTTTTTTGGATTTGTATCTCAAAAAAAATTTTTTTTTGGATTTTTTTGTTCAAAAATGTGTTTTTTTCAAAAATTCCGTATTTTTTACTCGAAAAATATTTAACATCCTGGGATCCTTCAAAAATCCCATTTTTAGCCCCATGAGAGCCCTATAGATCGGCACAGTGAAATCGGATCGTTCCGGGACCCCAAAAAATGGATTCTACGTCCAAAAATACTTCGAAAACGACACCTAACTCGATCCCATAGCTAAAAGCCTTCAAAAAACCCCTCCCGTAGCCCTATTATAGCCCCAGAGCGCCGCACGGGTTTGGGCGATCGGACTGAAAACCTTGCGGGCACAACTAGATGGTAAACCAAGTATTTTGCCGAAATTTCAGATTAAAAAAAAAAAAAATTCCTACTGCCCAAAACGGCCCGGACGGCGGACGGACATTTCGGATTTAGAATGTAGACCTCTTGAAACGGATAATGTCAAATTTTGAGCCCGATCGGAGTCGTCGACCCCCGTCGCGAAAACATAGGTGTATTATTCCAAGAATAATAAACCAAAACTGCACGGTAAAGGAGTTGTTGGGTCTGAGGCCAGGGGGGATACGGTCGGGTGTTGGCTGGCGTAGGCAGCAGGGGATGGCTCCCTAGTCAAAGAATTGTAAACCCTTACGTCAAATTTGCAGCGTTCTTCTCGCTATTTAGGTACCCGTGTCAGAAGAATCTGAACCTTTTAGCGAAACAGCTTTTTTTTATGCAGTCCAGCTGAAGATTTTATAAAATTATACTTACCTACTATGATAATAGTGGAATGTTTTTAGGCATTAATATGTTTACTACCAAATAGTTGACTCATCATCGAAAATTAACACCTTAACTCCTCTGGGTTCACACAATGTGTTACCATCTACAGACTGGTCCACCTTGCTTGAGCTCTCCTCACCCTTGCCGCATATAAACAACCACTTTCGTCTCGGAGGCTTCCAGTCTTCTTTTAAACTCATCCGACTCCACAGACGACCAAGTCCGGATTATGTGCACGTTATATACGCTCGTCGCCCTCTTTTCGGCTGTTTACGCCGTCAAAATACGTAAGTAGGTACTTAATAATTAATTAATGGCCGTAATTGGTTTAGTTTGAATTGTCTTCTCTTGGTATGTTGTTAGGAACTATTTGTGCTCAGAGACGTTGGAAAAATAGTTACAAAATTCCACCTTCCCGCCAGTTTTCTGTAGGGAAGAACAAAATTTTGTGCCAATCGGCATCACTGGTTCGAACCATGGATTTTTTAAACGATGGTCTTCAATACCTAATCATCATAGAATAGATTAGAATTATTGATTAATATTATATAACGTATCACAATAATCGTGATAGAATATAATTATATGATACCTACATCATTATAATATATTATTATATTATGTATAAGGTAGGGACTATACCTATACCTAGGGGACTGGGTGGCCCCGTGGACTAAGGCGGCAGAGCTTCGTCTGTTTACAAATCAGTCGGAGCACTGATCAAATCCGGGGCCGAACACCAATGTTTGACCAAAAATCAATCACGTGTTGTAATACCTGTCTTTTCGGCAGACAATTCACTTCTGAACGCAATTTTATGTGAATCCTTTCTCTGGAGCCAGGAGTTTCTAAAGCTAGCTTTCTCCAAGTCTTATAATTATTACCTAATTGGTATATTATATTAGTGATTCATTCTACTTTTGACGTTTGTTTTAGCCCCTCAGCTCAATTTGAAAAGATGCAATTACAGCGACGCTCAAATAAACGAGTGTATGAGAGCAGCAGTCGAAGACGCGATTCCAAAATTGAAAAACGGTAAGAAATCAAATCCCCTTGAAATGCCTCCCTACCTACTGTATTGTTACGTGATATGATGCATCACTTGTGTTTTATAGGCTCACCGGAGTTGGGAATCCCGCCGATTGAGCCGGTCGAAATCACAGAGATCGCTTTGGACGCCGACAAAAATTCTCCCATCGGTTTGAACCTGAAGCTGAACAATCTCACTGTTTGGGGAGCCGCTAGTGATTTAAAAGTTCTCAGTCTACGGCAAGTGCTTATCAGCTCATTTGCATTTCACGTCACCAATTTTGAATAACGCTCTGAATTTCGGCAGGTGGGACAAACCAGGCGGGATCATATCTATCACTGCCTCCAACAGTAAAGTCACGGTGAAAGGGAACTACGAATCAGTTGGGAAGCTTTTGACCTTCCCGATTGCCAGCAAAGGGCCTTTGAAGATAGAAATGAGTAAGAAAACTGCTGCACATTTACTAACAACCACAAGATAGCAAAGCTATCTATTTCCCCATTGGGAACATTGCAGAAACTTACGATTTTAAATTTAACCCTACCGTTGTATTGTAGGACCGAAGCATATGTTATAGAAACACTGAAATCAGTTTTGTTTTTTTAATTGTTGGAGGAGAGAAGAACAATAAACGAGTAGTGCAGTTCGAATTTTCGCGGGTCAGTCCGCGAGGCTGACTTGACCAATCTACGTCACAAACAAGGCAAAACTCTCACTTGGGGCGCTAGTGTCTACAGCTTGTAGAAGGAATTTACGAAGGCTTATAATTTGATATAGTGAATAAATAATTCAGAATATAATATATTCTGAATTATTTATATAATATTATTATAGCTACTTATAGTTTAACGTCTTATTACATCATATTGACAGTGATTCGATAGCGTTGTGATGGGCTGTCAGATGGCAACACTGGTAACACAATAGGTCACAATCGGCAGCCCGCCGAGGTTGGTAGCACCTTCATCACCAAACGACGTCACTGACCCAGCCGATCAATTCTACTCCCGCGTATTTTCAAACGTCGCCACTTTCTCTAAATCATAATAATTTTCTAGAAGCGATTCCAGACGGCTGACTGTCGTTTTCGTTATTCTCGTAGGACGTACTTTCGAAGAAAAAAAATTGAAAAAAATTTATGCATTTTCCCCATTCTGGCAGTTCGAACGCTGAATCGTTCGGAATCGGTTCTGGTAGTTCTGCTTGTACGAGCGAACGAACTTTGGACCATGAATAAGGTAAATGCGCCAATTGCTGACCCCTCTCCAAAAGCTGACCCCAGCTACTTCTTTTGCCCAAAATAAGCTTCCACAACTATCTACAGCATAGCTGTTGGCGCTAGTGTCTACAGAAAACCCCCTCCTTCCACCAGAGACTTAGTTCCGTGACTTTGAAAGAACAGAGAAAAGACGGGAAATAAAAGAAGACGACTTCCACTGTTGAACTGGCTCTTGGACAAGACGTTGGGCTGCTGGCTCTTAGAATCGTCCTGTGAAGGGAAGTCCAAAATAGCGTTTTTCGTTCTCATATTCGATGTTAAGCTATAGATTTTGGTTCATTTGGACGTTTTGGGCCTTATGTGACGGCGAGAAATCGTAATTTGGTCCAACATTCACATTTTTGACCACCCACGTGTGGGGTCAGCTTTAGGTGTTCAGTTACATGCGGGTGCTCCATATTCTGACCCCATGGGGTCAGCTTTAGGGGAAGCGAAACTTAGGAAAAGAAAAAGCTGACCTTCAATAAGTAATATTTAAATAAATTAATAGTAATAGTAATATTTAAATTAATAGTAATTAATTATATTAATCGTAATTAATTGTGATAGTAATTAATTATATTAATCGTAATTCTATTAATAGTACCTAATAGTAATATTTAAATTAATTAAATTAAAGGTAATTAAAATTAAAGTAATATTTTTGACAAAGAAGGAAGCTACGTTGGAAAAATAACTAAAGTTTATGGAGCCAAAGATTTTGATGTAATGTTCCTAAGAAAAAAGGGAAAATGTTTTATTTTTCCTATCGCCAAAGATGAGTCATGCGTAAATTATGATGACATTATATTATAATTATTAAGCAAGTTACCTACTCCCACTGATATTGGAAGAAATGGAATGTACTTTCCGATTGATTTTCATGCATGAAAATCAATCGGAAAGTACATGGCTTCAATTTGAAGTGATATTCTAGAGATCAAACGCAGCTCGTAGCTCGTATAGGTATATAATATATACCTATACGAGCTACGAGCTGCGTTATATATTATATAAATCCTAACCTACTGGGCAGTAAGAAGCTCGGGATTTGAAATAACTTGTGATGATGTGAAATTTTAATTTTTTGAAGGCTTGAAATTTTATAATGAATCTGTCAAGTATTTATGAGACTAAAGAGACCCACCCTAAGTTTAAGACTGTTGAGGGTAAGTACTTACAAACGGTTAGATTCTCAAAAATTGGAATAACTTGAGATAATTTGAACGTTTTATTTTATGGAGACTACTTATTTACGTACTGAACGAGTAAGTTCGTGAAAAGTGATGTTAAATCTATTTCAGCATTTTTGCGCTTACTCTGTGATTGTGACGGCTGTAGTATCATTGAGAGGTACTTAAATTAATGTTTTAGAATTCTTTCAAGTCGTGTTACTGCATCCTCAGCATTTAAAGTGGAAAATTATGAGATTGAATTAAAAACAATGATGTTCTAAGGGGGGGGTCAGGTTTACGGTCTTCGAGGGTCAGCTTTAGGGGTCGACCACTCCAAAAGGGTCAGCTTTAGGGAAAAAATGGTAAAATTTTAATAAATTCATTAAACATAATTAAGAGTTGTTTTTATGCATTTTGAAAATTTTAATAGACGCTGAAGATGTTGAAATGAGAGAATTTGGAAAAAAAAGTTTGAAAAACTCAGTAAAACTGCCCGAAATCTGCCTTTTAGCAGAAAATCTTCTTAAGAGGTCAGCTTTTGGCGCATTTACCTTACCCTTATTGTTTTACACACCTAATTCAGTAATATTACCAAAATTACACATGGTTTATGATGCGATGAGGACGATTATAGACGACTGTTAGATTGCTTTTATGACTAACACAAATCTGGAGCTCTCGCCAGAGGATTGAAAGAGGGCGCACTCGTGCAAGATATGGTGTAGAAGCTTTTTTTTTTCTTTTAAATTGCTGTTATGGATCTGAACAACAAAATATCGAAAAGATAGCTAAAGTTTTGCTGGGATACTTTTGCCGGCCAAAAGACTTTGATTTTTTCGGACATTTTCCAGGTTTTCACCCATAAGTAACTCAACAACTAAGCAATGCTGAGAAACCGTTTTAATTGCAATGTTGAAGAGCGTAAAACAGAATGATCTCCTTACAAATTAGATACGGTTCAGCCGTTTACCCACAATCAAGCGTCAATCGTAGCTAATGTTTTCCAACTTTGCTGAAAAATAGGATTCGCTCGTGTCTCAACCCCTGTAACTTATGAACGGCTAATGCAAATTAATTGCCTCAAAATTTATGTTGTACGGCATCAAATTACGAGTTAAGGGAGCACCAGACATTCAAAATTCGCTTGCTGCCAAGCTGAAATAAAATTAAATACCTACACGAAAATAGTCGTAGCGCTGAATTCCTGCTAAGCTGTTTCTCGTGCAGCCCCCATTTATGTTGAGCTCAAAATCATTAACGTGATCGACTCTTTCTTATTTAAACATTGAGCTAGTACCTACAATCATTCAAAATTTTGCAATACCCAAGTAAAGGAGAAAAACGTTGCAAATTTTACACAATGGTTTATTATTCTTTGATATAGGTTACTTGCGCAAAAATTATTCTCTGTGTCAAAAAATAATAATTTGGAAAAAAAATTTTTTTGGCTTTTTTTCAAAAAAAAATTTTTTTGGATTTTTTTTTTCAAAAATTCTTTATTCTTTACTCGAAAAATATTTAACTTCTTGGGATCCTTCAAAAATCCCATTTTTAGCCCCATGAAAGCCCTATAGAACGCCACAGTGAAATCGGATCGTTCCGGGACCCCAAAAAATGGATTCTACGTCCAAAAATACTTCGAAAACGACACCTAACTCGATCCCATAGCCAAAAGCCTTCAAAAAACCCCTCCCGTAGCCCCATTTTAGCCCCATAGCGCCCCACGGGTTCGGGCGATTGGACTGAAAACCTTGCGGGCACAACTAGTTGGTAAACCAAGTATTTTGTCAGAATTTCAGATTTAAAAAAAAATTCCTACATACTGCTCAAAACGGCTTGGACGGCGGATGGCGGACGGCGGACGGACATTTCGGATTTAGAATGTAGACCTCTTGAAAGGGATAATGTCAAATTTTGAGGCAGATCGGAGTCGTCGACCCCCGTCGCGAAAACATAGGTTTATTATTCCAAGAATAATTATTATAATAAACCAAAATGAAACAGACTAACAAAAAAAAAAGCCGAGAATTTCACACGAGGGTTTATTATTCTTTGATGTAGGTTATTGGTCGAAATATAATTCTGTGACAATAAAAACATTTTGGAAAAAAAAAGTTTTTCAAAATGGGGGATCGTTCAAAATTCCCATTTGTAGCACCATTGAAGCACCATATACCGTCACGGTGAAATTGGATCGTTCTGGGACCCCCAAAAATGGATTCTAAGTCCAAAAGTACTTCGAAAACGACACCTAACTCGACCTCAAAGCCAAAACTCTGAATAACCCCACCAGTCGCCGCTTTTTAGCCCCTAAGTATTTTGTCAAAATTTCAGATAAAAGAAATAATTCCTACTGCTAAAAACTGCTCGGATGTGGACAGACATTTCGTTTTTGGAATCTAGACCTCTTGAAACGAATAATTTGAAATTTTGAGGCTGATCAGAATTTTTCACCTCCCTCGTGATTAATCAACGAGGGAGGTAAAGAAATTGAAAGCGCGGACGGAACCGGATCGCGAATAAAAAACAAAGACTTTAGTCCTCCGCATTGGCCGAGGGAAGTGTAGCTTGTCGAACTCGCCTAGGGGACTGGGGTTTGCGACCCAGCCTTGTCAATTAAAATTTTCAAGAGATTGGCGATTCATTGGAGCAAGGCATTTCGGAATCATTTCAAAGTAAAGTGCGGGATCGGCTCCTGCTCCATTGTGATAAACAAATCGCTTAGGTACCACAGTAAAGTTCACTTTATTTTTTTTTTAAATTAAGCCTGTATTACTCCCAGACAGCCCCTTTTCAGGAAGCTCTGTAAACCCCTTACATAGATTTCACGCCTGATAGTTCATAAACAACACCATATTTGACCCAATGGCTAAAACCCTTCAAAATCCCCCACCTGTACGCCCTTTAAAAGGCCTAGAGTGCGTTCGGAAGGGTCTGAAATCTACACCTGAAAATAACTCGAAAACGACATCTTGCTCGACACAAAATCCCTGAAAATGACCCTTGTTGACCCTTTTTAGCCGCATAGAGCCCGTATGGTGAGGGTCATCAGTCCTAAAATCCTGCTGATACAACGAGAGAACCCAATAGGATTCAAATTCTCCCTACACTGTCAAATTCACTGATAAAAAAAAAAAAAAAAAATCCTACCACTCAAAACGGACAGCTCATTGTTGGAATCTACATAATGTGTGTGCGATGTCATGAAAAAAAAAAAAAAAATTCGACCCCGAATAACAGGTTGATTAGTCACAGACAAACAACTGATCTCAAATTACTGGATTTATAAAATTTATTTAAAAAAATTTTATTTAATGAAAATATTTACGATTATTTAATTTCAGCTGACGTGACGACGGTCATCGCATTGGGATTGAAGCCTGTCGTTCGGAAAGGAGTACAATATTGGGACGTTGTGAAGCTGGATTACGATGTTGTCAAAGTTGCGAATATGAAAATGAGGCTGGAAGGTCTCATTCAAGGCAATAAAGCTTTAAGTAAGTCCTCTTGTCAAGTTCAAATTCTACTGATTGCCGTCATGTTTAACCAGCAGCGGCTGTTTACATAACGCGCAATATAAGTTACTCTTTATGCGCCTTTCAACGTCATGGAATGTCAACTCTGGTAATTAAGTAAAAACATCTCAAGGTTTTCATACAATTAGGTACCGGAGTTAACATCTCATTCTGATTCAAATTGACCAATCACGACGGGCTCCTCTCGGAGAATAGATTTTACATTGGCATGACATCAGGAGTGTCAATACGGAAAGATATAGGTATGTAGGTACGAATTATGATGAAATTACTAGCCGCTAATGACTATGTAGGTATGGTTAACTATATTCTTACCGTGTACTGGGGGACACCTCCAGACCCCCAGATTATTACTGTTGTGGCCAAGGATCAAACCAATGGAAGCAGAATGTGTTTTTCGGTGATTCCACAGAGGGCTGGTGGAATTATTCCTATTATAGGTAGGTACCTAAAAGTAATCAGTCATTCAGCCATACTTGCATTAACTCACCCACACCTAATGCTTCTAGTTTTTTTATGATTTACTTCCTTCCCTCTCCAGCACCGGGATCGTTGTGCCCGCAAGCTGTTCAGTCCGATCGCACGAACCTGCAGGGCTCTGTGGGGCTAAAAAGAGGCAATGGAAGCGTTTTTGAAGAGTTTTAGCTATGGGGTCGAGTTAAATTGCAACACCTGTGTCAGCAGACCCATAAACGCCTAATTTGAGAAGGGTCAGGGGACCATCGGACACAACAGTTGTGTATCCTGTTAAGGAACATTAGTGGTATAGATAGTTACTATACTGAGTATAGTATACTCCACCCACGTCAACCGCGAAGCCCATCAAAACAATGCAAAGCCCGCCCAACTCCCATGCGTTGCAGTCTACACAAAATCTGGAGGGGGCAGCCATTACCACCACCAACCACCACCACCACTCAACCTTTTTTTTTTTTTCTCTTCTATCTGTTACCTCCCTACTTATTTATTTCAGTTTTTCTCTTTTGTAAATAAAATATTTAAGAAACTACTTGCGTACCTACAAATTAATTTAGTGGTAATGGCTGCCCCTTCCAGATTTTGGGTAGACTGCAACGTATGAGAGTTGGGCGGGCTTTGCCGATTGTTTTGATGTGCTTCGCGGATGGAGAACCGAGTGGGTACAGGTACCTACGTAGGTCTACGTACCCCGTATTTTGTCAAAAACTTATTATTGAAATCAACACAATGATGTCATCATTCATGAAACGTTTAATGACAAAATTTAATGTTGGGGCGGATCAAATTTGTTGACCCCCGTCATTTGTTGTGAAGGAGGGGGGGGGGGGGGGCATCACCATAAAACAAGAAAATCGCAAAAATAATTTTGGGGTAGGTACCAACTGCCTGTCGAATGTGCTAGGGGATGACTCGGGGTGTGCGGTGGGGTCAGAAGGAGGTGCAGTTCTCCGTGGGTGGGGGGGGGGGGTTACTAGCAGGGCGTGGGATGGGCGGCAGGTGGGATATTTCTGACCTACCTTACACCCAACGTCAAACCAAATAACCTCCGTAAAAACCATTCTGGGTTAAAAATTAAATTTAAATTAAATTTTATTCTGAATGATCCGTGTAACCTGCTGTTACTTCACTATCACCATCACTATCCACCTGTTCTTCGTTGTATGGTTGATTTTATCCTCAGGAAATGATGCCTCCTCTTCTAAAGCTTGTGAGCCTGATTGCCTGATGTTTTCGATGATTGCCGTCATTGTTTTCGCAGTGTCTTCCAGCACCGTATGTTTATTGACAAGAAATGACAAGGCTAATTTTTTCCAGATAAATATGACTCGGGGTCCCAAGGTTTGCTAGTGGTTGCAGCAAACTATTGTTGAAGGTGTTTCTAGATAGTTAGAGGATGCTGTTAATCGTGGAAATTAAGGTGCGCAAGGATGCGCAAAAACTGTCCAGTGAAATGAAAAACAAGCCATCAATTGAATTGAATAGAAGAGCGCAACCTTTCTGTTACTACGAAACCAAAACCGTAACTAAGAATTCGTAACTTGACACACTAGGTATCTAACGACCAAACTATGTCGTCGAATCGTCGACGACGGAGGTGATTTTGATAGCCTATAACCACCCCCAGAACTCGCTGATCTCAATGAGACCACCCTCATGAAAATCTGTTCAGCCGTTGAGGCGTGATGCTGTGATTCACCAAAAAAACACACACACACACACACACACAAAAAACGAAGAGATGAGCGCACCTTTCCATTTTGGTTTATTAATCTTGGAATAATACACCTATGTTTTCGCGACGGGGGTCGACGACTCCGATCGGCCTCAAAATTTGACATTATCCGTTTCAAGTGGTCTAGATTCCAAAACCAAAATGTCCGTCCGCCGTCCGCCGTCGAGGCCGTTTTGGGCAGTAGGAATTTTTTTAAAATCTGAAATTTTGACAAAATACTCGGTTTACCATCTAGTTGTGCCCGCAAGGTTTTCAGTCCGATCGCCCAAACCCGTGGGGCGCTATGGGGCTAAAATGGGGCTACAGAAGGTGGGTTTTGAATTTTTTCCCACATTTTGGTTTATTATTCTTGGAATAATACACCTATGTTTTCGCGACGCGGGTCGACGACTCCGATCGGCCTCAAAATTTGACATTATCCGTTTCAAGAGGTCTACATTCAAAATCCGAAATGTCCGTCCGCCGTCCGCCGTCCAGGCCGTTTTGGGCAGTAGGAATTTTTTTAAAAATCTGAAATTTTGGCAAAATACCTACTTGGTTTACCATCTAGTTGTGCCCGCAAGGTTTTCAGTCCGATCGCCCAAACCCGTGGGGCGCTATGGGGCTAAAATGGGGCTACAGGAGGGGTGTTTTGAAGGCTTTTAGCTAGGGGATCGAGTTAGGTGTCGTTTTCGAAGTATTTTTGGACGTAGAATCCATTTTTGGGGGTCCCGGAACGATCCGATTTCACTGTGGCGTTCTATAGGGCTTTCATGGGGCTAAAAATGGGATTTTTGAAGGATCCCAAGAAGTTAAATATTTTTCGAGTAAAAATTAAAGAATTTTTGAAAAAACACATTTTTGAAAAAAAAAAAATCCCCCCAAAAATTTTTTTTTGAAATATAAAAATCCAAAAAAATTTTTTTTAATTTTTTTTATTGATAGAATTAAATGTCTGTACAAGTAACCTATATCACAGAATAATAAACCCTTGTGTAAAATTTGCAGCGTTTTTCTTTTGACACAGAAATAATTTTTGCGCAACTAACCTATATCAAAGAATAATAAACCCTTGTGTAAAATTTGCAGCGTTTTTTGAGGGAAAGGTTGCGCTAAAAATCACAGTGTTAATTTCTTTTTGTAAAGTTCCAAACTTTAGACAAATTATTATTCTCACATGGCCAAATGGTTATTTGTACTTCTACTATGGTATGCAAGCTAAAAAATATATAGGTAGGTACTTGGACCATCGCAAAAAAACACACACACACAGACACACACACACAATGAACTGATTTTCATTTTACATGTTTACAACTTTTTACATGTTTTCTCATTATCGAACAAAAATCTCAACTGTTTACTCATCACTTAGTCGTTTGGCATTGACGGCAAATAAACCATTTTCTACCATCCCTTGGACCTTCGAAAATTCGACTTATTAGCGGTTTTGGGGGGTTTTCGCCCCACCGTGCGACAGTTGACTGTCTGCTTCAACGCCACCGTGTATTTTCCACTTCTCCATTAAATGTAATCGTTCTAAATTTTTCCGTAGACGACAACTTGAACCAAATCCTGAACGAAAATTGGGAAGAACTGGACCGTCAGACGAGGCCGGCTTTTGTCAAAGCCCTCAAACTGTACTTCACGGGGATCACCCAGCGTTTTTTCCGCCGAGTCCCCGCCAGCGACATATTCGACGGCATCAACAAACTTTGAACCTGGGAAATTCCCTTGGCACAAGAACAAAAAGCTTTTCTCTGAGAGTGTTTAGTTGTAAATAAGGAGACTGTTGAGTTGAAATCTGTATATCCGCCACTGCTCACTTTGTAAAAAGCCTTTTTACAATACGCCTCCTTTTTGTGAAAAAGAGTTGGAATGACAATCGCGTTTTTGTAAAATGCCTTTCAGTTTCATTATAAGAAGGCTAAAAAGTACCTACCAGGATGATTGACATTCCAACGTCTTTATTACAAAAAGGCTGATTTTACACTTCATTTAGGTTGACTGCTCATTGTGTGCTGATTCTAGCTATTAGTCTTAGAAAACATGCTATTTTAGCTGCTGAGTGTGCCAAACTACAACCTAAGGAACAAAATACATTATTTTGAATTGAACTTTTACTCTCTTTTTTTTTTTTTTTTTTTTTTTTTTTGCAGAAATGGGCTTAGGAAGGAGTATGCCTTTTAAAATTGAAGTGGGTGAAGACATTGACTTGCTTGTGATTCTGAACGGCACTTCTCCTCCAGTCAATAATGTCTTCTTTGAGAAACCTGGTGGATTCACAGTGCCCCAGATGTGATATAGGTACTCCTCTTCCTCCTTCATATACGACTTTCCTGAGATCCTTCTGGTCCTTCATGCCATCAGTGGATGTGACACCACTTCCAATGTTTTCGGGTTTGGAAAGAACAAGTTTTGTTCTCTTTTCCAAAAGAATCCACTGGTGGTGGAGGTAGGAGAGGATTTTTAACATGGTACATGTTTTTTCAATCCTGATGCCTCAATATCAGAAATAGCAGAGGCAGGCAAAATCATTATGGTTGCTCTATACGGAGGGGAGGTGGGCCTATCCCTCGCAAGTGTACGGTTCCACAAGTTCACGTCGACCGTGGCCAACCTAAACCTTGCCAAGCTGCCTCCAACCTCCGACTCATGCCATTACCACTCATTGAGAACCTACCATTGAAGGGGATTAAAAAGAATCCATTGGAATGGGGTTGGGCAAGAGGAAGAAGAGGCTTACAACCTATTATGACGACAAGAGGTGCTGCTCCACCCTCCTTACTAAAAACGGTCTCATGTAGGTAAATGTGTCACAGGGTGCTCTGCTGGAGGTTGCGGATGCCGTAAATCGGGTCTCATCTGCTCCAGCAAGTACTGCTGTGGGCCATGGAATAAGGAATTATTTCTTCCATGGCTGTGGGCAGTCTTGTGACAACAGATCCTTCATTTTAATTGAAGATGAAGAGTGTAGTGAAGTGTTACCTGTTATCGTACGGGAATCGTTATGCCCCTTCCCCCGGCCCTCAGCCTTGTACATTCAGTCACTCACAGCCGCCTAATCATGTACCCGGTGCTGCGCGCCGCATGTCACCCTTTTATTAATCATTCGGCGTCTAATTATACGGCCTAAGTCTCAAAGTGTTGCGTGCTCTATTCTACCCGTCACAATAAGTTGGCGACGAGGATTAAACATTTGGCGGCGCCGTGGAATAAGGTAAAAGTTGTCACCTCTGTTATCACGCCGGCGCACCTGTTGCCGAGTCTCATTTTTCAACTGATCGCCGCCCCGGATCCTGTTTATCGCCACCGGACACAGCGCAAATTTTGTTAACGTTTTTCTTTCGGCGTTATCGTGTTCAAGTAAATCATTCAGCGTCGATCGGCCGGTTCTTCGACTGATAACGGCGAACCGGGAAGTCACATCGCAGTTAATCGCCATTGCAGTGACGTCATCATAACGACTTCAGGCGAGTTGCTACTTTTCTAGTCACAGGCAAGAACAGGTTGTTGAGCATAACAGTTTTTTCGCCCGGAGTAGCTGCTCCTGTTCCAAAATCGCTGTTCCTGTTTCAAATTAGTTTTTTTTGCCGCTGAAATTCTTTGACATGGATGCGAAGCAATTTGAGACGTTTATAAAGACGATCACCGCCGCCCTCTCTGCTAATTCTACCCCGGCACCTCAGATTTCCCCGTTTGAAAATTTTGAGGGGAAGAATGAGAAGTTTTCGTCTTATTTAGAGCGATTTGGTATTTACTGTGATCTCAAAAATGTATCTAGCGATGAGAAGAAGGTTCAACTATTGTGTTCGTCGATTGGGAGGGCCCATTATAACAACCTTGCCGCACTATTGGGTCCTGATACACCAATCAAGGACATTAGATACCCAGATTTAGTCAAACATTTTGAAAGGATGCTTTGTCCAACAGTCTCCACAGTAGTAGCTCAGCACTATTTTCTTAGTGTCACACAACAGTCACAGCAGTCAATAGCTGATTTTGTCACAGCTCTGAAGAGCAATTTGAAGGACTGTGATTTTTATGTGGAGTGTCCATCAGGCTCCTGCAAGAAGAGGATCTCCATCGCTGACGCTTTTCTCCGGGCTCAATTTGTCAGGGGTCTGAGGGATGGCTGGATGCGTGAGCAGCTCCTTCAGGATTCCTCCATCAAGGACAAGACCTTCAATGAACTTCTCAAGAAAGCTATCGTGTTGGAAGCGTCACGTTATGAGTCTAGCCAGTTGAGCAAGCCACCAGATGGACCAGTGGATACACACAGGATCGTTAAGCAAGCTGAGCCACCGCAAGGGAGCCGCCACAGTCACAGACAACACCCCCAGTCCAAGAGCCACAGCCGCCAATCTAGTTCTCAGCATTGTTGCTGTTCTCAGTCTCGTCACTCTCGAAATCGAGTTGATTTTAAGTCCCTCGGTATTGATGGGCTCTGCCTCAATTGTGGTCGCTCAAACCATAAGGCTCATGAATGCAGGACAGATCGTGAGTCTTTGAAGTGCACATCGTGTGGGAAGATTGGTCATGTCACCAAGGTCTGCATTACGTCCCTGCTCAAGAAATCAAAGACTCATTCATTGACCTCTCAGTACCTGCCAGACGAGAATCACGACTCAGAACACACATATGGTATCGGCAAGATTGAGGAAACCCAGGATCTCAGCGAAATTGTTCCTGATGCCGACAAGTTTATTGTCACAGTTGCACTGAATGGTGAGCCGCAGGCTTTTGAGGTTGATTCTGGTGCTCGTTTTTCCCTGATCTCTGAGCCGGACTTCAACAAGCTTGGCCTAGAGGTACCAGTGCAACCAACCACAGTGTCGTTTCGCTCATATTCAGACCACATAATCAAGCCTAAGGGTACGGTGAAGCTCTCAGTCTCCTACAATAGCAGATCCATGGAAGCAGAATTGTTTGTGGTACCAGCAGGACACGTTGCCTTACTTGGTCGGGCGTGGATCCGTGGTCTTGGGATCGACCTTGGCAAAATTGGTAATCACCACCAGGCTCCTCTCAACTCAGTCAAGTACACAGGGTTCGGCAGGAGGAGAAGGAGAGGAACTGTCGACTGGTTGTCACGCGCTGCAGTCTCCAGGTTGCCAAACCGGGAGGCGTTGGTTCTGGCCAATGGACGTTCTGGCCGAGTCCGTTCCCTTTGCATGTCAGGGCGCGTAGCCTTCACCCCCAGGCCTGCAAAGGGGGTCCCGTTCACCAGAGCTTCGGCTGTGGGATCACCGTGGCACCCTCGTGAGTCTCCGCCGCCGCCGTTACCGTCAGCCACTCCCTGGAGGTTCATTCCGCTGGCGCCGGGGTCCGGCCGTCCTCGGTGATTGTGTGGGGGAGTGAGTTTCTTTTTAGTGGGGGAGAGTGTAGTGAAGTGTTACCTGTTATCGTACGGGAATCGTTATGCCCCTTCCCCCGGCCCTCAGCCTTGTACATTCAGTCACTCACAGCCGCCTAATCATGTACCCGGTGCTGCGCGCCGCATGTCACCCTTTTATTAATCATTCGGCGTCTAATTATACGGCCTAAGTCTCAAAGTGTTGCGTGCTCTATTCTACCCGTCACAATAAAGAGCAAGACGACGGGTTCCCACCATTCGAAGAAGAAGTCCCAGAAGATTCTCCCCTCCCAACACCGCCGAGCATTAAACGCCCCCGCCTTGTTGTTCAGTAAAATTTTAAAAATTTAAAAATAGTGTAAGTAATAATTACTTACACTAAGAATCAAGAAGATAATTACTTACACTTAAGAATCAAATTATTTGATTCTTAATTTCTTACATCAACTAATAATAATAATTTGGCAATAAAACCTTCTAATTTATGTTGATAATAATAATTATACCTACATGAAATTATTTCATTCAACACCTTATTTATGTTGGGGAAAAAGGAGTGGTTACCCCCACTCCTTGGGGTTGGCTGTTCAATTTTTTATATACATAGATTAAATCCATGTATATAATTTTAATAGGTTACTTGAGTTTTCTCAAATAATTACCTATTCTATCTGAGAAGAGAGGTCGAACCAACTTAGGTTTTTGCAAAATCAGTAGACCCCTTCACTTCAAATCCACAAAATTTTTCGGAAAACTACTCAAAAATATGTAAGTACAATTTACATGCATTACCATGTGTACAAAAAACCGAAATTTGATCAAATATTGCTACATTTGATCAAATATTGCTACACCACACAGCGATTCCACGCTGAAATGCAAAAATCAAGGATTCTCCATTTTTCAATAAATTTACCCCCACTCCTTGGTTTTGGCTCCTAAATTTTTTTACAAACTTGCATTAAATTTTGATAGGTAGGTATTTAAATTCTCGACAACTGTCTCTATTACGAATTTTCGTTAAAACGAAGCCTTCGGGGAGTTTTTACATCGCGAAGTGGTAAGAAAGTTAAAATTTTGCAAAACTCAAGATTTTACCCCTTTTTTTGCAGCCTCGTATCTCCGTTATCGTTGGTCGGACTCAAAAACCTTACTGGACCAAATTTGTAGGAAATTTTGTCTTCTCCAATTCGGATAATAAAATAGTTGACGCAAAACTGCAAGGGGAACGAGTTAGGCAAAAAACTGAAAAATGCGCGAAATTTTGACGGTTTTTTCAAGATTGCGAAAAACGCACAAGGACGAAAACGTAGATTTATTGCCTCCTAATGGTCCAGAACAACATATCAAAAAATCAGAACTATCCTTGTGTAAAATTTGCAGCGTTTCTAAACAAATTTGTACGGCCCAAAACGTCTTGGACGGCGGACCCACATTACACTAAGTGTAAAAGTCTTTTAGGATCTACACAATGTGTCATCTCGAAACAAAAACAGACAAATTTTTAGGTCTCTCAAAATTGTCGACCTACGTCGCGAAAATGAGTTGAATAATAATAATTATTATGGTATAATAATATTATACCAAAATCTCAACGTTTTCCCTTAAGAAGCCCCCTGCAGTCTACTGAGTTCACGCCTAAAATTTCTCCAAGTTCACGAGATAAGTCCCTACATCTGGCATCACTGATCAAACCACACGCGATGAAAGTTCCTCTGGTTCCCGGCAGGCAGCGCCCGCGTCAGATTTCGCCCCCCCCCCCCCCCCCCCCATTGGGTGACTTCAATAACTATTCGAACCCCCGACAACTTTGATTGTAATAAAACGACAAAACCAACGTGAAACTCAAAAAGATAAGGCTAGTCGCTTTATTTTCCGATTTACCTATTATATTTGCCGGTGGCGGGCGGGTCCCGGAGCTTTAGCACTCATCAAGAGCAGAATAGTGGCCCACATGCGTCCATGATGACAGTTTGTATTTCCTTCGATAGAGTGCGGTGGTTAGTGTTTATTTTCGCCAGTTCGACTCATGCTTTTATCTGAATCATGTTTTTTTTTTTTGTATGATTTGAGTAAAGATTGTAGAGATTTTTGAATGATATTTCTTATGGGATGGTTTATGAGAAGGACGTTTGAAGAGGGCGTAGACGACTCTCCGACACCCCCTCGTCGTCACCCACCAGACGACATTCGCTCCTTGTCGATAGGAAGGCCATATCGAGAGGTATGAGGAAGTTATAGATTTTCTTGGAACTGGTCGGTTTTGAGCTCCGGTCCTCCGAATTTCGGTCCTTTCGGATACCCGCGCGAATCCGTCCGCCCGTACCCGCGACCTCAGGTATCTCGTAAAGGTGGGGGTTCGGCTGAAGTCGTTTGCGACATGACCGACTCGGGTTCGGAAATAGTCGTGATGCCGGACATGGCCGATCCTCTGGCGAGCAAACACGAAGTGGTCGACGAAAATGAGGTGTCCGTTCAAACCGGCGGAGATCCTCACGGAGATCATCAAACGGTTGTCACATCTGTCGACGGCGTTCCCGTGTCGTCCGCCGTTCCCGTCGCTTCGCTCATCAATGTCGGCGGTGGGACTGCGTCTTTCAACGTTATCACCCAGGAACAGCTTCAAGTGAGTCACGATCGTTTGTTTGTTTGAAGATAGCGAAGAGTTGGCGCATTAACGTCAAAACCAGTCTGGACCATGAGGCCAGTCTCTTTGTTGTTGCTAGAAAAATTTTCAGTATTTAATACTGAACGATCCTATCAGGTTGTGTTCCCCGCCTTATCTCGGCTCAGCAGTGATCGACTTCGTTTCTTGTAGGTACTTATCACTTAGTCTTGACAAGTTTGATCGATGCACCCGAGCTTACTACTATTACCCGAGCTCACTACTCCGAGCTTACTATAATCATAATATGTTATGGTTATAAAATATATTATATTTTATAGATAGGTACCTAGTACGATAAAACTAGCTCTAAATAGACCCCAACCCGAACAACCAAAAAGCCGTTCCAAAGTTCCATTCAACTAGATTCTACTCCGAGTAGGCAAGTAAGTAGGAGTACAATCTACTTTTAATAATGATAATTTCGTAATTTCGCAGTTGCTTGCTTAATAAGCATAATAAAGTTAACATAGTTGATGGTGATGTTGACCGTTTCAATTAATGTTGTTGGAAACTTGTTGAGGGTCAGTCAAATAAGACGAGATTTTGATGAAACGTCGGCAAAAATCTCGTCTTATTTGACTGACCCTCAACAAGTTTCCAATAACAAAATTAACATAATATGTCTTGAAAACAATCGGGTTTAACGCAAAGGTTACCCCTTACAAAAATAATTAACATTAAATTTGAACAAAAATGTAGGTAGTTCTACTAAGTTCTATCAAACAACTGTTTCTGTAAAATGAACGGTTATGGAGATAATATCTCCATATTATGTATTCCATCCTAATCTCGATCACCTCTTTAGAACGAAACAACAAAATTATTATATAATGAAAAATATTGATACTACAAAATGTTTTTCGTTCGGGTTAGAAAAAAGAGGATAATGTCTTTGTATAATATAATATTATTGTGTTACACAAAACTGTTTCGAATTATACAAAAACGTCATCAATGAAAAAACGCAGCAAATTTTACACAAGGGTTTATTATTCTTTGAAATAGGTTACTTGTGCAAAAATATGTGCGAAAATGTTTGAAAAAAATAAAACATTTTTTTGGATAAGTATTTTTGCAAACTTTTTTCTTAAAATACCTTTTTTTACTCGGAAAATATTTTTTATATTATGTTATTTAATTCTGTGTCAATAAAAAACATTTTTTGATTTTTTTTCGAAACTTTCGTTTTTTACGTGAAAAACATTTTACCTCCTGGGATCCTTCAAAAATCCCATTTGTAGCCCCGTGAAAGCTCTAAGTATAGATCGCCACAGTAAAATCGGATGGTTCCGGGATCCCCAAAAATTGATTCTACGTCCAAAAATACTACGAAAACGACACCTAACTCGATCCCATAGCTCAAAGCCTTCAAAAAAACCCTCCTATAGCCCCATTTTAGCCCCTTAGCGCCCCACGGGTTTGGGCGATCGGACTGAAAACCTTGCGGGCACAACTAGATGGTAAACCAAGTATTTTGTCAAAATTTCAGATTTAAAAAAAAATTCCTACATTCCTATTGCCCAAAACGGCCCGGACGGCGGACGGACATGTCAATTTTAGAATCTAGACCTCTTGAAAGGGATAATGTCAAATTTTGAGGCCGATCCGAGTCGTCGGCCTCCTTCGCGATTAGGTACATACCTATTAGGTGTATTATTTCAAGAATAATAAACCAAAAATAGTCAATAATGTTTACAAGTAGGTATATATAAATAATTCCCGGCACAAATGGTCACCATTGCAAGAGTTGTCATAATGTAAAATGGTCAGCCATCACCAACACGAACCTCAAACCTCGTGGTAACGTCAAACCGAGTACCTAGTGGGTGGTGGGTGGTTCGTGTAGTTTACGATTACCTACTTGATACGATACATCGAAAATTCCCTTGTTGGATTCTGTGCACCACCAACGAATCCATTTTAATATCAAAATTTTCTTGGAAGACAAATAAATCACAAATAAATCCTTCGATCGATGGTCTACAAAACCTCGGCACTCAACCATCGATGGAAGAAGAAAAAAACGGTACATCCGACCACCTTAGACCTTAGAGGGTCGACAGAGCTGAAGACTGGGGATCCAGCTGGGAAGTGGTGTCAATAATGTACCAATTGTTTTAAAAGACCGCAGTCCTCGCCATCATTGATTCCCATTCCATCGGCGACATTTGCATCAATAATAGGTACCTATTCTTTTACACGAGTTTCCACCTTTATTTTTTAATGCTAGACAACTTCCATCTCGAACTTAGGCACTACTTATCTAAATCTTGAACTCCAACAAGATCTTCTGAGTAATCTTCATCCTTAGTTGATTCCCATTCCATCAACTCAGAATTCTGGAAGAAAATGAAGGACAATAAATTATTGGAATTCCTACTGCAGTTATTCATTTAAATGCCTACTATAATATTACACAAATATGTCGTGAAAGATTTAATGCAGCTCAGCATAATTCGAAAATCACAAGAGTCCGCACGGCGTAAGTAAACTGTAATGCATGATTTCCATTCCTCAATTCTGAATAAGAATGGCCAGAAATCTCATTTTGGGGCGAAGTTGAGTTATGTGGTGCAGTTGCTTAGCCATAGTATTATTATGATCAATTTTGCAATTTCGATGGTTCGAGGCTCTGGGGGACCTACGCTAAAAACCGCTGTTTTCGGAATTTGTTTTTAGCGCAACCTTTTTCCAAAAAATGGAAAGGTGCGCTCACCTCCTCGACATGTATGTTTTTTTTGTTTGTTTGTTTGTTTGTTTGTGTACAGAGCATCACGCCCGAGCGGCTCAACAGATTTTCATGAGGGTGGTCTCATTGTGATCAGCGAGTTCGTGGGGTGGTTATAGGCTACCTTGATTTTTCCTCCCTCATCCCTTTCATCGGTTTTCGGGAGGTACTTCACGACGAAAATTGTTTATCTCTGATGTGTAACTAAGGAGGCCTCAATAGGGGGACGAAAGTTTTTGTCCGATTTCGTTGGTACAAGGGTCTATGGAATGAGCTTTTTAGGCTGATTCCAACGACTCCAAAACGATTTTCGCAGCCTGAGCCGTTCGTTACCTCTGATCGGCATAAGGTTTTCTTAAGCATCGGTCGTTAGGGTGCAGTTTTTTACGTAATGAGCATCACGTGGATATTTTTGATGTGCTGTGTGGCATAGTTTGGTCGCTAGATACCTACTGTTTCTTAGTTTCTCTCGTAATAATAAAAAGGTTGCGCTCATCTATTCAATTCAATTGATGGCTTGTTTAATTTTTTGTTCCGTAGCTCCTGAAGAAAGCGTTCTAGCTCTAAGCTCACTATTATCTTTCTTAAGCTAGGTAAAATTGCTACAGTTCTAGCATAACAGCACATCTCTAAGTGTAATATTAAATAATATTAATATTAAAATTTTTCCGAGGTACGGCTCCCTAAGTGTTGACCATTTTTTTACGTATCGTACAAATCTCTAACTTATGGCAACGTGTTTAACGGCGTTTTCTATTTAATTACAGCTTGCCAGCGGTGGATCATTGCGGCCTATCCTTTGTGTTGACAACAGCTGCCTCTGTGAAGGGCAGCAAGAGAAGGAATGCAGCGATCCGACTCACAGAGCCGCACAATGGTTCCGAAGCGAGGTATCATTTTAGAAGAAACTAAATATCCGATATTTAGTGTTCATTCAGTAGTTTATGTAGGAACCCTCTGGTGTAGTAGTCCTTGAGTGAGAATTCTGACCAGATTTTAGAGTGGTGTATTTTGCTTCTGCTACGGACTGCAGCAGAATACACTATGCTCAGTTTGGATTAGCCCTTAGCCCTTTTACACAATCTACAACGCTTCTTTGTTTCAGAATGGACAACTCAAAGCTACTCATATCGTCATAGAAAACGCTGACGACGCCACTCTTCCGTCGAATGCTGCGTGGCTGGCTTCTGCGAACCAACCTGTCATCCCTGTGCGATGCAAGGTGCTCATTCTAATCAAATCCTTCTCATTCGAAATCTGTCTAATTCTTCTTTACAAGCAGGGTTGCACGATTCGAGCCAGAAAAGTAAAAAGCCGATACTCCACGTTCACGCTGCTGTTTGTTTGTGGAGAATGGTTGTGGGTCTGGTTCGCTTTGAAAGGGTCCACTTTTGATAATATCATGACATATTATGTCAAGGGGGGGTTCCGACCCGTGGCTCGAAAAAGTTTATCTTGGACACCAGACAATTCAGTTCATCTATTTTGGACACCCGGCTGTTTGCTTGGACACCCAACAACGATGTCGTCGGCAAATGAACGTCAAAATACTCCTCGATGCGTGATGGTTTTGGCAGCCTCGTATGCTGCAGTTCCAGCGAGTGCAACTTCGTGGAGATTTCCACTTGGAGTTCAGCATGGAAAGTATCTGCGGGTGTTGGGAGTTGAAGCCATTGCTGAAGTAGGAGTGAGAGGATTCGCAGTTGTTGTTCGTCCTGGTGAGTTTCGCTGATTTGCGTGCCCAAACATGAGGTGGAAATAAGGCGTCGTCGGAGACGTAGGGTGAAGGGCCCAATGGTTGCCCACCTCTAAGAGTTTTCCTTATGAATGAGGATATGATCCACTTTTCTGATCCTTTGATCCTTGCAATCAAACTGCAAACCATCCTGCACACAGTAGTTCCAGTTTTGAAACCTCAGAGTTCTTAGTTTTTCTCCAGTGTTCATCGAAAGTGGAAAGTGTCCGGCTCCCCTCCGTTCTTCTGATTTTGGTAAGCAAAGTTAATCTCATTCTTAACATTATTAACACTCATTCGGAGTGTTAAGGTTTTACTAGCTTCCTGGTGGTTATAATCATCAATTTCTGTATTGTTCTCGATAGGCCGATAGTTTTCTGAGATATTAGTACCAAATTCCTCAAAAAATAACGAAAAATGAGCTCACAATATCGGCGAGCAACCATTGGCACGCTTATTCTCACCTGTTCCCAGTCGTTGCTCATTTAATCTACTGCTTGGCTCCTTCTTTTACACTCTACTGGTTTGACTCCTCCCTCACTACTCTGCAGGTATGGCTCATTCCTCAGTACTCCACTGGTTTGGTTCCACCTTTACCACTCAACTGGATTGACTCCTCCCTCACTACTCTGCTGGTTTGACTCCTTTCTCACTGCTCTGCTGGTTTCGATCATCACTAGTACATTGCTGCTCCTGCTCCTACCTCACTATTCTACTGGTTTGACTCTCCCTCACTGCTCTGCTGGTTTGGCTCCTCATTAGTACATTGCTGCTCCTGCTCCTCCCTCACTACTCTACTGGTTTGTCTCCTCACTTAGGTACTACTCTGCTGATCTCACCCCTCATTAACTACTCTGCTGCTTCCGCTCCTCATTCACTACTTTGCTGATGTCACCAACATCAATATTATAATATTATGTTGTTATACATATAATATAGGGCCGTCGATGGTGTAGTGGTTATAATGCCGGGTCCACACTCAGGTGTCTGGAGTTCGAGACTGTCTATAATAAGGTTTTTTGTCCTTTTCCTTTTCAGAGTTCTCGTTGAACTTCCCAGACAATTACAATAATAAAAACGCTGCAAATTTTACACAATGGTTTATTATTCTTTGATAGACGTTACTTGTGCAGAAATTTAATTCTGTCAATGAAAAAAATGAAGAAAAAAAATTTTTGGGGGATTTTTTTTTTTCATAATTTTTGACATTTTCATGTCTTTACTATGGCACATGAAATCAAAAAGCGACACCAAAAATTTCTTCCTCGATACCGATAAACAATCCGTCGTTAATGTTTACTAGTATGAAATGCGGTGACCTTGATTCAGTAGGAAAAGCGTAGGTACATAAACAATCCGTCGTCAATGTTTTACATTGGGGTGTGTTCTCTGTAGATTACTACAGTAGATTGTTTATCGGCCACTGAGAATGATTCATAGGTAGGTACCTACCTACTATCCACATAAAGTTCATGATAAAACATGAAAATGTCTCACTGTGTTGCGGACTAGTACGCAATCTGTTTGTTTGTTTTTTTTTTGGATTTTTGTTTCAAAAATTTTTTCTTCGAAAATTCTTTATTAAATAATTACTTTTATTAAATTTTACTCGAAAAATATTTAACCTCCTGGGATCCTTCAAAAATCCCATTTTTAGCCCCATGAAAGCCTTATAGATCGCCACAGTGAAATCGGTTCCGGGACCCCCAAAAATGGATTCTACGTTCAAAAATACTTCGAAAACGACGCCTAACTTGATCCCATAGCTAAAAGCCTTAAAAAAACCCTCCCGTAGCCCCATTTTAGCCCCATAGCGCCCCACGGGTTTGGGCGATCGGGCTGAAGACCTTGCGGGCACAACTAGATGGTAAACCAAGTATTTTGTCAAAATTTCAGATTTTTTAAATACATTCCTACTGCCCAAAACGGCCCGGACGGCGGACGGACATTTCGGCTTTAGATTCTAGACCTCTTGAAACGGATAATGTCAAATTTTGAGGCCGATCGGAGTCGTCGACCCCCGTCGCGAAAACATAGGTGTATTATTCCAAGAATAATAAACCAAAACGGGTTTGGGTGATTTTGTCTCTAATTTTTGTGTGCAATTTTTTTTTTTTTTTTTTTTCGTGAGTTTTCACAGTTGTGTTGTATTGCAGAATACGAGCGCTGAGTTGCATAAATCTCGTTTCGGCTCTGGAGGTCGTGGCCGCTGCATAAAGTACGGTAGTCAATGGTACACTCCTAGTGAGTTCGAGGCGCTCTGTGGTCGGGGATCGAGTAAAGATTGGAAGAGAAGCATCAGGTATGTTACTGGTTGTAGCGATATTTGAAGTATTTTCTCAATGCATGCGGAGTCGTCCGCAAACTGCCCATCCTGTTGGGGCTTCTTCTTCTCAAGTTGGGGCTCCCCACTCACAAAGGCAGACAGAACTACTGAAAACCTAGCAACTCTACATACAAAGTTTCACCTGGAGGTGAAGATCCTTTACCGCCGCTCAGTGCGTCATTTGAGCAATTTAGGGGAAGGAAAATCATAGATTCTAAGCGATTCGACACATCGAGCTGAAAATCGATATGTTTATGTTTTCGGAAGTGTAGAATCAAAAAATAAGGTAAAAAAAGAAGGGTAAGATTTGCTCTGACACGTTATTGGTTTTACTATCTGCATTTCTGACTCAAAATTGCCACATTTTTAGGGTAGACTCTGGTTTGTCGTCTCACTATCAAAATTCTGTTAAACGCGGCTGAGTTCTACCGAAGGTTTTCGATAGAACTCAGCCCAGCATTACCTCATTTCTTCATTTTACTCATTTATTTATTTTTATCAGAGTATAATAAGTAGGTACAGCAATATAGGAGCATTAAAAAAAATGGTTTCAAGAAATGAGCACCCAAATGAAAACATAAGATGTAAAAAAGTTATCACTGCGATTCTATAATGTAAACCTGTAATAAATGATCCCAAACACCTCATTTCTAGCACTATCAGTATGTAGGTAAACAACTTGTGACCTACACTTTACCCATAATATAGCAAATTACTAATAAAGTTCCTTCTCTATTCGTTGGTGTTGAGGTTGATTGATTGATGCATTATTTGTAAATCACCACTGGGTATTATAGAATTAGTCAACAAAATTTGTTATTTAATAACATTACATAATACATATTATATAATTTCAACAGCAGTGTTGAGTTCTTGACTTAAGTGCTTTATTCCAAGATTGTTGGAATCAAAATAATCTGTTAGGTATTTTTTCAAGGATAATCAATTCCATATACCCTTGCTGAGGTACGTAATCACCGCTACTGGTCCAAATCCAGTATAGTCATTCGGCCTATTTTTTGTGCACTGGCACCACTCTCGAAAATTCCAAGCAGTCCGGGAAAACACCCGATGTGAGGCAGAGGTTGACGATGTAGGTAAATGTTTCCAGTATCTCGGCGGCATTAGCCTTCAGTATCCTCGAATTCATGCGATAATGGTCTTGAGAGGAACTGGTCTTCATGGAGATCATGGAGGCATCCATACTATAAAACGCTGCAAATTTTATACACAAGGGTTTATTCTTGGGTATGAGATGATGGTTGCCTCTTCAAAAGTACATGCTGAAGAGATGTTTCTCAAACAATCAGAGAGAATACAGAGAACCTCGCAATTAGCTAGTTTCGTAGCGACTAAGACGTAGGTACCTACACGTTAATTAGTTGAAGAAGTTCGGAAATCGGGCTATTATATCCTCATGTTTGGTAAGTGCACCGTTCGTCTCGATCGTCCATGAAGGTTTTGTAATCCATTTCCTATTACTTTAGGGATCAATGTTCACAAACATCCGAAATTTTCCATCGTAACTTTCATTTTTCGATTTTCCTTTCCCTAAATCGCTCAAATAACGCACTTGTCTTTCCAAATTGACGCGATTCTTTTACAGGTTCGGTGGGCGCAGCCTCCAGTCACTGATAGAAGGCGGGATTCTCCTTCCGCACGCCACGAGCTGCACCTGTTCTGCGTGTTGTGACGACGATCGAGCGGTAAGCTGACGATTTCCCGATTTACTCAATAACACAATTGGCTCGACGTGAAATTGACCGACCACAAGTATTCGAATTGGGGAAAAGTGGGTCAACTTGTGGGACATCGACTGAGGGGTTGATATGTCGTTCGTTGTGTTTTCAGTTATCACCTACGCAGGAAAATAAATTATATCCAGTCCAAAAATCTATCTAATGTAGTCCTAAATGGGCGAAAAAGGCTTGTCCTCATAGCAGGAGGCTCAAATAGGAACTAAATTTCATCGCCTACTACATATAAGGGGAGTCACAAATCAAGTTCTGAAATGAAAGAAGCCCCTTGTTCAGATATTTTGCCATGCCAAGGCCAAGCTCTAAGTGGCAGCATTCATAATGCTGTCCGCATGTTCTCCAAGGGCCCCAGCTCCATGTCAATGTATTGCTCCAAGTCTGGCATGATTACATTATATTATATTAAAACTGGAGAGGGTATGGAAGTGGGTTCCGCAGGGCACCCCGCACCTAGTCCTGTAGACCCATTGTGCTGCCCCTTGGAGGCACTATGGTAGGAGTTCTCTGCCCTTGAAGAGGTTCAATAGTCCTCCTCCCAGGTCCTGTTGCGCTGCTGATGCGGGGTCGAGTATGTTGAAGCAGGGGGCACTGGCTTTACTGTTTCCACTTACTCACCTCATAAACTCCTCTATTGAAGCGGGGATCTTTCCCTCAGTTCTCAAAGTTGCAGAGGTCATCCCATTTTTCAAAAAGGGTAAACGGGATGTGTTGTCCAATCACAGACCGATCTCTAAGCTCCCTGTATTATCAAAAGTCTTTGAAAAGTCGCTTAAATTCGATATTAATGTATATTTTGAAACTAATGACCTATTCAGTAAAGATCAATTTGGTTTTCGTCATGGCAGGTCTACAAAAGACGCCATAGAAAAACTAACCGACTTCGTGGCACGAGCATTTGAAGACGGAGAATATTCTTCTGCCACATTTATTGACGTCGCAAAATGCTTCGATTGTATCTCCCACTCGCTTCTCGTTGATAAACTCCTTAAATACAATTTCTCCGACAGTGCCCGCTCCATGGTTTCCAGCTACCTTTCGGGTAGATCCCAGGCAGTCCGTCATAATGATGAATTATCTTGTTTCTTGCCTGTGGAGTATGGGGTACCACAGGGTTCCGTTCTGGGACCTATATTATTCCTGATTTTTATAAATGACCTGCCCCAATGCACTGATTCACAAACATTGCTGTTTGCGGATGATACTTCTGTTATCATAAAAGGTCCTACTCTCGCCTCACTCCACGTTTCCGAACTTTCAGCGCTTCAGGTGGTCTCCGACTGGTTCGCAATGAACAAGCTGTCGATGAACGCTGATAAGACCAACATTATGAGGTTTGGGTTGAGAGATCTGTCCAATGTCAGCAATAACCTGGAGGAAGTTAGATTCCTGGGGGTGATGCTTGACCCCAAACTAAGTTGGACGGCCCACTGTTCCAGGCTGGAGTCAGCCCTGAACGGTTACACATTTCTGCTGAGGCGCCTGAATGAGCGTCTCTCGAGGCGTGCCGTTTTGGCTGCCTTCCATGCTTGTTTCCAGTCACGGGCTGTATATGCCATCATCTGCTGGGGACACTCACCTGCCTCCACTAAAATCTTCGCCTGCCAAAGAAAAGCCGTGCGAGTTGTGGCGGGTTTGGGTTACCGGGAAGATTGTAGACAAGCCTACAAAGACCTCGGAATTTTAACTATCCCCGCCGCATTCATCTTTGAATGCGTATGCCATATGAGAAGAAATTTGGATAAGTTCCGAGCACCGGATCATGGTTATCCTACCCGAAATAGGCATAACCTCATTCTTCCATATCTCAGGCTAACAAAAACGCGCAGCGGAACCTCATGGTGGGGCATAAAATTTTATAATGCTCTTCCATTTGACGCACGAGGTGCTCCGGTCGATCTACTTGGGTCTCGGTTAAAGAGATACCTTCTAAATCTTGCTCCCTACAATTTCGAGGAATTTTTATCTGATGTTGTCAATGGGTACCCGTCAGCTTAGTCCTACCTATTGCTTATATATTTGAAATAATTTATCGGGGGTTTTTTTTTTATGTGGTTCCCTATTAACTGGTTGTTTTTTACTGTTGCTATGTTTTTTATCTACATGTTTTACGCTGACTATTGTCTATAATCATTGTGTTTTTGGACAAATAAATGTTGAGTTGAGTTGAGTTGAGTTGGGGTTCTTTCCCTTCTCTGGCTGTGCGTCTGATCTCTGCCACTGGCCAACAACCTCACGGAAAACCGCCCCCGTGATACCTAGACAGGGTTCAGGCTTATTATGTCCTCGCTGGACTCCTGTCTGGCCAGGGCGTTTGCTGTTATGACGGACGCGATCGTACAGGAGTAACCGATACGAACGTTTTCCCAATTCAATCGCGTCTCGCTCGCTGCCTTTGCTCAAATCGATTACCGTCCTGGATTGTCCAGGATCAGTGGTTGGAAGCTTACATTTTGAGTCTCATCAATTTATTGTTAAACGTCGATTCCTGACTTCGGACGGATTTTTGATCTAAATTAACGTTCTTCACTTCACAGGTTGGACCAGTGCGTTTATTTATTCCTTACAAGAGGAAAAGGAAGAGGGAGCACGATGAGCTTAGAAAACTAAGGCGTGGGGATGGAAATTCGTCTGATGGAGGAGACAGTGACTCTAATGGTAAGCTGCGGAATCACATTAATTTTGACATAACCATAAGTCAGTGCTAATATCTATACCACTAATTCAGACGTTCTCTGTATGTGGGTGATTCTACGGGATTCTACGAAAAGTCCCCTTTTTCAGTCCACACCCAGTGTCCTTATCATTAATCAAGAAAACTATTTTTTTCTCGCTAAATAAGGGGAGGAACAGTCTCTTTGCAGCCTGTTACCGCCAATTAACTGTGTGATGGTAATTACCTGGCGATCGATCAACTGAGCCGTAGCGCCAAAGACGCGTTCGGCGGAAGAGCAAAGTGAAACTTGTGGAAATTTAAGGTCTCCAGCACCCAGGGGCACACAAATAGGGCGGTTGAACTCGTGGAGGAGTTCACCTGCAAGAATAATTAAATAATAGGACGGGTCTCCGGACCCGTCGCCGTTGCTTACTTACCTTTGCTGACAGATAGAACGTCCGCAGGGCAGCTCAGATGGAGACCTAGGTGGATCTTTAAACTTGTCGAATTTTCTGATTGTGGAATAAATTGTTATTGGCTAAACCCTTCAAGCCAGCTGAAATTATATGAAATTGATCGACCTTTTATGAGCGAGAAATTTCCTTTTCCCAAGAATTAGGATCGAGTGAGAAGATGTGATTAAACAATTGTCTTGTAATCGACGAAATGAGTCTTTTAGACTAACAGTACATGAACGGGCCAACTGGCCAACACAATTTAAAGGGGATTTTCCCCAGAGTGAACTGATTGCAAATTCAGAGTGCTGAGCACTTGACTAATGGCGTAAAAAGCCGGTTTTGTGAATTAATAAAATTGTATCTTGATGGCGAGAAGAAGATCGTTGACGGAGACGTGATGATCTCGAATCGGTGTTCACAGGGGGAGTTTAGGGAATTAGGAAAATAGCGCTTTTTACGACCTGTTTTGGTGGCGTCGTGTGAGAAGTGTCGTACCGGCTGGTTTTGGCGTCGTTGGCGGCGATCCAAAGGGGGTGAGGATCGACCAGTCGTCTGGTATGGATACCAGGCTTGATGGCAACCAAATTGGCGATGCTTATGACCAAGTGGTGCTGGTGAGGGCCCTCTTCGGGACAACGTCTGATTCTGGTGGACGTTGGCTCAAGACTGACTTGAACGTTGAGGACAGATTTCCCATCTGTCTAGTAATTAAAAATGGCGATGTGGAGCGCCACGGTCGTGTAGGGCGGTAGAAAGGGGTCAATTTGAGGGGGGTGAATAGGAAGGGAAGAAATGCGGGGGTGTCGACCCCCTGTCGCGCACTTCTGGCACATTATTTCACTGTAACTTTTTTGTCCCTTTAAAAATCATAAATTATTTTCCTACTGACAAAATAATACAAGTGTTAACGCGAGATGCGTTAACACAGCCCCTACAATTAGTTGTGAATTCGCCCAACCACACACACACCACATAGGATGTAGCAATGAAGTCAATTTGTTGTATCATCTGGCTTGTCCCACCCTGGGATTCTTCAACCTCCAGCACTCATCTCATTTCCATGTAAGCTCCTTTCCACTGATGAAACCTAACAAACCCCCCTCCTTTAGCCCCGCGATGGCCTTTTTAGTTCTGCTGGGCATCGCGGGTTTGTGCGATCGGGCTGAAAACCGTGTGGGTACAACAGTTGTACTAGAAGTACAGTTACTAGAAGAAGTAGTTCCAAGACTTGTTTCATGGGAACCGGCTTGCACGTTCTCAGGTTGTTATGGAAGAAAAGGCCGGAGGTTGGTAGCCACATACGGCCTGAGACCTAAACCTGAAGTACGAATGTTTCTTATGGTATAATATCAATTCTTACCAATAAATATATGTAGAATTAGATTAGATTGTGCTAACATCGTCGTGAGTGCCCAATTTACACACCGCATAGCCTGGTGTAAGTTACCAACGTCTGTAGCAATTGTTCCATATTTCCTATAAAATTAACATTCGTTTGTCACCCCTAGGAAAGACGAGGACTGCTCAAAAACTCTACTTGTACATAAATTGGGCACTCACGACGAACACTACAATCCAATCAGATTCGACAAAAAGTGACACTTGGTCAGTTTTCCGATAATTTGCCTTCTCGATGTAAAACTGTCGACCTTTTGAGGGAAAAAATATGAAAAGTGAGAATTTGTGGGTAATTTCGTAGGAAAAATGGGAAAACAATATTTACCTGAAGGAAAAGTTTCATTTTTAGTGACCAAGTGGCAATCGAACATTTTTACTTGGAGATTCTGGATCCTGGAAAAAATCATCAAGTGCCACATAGTCAGTTTTATTTTATGCCTCTGTTCATGTTTTCCTTTTTCAAGAAAAATAATTTTTCTTGAAAAAGGAAAAGATGGTCAATTATTGACCAAGTGACTCTTCTAGATGCTTCACCTACCCAAATCGCTTCAGGTTGAATAATTCTTGACCACATGGTTTCACTCCACCCGTTATAGTTCAGACAACTGAGTTTCATAGTGACCAAGTGACAAGGAGAAGGATCTCCTTAAACTTTGTACCACTGGCGCCATTCCTTCTCATTTTCATCAGTGGTACTCCAACCTCCCCTCATAGGAGAAAAGGGGCCCAGAAAAACTACCAGAACCTTCGTATTCAGAAGAACAAAACTCGAAGGAGTGACGTGTTCCAATTTTGGTTCATTATTCTTGGAATAATACACCTTTGTAATCGCGACGGAGGTCGAAAATTCTGATCGGCCTCAATATTTGACATTATCCGTTTCAAAATGTCTAGATTCCAAAACAAAAACAAAAAAAATCTGGAGATTTTGAAAATGTATATTTTATTTTAAAATTTTCATTGTAAATCAAGAAAATTAAGTACAAATTAAGATTTTAATGGTTTATTCCCCGTTTTTATTGAAATGACCTTTTACGAAATCAAGGGTGATAATATTCAGGAAAAATTACCAAGTGCAATGCCATATCCCTTTTGCTCACTGCTCTCGTAATTTTAAGTAGCTAATAATTTCTTTGTTCCTAACTCAAAGTTCTAACCAAAGTTTGTTGTGAAACTTATAATTAGGTAAAAATAAAGATTTTAATAGTTTATTCCTTATTTTTATTGAAATGCCCACGTACGAAATCAAGGGTGAAATATTCAGGAAAAATTGACCAAGTGCAATTTAACTGGTCTGACAACGCTCACATTCGAAAAAGTCACCTAACTCGACCCTTAAGCCAAAACTCTCTGACTAACCCCTCCCTTAGCCCATTTTTAGCCCCACGGGTTTGGGCGATTGGGCTGAAAACCTTGCGGGCATAAATGGTAAAACGAGTATTTTGTCAAAGTTTCAGATTAAAAAAAAAAAAATCCTACTGCCCAAAACGGCCCAGATGGCCTACGGCGGACGGTCATTTCGTTTTTGGAATCCTCTTGAAACGGATAATGTCAAATTTTGAAACCGATTAGAATTTTCGACCTCCGTCGCGATTACATAGGTGTATAATTCCAAGAATAATAAACCAAAATTGAACTGATGTTTATCGCTTATACCGGGGATCATTGGCTCCCCCCCCCCCCCCCCACCCACCCTAACACCTCTGAAAATACCGCAGTGAGTCATTATTAAATTTTTTCCGTGCAGGTGATACGGACATGTCTCAGAACAATGTGTCTACCAACACTGTGGGCACTTCTACCCCACAGCAGATCGCTCCAGTTTCTATTGAAGAGCCCATTGAAGTGAACATGCCCGACACTCTCAATAGGCTAGACAAGGTATGTATGTGTAACAACTTTTTATGTGATCCAACTTCACTATAGGCTAATTGTTCGTATGTAATTGTAATGCTAATGACTATGTACTGTGTCTTGTTAGGGCTGTTGATGAGCTTATTTGCTCAAATCCAGTCCCGACGCTACAATTGTTGGTACTGCAACAGCAGAGGAGTAATTTCTCTCCCTAATCTCCAACTTAATATTATTCATGCATCGATGCATTCGCGCGAAACGGAATTCGTCGTGATTTTTAGAAGAGGTGCTTATTTTTTTATCTTGTCGGTTTTAGATGGCCAGCAAGTTGGTTAAAATGGTTTTCCAACTGAGGAAAGATGTGGACGACGTGAAAGCCCAGTGGAAAGCGGATCGGGATCTCATGAAAGTTGAGCACAAGAGGGACAAAGAACAAGCAGTTTTGACAGCTCGGGTCGAAGCCCAGGTGGCCTGTTCCAGGTGAGTGGACCATACTTGAGGTTGACTTGGCGTCAGAATAAGGAATGGACGTGCTTCGAGGTGTTTTTGGTTTATTATTCTTGGAATAATACACCTATGTAATCATGACCGAGGTGGAAAATTCTGATTGGCGTCAAAATTTGACAGACTGTAACCGAAATGTGCTCCAAAAGTTCAATAGCCAGACGAAATATCCCCGGATTTTTTGGAGGGAATTTTGTTAGCGGGCGAAATGAGCCACGGATTTTTTTTTTTTTTTGAGAATATTCTGGTAGCGGCCGAAATGAACCCTGGTTTGAAAATTAGATTGAAATTTGTCACGAGGACGAAATGATCCTCACTTTCGAATAAATGTATTTGGGTATCCCTCTTTAGTTACCCCCTTCGGCCAGCCACTCTCGGTTTCACCCCCACAAAATATTTAATATGTTGCTGGATACTGGAGCCTCCATTTCCGCAATAAACTTTTCCTTCTTCAATGGGTCCTATCGAAGACAATAATCCGAATTATTCGGAGCACTCTCACTTGAAGTAGGGAACGGAGAACTGGTAACAGTCAGATTCACTGTCACCGATCCCATCTCTTTGGGGTCACATCGTTGGAGCCACACCTTTTACCACCTGCATCAACTCCCCCACTAGTAAGTTGTGCTGCTCCAAATTGTTCTATCTACTCCTAGTAGTACGTTGTAGAAAGTTACACCGAATCTAGTCACGCGTTTGGGAAGGGTGGGAGGGGGAAGACGAAAAAATTCTGTTTTTTTTTTCTTCAGTTTTTTGCCCCAATCTCGAAAACGGTCATCCCTACCGAAAACTTCACCGTATACTAAAATAAAGAACACGAAATTCTCTACACCTTTGATTATATACATTGTACACGGATTCCAATCCGTTTTCGAAATACAGCTCTTCACAAATCGGCCGTTTTCGCTAGAAAATGCAGTTTTGCAGTTTCGTCTTTCACAGCCAATATCTCGGTTTTGATGCGTTCTCAGCTCCTCCCGCCCTACCACCCACTTTTTGGTTGATAGCAAATCTAATTAGCCTTCATTTGAGCACTAGTGGAACTCTTTAAGTCAAATAGGAAATGAGAAAAAGAATTCAAACCAAAACAAGAAACGCCCAGTCGGAAAGCGTTTTTCAGAACGTTTTCGGTTTGTGAGGTAGCCGGGATTGACGGTCTTGTTTTGTCAAGATTTTGTTTTGTCAACCCGGTGCCCACCGTTAAATTTGGCAGCTAGATTGTTTTTAGTTTGCGACCGGGAGGATCTTTTATGTGCTGCCGATCCTCCTTTTACCCAGTCCCCAGGTCCCTCCTTCAAATCCCTTGATGGAATCGGGTTAACTAGAAACACAGTATTTCAATATACCTTTTATGTTGACTGAAGATTTGATCAACCTAATCTCTCCACCAAGTAAAGGATTTGCCCTAACCGACGACCGGACGCGATCGCGAGCCTGTCGGAGGCAAATTCGGGATTTTTCAGAAAAGTGATTGGTAGGATCTGACCTGAGTGTTTGCGACGTGGGTGGCCGGCACCGAAGGTCCTTGGCTAGGTAACCATCGGGAGCAGTGGAACGTGTTTCTTGATCAACGGCTAGTCCGCGACTCCTCCCGAGGTCCGTTTGCGTATCTCCCTCCTGCCTCAGCCCCAACTGCTGAATCAGCGTCTCCCGCTGTCTTTGATTTGCCGTGTGAAGTGGATTTTCCCTTGGTTTAAAAACCACTTCTATCATCTCCCCCGCCTTCGGAAAAGGAGCGTCTCCGGCGCTTGATCTGTGATGGTTGACGTTCTTCTTGGAGTGAGTGTCTCTTGGAGTTGATTGCAGTGGAGTTTATTTCATTGCGGCTATGGTTGTTTTTGTTTTGGAGGTCGACTTTCCTTTCTGTTGGTGTATTTGCTTTTGTTGTTTGTTGTAGCTTCTGTCGTGTTGCTAGTCGCTTCGATTTTTCTGTTTGCTGATGGTCAGTTTCTTCTTCTTTTGGTTTTGTGGATTTCTGGTTTTCACTTTTGTGGGTCTCTGGGTTTTTCTTTTCACTTTGGTTTACGCGTTCACGCGATGAGTTGAAATCCTACCTAATAAGTTGTGGAGAGTTTATTTTTAATACATAATTTCCTATGTGGAGAGTCCCTAGTGCTTGTTCAAGTTTTGCAAATTGAAATGTTTTTTACGCAATTAGTTTCATTGAGTCTATCTTTTAGTTACATGTCATTTCATTTTTCCTTACTGTTAGTTGTACATTGATCTTATTTGAGATTTCATTTGACTTTCTTGCTTAATGCATTACCATTAAAATGTTGCAATATCTTAAAACGTTTCAATAATTACTTTTCTTTATATCCTTCTTTCCTTCTTTTCTCTACCATAGGAAAAATTTTCTTGTCACTTAATTATTACTGTTACAATGCTAAATTATTTCAACCTGTTCTGTGTATTGAATGATCCTTTGTTGAACATTATTCCACTGTGTTAAATTTCAACCTTTGTTGTGTTCAAATTAAGTTTATCGACGTGTTTGAGTATGCTTGTGTTATTGGTATTCATGTAAGTGAGTGAGTTGTGAGTGTTTGTATATTGCCATTAGAGGTTGGACGTAACTCATTAATGGTCGAGTTTATTGGATTAGCGCGCTTTAATCCGACAAATCAATCCATAATGTCAAAGGCCTTTCCATCTATGGACTTTGTTGTGAGCTATTGTGCTATTCTGTTCTGAATGTATTCTAGTAATAATTGCTGTTATTACTGTTGGTGGCATTGTTTAAATGATGGGTGTGATGATGTTCAATTGTTCCTATGATCCATTGAACAATAATTGTACTATTTAAGTACCTAATTAGTAATTATTACTATTTAAGTTCAAATTTCCAATTTAATGATCTAAATTTGCCTAGACTAATGCTTCATCAATTTTATCATTATGATTTACTATTATTATTACTATTTTTATTTTTTTATTTTTTTTTTTTTTATTTGTCCTTATCCCATATCTTATTGTATTAATATTAACATTGCTATTGTTATGTTTATTTTTCATCCATTCATTTCTTTTTCGTTTTTTCCTCAACTTATTTACTACGTTTTATTCTCTAAGTTTGCTCTTACTTTAGTTGCTTATTATTAGTGTTCCCTTTTCAAGTTAATTAATTTAACTCATTCTCTTTTCAACATACCTAATTAATTTACTTATTCTTTTTTTTCTTTATTTTTACTCGTCATTTTCAGTTCTTGTAATTTTTATTTAACTATTTATTAACTTATACATTACCACTTTTTCTATCGTTTTATTTATGCCTTTTATTTCTTATTTGTTTATTTTTTATTCACCTATTTATTTATTTTTTATTTTTTTATTTTTTTTTTTTTTTCATTTCCTTATTCTTATCTTTATAAGTTGTTACAGTTTATTGATTTACTCTTATCTATGAATAGTCTCTTAATATGAAAGGAAATTTATTTTCTTCCTTGTCAATGCCCTTTTCTTTTTCATCTTTGCTTTTTTTTTTTTTTTTTTAATTATTATTTCTCTGTACCTATTCTATTATTTTTCTTTGCTTTTCTTTATTTATTCTTATCTTTATGTTCCATTCTTTTCAATGACTTATTTTCATTCATTACCTTTTTTTTTCTTCTCTTTAGTTTTCCCTTGCTTTGTCTTCAATATTCATTTTTCCTCATATTTTCTTCAATATTTGCATTCCTTTCAATATGCCTTCGATTTTTCCTTTTCTTTATTTATTCTTTATTCTTATTCATTTTTATTCCTTTGTCTTCATTTTTATCTTTTCTTTATTTATTCATTTTTCTTTATGAGCTTATTCCTTCATTATCATCTTTTCTTCATTTTTCTTCTAATTTTTATTCCATGTTTTCATTCTGTCTTTTTTATTTCTTCATTTCTTTCCTTCTTTTATATTTTCTTCACTGTGCTCGTTTCTTGATATTTCCTCTGATACCTCTTCAATGTTTTCTTTTCTTTTCTTATATTTCTTCTACATTCTCTTTTTTTTTTTTTTTTTTTTTTTTCTTCTTTTCAATTCATATTGTTTCTTCTAAGCCAGTTTATTTGGCAGTTTGTTTCTTTCTTTATGTTTTATTATTACCTATTTATTCTCTTCGTTTGTTTCTTTGTTTAGAAGCCTTTATTTATTCCATTTTCGTCGTTGACAGAATCTGCTGCGCGTTTGTGTTGTTTCACTTCTTTAATTTTAATTTTTTTTTGTCGATGTGCACAATTTAATTTGAATGTCCTATTGAGTCTAGCTGATGGTTCTACGGTCCAGCCGTTGCGCTACTTGAGGCCTACTTTCACACAAACGTTCCATCAGTCAGATCAATAATGTTTTGTACGTCTTGCCAAAATGTAGTCTGTTTTTCCATTGGTTCTCAAATTCTGTCTGCTCTCATTTGTCTTCTTTCATAATATGGCTTCATCTCTGATACATGAACTGCTATGTCTTGTTGTCTTCCTGCGCGTATCTTTTTTACCTTATATGTATCATTTCCTATTACTTTAATTATACGAAGAGGTCCTATCCAAATATTCTGAAATTTCTCAGGAATTCCTTTCTTGTATTAATGCTTTTTTATCATCACTTTATCACCTTCTTTGAACTTTAATTCCCTTCGTTTTTTATCGAATTGCTTCTTACTAGCATCATGGGCATTTTTGTGGGTCTGTTGCAACTGTTTCCACATCTTCTGTAATTGTGATATTCTTCTTGATTCATCTTGTGGTGTTTGTATTCCAATTCCATCTAGTGTCCTGTTCTGTCTTCCGAACATGAGGTAAAATGCTGTGTGGTTGGTCGTTTTTGAAATGATATTGTTTAATGCTGTTTGTGCTTCTGGGAGTAGTGATTCCCAATCTCCTTCATTTTCTTCAATGTACTGTCTGATGTATTTAATTACTTCAGCATTTTTTCTTTCTACTAATCCGTTTGATGCGGGATGATAAAAGCTGCTCTTTTTATGTTTTATTTGCATTTCATTCATAAATGTTGAGAATGCTTCTGATTTAAATGCTGGGCCGTTGTCACTGCTAATTTCTTTTGGAATACCCATAAATGAGAAATAGTTTCTTAATGCTTTTATTGTTTCTTCTGTGGATGCACTATCTGTTGGGTACAGTGCTACATACCTTGTCGTGAGGTCTGCTATTACGAGGATGTGTTTTCTTCCTTTGTTCCCTGCTGGGTATGGTCCCAAATAATCTATTTCTAACCATTCGCATGGCGATAGTGGTGGTTCCATTCTGTTCAATTTCCCCGGTACTTTAGTAGTAGACCGTTTGTTCTTTTGGCAGTTCTCACATGATTTTACATACATTTCCGCGTCTTTGGATAAACTTTCCCAGTGGTATTTTTCTTTTAGTTGTTTTATAGTGATATATGTTCCTGGATGTCCCGCTATTGATGAGCCATGTGTGGCTTTCAGTATTCCTTCTCTCCTGACATGAGGGATGTATAAGAGCTGTTTCTTTCCTTTAGGTGATAAGAATTTGTACCAAAGTATTTGTTGGTCATCCAATAAATATCTTCTTGACTGCCTTGTAATTAATCGAGATGTAGATTGTCCTTTTAGGGCTTTGCACATTTCTTGATAGTACGGATCATTCTTGAGGTCTTCCATAAATTTCATATCTGTTTGTTCTGTTGTAGAATTATTTACTGTCACGGCGTTTATTAGATCATCTCTCTGTAGGCTTGAGTATATTGGTTCTAATTCATTTTCATTCAATTCCATACCTGTTGGACATCTGCTTATTAGATCTGCTAAATTGTTCTTTTTTCCACTTATATGTTTAATGTTTAGTTGGAAATCTTCTAGTTTGACCAGCCATCTGAGAAGTCTGGCATTCTTGTCTCGAAATGTTTTTAAATCTGTTAATGAAAGGTGATCTGTTATCACTGTGATTGGCTTTAGGTGTATGTATGGTCGCCATTCATTTATAGCTGCAACGAGTCCCATCAGTTCGAGTTCTGATGCACTATAACAAGATTGAGTCTTGCTCAACTTGCGAGAGAAGTATTCGATGACGTGGAGTCGGTTATCTTCTTGTTTTTGGCATAAAATTGCTCCACTTCCTTTTGTGGATGTGTCAACGATTAAAATTGTCTCTCTGTCTTCCCTGAATGGTACTAGTATTGGGGCAGATGTGAGGAGCTGTTTTAGTCTCTCGAAACTTTTCTGATGTTCTGGTCCCCATTTGATGTTGCTGTATTTTCCTCGTTTGGCACCTTTTGTGAGATCTGTCAGTGGTGAGATTTCGTTTGCAAATTGCCTAATGTGTCTTCTGAAAAATTGGAATGCGCCGATAACTGATCTAAGTTCTTTTAGATTTTTAGGCGTTTCTAATGCAGTTATGGCTGATAGTTTGGATTCGTCAATCCTGATTCCATGTTTCCCAACTTTTCTTCCAAGTAGCGGGATTTCGTCATATAGGAATTTGCATTTTTCTATTTTCAGTTTGAATTGATGTTTACGAAATCTTAGTAGTGCCTGTTCTAAATTATTGCATGCGTCTGCAAATGTGTCTGCGAAAGATGTTATGTCGTCGGCGTATACTGTTACTGATTTGTCTATCATTCCTCTCATTGCGTATTCGGTTGCTCGTGCAAATGCTGCTGGGCTGCATTTCAGTCCCTGGCTGAGTGTTTTAAACTCCCACAGAGTGTTGTAAGGTCCTTCGAATGCTGTGTATTTCTGACTTTCTTTCGTTATTGGAATTTGATGGAAGGCATTTTTGAGATCGAAACTTGTGAGGTACTGTTTTCCTGCTAGTGTTCTGTGGATCTCGTCCACACTATTGAGTGCTATTGCTGGAACCTCTATTAACTGATTAACTTTTCTGTAGTCAATCAATAGTCTCATTTCTTCGGTGTTCTTTTTTCTTATGAGAAATGCTGGTGCTCTATATTCACTGTTTGATTCCACTACGATACCTGCTTCTTTTAATTTCATAATTTCGTCATGGAGCCTTTCTTTTTCTTTGTTAGACCTTCTGTAATTTCTTGCAACTTGTGGCACATCTTTCGTTATTGAAATTTTGAATTTTGGTACCTGAGCGATACTTATGTCTGATTCGTGTTGAGCGAACACATCTTGATATCTCTTCAATATCTCTACAATTTTGTTATGTTGTTCTGTTGTGAGCTTTGGATTGATGTCTACTGGGGTTGATTTAGGAGTCAGCAATCTTTCTTTTCCTGAGTCGTTATCCGGATTGATTTTGTCTTGGTGGGTCTTGCTCACTTGATCCATTCTACTTTCTTGTTTGTTTACATAACTTCGTTGTTGTTGTTGTTGTTGTTTTGGCTTCCATTGCTTTCCTGTTGTCATAGCCTTTAGTGTTTGTTGTGGGATTACTTTCTTGATTGTTATTCCGTTAACTAATCTTTGATTTCCGTTCTTTGGTCGTAAATATTGATAGTGTCCAGTAGTCGAGTTTCCTTCTTATAACAAATGAATGGTCTTTCTGGTTTGCCTGTTTTTGAATTTGTAGAAATATGCGTAGTTTTTATCTTCATGAAATATTATCAAATTTACTCCTGCTTGCTGTGCAACTGCTGCGATTGCATCGTCAACCCAATGTGTTCCTGGGCTAATGTTATCAAATGTAAGCTTTCTTTAAATTTTATCTATGTCTACTTTTATTTGTTCATGTTCTAATCCTTTCTTTAATGCCAATATGCCACAATGGCCGTTTCTTTTCACGTCAATTTTATCGTAGGCTGGTATTCTTATGGTTTCTTTTGAATTTGATCTGAGTGCCATTGGTAGCGTCAACGTGTTTTCATTCATATGATTTTTAGATGCCATGTAGATTTTAAATTTTGTTTTCTCATTTGGTTTTTGCATTATTAGCTCCTGTGTTTTGTAGCATAAAATTGCTTCTCTTTTTATCATGAAATCTGATCCCAAAATTGCATATTTACTGTCTTTAATGTTGACCACGTAAAATTCATGTTCTTGAGTTATTTTTGAACCTTCAATGTTGAAATTTAAAGTAATTTTTCCTAGAACATCGACTGAGTTTTCTCCAAATGCTTGGAGGTCTGATTTTGTTGATTTATACGTTCCATTGATTTCTTTAATAAACCAATAAGAGATTACGCTTACTGATGCTCCTGAGTCCAAAAGACATTCTATTTTTGTGTTTTTTATTATTAGATTGACACATGGTTGATTAATTCCTATCTTGTAAACGACTGATGATCCTCTTGTCTTTGATTTTTCTTCAGATAACAATTCCGATTGTTCCTTTTGATCGTTTTGCCTACTTGCTTCAACTGTTGGTAATCTTGGGGTTTCCATACGGTGGCTGGTTTGCTGGTTGTAGTCGATGCATGGGTTTCCGTTGTATTGTTGATTGTAGCTGTAGTTATTGTTGTAGTACACTTGATGTCCATTAAACGGCTTTGCAAATTTTGTGAATTCATTGTAGCGGTTTTCATAGCGATAGTTGTTCCTAAATCTGTAGCTACCTCTGAAGCTATTTTGGTATCCTCTTGTATTTCTTTGATATGTTCTGGAGCTATTTTGATATCCTCTCGTATTTCTTTGATATGATCTGTAGTTATTTTGATATCCTCTCGTATTTCTTTGATATGTTCTGTAGTGTTTGTAATTCTTTGTATCTGATTTGAACCTATATTGCTTTTCATTTCTCTGATATCCGTAGTGTTGAAGGCTTGACCGATCTGTTTTGGCTTGCAATTCTTCTATCTTCTCTCTTAGAGTTTTTAATTGTTCTTCTTGCTGTGCTTTTTCTTCCATTTTTCTTTCTTCTTCCTCGCGTTTCTTGATGATGTACCTACTCACTTCTACACGGTCTAGAACTTTCGTAAGGTCTTGGAAGTTGCTCTGGCACGCCTGAGCTCCCATCATTTTTAAATATTCTGGCGTTACGGAACTAAGAATCAAGTGTCTTATTTCTGCTTCTGATGTGATTTCAACTTGGTGGCATTTCTCAAGCTGTCTGTGTACAAATTCATGTGCACTATCCTGTTCTGTCATTTTACAGGAGTACAGTTCGGTTATTTTTCTCACCTTAGCTACTGGGTCTGTGAATCGATGAATAAATCTGTTTTTCAGTTCTGTCCAACTTTGTGGCTTATCTTCTTTGCTGTCTATCATTTCAAAAAAATTGAGTGCAGTGGAACGTAGATATAAAGGTAAATAATTGAGCTTTGTTTCCGATGACCATTGTAAAACTTTCCCTACTCGATCGAAGTGTTGCAAATATTCTGTCACGTTTTCTTCAGGGTTTCCATGAAATTCTCTAGAAGTAAGTTTTGGGATTATCCCACGGGATTCTGTGAGTTTTGTTTGTAGTTCCTCTATTTTATTTTTTAAAGCTATTATTTCTTTTTCTTTTTCTCTTAACTCAGCATCATTGTTCATTGGGGTTGGTTTTGAGGCTTGTTCTTGCTCTTCCTCGGTCTGTGGTTCTTTCTTCAATGCTAATATAGTATTTTCCAAATTACGTTTTTCTCTTTGAACCTGAATCAGCTGTTCTTGAACGGAGTGTAAAGTTTTCAATTGTATTAATAGTTCCGAGCATCTTGAGTTTGAGGATGATAGTTTCTGTTGTAATTCCTGCTCTTTGGCTTCAGCCAATCTATCCTGCTCTCCTATGCACTCTTGCAACTGTTCATAGAGGCTTTCCGTTCTGTTCGATTTTTCTTTGAGTTGGATGATCTCCTGTTCCAGGTGTTTATTCTTTTCCTCATTGTGCACCAATTGTGCCTGTGTGTGATTCCATAGTTGCAATGTTCTGCAACAACTGTTTAAGAGACCTGTCGCACTGGCCGGTGTAACCAGTCGGCAAACATTCTCTAGTTCGATTTTTAATTCTAGGGCTTGGGGCCGTATTCAGAAACGCTCCTTTAACGGCTCCTAAGGGGGTTCCTAATCTAAGGAGGTGACGAGTCCTAAGGGAGTGACCTTGACAAATTGCGTTTCAAAGACCTTCCTAAACTTAGGGCTTCCTTAAGAAAGGATTCCCTAAGGTTAGGACGCCTCTAAGGTCGGCGCTTCTCTTAGGAAACTCCTAAACGTAAGTTTTGACTGAGATTGTCCAAATGCGAGTGGCTGTTGAGAGTGACTGTACACGCCATGATAAGATTCGGCCAATCAGGGACACGATTTCAAGCGGGAGTCATCTGTGATTACATGTTGTGATAAAAGTGCCGTGTCAGTGGCGTCTCCTCCAGTGGCGTTTCCTCTCTGTTACTCTGTGGTCTCCTCTCTGTTACTCTGTGGTGGTGCGGCATTAAATACCTACTTAAATACTCCAAATTTTCTGAGAACACAACCATCGATTCCAATCGTTGTGAAGATGGATTGCCCTAAACGTCGGCGTTCGTCGGCGTTCACGAACGCGGAGACGAGTTTCTTACTGGAGCATTAAATGCTCGTTGAGAACACTGAAAATTTTTCAATCATTCAGCAGTGTTCTCAACGACCGAAGTGGTCTAAGAGAATCACTGCTGCGAAAGGCAGGCTGTTGGCGGCAGATTGTTGAAGATTTTAACCAAGTGCCGGGGCATCCTCCAGTAAGTTCTTTACAATCATTTATCCATTTTTAATTATTGCTATCCCATTTGGACCACTGCTGATTTAAGTATACATTACTGTATTCGGTTTACAAGAATCAGGCGTCAGGGGATCATTTGGCACAAATGCTGTATTTTTTTTTTTTTTTTTTTTGTACATTTGATTTTCAGAAAACTGTTGATCAAATCAAAATTTTTTTCGACAATTACAAACAAATTCAAAAAAAAAAAAAAGAAAAGGCGGCTCATAAACGTCGTCGTCGTCGAACCGAAAAAACTCCATGGTTAGCTCGAAACTACGCGGAAATCGTCGCAAAAAAAAAAAAAAAAAAAACGGAGGAACTACCTACCTACTCGGTAATACAGGAAAATAACCTCAAAACTGCTGCTTAAGGAGCTCGTCGCTGACACCGTATCATGACAAGTCGATTTTTGGGGGTTTTGAGTTAGAGGTGGTTCCTTATGTATTTTTTCGCTCCTTAAGCCGTTAAGGAAGGTCGAACGGGACCTTAGCTAAGGAGGCCTCTTATCTATAGGAACTCCCTTAGTTAAGGACGCGCTTATCACGTTTTTCGCTTAAGGAGCGTTTTTGAAACGGAAATTCGCTAAGGGGCTCCTTAAAACGCCTCCTAAGGACTTCCTTAACGCTAAGGAGCGTCTTTGAATACGGCCCTTGATCTGCTATCTCACTTTCCAACATTTGGTCGAGAAGGCTTTCCATTGTTTTGGTTATTGAATTATTCAATTCTCAAGTTATTTTAATTTTATTTTATTTATTTTATTATTATAACTATTTATTTATATTTTATTTTGTTTTTATTTATTTATTTATTGTTTTTAATTCATTAATATAAATACCTGTATTAATACTTGTTTTAATTCACTGATTGGCTTTTAAATTTATCAAGCCATTCCATTGGGTCACAAACTTTTGATTTCATTGATTCTCCTATTTATTACTTTTATTTCGCCCATTTAACTTACTTCAAATGCCTTACCTGTTTGAATTCACTGATTTTCCTTTAAATTTATCAATTCATTCCATTTGTCCACTAACTTTCAATTTCATTGATTTACTTATTTATTACTCCTATCCATTTATTCATTGGAATTTATCAATTCACTCCTTTTGTTCGCTAACTTTCAATTTCATTGATTTAACTCATTATTATTCCTATCTAGCCCATTTAATTTACTCTACTTACCAACCTTTATTTCATTTCGATCTTTTTACTTTAAAATTATTATTATTATTTTTATTATTTTTTAATTATAATAACTATTGCTATTTTTTACTTTGTTTACGTAAGAGTGTAGAGCCTAACGATCTCTGTCGCTGATGGAATTCACTATACCTAACGTGAGGATGAAGTTCCATTTGTGAGCGTTTTCTTTGACAATCGAGCTCTAAAGTCCTACGTAATGTTGATAAAATTATTGTGGTTGTGTTGTTATGTCACGTCATTTGTTATGTCACGGTGTAGAATACGGATAATACATTTACATACGCATAAAATAAACATACAAATAAATCAAATAATGGTACATGCACAATTTTATGGATCAATGATAAGTTGCACTACGCTTTATTAATTTTTTGAATCAACGTCTCGGAATGTTCGTATTTTTCTTTCGCTCGAAAGGAGGACGGTACCGCATAATTTCCTCAAGGACGAGCTGGCTAAGCGTTTTGAATTTCCTTCCCATCAAGGAACTTGGAGGGACGGACCGAGCGACTGACGGAGTGCTCTTAGATTGATTTACTTACGATTTTATTAATTACGAGAACACAAATGAATCTACGGTTTTTTATTTATTTATGTATTGATTCTAAATTGTTGAAAAGAAGAGAATTTATTACTTTTATGTTAAATTATAAACGTTATAGGGCATGCAAAGTGATTCATAATATTTTCTTATTCGGTGAATTTATTTTAATATTTACTTTTATGGATGATTTTAGGGTTAGGGGCGGCACCAATAATTGGGAACCGAGCAAATCACACGGCAAATCAAAGACAGCCGGAGACGCTGATTCAGCAGTTGGGGCTGAGGCAGGAGGGAGACACGCAAACGGACCTCGGGAGGAGTCGCGGACTAGCCGTTGATCAAGAAACACGTTCCACTGCTCCCGATGGTTACCTAGCCAAGGACCTTCGGTGCCGGCCACCCACGTCGCAAACACTCAGGTCAGATCCTACCAATCACTTTTCTGAAAAATCCCGAATTTTCCTCCGACAGGCTCGCGATCGCGTCCGGTCGTCGGTTAGGGCAAATCCTTTACTTGGTGGAGAGATTAGGTTGATCAAATCTTCAGTCAATATAAAAGGTATATTGAAATACTGTGTTTCTCGTTAACCCGATTCCATCAAGGGATTTGAAGGAGGGACCTGGGGACTGGGTAAAAGGAGGATCGGCAGCACATAAAAGATCCTCCCGGTCGCAAACTAAAAACAATCTAGCTGCCAAATTTAACGGTGGGCGCCGGGTTGACAAAACAAAATCTTGACAAAACAAGATCGTCAATCCCGGCTACCTCACACCGAGAGGTACCGGGATCGTTACCCGGCGCCTCCACCAGGTGTGAGGTAGCCGGGATTGACGATCTTGTTTTGTCAAGATTTTGTTTTGTCAACCCGGCGCCCACCGTTAAATTTGGCAGCTAGATTGTTTTTAGTTTGCGACCGGGAGGATCTTTTATGTGCTGCCGATCCTCCTTTTACCCAGTCCCCAGGTCCCTCCTTCAAATCCCTTGATGGAATCGGGTTAACGAGAAACACAGTATTTCAATATACCTTTTATATTGACTGAAGATTTGATCAACCTAATCTCTCCACCAAGTAAAGGATTTGCCCTAACCGACGACCGGACGCGATCGCGAGCCTGTCGGAGGAAAATTCGGGATTTTTCAGAAAAGTGATTGGTAGGATCTGACCTGAGTGTTTGCGACGTGGGTGGCCGGCACCGAAGGTCCTTGGCTAGGTAACCATCGGGAGCAGTGGAACGTGTTTCTTGATCAACGGCTAGTCCGCGACTCCTCCCGAGGTCCGTTTGCGTGTCTCCCTCCTGCCTCAGCCCCAACTGCTGAATCAGCGTCTCCCGCTGTCTTTGATTTGCCATGTGAAGTGGATTTTCCCTTGGTTTAAAAACCACTTCTAACAGGTTGTATCTCAGAAATGATTCGCCCGATTCCAATTTTTTTTTTTTCTTTCTTTTTCTTCTTGTTAAAAGCTGATTTAATTTCCCCATCGCAGCTATTCTATGTGAAATTTTGATTTGAGCCTCGATAAGGAAGGGGCAGGCACGGCAAAAAATGCAAACTTTTGAAGAAAAAAACAACGTAATTTTGTACATTTTTGCCCATGACTCGGGACTGGTTTGTCCGATCTTAGTTATCTTTTTTTCTGGTGAAACCTGATTAAATAATTTAATAATACAAATGAATACAAGGTGAAACCTGATTAAATAATTTAATAATACAAACCTGATTAAATAATTTCTTAATACAAATGCAATGTACCGTCCCTTATGATATTTGTATTATAAAATTATTTTATAATACAAATATCATAAGGGACGGTACATTGCATTTGTATTAAGACAACAAAAGTGCCCTTAGTATTCTTCGGAAAAAGTGGAAACTAGACATATGACAATCTACCACCACGTTTTTCAGAACATTTTCTTCTCTCCCTCCGATACTGTTTCTCCGATCGACATTTCATTTCCCCCACGCGAAAGCTGATTACGTTTCCTTTGAGAACAGATATTAGGATTTTTCCGTAGACCTCAGGGAAAGCCCGTAAAATGCCTCCCCAAATAAGTATTCAGAGGGAAAATGCCGATTTCCCGCAAAATTTTGGAGGTGCTCTTCCAGCAGTTATAACTTTAAATGGTTAGTCCTAGCCAAAAAAAAAAAAAAATGCATAGTATGAAAGTTGTAGATCATGAAATTTTACGTTAGTTGATCATCCCAGTTTTCAGACTAGCAGATCGTAAAACATATAAAATGACTCCAAACAAGCGTTTATTCTACCAAAGTGATCACTTTTCGCTGTAACGGCTGCTATGGCGGCCGCTGCGGCAAGTAATCTGAAAACAACGATGATCACCTAGAATAAAATTTCATGATCTGCAACTTTCATCCCATGCATTTTCCTATGGTTTGGACCGTTTTCGAGATGGGTGTGAAAAACGGGAAACCCCCGGAATTTTTTCGTCTTCCCCCTCCCCCCTTCAAAACGCGTGGCTAGATTCGGTTTAACTTTCTACAACATACTACTAGGAGTAGATAGAACAATTTGGCGCTGAAAAACCTTTGTTTTTTTTTTTTTAAAGTCCGGGTTTGGCTCATTTTTGGGCTAGTTTTACCGTTTAGTAGGTACTGCTGGGCCTGGACTTCAAGAAGATAAGCTTGCTGTACGACGCCGCAACATGGTCAGACACCTTTCCCCCCTGACCATACCCCCCAATACAGAATCCCCATACCCCCATCCCCCCATAACCCCTCCATACAGAATTTTCGATGACCTACATGGCAGGCGCGACTGGTGATGACAGAACAAGGGGGTGCAGTCACGGATTCGTGATAATATTTTATGAAAATATTATTGCACCCAACACAGATAAAAAGTACCTACTATCAAGATTTGCTATAGTTCATTATTTATTTATTTATTTATTTGTTTAAAAATTCCAATTAACTATTACCAGTTTCCTTTCATTTCAAAATACACGGTTACTAGCTGCAAACCTGGTAAAGGTGAGGTTGGCTGTCCCATGTCGCAAATTTCACACTTATCACTCACGCTGAAAACTCCCTCAAGATGAAATCAATAGAGTTATCCAACAAACGCTTTATGAAATGAACAATGAAACGAACGAATAAAAAACTTATAAAGAGGGCTTAAAGGGCTTAAATGAGACAAACGCAGATCACCGAGTTCAGAAAACACTTCCCAGAAAACATGGAAGCACACAAAACCCCTGATGCCATCCCCTCAACTGCTGTAGCTTCTGGTAAAAAATACCTTTGTGGGAAAACTGAAAAAATCAGAAACCTTGGTCGATCGAAATTTTATGATTTCATACCGTGCAAAGTAATATAGCAACACCAAAAAGTTTTCAAAATATTTCAAAAGTAAGCCCCTATTTTTTCCATGATTTGGGACAGATTAGATCCTGAATAAGTCCCTCATTACAAACGAAAATTCCCTGCCCATGAACGAAGACTGCCAACACTGATTGTGGAGGTGATTTAACATCTGGTGAATGGTGAGAAGGAAGGGTGTGCGCAGTTCCCAGAACTGCCCCACATTTCGACATTTCTGCCTTCACACTTAGTTCGTTGTTCCATAAGGTCCATGCAAAAAAATCGTCTCAAGAGGGGCAGTGCTCCCGTTATCATTTTACTATCAACACAGGCTTTTCAGACGTTCCGCGAACTATGTAAGGTCTACAAGAACTTACGTAGATATTCGAGCCAAGGAGTTTTGATTCATTTTTAGGTAATACGTAGCCCCCCCCCCCCCCCCTCTTGCCCTTCTACATCGAGGGGGTGCAGTTGCGACGCTGCCTCCCTCACGAGTCGCGCCTGCTACATGGCACCTGTCTCATTCGGTAACTGTATGATCTCCTTGTGTACAGTGAGACGTCCTCCAATCACCACCGGCATATCCGTGAAGTCCTCAGCAGGATCTGCGGGACTGATCATCAACCCCATAAAATTTTCCATTCATCTATCGGTCGGTCACTATCCCGGAACGCGCCGGGCTCAATTCGGACGCGACCGAAATTTCCATCTACACAGGTCGTGACTCATTTCGGAAACTCCCATTATCCGATTCAAGAGGTCTAGATGCCAAAAACGAAATGTCCGTCCGCCGCCCGAGCCGTTTTGGGCAGTAGGAATTTTTTTTTTTTTTTTTTTTAATCTGAAATTTTGACAAAATACGTTGTTTACCATCTAGTTGTACCCGCAAAGTTTTCAGCCCAACCGCTCAAACCCGTGGAGCTAAAAAAAGGCTACGGGAGGAGTTTTTGAAGGGTTTCGTCTATGGGGTCGAGTTAAGTGTTGTTTTCGAAGTATTTTTGGATGTAAAATCCATTTTTGGGGGTCCCAGAACGATCCGATTTCACTGTAGGGATCTTCATGGGGCTACAAATGGGATTTCTGAAGGATCCCTGGAGGTCAAATGAGGTGTCGTATTCCGAGTAATTTTGGTACGCATAATCCATTTTGAGGTCCCATATCTGTCCATACATTGTACAGGAATTTTTTTTATAATTTCTTCAAAATTACTTTATGACACAGAATTAATTTTTGCTCAATAATAAACCCTAGTGTGAAATTTGTGGGTAAAAAAAAGTCTGGCCACACTTTTTTTAAACGTCGATATACTTCGATATTATTCCTCCGAGTAGGCAATGTTGGTGTTCCAGCTGTTACCATTTGGGCTAAACGATGTTCATTCTTTACAGGGTGTTCGACGGAAGCGTGCACGTTGTGGATCCGATGGCAACAGTTGGCCTCCACGCATCTGAAGACGCCACTGACAATAAAAAGGTTTGCAGCTGCTTTTCTTTGCAGTGTATTGGAGTCTCTTGCTCCCTTGGGCCAATTTGGTCTTGGGATTTTAATCTATTCTCTCTAGAGTGACTTTTAACAACAAAGGAAGTGAGCACTCACCTCTTCCATATGCATGCTGTGTGTGTGTCCTTCAAACACGCCGGAACGGTTGAACTGATTTTAAAGGTTCGATTGATTGGTCGACGAGCTGAAATGTTATTTGCTGGGATTATACCTACTGGCTGAGGGGCGAGTTGTAGGTTCGATAGATAGATGACCCTCGGCATGGGTTTCTTATTTCTTATTTGTATATTTACGGGCAAGCCCAATTTACATTGTGCACAGTACCTCATTCCAGGCCAGTCAAATTAGACACGAAAAATAGCCCCAACCTACATTAATTGTGGTAAACTTAATTTTTTTATATGTTGTTACGGCTCACCTAGATAGTATAAATCCAGATTTGCAACCCTCAAAAAGTTCGGCGTCAGGAGATACTGCCGAAAAACCACGAAATTTTTGCACTGTTTTCAGTTTTTCGCCCAAAAAGCATCGAAGATAGCTTCTGACGAAGATCTTTACCCTAATCACTTTTAATCTGCATAATATTACCTACAATTTGAGTGGTATTGGAGCTCTGTAGCTTTAGTAGTTCCCTAGATACAGCCCTTAAAAGACGAGCTATTTTTTCCAAAAAGTGAAAATTTTAACTTTTGGTCTATTTCGGAGCGATTTATTGGCCAAAGTACTAATCCTACAAAAAAACACATCGAAAAGAAAGTTGTGGTAAATATTATTACCTTCATTTTAAGACGTGAGTGATGCCCGTAGGTATGATAGTTTGCTCAAAAATGACCAAAAACCAAAATAAGTCAAAATAGTGTTTAGGGATACGTTGCAATGAATGACTCTCCTTCAATGCGAAATGTTTGGGCCCTCGTTTAAACTATTATAACAACGTGTTAGTGGTAATTAGTTCAGGTACGTGTCAGGTATCACGTGCGGGAGGGGGGTACAAACGTACCCCCCCCCCCCCCCCCCGGCCACATTTGAACCCTATCTCATTTCCTCTCCTTTCCTACTCTGATTCCTTTCGTCTCGGTATGTACAATTTTACGGAAAAATGCATGTTTTAGCTTCTGAACATTCATTTGTACGTACGAAACGAATTTAAAACCAACTAAGAAACGCCCAATCTGACACCGCGCGAAGAGCGGAAGCACGTTTGTACCCCCCTCCCACACGTGATACCTGACACGTACCTGAACTAATTACCACTAACACGTTGTTATAATAGTTTAAACGAGGGCCCAAACATTTCGCATTGAAGGAGAGTCATTCATTGCAACGTCTCCCTAAACACTATTTTGACTTATTTTGGTTTTTGGTCATTTTTGAGCAAACTATCATACCTACGGGCATCACTCAAGTCTTAAAATGAAGGTAATAATATTTACCACAACTTTCTTTTCGATGTGTTTTTTTGTAGGATTAGTACTTTGGCCAATAAATCGCTTCAAAATAGACCAAAAGTTAAAATTTTCACTTTTTGGAAAAAATAGCTCGTCTTTTAAGGGCTGTATCTAGGGAACTACTAAAGCTACAGAGCTCCAATACCACTCAAATTGTAGGTAATTTTATGCAGTTTAAAAGTGATTAGGGTAAAGATCTTCGTCAGAAGCTATCTTCGATGCTTTTTGGGCGAAAAACTGAAAACAGTGCAAAAATTTCGTGGTTTTTCGGCAGTATCTCCTGACGCCGAACTTTTTGAGGGTTGCAAATCTGGATTTATACTATCTAGGTGAGCCTTAACAACATATAAAAAAATTAAGTTTACCACAATTAATGTAGGTTGGAATGTCTAATATGACTTTCTAACAAATAGGGGAGCGAATGGCAAGAAAAGAAAGAAATTGACAGATAAGGGAAAGGAACTAATACACTTGTTTCAATTAAAATTAATATGGGAAGATCTCGTTAGATAGGTACTATAGGGAAGAAAAGAAAAATATCGAACTGGGGGTTTAGGGAGAAATAGGGATGCTCAGAAAATATCGATATATCGAAATATCGATATTTTCCCGCCGATATATCGATATTTTCGGGCGATATTTTTTCCACCGATATATCGATATTATTTTTAAAATATCGGGAACCGATATTTTTGCGAGAGATCCGACAAAAATCCGAACACCAGCTATAAATAGGATCAAAGAACGTGTAGGTAACTTTACTGAAAGTATTTCTAATCAAATACTATGTTTAATAGACCTCGGCTTTCAATTCATTTCTTAATCCGAATTGGTTCACAATCACATGTGTGAAGAGTTAATAATGTACTTGATTAATGTTGGTGAGCAGATCCACGCAATTCATTTTAGTGCAATGTACTGAATGTTTTGTCAGAACATTATAAACTAATCAAATAAATTGGTTCTATGATTTTGCAAATAATTACCTACTCATTACAGATTATTAAATCATTTTCAAATTTTAACAATCTTTAAACAATTTAAATCAAGTTTAAATATCTTTAACTATTTAATCTTCAAATCATTAAACAATCTTTTTGTTTAAAAACAAATTTAAACTATCTTCTTTAAATTTTGAAGAATTTATAACCTTAATTTATTTACTAGTAATCAAAAGTCGTGAAAGGCATGGATTTTTTTTAAAATTTGGACTAATATCCTATATATCGATACATATATATGTGTGTGTGTGTGTGTGTGTGTGTGTGTGTGTAATATATTACATATAACATATATTACACATATATTATATTATTAAACGATATATCGAATATTGATATTTTTAAACGATATATCGACCTAGTAAAACGATATTTTTTAAACTATCGATATATCGAATATCGATATTTTTCTTCAGTGTGGACATCCCTAGGGAGAAAAAAGGTTGGCACCTCGTTGAAGCCGATGGAGCGGACGATTCCAGTCGTAATTTGTTGCCGAGAAGGGAACGCTAAACATGGACGGAGAGCGAGAGGTTGTCCGAGGGACCAAAAAATTGATCCTTAAGTTGATTAAGTCCTCGCGAGGGATTCCCATCCTGTAGGCCACGTAGCGCAGGAAATTTCGCTGAACTCGCTCCAGGCGATACTTGTGGATCCCATACATGGGCGACCAGATCGTGGAGGCATTCTCTAGAATAGGCAGGACAATGGTCTTGGAAACGGTGACCAAGGCATTGACTGGTGAATTCTCTGGTGTTCCTTTTGATAAAACCAAGCGCACGCATTGCCCTGGTCGCCAACGCCTCAATATGACCAGAGAAACCAAGCCGCACATCGCAGAGAACCCCCAGATCTACCAGACTGTCCCACCTCCGCAAGAGTGTGCCACAGAGGGTGTAGTCGTGGGCTATCGGCTGCTCTAGCCGATGGAAAGTCGCCACCGAGCATTTGGATGGATTCAGGAAAAGGTGGTTCAAAGCACACCAATTCTCCAAGCCGGAAATCGCCGTCTGAAGATCCTCACAATCCGATGAAGAACCAATGTGGCAGAGGAGCTTCAGATCATCAGCATAGAGCAAGCAGTGGATGCCACGTACAGAGGAACACCCAAGGATACTGTTGATCTAACAAAAAGCATAACGGCTCCAGATGGCTACCCTGAGGAATACCTGAGGTGGCGAGGAACGGTGTTGAGACAGCTCCTCTCGCGCGAACAACCAGGTCAAGAGCGAATCAAACAATGACAACAAGTGGCGATGAGACAGCTTATCAAAAGCCTTCGCAAAATCTGTGGCTATCACGTCAGTTTAATGCCTCTTTGAAATTCATCCATCACGAATTTAGAAAACCATGAGATTCGTGGTGGTTTATGAATGGGTTTGAATTGAATGGGGTTGATGAATGGTTTATGAATGATGAGGTTCGTGATGGGTTACTGAAAGGTCCACTTACTACACCTAGGCCTGCAGACCCATTGTGCTCCCTCTTGGTGTTTACTACGGTAGGAGGTATGCATCCTTGCAGTGGTTCAATCGTCCTCCTACCAGGACCTGTTGCTCCAGTATCTCTCCCCAGGTCCACTGATCAATGAGCTTGATACCTTTTGCGCTCCAGGCCCTCCCCCAAGTTGAAGGTTCTCCAAGGACCCCGTTTTGGTTTATTATTCTTGGAATGATACACCTTTGTAATCGCGACGGAGTAATGTAATGACGAAGAAAATAGCGCTTCGGGAGGCTGCAAAATCAAGTAAGGGGTCCATGAGATTCTGGACGGAAAAACAGGAACAGCTCCCAGGAAGGAAAATTTTCTGATATCGGGATTGGAGTTGAGAAGCGATGAGATGAAGGGTTTTAATTACCTCGAAGTCGGCTGACAGGATGAGGACGATGAAAGTAAAGCGCCTTTCCACTGCAGTATCCATCGAATCCAGGGAGTATGAGTGAAGAAAATAACTTTATTTTCCGCCGGGAAAAATGGCGTTAACAACCAACGATGGGCTGTGCAACGATCTGCACAAGGCGATTTATTTATTTATTGAGAAACGCAGAGCCCAATTATACAAAAAAACACACTCGTAGGTATATCAGCAGAGGAGTTATTTTCTCTCCCTAACTACATTTAATTTTTTTTCTTCAAATTTTCCTGAAACTACCAACCTCAGAACCAAAATGATAAAAAGAATATGATTCTCCTTTTCCTTCTTCTAAATGTTGTTCCCCTGGGTCTCCTCGACCTCCTCCTTTTTGTTCTACTCCTGGGTCCCACCTTCTCGGGTTCAGCTCCATTGTAGTAGATCGACGTCAGATTGGAGCCACATAAAACGTTGAGTGGTCTCAGAGATTTGTTTTGACCCCCCCATTGCCGTCACTTTCCAGCGTTACTTTTCCGTGTGTAAGATGATAAGCTGAGATTTCACTCCGTTGATTCTCGTTGCGAGGTGACCAATAACCCAAAAACCTCATAATATGCTCCTCTAATGCTCTTATCGTCAATGTTTCATTTAAAATCACACCTTATACGTACCATTAAAGCACCGCTTCTGTTCCAGTGCGCCAATTGCAACCGAGAAGCCTTCGCAGAGTGCTCCCTCTGCCGACGGACACCTTACTGTTCCACGTTCTGCCAGAGGAAAGACTGGGCGAACCACCAGGTGGAGTGCGTCCGCTCAGCCACCAACGATCAAGGTTCCTCCATCATGCTCATAGTCGAGTCTTCAGACCAAGTCCTCGGTGTCCAGGAGTAGACTTGTTTCCCCATTATGTTATCCCACTTGCCCTAAACGACAGTTATGTTCACCAACACCCTGTTTGAAGCAGCTTTCTTTTTCTTTTTTCAACCGCCTATAATGACCGCGCTCTCCATAATGTGTTCATTTGCAATCGTCAAGTCAATGACGTATGTAACATCCATGAGTTTGGCGAAGTGGAGAATGTCAGGGATTTTATACTTCTTAGTTCTCAGACCATTAACCGGTGAACCATGGCACCTTACGTTCTCCAGTTTTCGCTTCTCATCAGTTTTTCTGTAAACCACACAGCAAGTACTACTTGTCCTTCCATTTTCGTATTTTCCTTACGAACAACATTTATTTATTCTCAGACTTGAATTATTCACTTATTAGAATTACTTACTGTCTGATTTGTTTACCACCATATTGACTTTGGATGAAACATGAGTGTTTTTTATTTTACTTATTATGTTTAAGTGATTGAGTGATTGATAGTCCTTCTTTTTCGTCCAGATTTGTACTAAAAAGTTTTGCGTAGTTATTTTTTTGTGCTCATTAAACTTGTTTGATGTTACCGAGTATAACTTCTATCAGCATTTCTGGGGCGTCTATGGGAGTGATGAGGATAGCTTTGAAAGGTGAAAGTAGCTCTAAATTCGTGGCGTGCTCCGTTCGGCACGTCTTAAGGAACTTGGCATGGGGGAATCTGGGGGAGTTTTCAACAGTAGTCTCATGAAAGAAAATAACTTACTTAATTGTTAGGCGGGAGCCTCCAAAGAACTATTGGATAATAACGTAAGGTAGATGCGGCGAAATAGTGGGAATCCATCCTATAAAAAGACGATTTCAGACGAAGTAGTCTATTTCCACGATAAATAAAATAACAACTTGTAGACGCGTTTCGGTTTACTAAACCATCATCAGTACAATACAGAATGAGGAAGGTGTGAGAAGTTCCTTATATACAAAAGTGAATGTGCCTTCTTATGGGCGTGGCATTAGAAAGGTGGCAAGAAAAGAGAATGTGAAAGGCAAATAAGTGAAAGGAGAATTCACAGGAAAATATCGATTAGAGGGGAACGCCTAATTACATCCAGGTCATTTACTGATATTCCTAAATTGTAAACTTTCTGAATTTCCAAAGATTCTAAAGCATCTAGTTTTGGACCTTTTTGGCAAACATGAGCTATCCCAATGGCTGGATTATTATTACCTATCTCATAACTGATTCTATGGTTTTCTTCTGACAAATGTTTTTCAAAAGCTTCCCTACCCCTTCCCAACCTAAGATCATCACTATGTTCCTTCAATCTAATTTTAAATTTTCTTCCAGTTTGTCCTACATATTGAATCCCACAGTCACATTTTAATATATACACACCCCCTTTATCCTCTAAAGGAATTTTATCTTTCACACCCCCTAGTAATTTCTTTGTAGAATTCTGTGAATAGAATCCTACTCTGAAACCCCTATTTTCTAAAATGCGACCCACTTTCTGAGTTACATTCCCATAAAACGGTAAACTAACCCACTTCCTATTATCTGGTTCCCTATCTTCCCTTTCCAAATTTGTGACTGCTAATTGAAATTTCTTCATACTAATCTTTCCCCAAATTCTATCTATAGTAGCCCTATGATAACCATTACTCTCCGCTATAGAGTAAATTACTTCTTTTTCTTTTTGAAAAGCTACTTGATTCATTGGGACCGATAATGCCCTGTTAATCATACTGTAAAAGGCTGCAAATTTATGAGATGTTGGATGATTGGAACTATTATGGATAACCACATCCGTATAGGTTGGTTTCCTGAACACAGCAAATTTATGCCTACCCCCCTCCAATTTTATAGTTAAATCTAGAAAATTCAGCTCATTCCCCCCCACTTCCTTAGTAAATTGAATATGCTGATCTACAGAGTTGAGCTGATTAAAGAAATTAGCTAGTTGCCTATCGGTCCCATTGAAGAGGACAATTACATCATCAACGTATCGATACCAATAAAGTACATTATTTTTGAATTTAGTTTCAATGATCCCTTCTAAGTAGTTCATATAAATATCTGCTAATAGTGGAGACAACGGCGATCCCATAGCTACCCCTGGTTGAGTATAACAATCCCCATTAAATTTAAAATAATTTTGATCTATACATAAATTCATCATTTGGGATAACTCATCTTTCCTTACAAAATCAAGTTGAGAATTTAAAATTAATCTATTAACTACATCTTTACAATGTTGAACTGGAATGTTGGTAAATAAACTTGTAACATCAAAAGAAACTAATTTTGAATTATGTGGCACATGAACATCTTTAATTTTACTTATAAGGTCCAAAGAATTTTTAACGGTAAATTTTGGAGTGAAATCAACAGAATTTTTAAAAATAGTATTCAGTTTTTTGGCTAACTTATAGGCAGGCGCATTTATATATGATACAACAGGTCGCATAGGTATTCCTTCTTTGTGGATCTTGGGAAGACAAGTTAGGAGAGGAGGTCTAGGGTTCATTTCAAATATGCCACGTTTCCAAACCCCTTGAAAAATACTACTGGAATTATTAACTATCCTTCTCACATCAGCCTGAAATTTACTAGTTGGGTCACATCTTAACTTTTTACAATCATTTTTACGTATAAACTCCAATGTTTTCTCCACATACACCTCCTTCTTCATCAAAACAGTAGTATTTCCTTTATCAGCTTTCAGTACAGTCACCTTCTCATCCTTTAACTTTCTCCGTAGATTCCTTAGACATTTTTCATCTTCTGTTGATTTCGTTGTAGGTTGCTCTCCTTGAAGCAATTGGGCACAGAGGGACTTAGTAACTTTACCTTCATCATCATTGGCTATGACCGCTTCTGTGCTCATCGCGAGATCCAAGATGTCGTTTCGGTCGATTTTGGTGATTGGGTTATGTTTCAATCCTCTTGACAAGAATTGCTCTTCTTTTGACGAGAGAGTTATACCTGCCTGGTTATCTACTTTATTATAGAATGCCGTTGCTCCTGATATTGTAGGAGTTGGCGTTTGTTGGCGTTGTTTTAGCCACCAGAGCTTTCTCTCCATCGTCTTTTTCTTATCTTGACCAAATGACCATACTTTCTCAGTTACTTCAGCGATGATAACATTCGTGGCGTCCTGATATCTAGCGGTAAGCTCTTGATACACAAAGTATGCCTTCTCACTCAATCGGTCCCTTTCACAATAAAATCGTCTTACCTCTCCGTTGATCATTTTCTTCTGTGCTTCCTTGACGTACTTCGACCCATTACGGCACGGCCCGTTGTAGTGGATCTTGGTGTACGACGGGTAGATGTTCAATTTCCGGCACTGGGTATTAAACCAAATGTTCCATTCCACTTTGCACAACTCCATCTTCAAACTGCAGTAAGTTGCCGCGACATCCGCTCGACTAGCGCCCCGAACATAACGTAAGGTAGATGCGGCGAAATAGTGGGAATCCATCCTATAAAAAGACGATTTCAGACGAAGTAGTCTATTTCCACGATAAATAAAATAACAACTTGTAGACGCGTTTCGGTTTACTAAACCATCATCAGTACAATACAGAATGAGGAAGTTGTGAGAAGTTCCTTATATACAAAAGTGAATGTGCCTTCTTATGGGCGTGGCATTAGAAAGGTGGCAAGAAAAGAGAATGTGAAAGGCAAATAAGTGAAAGGAGAATTCACAGGAAAATATCGATTAGAGGGGAACGCCTAATTACATCCAGGTCATTTACTGATATTCCTAAATTGTAAACTTTCTGAATTTCCAAAGATTCTAAAGCATCTAGTTTTGGACCTTTTTGGCAAACATGAGCTATCCCAATGGCTGGATTATTATTACCTATCTCATAACTGATTCTATGGTTTTCTTCTGACAAATGTTTTTCAAAAGCTTCCCTACCCCTTCCCAACCTAAGATCATCACTATGTTCCTTCAATCTAATTTTAAATTTTTTTTTTTTTTTTTTTTTTTTTTTGGAAAGGGAAGATAGGGAACCAGATAATAGGAAGTGGGTTAGTTTACCGTTTTATGGGAATGTAACTCAGAAAGTGGGTCGCATTTTAGAAAATAGGGGTTTCAGAGTAGGATTCTATTCACAGAATTCTACAAAGAAATTACTAGGGGGTGTGAAAGATAAAATTCCTTTAGAGGATAAAGGGGGTGTGTATATATTAAAATGTGACTGTGGGATTCAATATGTAGGACAAACTGGAAGAAAATTTAAAATTAGATTGAAGGAACATAGTGATGATCTTAGGTTGGGAAGGGGTAGGGAAGCTTTTGAAAAACATTTGTCAGAAGAAAACCATAGAATCAGTTATGAGATAGGTAATAATAATCCAGCCATTGGGATAGCTCATGTTTGCCAAAAAGGTCCAAAACTAGATGCTTTAGAATCTTTGGAAATTCAGAAAGTTTACAATTTAGGAATATCAGTAAATGACCTGGATGTAATTAGGCGTTCCCCTCTAATCGATATTTTCCTGTGAATTCTCCTTTCACTTATTTGCCTTTCACATTCTCTTTTCTTGCCACCTTTCTAATGCCACGCCCATAAGAAGGCACATTCACTTTTGTATACCTATAAGGAACTTCTCACAACTTCCTCATTCTGTATTGTACTGATGATGGTTTAGTAAACCGAAACGCGTCTACAAGTTGTTATTTTATTTATCGTGGAAATAGACTTTTTTTACTATTGGATAAATTAGAGAGATATATATAAAAGTTTATTAAAATAAAATAAGACTTCTAGCTACAATCACAGAACATAATGCAGCATGCAGCATGGCAAAAAGCCGTCTGCCGGAGCCGTTATGTCCGAGTCTCCGGGAGACGGCTGTTTGCCATGCTGCATTGTTTATTATGTTATTTGATTGTAGCTAGAAGTTTAATTAATTGAGGCGGTGGATTCCGAAACGGTCTACGTCCGATTTTGCAATTTTTCAGGAAACCCGAAAAACATGCCTCAGCTCAACCAATAACCCGGGAGACGCGATTTTTTTTGCATTTGACTCATTTGGCATCACTAAATGAGTGCGAAACTTTTGAACTAATTTAATTAAGAAGGGATTAAAATTGTAATGGCTAACTGTAGATTTTATAGAGTTTTAGCATGGAACATGCTTTAGCCTTGAGCTAACTGCCCGAAAACGTGACGCGAGATGAGTGACGAGAGATGGTTGACGTAGAAGTGTCACACGAGTATTAGGAGGTTAGGAGAACAAAGGAGCTATTTTTAACATGGATATGTTTTTGGGCTGGGGTCATTCTAAAATTTGCGTAACACACCAAAATTTGTGACGACCCACTGCTTCTTTAAATCATAGCTACATATCGGTAAACAAAATCATTGCTAGGTTAAACATTACACTATGGAGTTGGTGATATTTACCAAAGACATATCCATGATCTGATGTTTTTCCCTGAAGGGGAAAAATTTAGTTTGAAGGGTTTTTTATCAAACAATTGGCATTATTGTTGATTTCTTTCTGCTTGGCAACGTTACTAGGCAATGCATGTTCCATGTTTCTTGAATTTTAGCCAAAGGCTCTAAGCAGTTCCCTGTGGATTTTTCGCATTGGAATTCATTTTTCTCGAAACCAGGCAACGCCCAGATAGCCTGTTCTTTCCCTTTACTCTTGTACACATTGTAAAACCATAGTTTTAATTGCCTTCACTTTAGTTAATTTGTTACGCATGATATTCCTTCAGTGTATTTGTTCTTTTGTTTGAGGTCATGCTAATGAAAGATACATAATATATTATGTACTATTCTACTATTACCTTAGGAGAATAGTATATTATACTATTCTCCTAAGGGCTACAGATGACTTTAGCAGCGCGAAACCGGTCCTGACGCTAAATTTGTACAGGGTGGGGCAGTTAACTTTGCTGATTTGAAAGGTTAATTTAAACGCTTGCATACGAGTCTGCAACACATTGGGGCATTTTATGTCTTTAGCCCCCCCCCCCCCCTCCCATTTCCTACTCATTCTCCTACCCTTGTATCCGGGTGATTCCGCCAGAAACGTCAAATTTCAGCTTGAGTAGAAAATCAAAAATTTTAATTGATTTTTTAATTTTTTTTCGTTTATATCTCTTAGGTGGCCTTCCTCATGCCATCCGCAAAGTGGGCGCGCACAAATGTGAATATTTATTGGGATAATCATTTTTTTTAAACACACAGCCAGGGGAGAGAGAAAAAATCATTATGTATTATTACAAAATCCCTAACATTCTACATCACACAAAAAATTGACTTCATTTCGTCTTCCCATCGATTTTAGACTCTAGTAGGTAAATAAAACTTGTAAACTCTTTTTGAAAATAACACTTTCTTAGAAAAAATAATTATTATTAATATTTTCATCTTCCTCCAGGAATTTTCTGACATCCTCCCTCACTAATTGAGCAATTTTCCTTGCTTGCTTCCCAAGTGTTCCTTGAACCAAGCCAGCATTATTCTTGGTAAAAAGTCGAGGGGAAATGACTCGAAGGTTCGACACCAATTTGTATTTCCGGAGGAAGTGAAGGTTCGATGTGAGTGTCTTCTTGAACTGCTGCTTCAGGTTACGCGAAGATAAGTCACTGTAATTTGTCTTGAGCGTTGCTGATAGCGATTCGTGAAAATCAAGTGCTTAGCAATGTCTTTTTTGTCGTTTCTTTTCATAATTGTTTGTACTTTTGTTCGAGGGGAATCTGTACTCAGAGCTTTCTTTTGTCGGTATAATCGTTGCCTCAGAGTTGCATTTCTTAGTTTCAGGTTTTTGTTCTCATCCAGCAGTTTTTGATTTGCACGGGCCAACTTCGACCTCAGTCTCTTGACTTTTCGTCTTCCAGCTCTTTTCTTTTGGGTTGATAAGGTGGAGGGTGCAAAATTCAGAGATGAACCTGTTGGTGTCCTGTGAACTGAAATGGAGTTTGAGTCAGTAATGTTAGAACAGCTTGTTTCTGAATTGCACATTTCCCTTTCCTTCTTCCTCTGATATGCTCTGATATGCCTTTGCCTTTTCTCGCCACTTCTCCTTTTCTTCGGTTAATCCTTTTTTCACGTTCACTCATGTTCAACCTTTTTTATCTGTTTCTTCTCGAGCGTTTTCCTGTACTTTCCCCTCTCCTTTTCAGCTTGAATTTCTCTGAGTTGTGGGTCATTTTTTATTTTGTCAAGTCTTAATCGTTCAGCTATCCTTTTCTTTCGAAGTTTTTCTTCTCTTCTCTGCTTGATTTTTGTAATTTTGAGTTTCCCCTCTGAAAAAAAAAAAATATATATATATATATATACATACCTACTGTATACTGGGTGGAGCGGGGTAGGGGTAAATTGAGCCGAAAATAGAATGAAAAGCTAGAAGTTGAAGGAAGGTAGCTAGGAAAATCTCTAAAGCTAGGAATATCTCTCTCCCTTGGCGTGGATCTCTCTCCCCTGGCTTTCGAATTTTCAAGAGGGACCAGGGGAGATAGAACCAAGGGAGAGAGAAATTATGAGAAAAACTTACTTGAACATCACACAAAGAAAACAAAGAACTATCAGAGGGCCTTGTTTGCATCATTCAGAGCTTCAAAATGCAAAAAACTGATCAAAAATAGCACTTACTGCGTGAAGATTGCTGGTGCCAGGGGATAGAGAACCAATAAAAACACGAACACGTTTTTCAGCACTCAACTTACTCACAATAGAAACTGAATGAAGTTCCAATGAAGACGGTTAGTTTATCTTATTTGGCGCTCTTTTAACAATGTTTCCAGGGCTTTAAAACGGCAGAAATCCCTTTTCCAGGTTCTTGGGGGGAAAATTCAAAAAACACCAGGGGAGAGAGAAAGTACCCACGTGACAGACCTTTGGTAAAATTCAGTGGCCACTTTGATTACACAAAAAAATTGAAACCTGAAGATGTAACACCTATAAAGCTGCCTCGAGTTAGAAAAAATTAAAACACACTTGGGAACTCTGCATACGCACTTACAGAAGCTGCATAAGTGGTGAAGTCGTTGAGTGTGACAGCCAGGGGAGGAGAGAATATTGGAATTGATCGCTGATTACTGATTACAGACCCATTGAACGTTATTTTTGTATTAAGACAGTGTTAGAACAAATACGCTACTACTAATTAAGTGTTTACCCGTTTCAAAATACTCAGTAGAACTCACGGGATTAGATTGTGACTGAAATTTGACGTTTCTGGCGGAATCACCCATCTCTACCCACGGCTTCATCTTATACCAACCTGGATACCAATAACAACAAACACAATAAATAATTTATTGTGTTTGTTGTTGACCAGGAGATTATTAACGCTACTTAGTTACAAATTTCGTGATGCGATTTCATTACACTAAAAGTTTACGGGTTGCCACGGGTTTCGGTAACGCTTCAAAAAAGTAACGCTTTTTTCGGTTGTGTGCCAAAGTAAAGACATAAAATGTCAAAAATGAATGTAGAGAGTTTTGACGCGAACTGTCGAATGGAGAGAGTTTTGCTTCGAACTAACTTCGAATTTTGGCATACACAGAAGTCGCCTTAACAACTGTCTCTATTCTAAAGAACACTAAAGTGGTAAGAAATCAAGCGTTGGAAACAGGAATAATATTGTAACATTGAATACCAAAAAATCACAATTTTGGTTTATTATTCTTGGAATAATGCACCTATGTCATCGCGACGGAGGTCGAAAATTGTGATGGGCCTCAAAATTTGACATAATCCGTTTCAAGAGGTCTAGCTTCCAAAAACCTGAAAACCTTGCGGGCTCCACTACATGGTGAACCAAGTATTTTTATCAAGATTTTTTTAAACATTCCTGCAGCCCTAAACGGCTCGGACGGCGTACGGCGGACGAAAATTTCGGTTTTAGAATCTAGACCTCTTGACACGGACAATGACAAATTTTGGGGCCGATCCCAGTCGTCGACCTCCTTCGCGGTTACATAGTATCGGGTAAATTGGTGATTTTGCAGAATAAATGATCTGGAGAAGCTGGTCCACTCGGAAGCTCGTAGCTACCAGAGACAAGACACACCTGGTAGACAACGAAAAAAGCCGTGTGACAAAAATAATTTTAATAATAAAAATAATAATCTATTCATTCAACATTCAAATTTCAACACGCAAACTTCAAACTACGCATTCAAATTTCGGCCACCGATCTGGACCAGCTACAGATTTCCATTGAATTGGCTTCTTCTTTCACTCACGTACAAATCAGGCACGACACATAGGTATATTATTCCAAGAATATAAAACCAAAACACACAACAACAAAAACGCTGCAAATTTTACATGTAAAATTGTGCACAAGGGTTTATTAATCTCTGATGTAGATTACTTGTGCAAAAATTAATTCAGTCAATGATTTTTTTTTTTTTTTTGCAAAAGTTTTTTATGCTCGGAATATACCACCAAAAAACAAATTTGACGTACTTACCTATTTAAAAAAAAACGTATTTGACCTCTCGGGATCCTTCAAAATTCCCATTTCTAGCCCCATGAAAGCCCTATAGATCGGAGTGAAATCGGATCGTTCCGGGACCCCCAAAAATGTATTCTACCTACGTCCAAAAACACTTCGAAAATGACACCTAACTCGATCCCATAGCCAAAACCCTCCCGTAGCCCCATAGCGCCCCACGGGTTTGGGCGACCGGACTGAAAACCTTGCGGGCACAACTAGATGGTAAACCGAGTATTTCGTCAAAATTTCAGATTTAAAAAAAATTCCTACTGCCCAAAATAACCCGGACGGTTGACGGCGGACGGACATTTCGGTTTTGGAATCTAGACCTCTTGAAACGGATAATGCAAATTTTGAGGCCGATCGGAGTCGTCGAAATCCGTCGTGATTACCTAGGTGTATTATTCCAAAAATAATAAACGGGTTTTGGAAATTTTACCCACTTTCAAGCTTGAAGATAGGTACGCGAAAAATGAGTAGAGACCCTGTTGTAGTAAATAATATTTACTCACCATATTATGGTGAGCTTCATTTGTCATACATATAGATGACTTTTCGGTAGGACCTACCGTTTTTGCGTTAGGACCGAAAATACGAAAAACTGACCTTCTTCGGCTCACAACGTATGGTCGGGGACTTTTAGTACCACCCGAGGGTGTAAACACATTGGTGAAGAAATCGCTTCTGCTCTCAACATTTCCACCTAGACCCATTTTTGAGCGTTCGTTGCCTAGACTGTAGGTGTACTTTAAAATTTGAAAAACGATTTCCGTATGGGGGGCCCCAAATTTACTCTTTGCCCTAGGGCCCCCGAGGCTCTAGCCACGGCACTGCTCAGACACATCTCGTCATCATGCGGGGATGATTTTTCATTTAATATGGAATTTTGCAAAGAAATGTATAAAAATCCGTGTATATAATATATGATTATAATCGTGCAGATTGTAATAGGAACGCCCAAGACCAGGCCTGGTAGAATTTCGCGCAGTTTCCCTTCTTCAGCCACAATGGGGGAAGTCTCCCCGTCTCTTTTTCTTATTCAGATTAGCCAATTTTTGTAAATCCAGCGCCCCTTTATCTTCGTCACTGCTTGAAATATCCATGTTGCAATTAGCTAGCCATAAACGAGCGGTTTTTTCGTCGGGTTTCGGAGATTTTTTGGAAACCCGCTGGCGTGGCCTATACGTTGGTGGAGGTTGTCGACCTCCGGTTCTGACCCGAAGGTTCCGAAGTGCAAAGTTCCGACCCGTCTATCATCACTCATGTGCAGTTTTTGACGAAAAGAAACCTTCGGGTTTCACAGAACTCCGAGGGATCAGCGGGGGGAAGGTCCCTGGTCCCCCACCTACGTACAGTTTTTAGAACTGCGGGTTCAAATTCGAACCCGCAGGTTTCAGTTGTGTTCTGCTGCTGTCATGTGATTTTTGGTTTATTATTCTTGGAATAATACACCTATGTTTTCGCGACGGAGTTCGACGACTCCGATCGGGCTCAAAATTTGACATCCGTTTCAAGAGGTCTACATTCTAAATCCGAAATGTCCGTCCGCCGTCCGGGCCGTTTTGGGCAGTAGGAATTTTTTTAAAAATCTGAAATTTCGACAAAATACCTACTCGGTTTACCATCTAGTTGTGCCCGCAAGGTTTTCAGGCCGATCGCCCAAACCCGTGGGGCCCTATGGGGCTAAAATGAGGCTACTGGAGGGTTTTTTGAAGGCTTTTGGCTATGGGATCGAGTCAGGTGTCGTTTTCGAAGTATTTTTGGACGTAGAATCCATTTTTTGGTGTCCTGGAAGTTCCCTCCTCGGTTACTCTGCGGCCGGAACGACGATTCGATTTCACTGTTCTGATCTATAGGGCTTTCATGGGGCTACAAATGGGATTTCTGAAAGATACCAGGAGGTCAAATATTTTTCAAGTAAAAAAAACAAAGAAAATTTTGAAAAAACCGTAAAAAAAAGTTTTTTGAGAAATAAAAATCCAAAAAAAAAACTTTATTTTTATTTTTTTCACTGACCCAGAATTAAATTTCTGCACAAGTAACCTATATCAAAAAAATATTGCCGCTTGTGATTTGTGTAGATCATGGTACACGATTGTCTTATGACTTACCTGTGGGACACCCCCAGACCCCCGGATTATCTAAGTTTTGATCAAGGATCATAGCAAGCAAACATGGTACATGTTTTTCGGATTGGTATATTTAAATTCGCGATAAAAAAAAGTTTATTTAATAAAAGGGGGTTATACATTTAAAAGGCCAGTTTCGAATCATGATGAATGAATCATCAATATTGGCTGAAATCCCCACTCCTTCCCTTCTTTAGGGAAGGAGAGGGGGTTGAAGGAGGGGAAATCGGAAAAAATCCTTGAGGGCGCTCAACCTATCTCAGAACCTACATCATTTTTGAATTTCTCGAGATTTTCAAGAATATATATAATATATATAATACCTTTATATTAGGTATCGTCAGAGCCTGTTGGCCGATATAATATATCATTGATATAATATATCATATATATCTTATATATATATATAGAAGGTTATCAAGTGGTAAGGGGGTAGATGGCGAAGGGTTTACGGGGGGGGGGGACTTAACTCTCGCATTCCAATCCTCAGTCCAACACGTTTCGCGCAAATTCGCGGGGTTGCGCGCGTCGCGCGGGATTTTAATGTAGCCTATGCTGGGGGCAATCTCACCCGAGACCGTTAGAAAAAACCCCATTCAAATCCGTTCAGCCGTTTAGGCGCCTATAAGGCACGACCGACACACGGACAAACAGACAGACAGACAGAAAGCTCAACATCTCAAGGGGGGCTCGACCCCCCTAAGCATACTTAAACGGTCCACCAAACCAATAGAAAAAATCGCCGTATTTTTATCGCTTACCGTTTAGGAGGATGAGAGGAAAAACCATGTAAGGTGAGTACAAAATTTCGAAATTTCGCAGGGTTGCGCGCGTCGGGCTGGGTTTTAATATAGCCTATGTTGTGGGCAATCTCACCCGAGATCGTTAGAAAAAAAAAACCATTCAAATCCGTTCAGCCGTTTAGGCGCCTATAAGGCACGACGGTTTACGGGCGGTGTACTCACATCCAAAAACTCTTACATTCCAATCCAGAGAACGCCCGTAAAAGCATGTACCATGTTAAAATAATAAACCATTGTGTAAAATTTGCAGCGTTTTTTAGGTAGGTACCTACTTATGTTCAACCCCAACGATCATAGTTTTTTATTTGATGGGCCACATTTTTCTCCCTCTCGACTAAATTTAAAGCCCCAAAAACAGAGCCTGTCCTTCAACCTCATGAGCTGGCTGGCAGCCCAAGCACCACCAGCAGCAGCAACCACTTTACGTAGTCTGTCGTCCATAACTCTTCGTCGAGAACACGAGCACTGAACCGAAAAACCTTTTGCTTTAGCCTCTGACCCGTCAGACATGTTCAACAGTCCTGGACCCGCGAGTTTCGGGTCACAAAAACTGCGGGTTTCGCCACACACGTACAGTTAGTTTTGAACCCTTGGCGGGTTTTCCAGCAGGCGAGGACTGCACGTGAATGTGCGACGACAGGCCACAAAACCGCGGGTTTGGCCCGTCAGCAGAACCCGCAGGTTTAGCCCGGCCTGTCGTCGCTCACTCACGCGCAGGGCAGAAACCCGTAGGGCGCACCCGCGGTTCTGACCCGCGGGTCCGACCTGTCGAAAAAAACTGCTCGTGTATGCCTAGCGATTGACAAAACCAGATTACTGACGTCCTTTCTCGCCAGTGACCCGCCCCTTCTGTGTGCGTTGCATGGGTCACGTCGCCGCCACGTCCGTGCCTGGTCAGCTGGTTGTTGGTGAATTCAACAACCTGCTTTGACGTCTTTTGGTCACTCTTTGGCGTCGGCTCCGAATCAACTTCGTCCCGTTCTTTTCTCCTGTCGACTGGGTCATCCTCCCAGCCGCCAACTTCTCAGGGCAAGTCAGAGACAGTTGACACCGGTGACATCCCCTACTTGTCCTATATTAAAAGAAAAAAAAGAGAAAAAAAACTCGACAATAGAGCCGAGTGCTTAATATCAATAAAATATTTCAGAGGCCGCAAGTGGATGCAAAAGACAACTTCTTCCCTCTCAGTAACAGAACTAAGAAAAACGGAGAGATTAAAAAGACCTTTCCCTTTTAAAGGAGATATTTGTGGTCGCCCACTTTGTAACTTTATCAACCAGAAAGAAGGAGGGAGACCTCGAGATTTACTGAGTTACTTTTATATAAGAATCTTTTCCAGGGAGACGGTGGTATGTATTGGGGAAGCGTGCTTTCGTAAGATTTATGTAGATTGAGGGAAAACAGTTCCTTTTATCCCTCTGGCCTTCGGTCCTTTCTCGCCAAGAAGATACGTTTCCAGAGGCGCTGAAAATTTAATGATTTGCGAGTCCTTCCCAACCAGGGATCAAATAAATGGGATGTAAGAGATCTTACGGGCGTAAAGGCGAGTTCACGATACGCTGATCGGCATAATTCGGCTTAGGCCGAGCGGTAAATAACCCTAGTGAGTACAAGAGCTCATGAGATACTGTTTGATTTTGATGATGGGTACTAGGGTGGCAATAAAAAATCAAAGTTCGAATTTGATCAATCTCAACCCCCCAAATGGTGCAGTTGGGCTAGAAAATGAGTTTGGCAAAGTTTTAGGCCGGGCGGACAAGTATAAATGGCGCCTCATCGCTTTTGAAGTTCGAAGAAACTGCAAATTTTTGGAAAAATGTTCAGTTTTTCGTTTGTAACTCAAGTACCCTTTGGGCTAGAAACCTGTAATTTGTCTCATTCTGTAGATAATTTAATTGCGACCAACTTTTATTTCAATACTATTTTTGCTAAAACCAACAGGATCGTGGTTATTGAGAATTCTGTGGGTCAGGTCGTGATATTTTTAAGAAAATTCGATAGTAAATCTGCAAAACCATGTACGTATATTTTTGGAAATTTTACAGGGGACTGTAAAAACTTCTGACTAAAAATATAATCTGAAAAACTTTTGAAAACATTACTTTCGTCAAAAATGGGACCTTTTACGCATACTTACCTCTAACAACGCCATGACAGTCCATTGCGTTCTTTTTGCGATTCCCAGCACCCTCCTTCACTCAGTACATGATTATTTGTGGTGTGAAATACATAACTAGACAAGTTGGGGTTGGTTGGGAGGAGGGGGATGATGGGAGGGGAGGGGAAATTATAGCTGAATTCAACGCATTTCATAAATAATTTATGAATTATTCAAGGTGTATTGTTGTTATTTCAAAAGCTAATAATTATTATAATGTGATTATTTCTATGATGTCATGTTATATAGGTACAATAAATCGTCATGTTATGTACAATAAACCCTTATTAAATAATTAAATAAAATTTTAATAATAGGACATATAAAGAGAAAAATGTTCAAGCTGGGAGAGGGGCACCGAGTGTATCCTTTGAAGCTTCAGGATAAAGTTTTCTATTCTCAGATAAAACTATCCTCCATGTCATCTGCGGTCGAATCTTCCTCCTCAGACGTGCTGTCTCCAGAAGTGGATGAATCCAATTCTATTCCCTCCTCAACCTCTGAAAACGAATTAAAACAAATTTTATACTTACATGAAAATTGAGGTACCTTAAGTTTATTTTAGAATTGTTGCAAATCCAAGCAATAAATAAATTGGATCACTACTCATGTTACCATTATTTTAATCTCAACGATACAAAGGAAACAAACCAACAGCAGTGGTGTTGGAATTCGCCAATCTTGCTGACTGTCGAGCTGCTTGTCTCTTCTCTCTTCTTCCTTCTCTTTTCGTAAACTTCATGTCAACACCTCCCATGCAGCCAGGACGCCCTTTTTCTCTCTGAAGTAATAAGAACTGCTTGTCTTCTTCACACATGCTGGCAAGTGCATCCTGGTGAGCCACGTCGAACAGATCTTCAAGAGTTGATTTGGAAGCGTCTTCTTTTGGTTTATTATTCTTGGAATAATACACCTATGTTTTCGGGACGGGGGTCGACGACTCCGATCGGGCTCAAAATTTGACATTATCCGTTTCAAGAGGTCTACATTCTAAATCCGAAATGTCCGTCCGCCGTCCAGGCCGTTTTGGGCAGTAGGAATTTTTTTTTAAATCTGAAATTTTGACAAAATACTTGGTTTACCATCTAGTTGTGCCCGCAAGGTTTTCAGTCCGATCGCCCAAACCCGTGGGGCGCTATGGGGCTATAATGGGGCTACGGGAGGGGGTTTTTGAAGGCTTTTAGCTATGGGATCGAGTTAGGTGTCGTTTTCGAAGTATTTTTGGACGAAGAATCCATTTTTTGGGGTCCCGGAACGATCCGATTTCACTGTGGCGATCTATAGGGCTTTCATGGGGCTAAAAATGGGATTTTTGAAGGATCCCAGGATGTTAAATATTTTTCGAGTAAAAAATACAGAATTTTTGAAAAAACACATTTTTGAACAAGAAAATCCAAAAAAAATTTTTTTTTAATTTTTTCATTGAAAGAATTAAATTTCTGCACAAGTAACGTACCTATATCAAAGAATAATAAACCCTTGTGTAAAATTTGCATCGTTTTTTCTTTTGAGTTACCTGGTCGGTTGGCGTTCCTTTGAAGTTTTCTACACTCAGAGTGTAGTTTTTCTAGCTTGCTGATGCAATGCTGTGGTTCCTTAGTTGGTATTCTAGCCTTTTCTCAAAACACAAGAAGCTCTTGTGTTGTAAGTGCTGCAGCATCCCTCATACTCTTACCAACTTGCCGCATATTGTAAAATAAACTACGTAAAACCTGACCGTTTGATGGCAACTTAGCCCTAAGGGCCGGTTTTTGAAACCATAGTCAAATCACCGCAAACGAGTGGTTTGGTGACCACCGTCAAACGCGATTTTACAGCCGCTATTTTGTCGGCGTTTTTAGAACCATAGTCAGCGTTCCGACAGCTGACCACGCCGCTAAAATTTTGGCGCCTTGAATATTTTCCCTAGGTGAACTTTTTCCGTCATTGCCGGTTTTGACAACTCATTTGTGAGGAAGGAGTTCACATTTCCCGCTTCTTCTGCCTTCAACATGTCATTATTTTGGGCGTTATTTGAGCGAAAAAAATAATTGGCCCTGAGGGCCTCGCAAGGGGCTTCGCCCCTAGACCCCACCAGGGGGGCAAGCCCCCTGGACCCCCGGATGTATTTCGCTTAGAGCCTAACGGCTAAAATGTGATGTACCTGACCCTTCAGGTTGATCGAAAATGGTGATGGCCCTTGATCGCCCGCGTCACCCTCCCGCGTTCCCCTCCCGCGTTCCGCTCACGCGTTCCCCTTTTGTGTAACGTTTTTCGGGTAGTTAGTCCATCGCAAAAACCTGAAGGGTCAGGTTAAAAGTAAACAATTATCTCCATCTCTTTCTACCACTCCCCACCCTCCGCGGCGCGGAGTCCGCGGAGCGCCGTCTCATCAGTCAGTTGTTCCTCGTCAACCAATGAAAGCGGTGGTCACGGCTCCGTAAAAATTTGACCCCAGGGTCCTGCTGTGGTTACCGTTTCGTAAAAATAGCTGCCCGTAAAACGGTAACTACGGTTCAAAAAACGCTTTTTCGGTTTTACGGCCGTCAGAGTCGTCTTTTAAGGCCGTCAGAGTTAACTATGGTTTCAAAAACCGGCCCTTAGTGCCAGTAATTTGATGGGACATGTGGCCTATAAGATAAATTTTGTCACGTTTCCTCGTTGATAATGTAGAAGACAAAGGTAGAGCCATTTTTCTTAGCACAAAACCAACAACAAACCACAAACTGAACCGTTCTTCTTAAAAACTGAATGTTAAGTGACGCTTCCTTCTTGCTGAGACTTAACATTAAACTAAGAAGTCTTCTTTCCCACTATCTTTATCTTCCTCCCAAGGAAGACGGTTTTCCCCTAATGATATTAGGGTATCTCTTTTAATAAAAATTAAAATTAGAGTATGTATTTCTAAATTCTTAAATATTGTTGGAGATATTAGGGTATCTCTTTCAATAAAATTGAAAATTTTATTTTTTATAAAATAAATATTTGATTTTTGGCACGAAACAAATTACTTATGACTTTTATGGATCAATAGAGATATTATGGTATCTCTTCTAATAAAAATCAAAATTGGATTTGTCGACAACAGGAATTTTGTGGAAGAGATATTGTCAGGCCAGGGTACTTACCAAAACTGCCTTTCACCAAACCATTATTAATAATAATTAACAGAATAACAGAATAAGGATTTGAGAGACGTGTCATTGTAGCAATAGCATGTTATTGACCCAAAAGTCATGTATGGCTCGATGGGAATGTTCGAAAATAACAACTTGGAGCATGAAGAATAGGCAAATATAGCTAAGGATTTACAGTGAGTTTTGGTCAAAAATACTCCCCCACCACTAAACACTTAATGAAATCCTTCCTTATTAAATAAATTTTATGCATTGTATAATATACAATTCTAGCATCGTATTTCCAGATAGCAACCACGCCAATAATGTAGGGGAAGGTTTCGAATACGATTCAATGGACTGTCGTGGCGATGTTTGGAGTATGTAGGCGTAAAGTCACATTTTCTTAAAAATATCACGACCTGACCCACAGAATTCTAGATAACCTCGATTCTGTTGGTTTTAGCGAAAACAGTATCGAAATAAAAGTTGGTCGCAATTAAATTATCTACAGAATGAAACCAATTACAGGTTTCTAGCTCAAATGGTAGGTACTCGAGTTACAAACGAAAAACCGAACATTTTTCCAAAAATTTTGCAGTTTCTTCGAACTTCAAATGATGTTTGCGGGGGTTGAGAGTTCAAATTTGGTGAGAAAAAATTTTCCCCCTATGGCCTATTGCCACCCTAGTAGGTAATCGACGAGGTAGGTAATTAGGACTAGTCTAAACCGCTGTAAATTTTAAAGAAGGTGTAGTGTACCACCTATAGTGTGTACGGGTGTACCTACACAATATTATTATGTTGAGTAGGTAGCCTAACTGAATATTAGTAGTGGCGTTGGATGGCGGAATGCATCCAGCACAGCGTCCGTGGTTACGCTGCCAGTGTTTGTGGAGGAAGGTTGAGGGAGTACGGGAGGACAATCCTCAGAGACTTGACATACAGTGGCGTGCCGGGTGAAGTTATCACTACTTACACAGTTTCCGCATAACAAACGGTTTTGTTACCCCCAACACAGTGACGCATCATCATTGATCCTGACGCTTCAGCCCCATGTTGTAAAGAAACGGCGAAACGACGACAGATGTAAGAGTTTTCTTGGTCGAAACGAGTTTAGCTTGCAAAAACTTCCTTGGTCGAAACAGATTGAACTGATTGGTCGAAACGAGTTGATTTAACAGGTCCATTGGTCGAAACGCGACACGCTCAGAAGAGCACCGTATAGCATAGATTATTCACAGAATAATAAGCCATAATCTAGACGCAACTGGTATAACCTCGTAGAGCAAAAGGGGCGCAACTGGTAGGATTGAGGAGTTCCTATGGCTTGGGGCGCTGGTGAACTCCCGTGCATAACACATCTTGGCATGGAGAATAGGGCATCTATAGATAGGTACCTCTTCTTCGACTGTTATAACAGTCGTTCAAACTTGACTTGGACAGGCTGGCCAGATGGTAACGAGTATCCTGGCAGCCACGGACGGCTCTTTAAATTTCTTTTTCTCCTTACCAGTGAAGTCACGGATCACATTTTGGTTTATGTTTCTTGGAATAATACACCTATCTAATAGCGACTGAGGGCGTAAATTCAGGTCGGCCTCAAAATTTGACATTATACTAGATTCCAAAAACGAAATGTCCATCCACCGTCCGAGCCGTTTTCGGCTGTAGGATTTTTTTTTTTTTTTTTTTTTTTTAATGTGAAAGTTTGACAAAATACTCGGTTTATCATCTGGTTGTGCCCGCAATGTTTCGATCGCCCAAACCCGTGGGGCTACGGGAGGTTTTTTTAAGGGTTTCGGCTATGGGGTCGAGTTAGGTTTCGTTTTCAAAGTTTTTTTTGGACGTAGACTCCATTTTCGGGGGTCACAGAATGATTCGATTCCACCGTGGGGATCTATAGGGCTTTCATGGGGCTACAAATGAAATTTTTGAAGGATCCCAGGAGGTCAAATATTTTCCGAGTAATTTTGGACGCGTAATCCAATTTTCGAGGTCCCACATCTGACAAGACAGTCTACCGATTTTTTTTTTTTTTTTTTACATTTTTTCAATAGGTACCTAATATTATTTTAATGGCACAGAATTAATTTTCGCAAAATTAACCTATGTAAAAGAATAATAACCTACCCTTGTGTAAAAATTGCAGCGTTTTCGAAATAGGATGCGCTTTGATTCTAGGCGACTCACTTGAATCCATAGATCGAACGGTCACTGCGTGTCTCCACAGCTCAACTTTCTTTGGTTTGCTTGGACATTCTCAGCAACAAACTTTCTCACTGTTTTTCCTCTGACGAACAATTAAGGGAATCCTAGAGCACCGTCATCGGGTCTTCCCTCTCACCCCCTGCCAGCGCTCCACTTTTGACATCTCCGTGCTAATGCAGCACATAATGACCCTCGCTCAATCTTAAACCCATTTTCGCAGTCGTACATAAATTTTACGTACGTACGTACAAATTTCGTGTCAGTTAATGTGATTGTCATTGGGTCATTTAATGTGATTTATCAGCGTTATCCAGAGGACACCACGAGAAGGTTGCTCACGTTGTCTTCCAATATCAGTGATGTGAGTAGTGACCATCAAGTCACAAGAATGTACACAAGGAACTTGAATGCCATCTTGACATGGTTTCACATGGTTTTGAATTGTACCTGGGTCAATAATTGTTGATGAGCATGCCTGAAAAAAAAAAGACAAATCGTTTTTAGCGCAACCTTTCCCTCAAAAAATGGAAAGGTGCGTTCATCTCTTCGACCTTTTTTTTTTTTTTTTTTTTTTTTTTGGGGTGTATCACAGCATCACGCCCGAACGGCTGAACAGATTTTCATGAGGGCGGTCTCATTGGGATCAGCGAGTTCTGGGGGTGGTTATAGGCTATCAAAATCACCTCCGTGGTCGACGATTCGTCCGATCCCGACGACATTGTTTGGTAGTTAGAAACCTAGTGTGTCAAGTTACAAATTCTTAGTTACGGTTTGGGTTTCTTAATAGAGAGTTCCTAAAGAAACATCCGAGTTACGTCGACCGTTAATTTTTATCACCGTAAGGGATTTGTCTAGGGAGAATCTAGCTAACTTCACATAAGACCGTAACAGAGATACGGTCTTATCAAAAGTCACGCTAAATTTAAAGTGCCGCTATTTACGTTCTATTGCTCGAAATTAACGGCGGTATCCTTAAGACCGTAAGTTTATTGCCGTAACTTTACGGCAATAACGTTCGACGTCAGGCATAAGGACGTAAGTTATCACCGTTAAGTATTTCTGCGCATGCGCGAAATCTCGAGTTACGTCGACCGTAACTCATCACCGTTAGGCAAAAAGTGGCTTTAGGAACTCTATAGTAACAGAAAGGTTGAGCTCTTCTATTCAATTCAATTGATGGCTTGTTCCAGTCAGTTCACGGGCCGCCAGCACTTGCCTCAGGGGCTCCAAGGCCCACGGGCCTGGGGGCAGCAGGCCGCCTTATCTGGGCATCCCCCACCCCCCCACTGCGGGCAAACTCTGCCAGTGCCCTGAAGGCCCTGGCTGTGCCCACATAGCGGGACCAGTCCGCCCGCCCCCCATCGGGGAAGACCACACGCCCGAGGACCAGCCTCTCGGCCATCCCGAAGGATATGCTCCGCGGAGCCTGGGGAGGCGCACCAAAAGCACCGACAGGACGCCTCCAATCCCAAGGAGGAGAGCTTAGCCGGGAAATCCCCGTGCCCAGCAAGGAGCTGGGTCACGAGGAACCTCGGCCTGACCCAACTGGCCTCAAGCCTCCCCCCAATGCCAGGGAAGAAGGCAAAAGTGTGCCGGCCAGTGCTGGACGCCTCCCACTCCCCCTGCCGCCGCCGGGCTAGTTACTAGCTAGTTACTAGTTACTAGTTACTAGCTACTGTAGCTCACTCACCCGACGCACAGTGGGGCCAATGACCCATATTCGCGGTCAAAACCTCTTAGAGCAATAGTATGGTGGTGAATGAGTATAAATCTATTCAGAAATAATGAAAAGAGGTAAATTTGCAAGAATCGATTGAATAAATATTTTATTGAAAAATGACTAGATACCGACCAGTAAAAATAAAGAAAGTAAAAAAACCGCCGCAAAAAAATGAATGAAAACTAAGGGATTAAAATCGAATTTATAGGAAAGATGTATTTAACAGTAGGTATGTAATTCTAGATATTCAATTCAATTCTTTCTTTTTTCAATTTTTGTCAATTTTTATAATTTTCTCTTTTTCAAAATGGGGCAACTTCGGGCAATTTTTTTCTTCGCCCACTATCTGATAGTTCCCCATACAGACTATGCAAAAATCACGATTCTAATACGTTCTAGTCAAAAGTAAATCACTATAGTTGGAGAAATATTTTTTTTTTTAAACACGAAAAATGTATATAATTCAAAAATTGTAAAGGAATACCGACTTTAATGGAATGAAAACATAGCTGTTCATACCTTGTTGAGGAAAATTTGAAGCCGATTCGAAATCGGCTGACATTTTGCCGAAGAGGAACGTCAGATCTTCAGTGGCTGAAACTTGCGATCCGGAGTCAACCGTCGATTATAACAGTTATAACAATTATTGTGCCCCTACGGTGGGGCACAATTGTCACTTCCTAAGTATTTTGAAAAATTATAAAGAAAAATACTTGGCAAACAGATTAAAAAAGGAACTAAATGTATTTGGGTAGCAAAAGTACTGTAGTTAACGATAGGAGAAAGAAATTAAAGACATCTCGTTTTTTCAACCTTGCAGGATGGAAAATGCGAAAAAGTGTCAAATGTGCCCCCCACTCCCCTATATATATTAGTAACCTTGAAGGGACGGTCATGATCACAGATTAAACTACTGACAGATGGCCACAGATTAAACTACTGATGCACAACATCAATTTTCCATATACCTTCCTAAGTACTCATACCAGCCCTACTTGTAGTCTAGAAGTTTATGAGGAAATTATGAAGCAGTTTGGTACCAGTTGGTAGGTATAGGAAGTATTACAACTGAAATTGAACCCAAAATATGCTGAACAATTGAATAACCATCAATGGTTTGATAATTATTGATGATAATTATCAATAATTATTATTATAACTGATTTTTTTTCTTGATTTTCCAACTCATGACCGTCCCCTCAAGAATTCTTAAAACTTGTCCTTTTTGCAAATGTGAAAGTTCATTTTCAAGAAGCTAACCTTTTTAATTTATAGAATACACTATGAGGTATTGACAAGTATATAATTTTCATATCCTCTCGCCCCTGGAAAAGATTGGGAAGAATAATAAAGCCAGCCAGATGATGAAAAAAACGGAATTTGGAAGTTTTTTTGGACTATTAAGTCATAATATGACTTATGAAGTAAACCTGGGAATATGACTGAATATTATTATGAAGTAAACCTGGGAAAACGAAAACTATCCGACACAGATCATGATACAGAAATGATTGACGTCAAAAGTTGGTGTCCAAACGGATTTTAAATTTTTTTTTAATGGAATTATGAAAGTAGAGCCAGAACCGTCCTTTTCATCAACGCTTTTTACTCTAAAAAGCAGGTATCATTCCCAAAAATGGTCAAACTATCGCAGTAACGTGTAGTAGGTACCTAGACATCTTAACGAGTCGAATGATACCAAATTTTTAAGGGTTCTTTCGAGAAAAAAATTCGTCACAGCTTTCTGCAAAGTTGGCACCTTTTTGTAGAATCACCCTTAATTAGGACGATAATATCACATTATGTTGAGCGTTATTCAAATGAATTGGGCTAATTAACAAAAACAAAAAATCTCACTACCTTCTTGTCGAACGGCCGCGAAAAAAACCCGCACAGATGCGCGAACTGGACTGATGTTCGTGTAAGGTCAACAGACCTTACAGAGATTCTGTGGTTTCGCGAGCGGCCTACAATTTAGTGTACCTAGGTAACAATAAATAATTATTATTATTAGTATTATTCCTGGTTAGGTAATGATAATAATAATTATAATAATAATAATTATTATTATTATTCCTAGTTAGGTACCTATACTAAATTTTTCACCCCCTGGGACTCAACATTAAATGTTTTAAGGGCAAATTTTGCCCTTAAACGTCTCATGATGCGAAAATTCCATAAATAAAATTTCTACTCTGCAGGACATTTTGGGAAAGTAGGATTTTTTTTCCAGAAATTTCTTTAAAAAAAAATTTTTTTCAACATTTTTTTAAATTTTTTTTAACTCGGAAAATATTCGACTTTCTGGAATACTCCAAAAATCCCATTAGTAGCCCCATAAAAGCCCAATAGATCCCCACAGTGAAATCAGATCGTCCTGGGACCCCAAAAAATGGATTTTACGTCCAAAACAATGTAGGTACCTACATGAACCTTCCGCCGTCCGGGTCGTTTTGGGCAGCAGGATTTTGTCTGTTAAATCTGAAATTTTGACAAAATACTCGGTTTACCATCTAGTTGGGCCCGCAAGGTTTTCATCCCGTGGGGCGCTACGGGGCTAAAATGGGGCAACGGGAGGGATTTTTAAAGGCTTTTGGCTAAGGGATTATAGGTACCTAGGTGTCGTTTTCGAAGTATATTTGGAGGTAGGTAGAATCCATTTTTTGGGGTCCCGGAACGATCAGATTTCACTGTGGCGTTCTATAGAGCTTTCATGGGGCTACAAATGGGATTTTTGAAGGATCCCAGGTAGGCAAATATTTTTCGAGTGAAAAACAATTTCGAAAAATAGTTTTTAATTTTGAAAAAAAAAATTTTTTTTACCCTTTTTCATTGGCAGAATTAAATTTCTGCACAAGTAATCTATATCAAAGAATAATAAACCCTTGTGTTAAGTTTGCAGCGTTTTTAGTTGAGAAACCTTATTTATCACAGAAAATTTTTCTCGTGGAAACCTACCTTTTCCCCCAGGAGACGTATGGTTTTTGGGCTACACTGGCGGGCTCAACTGTCGGGTTGAGTCACAGAGAGCAGGGTTGAGTTTCAGAGAGCAGGGTTGAGTCCTCGAACTTCTGGCCACACTGGTCCTCAACACAGCGCCACTGTTCTCTTTGTTACTATGTGCCAGGGATGACAGATCTACGGTTTTCTCCGATTTCTAGGGATTTTCAGAAGCGTCTAGGGATCTTCTGATAATGACCCAAATCTTGGGATTTTTCCACACTTCTCCAGATTTCTAGGGAATTCCAACGTGTCCAGCCCATTTTCGCATATTTCGGGCACTTGGGTCATTGATCAAAATTTTTGCGGCCCTTACAATAAAAAAAAAAGCTACAAATTTTACACAAGGGTTAAGGTATTATTCTTTGATATAGGTTACTTGTGCAAAAATTTATTTCTGTCAATGAAAAAAATTACAACAATTTTTTTCACATCGTCTCAAACTTTTTTGACTTTTGGTTTCTTTTGGTTCTTAATTTTTAGAATGTAGACGTCTTGAAACGCACAACTAGACGGTAAACCAGGTATTTTGTCAAATTTCAGATTAGGTTTTCCAAGTATTTTTGGACTTAGAATCCTTTTTTGGGGGTCCCGAAACGATCCGATTTCACTGTTGCGATCTACAGGGCTTTCATGGGGCTAAAAATGGGATGTTTGAAGGATCCCAGGAGGTTAGATATTTTAGGCTAAATATTTTTCGAGTAAAAAATAAAGAATTTTTGAAGAAAAAAATTTTTTGAGAAAAAAAAATTTGTTTTGAAATATAAAAATCAAAAAATAATAAATAATAAAGTGTAGGCAGTAGATGGAGATAATTTTCACTGAAACGAGTAGGTACCTACCTACAGAAGTACCTTCTGACAGGTATCTTCTGACAGAAGACGTAGGTACCTACTTATATATAAGTAGGTACCTACGTCTTAGGTTATTATTTTGCGGGGTTTTTGTCTTCTGTCAGCTGATATATCAGCTGACAGAAGACAAAAACCCCGCAAAATAATCTCAATTTAGTCAATAAATAGGTAATAATATCAAACACTCCTTAGTTTTTGGGGCGATAATGTCAATACTAATTTTTTTAAATAATTTTTGCTTAAAAAAAATCTACTGATTTTTTAAGGGAATTTTCCAACTTGATCTACGGATTTTTGTCTCAATCCAGGGATATTCGAAGTCGATCTAGGGGATACAGCGCAAAAGTATCTGGCAAGCCTGCTCTGTGCAGCGGCCATTTTCAATGTAATTTTTTCACAGGCTGTTTTGACTCAAAACTTTTGAGTCCGTCTTTGTCTTTCCGCAAGTGAGATTATTTTGGGGCTAGATTAAATTTGACCCTATTTTCCTCCATTTTTCTTCACTGTAAACGGTTCGTATCGATTGTTTTATTCGGAAACTCCGGGAAATGGCCAATTCGGTAGGTGAGTTAGAAAATCGAGCAGTCGTGAAATCCTTGGGGTCGAAACCCACTTGTTGACTACGTACGGCCTTAGTTATTTTTCGGGTAATTTGTTTTCATGATACTTTTTAATGATGTATGGATTTTGAGCTTCAATTTGGTCCGCAAAATCGCTCGGTAGTCGTATTAGCTATGTATTCGTTTTGTGATGCCACACGGTGCATTTTTTTTCTGTATGTTCCACATCAATCAAAAGGAGAGATCATGATGGCCGCCATAATGGTCAATTATTTAAGTTTTTTCTCATTGATATTAATCGGTAATCTGAAATCAGTCTATCAAAACTAGTGCGAAACCGGGGAACGCAGATGGATGACGAAATTTTCTAATGATTTCCGCTTACAACGGAGCCGTTGCTGGGGGAATGAAACTTCTTTAGTTTTCATCGGACAGAAGTCGTTCACCACTTGTTGGAAAGCTCTGAATTTACATTTCTCCATTTCTCCAATTTGAGTGTAGCTCTCAGAGTAACAGAGGACACAACACTAGGCTGGTCTGTCAAAAGTTGATACCTATGTCAAATTTTGGTAATTTTTCAGCAGAGCCGTTGGAAAATTTTCCAGGCCTACGGAAGCACATTACAAAATTTGTAATGTGCTTCCGTAATAGGTACGCACTTACTTCATTTAATGAAGTAAGTGCATACCTATTACTAGTTGTAAAAATTTGTCCTTGTTCAACAAATATTCTTCTTGTGACAGAATTCGTTTCGATGGCCTAATTTAATAATTTTTCAAGTTTTTTCAAAAAAAATTATATTGTTTGACATATGATTATTTGGCAGACCATAGATGTGGGGTTGAATGGACATAGCATTGAATAGAACGGGACATGTTGACATGGACGGGACATATTATGTGATATTATCATGGTTAGGCTGATCAAAACTTTCCTGTTGGAAGGGTGGCAATACTGGATAAGTTCTTATCAACTTTTGCCAGACTGTGCTACCCCTCTTTTTGGAGTTACCTCATAATGCCAGTCATTGTTTTTAGTATTTCCCAACGTTTCTACCATACCTATCATGTTTTGCCAGACCAAAGAGCTTGCTAGAATTGACTTATACAGCAAAAAATCAGAAAATCAGAAAAAAAAAACTGACATATATGTTTGACAAAAAATCCGGAAGCTAAGGTAGGTTTTCCTGTGGTACAGCTACACTACTGTTCTAGGCTGGTCTGTCAAAAGTTGATATATCAACTTTTGACAGACCAGCCTAGAACAGTAGTGGAGCTGTACGGAAAGCTGAGTTATGTGCATGACATCAAATCATTTTTGTTTACTAACATGTGACCGTCCACAGGAAAACCTACCTTAGCTTCCGGAATTTTTTTCAAACAATTAGGTAATTGCCAATTGTTGATTTCTTTCTGCTTGGCAACGTATGTTCCATGTTTCTTGAATTTTAGCCAAAGGCTCTAAGGCTTAGAGTCTAAGCAGTACTCTGTGGTTTTTTTTTTTTTTTTTTTTTTAATCCCAGAAATGTTGACAAAATACCTCTTAGTTTCTCAACTACCCTTTTCAGTCCAATCGTTCAAACCCGTGGGGCTTTAAAAGGGCTTTTTGATGGTTTTAGATTATGGGGGCTCTAAGGATGTCAGGGATTAGGTTTAGGTATCTTTTTAAAAGATTCCTCCTGAACCCTTGAGATGCTGCACAGTGTAGGCAGCCTAAGGCGGCCATCTGTTGTGGTGTCATGCAGTCTATCTGTCAGAATCTGATGCACAATATTCCATAAACTCAGATATTGGTTGACTTGATCCCCTTGTGAAGCTAAAAGCAGGAAATCGGGTCTAGCTATCATCTTAGGAGCAGGCAACACATAAGACTACCGCGGCAGTCGCGTGTAATTGTAATTTTCAGTAGGAAGTGCGGGTTTAGGGACGGCTGGTATCGGACTGAGGGTGTTCAAGGTTAGTACGATCACGTGATACGCAACCACAGCAAGGGTGATAAAGGCTAGCATCCAGTGTCACTTAACTGTGCCTCCCTGTATGGTTGCCTGTCGCTTGATCTAGCTTGTAGTGGCCCTTCAGGTATAGGTTCTGGGGGGAGGGTGGAGGTGGATGACCATTCAGGAGGAAGTGGTTTTTTTACTGGAGTTCCCTTCCACCTAGTGGTGATTCGCCTAACGCATGCTTTCGACCGTGTGAGTTCCCACCAGTGTTGTCGGTAGGTAACCGATTCCACTGTCAATCCTGACAAGGATTTTCATTGGCTTCGGCCCTCCAATGCCAGCTTCATGCGCGGCGGACTAACCGCGGCAAGAAGCTCCAGCCATTTTGGTCTCGTTGGTTGGTCGTGGTGAAGGGGTTGCTTTAGGTAGGGCCTTCCAGCGTACCCAAGACTGGAGATACTTCTGCCGAGTGAAATCCCGGTAGCATTGTAACTCTGTGCACTTTCACCAGTGTACAGGGGGCCGAGTTACTTAGTTAAGCTTGATGCAAGTATGATAGCGCGGTGAACGTATCACGGAAAAGGTACAGCACCTTCTGTAACGATACCATCCAGAAGAAAGAAGACATCGTTGACTTCCAGACTTCAAAGAATGTCTGCTCCTAAATTTCGCGTCGGTGGTTTGAGGGGGGAGGGTGGACTCGTTCTTCAAGACCATCAGTTCCTGAACGCTTCCAAAGACATCGCTGATTGGTGAGCATATTCTATCTATTGTACCTACTATTTCGATTCTTTGGTTTCCATTACTAATCAACATTTTCTCATTTTCTTTCAGGTTCGCATTTTATATTTCTCTTGGACCTGCTCAGGTAACAAGAGGTTTTACTGTAACTCATTCAAACCGCACAAGATGGCATTCCTAAATTTAGTGAGTCCGTATTAATAATTAATATGGTCTCGTGGGATGACACTTTTAGAAGTGATCCTGAATCAATTATTTCCCCACTCAACCTGCTGGCTCAAATTCTTTGAAAACCTCAAGTTTAGCTTCTTCAAACCTTCACAGTTAGTTAGGTAGTCACATAATTTGTGTATTTAATACCTACTTGGAAAAAAAACCCTCATTCAATCCTCTTGATTCAAAATCGAAAATTCCAAGTTCTCAAAAGTGCTGCAAAAAAAAAAAAAAAAAAAAAATCGATTATTTTGGGGGAACAAAATTTGAATCTGACAGGAAAAAAAGTTCCATCTATAGGTTTCAAAATTTAAGGATTTGGTTATTAAGCAATAGCCTATTCTTGTGCACCTGTCAGACCAACCAAAGTAGACAAGCTATTTGTTATACAAATTTTCCTAACCAATCTAATGTGAAATGGACGGAGAATACTGTACTGAAAAAATAATGTTGATAACGGAATTTGATTACCTTACCACTTTTTCAATCCCATTCTTCAATGATGAAACAGATGCATTTTCGTAGTCATATTACACCTTTTATCCTTAACTAGGTTTTCTTTTATCTAATTTTTTAATCGATTTTAATAGAAAACAATAGATTTTTTGATAAATTTTTCATTCAGGAAAAATTGGGATTCCAATTGATTTTCCCAAAAACAAAAACAAAAAATCGAAAATCTATTATTATTTATATTACAATTAATAAATTCGAATAAAAACAACGTAAATGAGAAAAAGTAAAATTTGACTTCTAAAATTCATCTTAAAACAGACTTGAAAAAAATTGTTAATGGCAATTTGTCGATGTTAACAACTGTATTGACTGCATTGGATTCAGTTTCGTATTTAATACAAGATCTGATCCAATGGGCCCGGGAACCGAACGTCGAGTAATACTTTTTTCTGAAAGAACTTCATAATTTGAAGGCATAGCAGTGAGTTTTGGGCTCCTACGGTGTAATAAAAATTTCCAGGGCACTGTCGAAAATTTCAACTTTGAATCTGGAGGGAAAAGTGGCGCTACTCTCTCATTGGCTGCTACACTGCCGCCTTTTCTGCCGTCACCTCTTGCAGATTCCCGTCGTTCCCTTCTTATGCTAGCGCACTCTGGCGGATTAGAAAAAGTGCGACCGCGGGAAAATTCAAAACGCCAAATATTCACTAGTGATTTCCTCTGCTCAGACACCTAATTTCTCAGTGCTACTGTACTGAGTACTTTGTTCATTACTAGTTCAACCATGTTCGGCGAATTTTCCCATTTCTCTGACCTATTTCCTTGGCCCATCCAGTCAATTATTATTAAATAAATTTTCAGTTCAGTGATGTCTGTCAATTTCACGTTTTAGAGTGATTTCGATTGTGTTTGGATTTTGGGAAAAATCGATTAATCGATTAGGATCTCGTTTTTTTTTTTTTTTTTTTTTTTTTTTTATCTAGTTCTCATTCAAAATTTTCTGAAAGTGACTCCCCACTCGTCCAAAGTAGTTCCTGTAGCCATTTTGAAACAATTCACAACAAAAAACCCTCCCCAACCCGAATGCCTTATTGTTGAGCCACTGTTGAAAATTTCTGTCTTTCTTTCGCATTTTGAATGCGTTCATCGACATAGGCCATCCGCTCATATCATAATTTTCTTTAGCTCTTCCCATTGAGAACTCACTTAAATCTGTTTCAACGTGTTCGGAATTCGTCCACTGTTATAAGTTGTAGTTGGTGGACTCCTCGATGGACGTATTCGTTTCATGTCTTCGAGAACTTCTGAGTCAGCTGCAGAACAACATAACAACACAACACTGTCTCTGACTAGTCCAGTAAATTTCAGATTTTTTAAAATATGTTTTATTGAACTGAGATGAATTTTGAACACCAACAAAAGCTAGCTACCCCAATATCGTCCAACCCCTTATTTTTTATTTTTTTCACTTCAACCCCCCCCCCCCCCCCCGTACAACGTATTGAAATTGGCTTAGTTAGGCACACAATACACACAATGTGAAGATGACGCCAGGAAGACCATCAAAGAGGAACACCAAAGGTAACAGGAGCCAAAGACAATACCAAAGGTACCAGGAGCCAAAGATGACATCCGCTTGTACATCACACTGTGGTATGATGATTCTGTGTTTAATCCTTTTGATTTTGCTTAAGCTGAAGCCTAAGATCTCAATTTCCCTCAATGCCTTGAATTATTCATTGACGGAATTATGCCAGGAGGGTTTCATAAATTGTGCTGCATATTGAAGATTCCTTCAGAGAAATAATAACATGAGGTATCAAATTACATTTTATGGCTATTTATTTTTGATGCAAAATTGGGGAAATTGATGATCTCGTGAGGTGTTCAGCGGGTGTTGGGTTGCTGAGATGTTTTCACTAAATTGCATGCCAGTGGCTCAAAGGTTTGTCTCCTTCTTTCTCTTCTTTTTCTTCTTTTTGGAAACAAAACGTTATAGAATGGCATGTTCCATCGTGTGTGTTCCGGAACCAGGAGTGGGCTGCTCCCACCGGCATGAATCGTCAACTTTGGCATATAATGTCGATGTTGGTCGCTTTTACATTATGTACAACAAGTTTTCGTATTGTGCCGTCCAAGCCGCAGGGGGTTGGTGGACCGTGCATTGCCCATGGGACATGCTGCTCTGGCGAGTTTGTTTCACATTTAACATGTACATGTCTGCCATTTTTTTAGGCAAGTTATAGAAAAATAGAAACCCGTATTTACATGGATTCTTTTTCAGGAGAAGTAATTATGTAATGATCCAGGAAATTCGATAAAATGCCATGACCAGCCAGGAGTCTGAAAGTATGCATGCTTGCTGGGGACATCTGGCAGACATGTGGGGATAACAACCAGCAAGCAAAGGCAACCGGCAGCAAAGACCAGCAGATGAGAAAGCCAGCGAAAGAGGAATACAGAAAGAATCAGTGTCAAAGTCTAGCCAAAGTCCATACACCACTAACCCGGGTTAGTGGTGTATGGAGTCCCTTCACATTTATCAACATGTTTCTTTATTTCAGAGTGTTGGATCAGCAGAGGCGTTGCAGCGGTATTTTGTACTTATGGAGCTTGTCAGCTGAGAAGTATACCATTGCAGTGAACTTCACCTGCTCATGACATACAGCCAATCCCAGCAGAACTCGACCAGCGTCTGATGGATCATTGTGGATACAATTTTCGCAGAGGACTCTTGCCCCCATTACTACAAAAAAGCACCATACTTATAGGGAAGTGAGTAACAAGAAGAGCTCCATTAACTTTTTTTTTTTCAACAGTGTTTCCTCATTTCAGCCTATTGGATCAGCAGAGGCGGTACAGTGTCATTTTGTATGTCGAGAATATGCCAGCACAAATGAATATGCAGTGATCTTCACCTGCTAAGGACCACAGCTGACCCCTGCAGAAGCTGACCACTTGGCAAAGACTGACAGATCGTCGTCGCTTCAATCAGCACTCAGGACCAGCATGCTCGGTGGTCGCCATAATTTCTCCTGAAGAAAGCCTTTTGGCTAGGAAGTGAGCAACAAGTGGGGCTCTGCTCGAGTTTTTCAATTATGCTCCATTATTTCAGAATGTTCGTCCAGCCAAGACGAACCCAGCAGCAATCTCTTCATTGGAGATCGTCAGACGCTGGTGCACCAGAGGTCTGCATGGCTGCAGCGTTCTTAAAGTCGACCCTCTAGAATCACTCAGCAAAGACTCGCGAATCATTCATCATAGAATCAGCATGCTGCTGTGATGTTATCATGGAAAAGGTCCCTTTCCCTCCCCACGACCTGGAAGGTTAGGGGGGTTATCATCGCCCTAATTTCTTCAAAAGCCTTTTTGGGTGAGTAAGCAGGGGAAACTACATACCTACGTTTTTTTTTTTTTTAATAATGAAAAAAGGAGGGAAAAGTGAGTTTTATGTCAAGATTATTGGACCTAATCAACGTGACTGGGCGCTAATTTTTTAATTATTCACTTTAACCCAGTTGCACTTTCATTCCAAAAAGCCCGTGGTCTTCAACAGGTTCGAACCCGAGGCCTCAGAAGAATGCAACATGCTTGGTGTTTTTCCAATAGTATTTCAATAATATAGAAATTGTCTATATTTCATTTCCAGCTCCCGAGATGATGGTGCGCCGGAGGGCAGTAGATGTCAACATGGCAGGTGCAATCTTGTGTGCTTAAAACGTACAACCGACCCCTGCAGAAGACAACCAGCTTCAACATTACTGACAGATTATCGAGGACCGCTAATCGATTCGCCGAGGACCTACATGCTTATTATCACGTTAATCTCTTCTGAAGCGCGCCATTTCAGCAACAAGTAAGTAATGAGCGGAGCGCCACTTTTATGGAGTGCTTCTATATTTCTTTTTCGACCTTCTGAGTGGCAATCTTCGTTCGAGCGTGCCAGATGATGGTGCCACATAACCCTGTTGTATGTGGGGGAAAATGCGTGGTTGGAGTTTCTAGCGTTATTCCTTTTTTGTGAGGAGAGGGGGGGGGGGTGCCTGAATCTGAAGGAACTCAACAAATTCTGTTATGCTTATGCGTTTTGAAGCATTCGCAAAAAAAAAAAAAAAAAAATTGTGGCTCTTTTTTCAGTTTTCCACTCATAACTCCGAAACTATGCGTTCTACGGCAAACGTTGCCAACATCAAAATGAAAGAAGATTATATTTCTTACAAAATGCACTAGTCAACTTCGATTTTTGGTCCACTAGTACAGGAGCTAGCATTCGTTGGAAACTTACTTAATTTCCCCACTTCCGTCACAACTCATTCTTAGCGACTTTACTTTTCTCACCAATTCTTATGCCAGTCTTTCATTGAAGGTGCAAGAGATACCTTCTAAAACCGTTAGACTGGCATGAGAATTGGCAAAAAAGGGAAACATTTTACTAGTCCCTTAGAATGAGTTTTGACGGAAATAAGGAAATTCGGTAGGTAGGTTTTCATCGCGCTCTAGCACTTGTACTAGTGGGTAAAAAAATCAAAGTTTACGAGTGCAATTTGGAGGAAATTTGATGTTCTTTAATTTAGATATGGGAAACATTTGCCGTTGGACGCATAGGTTCAGAGTTTTAAGAAAAACTGAAAAAACTGCCAACACTTGGGTGTTTTGCGAATATCTCAAAACGCATGAGCCGAATTGTTGGATCTCTTCAGATTCGGGTTCGCACCCCAAAACACATAGAATACGACTTGGAACTCCAACCACCTATTTTTTTCACGTCGGCCTCATTTTTACTCCGCTTTGACTAGCCATTTTGACTGCGCTGAAGAGCGCCTTTTCTGCCAAAGCGTGCCTTGGACATGTATTCATGTATTTCATACGTGCTTTTATTACAGGAATGACTTGAGGGAATTTATGACCTGCTTCCCTCATGCAGTGTTTATATTTTAGGGGGGGGGGGGGGGGGGGGGGAGGGAGGAGTTATTAAATTCAAACTGAAATTTAAATTGAAATTCAAGTTATGAATCCATAAGCTATTTCAAGAAATCTCACCTGAGGCCTGATACATTTTTCGGCCTTCCCCTTCTGATTTCTTGAAATAGCTTATGGATTCATAACTTGAATTTCAATTTAAATTTCAGTTTGAATTTAATAACTCCTCCCTTCACCCCCCCCCCCCCCCCCTTAAAATATAAACACTGCATGAGGGAAGCAGGTCATAAATTCCCTCAAGTCATTCCTGTAATGAAATTACTCCTCCTGGGGAATTAGGGGACCCCTAGGATGAGGGACAAAAGTAGGATGTCTACTGGCTTCACATCAGATCAAGGTTCAGAGGGGGAAAAATAAGCAACAATATGATAAGGCCGAATCAGTATTGGGGGCAGGGGACGGTTTGAGCCTTCAGTCTCCGGCTCTCTTTCTCAGCTGTGGTCCTTGGTGGCTCAGTTGGTTAGAGCGTCGCACTGGTAATGCGGAGGTTGTGGGTTCGAGTCCCACCTGAGGCCCGATACATTTTTCGGCCTTCCCCTTCTGATTTCTTGAAATAGCTTATGGATTCATAACTTGAATTTCAATTTAAATTTCAGTTTGAATTTAATAACTCCTCCCTTTCCCCCCCCCCCCTTAAAATACGTGCTTTTGTATTTTAGAGTGTTGAATCAGCTGAGGAGTTGCAGTCAGTCTTCGCTGGAGCTTGTTAAGTGACGGCGTGAATGAAGTTCAGCTAAATCAAGTGGATCACCTTGGCTGCAATTTAAAAACAAGACCAGTACGCCGCTTATTGTCACCCAAACGCCTACTTTAGAGCGCGAAGAAATTAAAACAGGTAAGTGAAGCCCGAAGACTGGCGAAATTTGAAGACGGAGTTCAAATGAAAAACGCTGCAATTTTTGCACAAGAATTTATTATTCTTTGATATAGTTTAATTGTGCCAAAACTAATTCGGTGTTAATGATAAAAGGTTTGGAAAAAGAAATTTGTTGTTTGAATTTTTTTTAAATTTTTATTTTTTTTTTTTTACATGGAAAATATTTGACCTCCTGGGATCTTTCAAAAATCTCATTTGTAGCCCGATGCAAGCCCTATAGATCACAACAGTAAAATCGTATTGTTCCGGTACCCCAAAAAATGGATTCTACGTCCAAAAATACTTCGAAAACTTCACCTAACTCGATCCCATAGCTAAAAGCCTTAAAAAAAACCCTCCCGTAGCCCCATTTTAGCCCCATAGCGCTCCACGAGTTTGGGCGATCGGGCTGAAAACCTTGTGGGCACAACTAGATGGTCAACCTAGTATTTTGTCAAACTTTCAGATTTAAAACGCTGCAAATTTTACACAAGAGTTTATTATTCTTTAATATAGGTTACTTGTGCAGAAATTTAATTCTGTATCAATGAAAAAATTAAAAAAAAATTTGTTTGGATTTTTATATTTAAATTTTTTTGGGGGGGGGGGGGGGGATTTTTATTTGTTTCAAAAAACCTTTTTTTTTTCTTTTTTACTGGAAAAATATTGGACCTCCTGGGATCCATCAAAAATCTCATTTGTAGCCCCATGAAAGCCGTATAGATCGCAACAGTGAAATCGGATCGTTGCGGGACCCCAAAAAATGGACTCTACGTCAAAAAATACTTCGAAAACGACACCTGACTCGATCCCATAGGCAAATTTTGAGGTCGATCGGAGTCTTCGACCTCCGTCGCGATTACAAAGGGGTATTTCCCACCTCATAAATCTTGCCCAATACAATTATAACTTCTTTTTTTTTTCATCTCTCTCTCTTTTTCTCCTTCTTTTGGTTTATTATTCTTGGAATAATACACCTATGTAATCGCGATGGAGGTCAACAATTCTGATCGATCTCCTAAATTTAATGTGACATTATACGTTTCAAGAGGTCTTGATTCAAATAACGAAATGTCCGTCCGCCGTTTTGGGCAGTAGGACTTTTTTTTTTCTTTTTAAATCTGAAATTTTGACAAAATACTCGGTTGACCATTAGCGGCCCATACACGAGCAGAAATACCCGGTAGATTTAGTCAGCCGATCTCATCTGACAGATATCGGCGATATCATATTGCTAACGATCTTGAGTGACCGATGAAATTGGTCGTTGCCCAAACTTTTCGGCCGTACTTTCGTGACCGATATCTGTCACCCGATGCCGCCTGTTCGTTAGTGGGATGAAATCTGGCAGATTCAGGTCTGTCCCCGACGTTCGTCTGGCAGATTCGAGTTTTCTGTTGAATCAGAAAATATTTGAGATCGGTGGCCGATTTGCAGCTCCGTAAGTGGATGATGTGTAGTCCAGTAAAATTAGGCCGAAAATGGGGAAGAATTCGGAATAATTCGGACCGAAGCGGAAATGATTTTAATACCTTCTAATGGTCCTAAATACACGGAATCTGAGTTTGCACCATCGCAGGTGGTGAGCTACACTTTTGGCAGCCGAAAAACCGCGAAACGTTTGCACTTTTTTCAGTTTTTCGCCTCTAACTCGGAAACTATCCATCCTACAGAAAAAGTTATACTTTACTAAATGAAAGAGCATTAAATTCGCTATTCAAAACATTACATAATCATCAAAATCGGTTCAGCGGTTTAGCCACAATCGTTCGTCAAAGATAGGCTATTTTTACCAACTTTCGTCAAGGTGGCGTAAGAATTTAGTTGTAGACAAATATCCGCAGTTAGAGCCTTGTGTGTCACTGTTCACCAATGAGAATGCTTCTCAGCAGGATATCGCAACCGCCGGCAATAAAATCTTACCACCTTTACAGCTCAAGCTGCGGTTTCAGGTGATCCAGAAAAGCCTCTCCAATCGTGGGTTTGACCTGGCGTCACTACCACCTACCGATGCAGCCCTTGAACACCACTCCCTTCGAACCTACCACCAGGTTCAACACTGGTATGGTTTCGACATACCTGCCACTTCTTGGGGGTGGGAAAGGAGTGCCCAGGGTTTGGTCCCTCCCACCACCAAGAGGGAAGCAGCACCCCCTGAAGAACTAAATTCTCTGTCATGCAAGTGCATGAAGGGCTGCATGGTTAGGTGCAGCTGCCGTAAGCACGGGCTGAAGTGCTCGGTAATATGCTACAATTGCAAGGTTTAATCGTGCTTGAATGCTCCATTTGAAGTGGGAAATTCATCTCAGCTTTCACCAATGGATGACGAAGACCACGGTATTCGGAGAAGAGCACGATACTGCCCAAGAATCCACAAGTTTCCAGACACCGGGACCGCCACCTTAAAAAAAACCTCGAATATAAATAACCCCAAATGACTTTTTTTAGGAATTAAGTTATGCTGACAAACTACTTAACTTCGTTCAAACCTATTATATATTATATATAGGTACTACCAATAAACTCTAACATATCGAAGACTCATTTTTATAGAACCTTAATTTCCTATTACTAATTACTAGGTAGTGAAGTTAAAATTGTATGAAAGAAAGTGAAATACTGACTAAATAAGATCTAAATAAGTAAATAATCATGAATAAATAATAAATAAAGTATAACTTTTTCTGTAGGATGGATAGTTTCCGAGTTAGAGGCGAAAAACTGAAAAAAGTGCAAACATTTCGCGGTTTTTCGGCTGCCAAACGTTTAGCTCACCACCTGCGATGGTGCAAACTCAGATTCCGTGTATTTAGGACCATTAGAAGGTATTAAAATCATTTCCGCTTCGGTCCGAATTATTCTGAATTCTTTTCCTAATTTTACTGGACTAATGGGGTTAGTGACTGTCCGTGATAACAAACGTAAATTAGCCGATTTTACGGCTGGAATGTTTTCAGTAGGTACCCATAAAATGACTGAGGCAAAATAATAACTTTGGGAGAAGTTGTGATGAGTTTGGGGTTTCGGAAAGAAGAAAGTTCGGAAACCTGAAGTTGACCACATTTCTGAAGCTCGTCCTGAGGTTCTGGTAAGTGAGCCAATTTCCGCCTACCTTAACCGTATTTCCTCATAGCAGCTCAGTTTACACGTAAATCCATCCAGAAAAATGCTATCAATTACTTACCAGCAGGGTCCATCTTTATCTCCTGAAGCCCAAATAAAAACGCTGCAAATTGTACACAAGGGTTTATTATTTTGAAGCGAAGTCTTTTATACGGACGCCCCCCCTCTCGCCGCTCGGGTAGTCTCCCAGTGAAAATCGTGAGTCGGTGAGTGAGTGAGTCTCGCGTGAGTCACGGCTCTTCCGACCCGGCCGCTGTCAAGGAAGTAGGAAAGACGTACTCAGAACGGGTGGAATTCGGGGTGGGGCTTCATGGACCTTACAACGGTGGAGGAGGCGGGGAAATTTTGAAGCGGTCTTTTTTTTTGCCGACCTTTTAGCTACGAATAGGGGGGGGGGGGGGTCGCAGACCCCCCCTGTCCGAATAAGCGCTCGGCCGAGCGGAGCGAGGCCTTATGTCTGATTAAGCGGTCTGCTTTGAGAACTCCCCCGGCCGAGCGAAGCGAGGCCCTACGGGGGGTCTGGGGGCGGAGCCCCGCAGCTGGGTGCGTAGGCGAGCAAAGCGAGCCGGAGCATCTAGTAGGACACTATACTGGCAGCTGATTTTTGCAAAATGATAAAAGCTTCGCTTCCTTTTTCATTCTCCCGAGGAATGAAAATATTTTTTTTTTTTTTAATAACTGAAGGATAGGCCAAATCAGTTGAATTTTCTTGCCAAAATGGAGCACGTCCCTCGTAGACGTTTTTCAAAAAAGAAGCGTATTACGCTCCCACATTTTTCTGTATTTGTACACCGTTCATCACACATCAAGGGATACAAAGTCGCCATAGGCCTTGGTTTTCTGGGCCATCTGACAAAACGGCCCTAATTCAAGACCGGCTCAAGTGCGAATTTTGTTTTCCAGTTATTGAGTAAGCCTTGCACCATTTTTTTTTTTTTTAGATCAGGATGATTCCATTAATAATTAATGAATAATAATTATTATGGGTAATTTTAAACCCGTTCAATTTTGGCCCCCCTTTGAGGCGTCTAACCTTTTACCTAATGTATCTTAGCTTAAGAATTTACAGTGAGTACATGTCGGTATTTTCAACCGGTTTTATCAATTTAACGCCTTATTTCTTGGTTGGGGAGAAGGTTCAGCTCAAGAATTATTTTATTTAATTAATTAACATGGTTCCTAAATACCATTAAATTTGGGTGGTAGCAGAATTTTCCACATTTAAATGTTAATTTAAGCTAATTAAGCTAATAATTTAAGCTAATTAGCTCATTCCCTTCTACGTTTATCATGATTCGTGAAATTTATTAAAACCCTTCCAGCCCGTAATATTCTCGAGTTCAACATTACCGAATTCTAAATATAGGCGGCGCTAACAGCATCTAAAGATCAAAAACCTCGAAATCAAGTTAAACATTCTTTCAACAGGTTGCGTTAAATGCAAGGGCCCTCATTTTTTTTTTTTTTTTTTTTTTTTTTCTTCAGGCACTCGAAGTCCCAGGACGGAAATAGGTAAATCAAACCTCAAAGTGTTCAGCAGGAACTTGTTTATCTACTCTCAAAGGCACTCGTGTGCAGAATTAGGCAACATTTTATTCCCAACATTGACTATGTACAACTCGGGTGTAGTCAAGTACAGCAGGTACAGTAAGCATAGTAGGTATAGCTAATTGATCATGTATTTGATCTAGTTCCTATTTTCATAAATTTCTGAAAATTTTCCTAGCATTTCAGAACGGTACAGTAGATGAAATGTAATTGCCACTTTCCCACCACATTCCCTATTTCCAGGCTCTGATTTTCAATTTTTTCTTACCTACTGACAAAGAGTTAAGCACTTCAGAGACATTTCAGCGCTATTGCCAACACAATCAAATCTGATGAATGCTACAAATCTATCCGATAGTATTGGTAGGTAACTAACGAATCGGCATAACTCTGGAAACTCAACTAAGGCCAAGGAACATCTTAAACTTTAATTAAAACTAGGTATTTGATAACTACACATAGTCTTTTGGCAGATTTCATGGTATTACCTAAGTGCGATCATTTCAATCGAGTCAATGAAGTAAAGCGATAAAACCGATAAAAGTGTGATTTATGCATCGATATTAACTGTTAGATCATTTCAATTATACAATAATATCTGGGATTTGAACATGGCCAGATTTCCTGTGACTACTGAGATCTAAAAAACGAAATGTTGAGCATCAAAATGGCGAAGAAAATGGGCAAATCAAGCACTTTCTCGCTGGGTTCGCTTATAGATTTCCACCGGGTAGCCGTCAAGACTTTCAACCATTAACGAGTACTTGAACCGCAGATCCGAGTATTTGATGGGGCTGGCGAACTTGAATTTCCGAATGAGAAGAGATAGCAGCATTTTCGCCGAAGTTTGTCTGTACAGTATAGTAGACCTGTACAGTACCTGTAGACTGTACAGTAGACCTGAGACATAAAGAGGAGATTATAAAGCATTTTGTGTTAAATTGGTAAAAAGTGGAAGGCGCGTCCACACTATGCCGATCGGCAAAGCTGAATTAATGTAGATTACCGAGTCGAACCAAAATTTGGTGATGCCATGTAGTTTTTTTTATTGTAAGGGCCCGAAATATGCGAAAATGGGCTGGACACGTTGGAATTACCTAGAAATCTGGAGAAGTGTGGAAAAATCCCTAGATTTGGGTCATTATCAGAAGATCCCTAGACGCTTCTGAAAATCCCTAGAAATCGGAGAAATCCGTAGATCTGGCATCCCTGCTTTTGAGGTTCACCCGGATCTTTTTACCACGTTATTTCTGGATGGGACTGGACCAAAATGAGCTGTAGGAACCTGCAGGTTTACGAGATACAGCGTTTTGAAGTTGATCGATTTCGCATTTTTGCGTGTTTTGACGTGGTGGAAAGTGCTGAACTACGGGGATAAAAATGTGTGCATTTACCAGGAAAGCGAAGCCCCCTACCTGTAACGTTGCACAGTTCGGATTTAGGACAGGTCGTAACACGTCCCTTGTCCTTACTGAGGTCGCATGCGATGCGATAAATGTATCAATCCTCGAGTCGAAACTGAAGTTTTATGGCTTGAACACCTTGGCAGTGGGACTAGTAATAAGACTAATTAAACGTTGGCATCAGCAAGTCGAATACGGTAAGGTGGTAAGACCTCGCAGCCCCTGGAGCTCCGTACCGGGGCCCAACAATAATTGTTGGTCCGTTACTTTTCAACACCTTTGCCAACGATGTTACGCATTTCGATACCTCAGTGGTAAGTAGTTTGGGGCGACTTACTTGCTGCTTGGAAGCCAAAATCGATGAGGTAAAAATTAGAATGTCCAGATGGTGTATGGCCTAACAAATTAGTGCTCAATGCAGATTTATCTTATTAGACAAAAGTCATCACGTTTGACTTGAAAACCAAGCATAAAGATCTGTCGAACGATGAACACGCTACGCTTTTGGGCCTGGAAATAAGTTCAGCTCTTTGCTGGTCACCACACGTTGGCAACACGCTTGAAAGAATTAGCCAAAGCAAACTACTTGCTACTTAAGTTATCCCGCCAATTTGTCCCACCCAGTCTTGCAGCAGGTTTATCATGCTCACTTCGAAAGCCACGTGCACTATGCCGCTGGACATTTTCCTTATACGGTAAGGAATCCTACTGGCATACTGATAATCACCTTTCGGAAGTAAATGACAACTCACCGAAAGTATTCTGCCTATAAAACCTCTCAAATTGGCTGTTTGGAACCGGCGTTAAACAGTAGGTCCCTACTTCTATTGTACTTCTTTTGTAACTCCCATTTGAAATATCTGGGAGTTTGGTTAGGGAGAGAGAACGACTCCTCTGCTGAATACTAAATTGTTTATTCAGGTAAACAATTATAGCGTGGGGACCGGTTTCGAGCAACTAAGCTCATCTACAGCCCAGAGTGACTTGAGGTGGTTGAACGTACAATTAGTTCTGAACCTGAATCTTTGAAATATCTGGGAGTTACGTTCGACCGTGGACTGCGTTGGAACCGGCATATTTCTTCCACAGCCCAGAGAGCCTCAGGCCTCATCAATATTTTGGCCCGTTCGGCCGGGGTGTATTGGGGAATGAAGTCAGAGGCACTCCGTGTCATTTACAAGCCATTATCCCGATTCTGACATACGCGGTCCCAGTCTGGGCTGAGGGATTGAGGATCCAGTCAAATATGAAAACCTTGCGGCGGGCCCAGCGTCTCATGCTGCTGCGCATCATTCGGGGTGTACGGACATCATCATTTCAGGCGTGCTGCGTGATCTCGGGATTCCTTCCAATTGAGCTTGAGGTTAATGAGATCGCAGGGACGTATGCTGCTCTCAATGCCGCGGACTGTGAAGTTGATCTTCCTGTTGCTGCTCGGGATTGGCCGCATCCATCACGTGCTGTGAAAATTGAGGATGAAGAATTGAACGAGAGCACCACATTTTACAACATTTTCACCGACGGCAGCGATTTGGGCGAGGGAAAGGTTGGCTGTGCCTTTGTAGTTTATCGACATGGTATTCCAAGACCTATCCATCGGCAGTTCTTCAGGCTCGGCCCTAGATGCAGCAATAACCAGGCAGAGGCGTTAGCAGTCGGGGAAGCATTAAGTTGGCTGAGTCGGCAATCTGTGAGCCGGGTTTATAAATCTGCTTTGGTGCATACTGACAGCCAGGTCGCCCTCCATGGGCTCGCGGACGCTGGGAACCATCTCCCGGTACTGGAGGACATCAGGGAGCTGTTGCATCGATTGCGGAGTGAGGGCGACTGGCGTGTGGGCGTCGTCTGGGTTCGGGCACACATGGGGACGACTGGAAATGAGGAGGCGGACAGCTGTGCGAAGGCGGCTGCGGATGATTTGGAGCTGCCAGTGTGTTTCTCAAGGGTGCCTAAGCAGCGAATTAAGAGCGACCAGCACCGGCCATCCCTTGATGAGTGGGAAAGGATGTGGCAGTCGACACAGGACGGCAGTCACACGCGGCGAATCTTTCCAGCAGTACGGGACCGCCTGAAATTGGCTTTTCCATTTTCGTGGAGGATGACCATGCTTTTGAGTGGTCACGGCAGGTTGAGGTCATATCTTGCCCGGTTTAACCTGGCTGATTCGGCCATCTGCTCGTGCCTGTCCGGGGCAGTTCAGGACTGGGACCATCTTCTGTTCGAGTGTGCGCTCCTTGAAATTCCACGTGCTCGTCTCAGGAGGAAATGTGTCCTGCAGGGTGCTGGTTGGCCGGCGGCAGTTGGGGACTTATATATTATTGCGGAGCCACTGTTCGGACTTAGTTGCGTTCCTTAACGAGGTGGATTTTGGTGCGATTTGTGGTGGTGTGTAGAAATTTATTTATTTATTTATTTATTTATTTATTTATTTCCATTACAAGTACAAAACATAGATACATTCAATAGTACTTGGTGGGTAAATGTTTGACACTACCCACCAACATGAACAGGTTTATTGTATACATCGGGGCACATCAACTAGTACGAACCAAGGAAATGGGTACCCATTTTCCAGCCCCCCCTATGTGCCTAAATGCTATTGGAAAAATTAATCCTCCATATGAGCCTAGGCTCGTGTTGGAGGATGAGTTTTTGTTCTCAGTCGACCCACTCAATACAATAGATAGGTATGTCATATTAATAATTAATACAGAGAATTTAAGAATACAGAATACACAACAATATTATCAGAGATAAAAGATATTATGATATAAAATGTATATTAGGTACATTCTAAAATAAAGCAGCAATATAATGGCAGGCACTTAGAGAAAGTAATCATTAGATAATAGAAAACTGACAATGGCTTTTCTTAAATACTTGTTGAATTTTGAATGTAATAGCTTTTCTCGTAGCTTTGAGGGTAGAGCATTAAAGCATTTTATACCTTGATATATATAAGAATTTTGGGCAAAAGAGGTTCGATAAAAAGGGTATTCAATGCGAGTGTCATTTTTAAATCTGGTGTTTTGGCTATGAACAGGTAAAGTATAATGTTTCGTTTTCATTATTTGTATAATGCCATTCAGCCGAACAAGCTTCAGAAAAGGAAGAACCCCCAATTCAGAGAAGAGGGGAGAGGTATGTTCGTATCGCCCTCTCTTGCAAATTGTTCGGATAATGGCTTTTTGAGTCTTAATTACTGGTTCTAGGTGCGAAAAGTACGTGCTGCTCCAGATAGGCAAGCAGTATGTTAGCACTGATTCAACAAGAGCAAAATATACTTTCTTTAGGAGATACTTATTTAAGATTCGGGACAATTTATAAAATATATATAGTAATTTTCTTAATTTTGCGTTAATTTTATGGATGTGGACCGTAAATTTCATTTGTGTATCAAAGTTAATTCCAAGGTATTTGGCGGAATAGCTTTGCCTAACAGGGCAGCACGCCTCGCAAGTCGAACCATCGCATTCAAGCGAGTGAATATGAATGTCCTCCAGCTCAGGAAGATTCCGCGGATCAATACAAAAAGGCACGAAGGTAGTTTTGTCTACGTTCAGTGTCAGCTTATTACAGGACATCCAGCTAAATAGAGTGTTTATAGCATTATCCGCCTTTTTCCGTGTTTCACTCCATGAGCCAGCTGAACAGTAGAAAACAGTATCGTCCGCAAATAGCAGGACCTTTCCCGGTAAATCAAGCTCAGATATATCATTAATATAAATAATAAACGCGATAGGTCCAAGGACAGTACCTTGCGGCACCGAGTAAGGCCCCAGTGAGACTTCTTCGCTTCTCACACCATTCACCTGGACAATTTGCCTTCTGTCTTTCAAATAACTTCTGAACCATTGTAGTGCAGTGTCAACAATGCCCAATTTGTACATTTTTTGGAAAAGAATGTCATGCGAAATTGTATCAAAAGCTTTAGCCTGATCTAAGAAAACTGCTAAGGGTTTACGCCCTGCGTCCAAGTCTTCCATAATGGAATTATACAAATTACAAGCAGCATCTTGCGTACTACGATTATTTCTGAATCCAAATTGTGCTTCTGTGAGCAAATGGTTTGTTTCCAAGAACAGAACTAGCTGTTCTTTGACACACTTTTCAAAAAGCTTTGCAATACAAGAGACCAGGCTGATGGGGCGATAGTTGTTACATTTATCTTCAGGGCCTGATTTATGAATGGGCGAAACAATAGCTAGCTTCAAGATTTCAGGAAATTTTCCAGAGTTTAGACTTCGATTAATAAGAATATGTAAAGGCTTACTGACTGAGTCTTTGCCAAATTTCAAGATTCCTGCTGTAACTCCATCAAAACCAGGACTGGATCCACCTTTTAGTGAATCAATACAATTTTTGACCTGAGTTTCAGTGACTTCTTTAAAACGAGATAACAAACTCCCGTCTTTACGCTCTCCAGGGATCACCTTCTGCCTTCGATTAGGAATTTTTTCAGCTAGTGATTTCCCAACATTTGAAAAATAACTGTTAAATTCATTTGCACATTGCTTTGGATTTTGAAGTCCGTCTATTACTGTATTATCTATTGTTAACTTTCTTATTATGGTATTCTTTCTATTTTGATTGTCTATTATTTCATTTATTGCGTCCCATGACTTTTTGGCATTTCCTGTTGTTTTATTTAGCTTATCACCATAGTAGTTGTCATGGGCAGTATTAATTAGTTCTTTAAGTTTTTTTTGATAGTTTCGGAAGTAATTATTCAAACGCGAATTAAAGGGCTGTCTACGAGAAGCAGCGTAGAGCTTTTCTTTTTTCCTAATACACTTCACGAGAGAACTCGTAATCCAAGGCTTGATGGGAAGGTATTTTTTAGGAATTTCTGAGTGAACAGTGAAATTTGTAATGTGCTGCTTTAATACATTTATAAAAGTTTCAGTACTTAGATCAACATCAGCTAATTTAATTACGGGTTCCCAATTCTCCTCCTCAAGTGCTACTTTGAGTTTACTGAAGTCAATTCGGGAAACTCGGCCTTGGGGCAATTTAGTTGTAATTGTTTCGCAAGGTATCATCGCGATAGTAGCCCTATGTTCGCTGGTTTGTGAATGAACTATGGCAGCTTTACACCGTATAGACGAAAAAATGTGGTCCAAACAAGATCCCTGCGGAGTCAGTGCATTCCTTGGCCTAGTGACATCATTTACATACGAAATGAAACCGTTCATAGCCAATATATTAAGATACTTTTCAGTATACATGTCTGGCGTTAAACTTAATATGTCGAAATTCAAATCACCAACTATGATTTCCGGTCGCTCGTTTACGACGTAGCTTTCAAAATCATTCAAAAATTTATCCAATTCATAGTTACTGCGCAGATGTGATCTATAAATTGCTAATAAAGAGATATCTTTACTCTGAATTTTCACTCTCAACTTGATTGCACTGGAACCATAAACTTCTTTTTCACAAACCTCTATCAGTTCAACATCGTCTCGCACAAAGCATGCACTGCCACTATTTTGATTAAAATTTTTTTTAGTACTGCGATACACGTATCCCTCTAGACTGAACTCAGTACTGTCTTCAATTTGAAGCCAGCATTCACTTAAAATAATTAAATCCGGTCTAATATTCAAGAGTGACAACTCAATAACTAACTGGTTAAAATTTTTCTTAATACTACGGACATTCTGATGAAATATATATATGCCCTTACTTTGGAATAAAAAATTTTTGTTTAGCTCTTCATAATTATAATAGGTAGGTGAATTTTCATTTAGTGAGGCATCGATAAGGTTTGACAAATCCATGAGATAGTTACTACCTAGCAGAAATTAAACGACAAAGCAATTAAGGAGACTACATACGTTCTATGTCGGCGGGGGTTTTTATTGTTTGCACACGTTCTCCGTCGGCCTTTCTGACGTGCACGACGTAGTTCTTCACCCAGACATACTTGTAACCCAGCTCCTTGGCTTTTTCCTTGGTACGCCGCAACACGTCAGCACGGAGCGCAGTGAGATTCTCATTCACGTAGACTCTCTCGTTAGGCCAATCCTTATATAACTGATGCGCAGTTAGGTTTTTGGTGGTTTTAGCGACTTGTATGAAATTCGCCGCGGTCCGTGGTGACTCAAGAATTGCCAGAATCTTGCGAGGACGTTCCTTGCGTATCACCCCGACCCTGAAGGCTGCTTGTACTTCGCCACACTCCACATTTAGTGCTCTTGAAGCTGCTTTGACGATCTCAATACAATCTTCATTCTTTGTTTCGGGAACGCAGTTCACTTCAATGTTTGCATTACGAGAGCTCTGCTCAAGCACATCAACCTTAATTTGCAGGCCGGATACTGTGGATTTGAGCTCTGTATTTTCTTTCGTTAATTCTTGAATGGTAGCCTCCATTGCTGTCATCCTCTCAGAGAAGTCATCAAACTGGTCGCTCATGAATGCGAGAGACTGCTTAAGGTCCTTCATGTCATTTGCGATAGACACCAAGTTGTTGAGTTTTTTATTCATGTCGAGTAAAGTTTGTTCAATCTTGTTTGGTCCCGCTGGTTGGTCATCACGGGCGTCGCTAGGGCGCGAAACTTCGGGGACTTCCTCTGAACTAGTCCCACCCCCTTCCTTACACACATCGCACCTCCAGCGCTCCTTAGCGTCTTTCGACATTTTTTTAAAGTTGAAATGCGGTCATTGCTCTGTAGCGAAGGTCAATTCTGCATATATTTCTACTATAAATGAGATTTTATATCAGATATAAAACAGATTCTGTTAAAAAAAAAAAATCTGTTAAGATTATGTTAAGATTCTGTTAAAAAAAAAAAAAAAACCTGTAGTCAAGCTTGGGAGCAGGCTGGATATATTATTAATAATTTTAAAAAAAACTTCTTTTGTAATAACTGTTCAACACGCTCGACAGAAGTTAGTAGCGAGAGGTTACCAACACCCGTTTACGGGTATAGCGCCCAAAGACGAAATACACTGCCAAGGAGATGGCACAGCAGCTTCCTCGTTACAATCAAAGTGACACGATCATAAAATGCGCTGAGCGTACCCCTGATTCAATCTTAATGAAACTGATAGGGGACCATGAAGAGCTATACGCACACAATTCCTGAAAATTTGATTGAAATCCGATCAAAATTGTGGAAGTTATGCCTGTTTCAAGAATTTCACGTTAGCGCATGCGCAGAGCGTACCGCTGGTTCAATTTTTTACCCAAAGCCTGGGTAATCATCTACGGCACAACCCGCGTAATCCCTGAAAATTTCATCAAAATCGGATCAATATTGGCTGAAATCCCCACTCCTTCCCTTCTTTAGGGAAGGAGAGGGGGTTGAAGGAGGGGAAAACGGAAAAAATCCTTGAAAGCGCTCAACCTATCTCAGAACGTACATCATTTTTGAATTTCTCGAGAGTTTCAAGAATATATATATATATAAATTACGTTCGCGCATGCGCAGGGAGTACCACTGATTCAATCGTGATGAAACTGATAGGGAACCATCTAGGGCTATATCCACACAATTCCTGAAAATTTGATTGAAATCCGATCAAAATTGTAGGAGTTATGGCTGTGGCAAGGAAATTACGTTCGCGCATGCGCTGAGCGTACCGCTGATTCAATCGTGATGAAACTGACAGGGTACCATCTAGAGCTATACGCACACAATTCCTGAAAATTTGATTGAAATCCGATCAAAATTGAGAAAGTTATGCCTGTTTCAAGAATTTCACGTTAGCGCATGCGCAGAGCGTACCGCTGATTCAATTGTGCTGAAATTCGTATGGGACCTCAAGGAGCCTGATCCACATATTCCCTCAAATTTTAGCTAAATTCATTCAAAATTGTGGAAATTATGGCTGTAACAAGGAAATGCGGACAGACCGACAGACCGACAGACCCACAGACCCACAGACCGACAGACACGGAACCAAATTTGTTCAGTAGGCTATGAAACGCAAAATGCGAGTGGAAATTTTAAATTCGGACAACAAAAATTTTTTTTCTCCCGAAAGTGAAGGCCTCCAGGGGAGACCGGGGCGTGTTGGCATATGGGGCTAGTTGGCACGCTGCCTTTATTTCTTGCTGTTGATAAGAGAGAGCGCTGGCGTCCCTACATTCGGAGAAGTTCCTCCAGGCAGCATCTCCCAACAAAGTTTCAGTTTCTTCCCCCTCATTGTGTAGTGAAGGTGCGACGTTTTCTACTTTTCCAAGTGGTGAGTGAACTTTTTCATTCGAAGTTTTTTTATATTTTGAGCATGTTGACATTGAATTAGAGCAGCTTTTTGAGACGGTTTTAGATAGAGGACTTAACTGCGATTGGATTAACGTAACAAAATCGGTTATCTTGATATTTTACGAGTCACAGCATCAATCTTGTTTGTATAATCGCTGTGGGGCTAGTTGGCATAGGAACGGGTGGGGTTAGTTGACATAACGATCAGGCCTATGCCAACTAGCCCCATACATTATTTTGAATGATTTAAAAAAAAATTAGCTACCTACCTAATGGTAGAAATTATAGAAAGTAGGTAGTTAATTATTGTTGTAGTAGCTATTCAAGTAGGTAGTTAATTATTGTTGAAGTAGGTGATGTATCAATTCTTGTTTGTAAAGCATTTTTCTGAATCGTAGATTGACAATGAGGAAATACAAAAGAAAAACCGAGCGAGCAGAGCGGACACCGGAGACAATAAAAACTGCTGTTCAAGCGCACCTTGTGCACAAGAAAAGCCTCGCCGAAACGGCCAGATTGTTCAATATACCAGTGAGGAGCTTAGCCAGATACTGTCGGAAATCAAGAAACGGAACTTCTGCCATTGATGTAGTAGCCACCCCTGCTCTTCCAACTGCCCCCACTGTTGCTAACACTCCAACTGGTGTCACCAATTTCAGAGTACCTATATCCGAACCCTGGACAGGTTAGTAGGACTCAACTAATTTCCACTGTCAACATTAAATTAGTTTTTGTTCTATTCCTACCTAAGAGGTTATTCGATGTTTTCTTTCATATTACAGGTGCTCAGTTGCGCACAAGAATTTTTGCTTGCCAAGTATTTGACAAAAGCAGCGGATGTATAGTATACATTTTATACTTTGGCTTATCAAGGAACGAGGTGAGAAAGTTCGCTTTTCAATATGCTAAGATGAACGGTGTCTCTGTGCCTGAGTCTCGGGAACGGAAAATGAAAGCTGGTGAGGATTGGTTCAGATATTTTATGGGAAGACACCCATCTCTGTCTCTTCGTAAGCCCCAGGCCACCAGCTTAGCCCGGGCAACAAGTTTCAACATAACCAATGTCAGTAACTTCTTCACGCTGCTCAAAACACTGTTGGACAAGCATGGATTTGAGGCACAAGACATCTATAATATGGATGAAACGGGCATTACTACGGTTCAAGCTCCAGACAGAGTGGTTGCACGGAAGGGGTTCAAGCAAGTAGAACGCATCACTTCTGCTGAAAGGGGAACGCTTGTGACTAGCTGTTGCTGTGTCAGCTGGAGGTCATGCCATTCCTCCATTCTTCATTTTCCCTCGCATCAATTTCAAGGAGCATTTTGTGCGATCTGGACCAGAGGAATCCAGCGGTGACGCCAACAAGTCAGGTTGGATGATTGTATCAACTATGATTGTATCAACTATCAACTATGACGAGAGAACTATGATTGTATCAACTAAAACGTGGAGGTGGCCAGACGGAAGACATTATTTGGTACCAAGACAACAAAATTATAAGAAAATTGCAGCCACCTATACAAGCGAGCCCACTCCCTACTTATATCGTTGACCTGACATTTTTAAATTATTATTTTTCCATGACTGGTGAAAGTGACTCGTACCTAATGTTTGATTTTGTTAAAATAAAGTTCGTTTGCCGTTCAAATTGTTAATTTATTACTTATGCCAACTCACCCCAGCCTATGCCAACACGCCCCAGTAGGTATGCCAACTCGCCCCAGGCATGGGGTTAGTTGGCACACAGAGGAGCATTCAGGAAAAGGGCTAAACTGTTCGTTAGCACACAATTTAGTTAATGAGTTATAGGGGATCTAGTAGCCAAGCTGCAGGGCCAACACCAGCATTAATCAGAAGCTCTCAGGTATCGTTTGAAAAAAACAGAAAAATAAAAAACCAAAAACTATGCCAACACGCCCCGGTCTCCCCAACACAATCCGCTGCTTCGCAGACTCGGATGCAAAATTAGGATGATTCATGTTAGGAAGCTTCAGCGGGACGCTGTTCACCACTCTCTGCCTCATTCTCCACAACTAATTGACCCTCCACTTCTTTCTCTTTTGATTTTCGTTATCTTCACACTTAACAGCTCCACTGTGCCAGGAAAGGAGGTTCCACGTTTCGCACGAGTTGGGTTCACCAAGACTTCAAACCATGGGCAGCTAATGTCGACATTACCAATAAAAATCGACAGAAATGTATCATTTACCTCGTTGAGGTTCCTCGAAGTATAAACTATAGCAAGATAGTCCTTGGACGCGAGGAAGCTATGTGCCACGTCCCTTTGGCTGTGCACTTTAAATCAAATCCGATGTTTTGGGCGTTTTTTGTGTTTTATTGAAAAGTTGATGAAAACCGTACTTGCTTTCCTACTGTCAACAACTATTACCGAAACTGTCAGTTTCGTTCAGATTTGTCAACTCTTTCTCCTCTCATTGTTCACGAGCCGTCTCTCAGATTTCCATAATGTTGGCAGACATGAGGAAGGAGGTGGCTGTAATTTACACAACAGATCTCAGGTTGTCGAGTGAAAAGAGAGGAAGGATGAGGATGATGCTTTTTTTTACATTTTTTTCAAGACTTCGGACAAATGGTCTTCTTATTTACTTTGAGCCGCGCCTGCGCAGTCGGCCCTCGTTGGACCACCTACCGTTCAGCCTCAGGGCTCCCTCTGCCCACGTTACTCAGTTGGTCGCCGTGCGTCGTGGTGTTCGGGTTGGTTGTCGAAGGCAGGAGTTTTCTCTTTTCGCCGAAGCCGCTAACTCGCGATCTTTTTTTTCGAATCGAATTTTTTTTTTAAATTTCGCTCCTTACGTCTCACCGTAATTTCCGCCGCGGATGTGTGAAAATTTCGCCCCTCGTCGCGTTTGTCGTTGTGTTTGACTTAATTCATGTTGTGCGAATTCCGAGTGTTTTAAATCAGGTCGTCTGATATATCTCTTTATGTTTCCGTGTTTTAATGAACTTCTGAATTGCCTTAACGTTCATCCTTGAGGTTCATCAGTGGTTCTGTTTTAAAATGGCTCCGAGTTGTTCTGTGAAGAGGATTTACTCGTGGACCGTCATCTCCTTCATCATTGTCAATATTCAACATTTACAAGGTATCAATCGGTGTCACTATGATCGTATCTGTAAGATAACCAATATCATATTTGCGGAAGGTCTCAGCACTTATTAGAAAAGGGACTAGAAGTCTAAGAGATAATCTTTGAATTTTCAAAGAAAAAAAATTTAAAAAAAAAGAAATTTATGCGAATTTACGAATTTACGCTATAACTTATAAATTTATAAGTTAAATGTATTTATACATTCTTGGAGAACATTCTGAACATTTAAGCTTAATTTCATCGAAATCGGTGAACGAATTTTTCCGCGAGTGCCAGAATTTAAAAAACAATGTTTACAATAAAGAAGTTTTTAAATAATTTTATTATTAAATAATAAAGTAATAAATTTTATTACATAATGGAAAAAGTTAATTATATTAATACACTTTCGAATTATTTTTTGTTAGTAAATAAATTGTTGATAATGATTATTCATCCGAAACTTTCTACCCACATTTATATTAATTTATCATTATTTTAATTGTTTTTATTAATTAAATTAATTGTGGTTGGAAAGTTGTTGAGGTTCGGTCATTCGTTCAAATATGACGAAAAATGTGCCGACGTTTCAAGAGATTTATTCTTCTGTCATCAGGGCCTAATTGAATGAACAAAACTGGCTGCGGTCAAAAAAATTGAAACCCTTTTTTGTGGGCATTGAAGAGATATTGAAAATGGATAGAAAGAATTAGTACATTAAAATCTACCGCTAGTACACAGCTTATACAATGAAAGGGTGATTTAATTTACCAGAAAACTATGAAATGAAACCCAACATGGTAAGGGAAAGGAAAAATAAATGAATTAAAAAAATATAAATATAAATGGGGGAGGAGGGAATCCCTATTTACCTGCAATCTAATTGAACAAGTTAATCAACTTGAAATAAATATTAGATTGATAGAGATAGTGTGGAGGGTAGGCCGAGCGAAATTGAAACGCCGGCACATTCTTCATCTTATTTGACCGAACCTCAACAACTTCCCACCCACCAAATTAAATTTACCAATAATTGATTAATTTAATTTAATTAACATATATTAGTACGTACATAATAATAATTATTATGTTCAAAATGAATTTTGGCATTTGTTCTCCCAGGCCTCTGTTTTGTCTCCCTTAATGTTGGATAATGTTGGAGTCTAATAGTTTCACAAGGTATCATCAAGAACCTATTCGTACTTATCTTTATGTACAGAATTCACACTCTAGATTTATGATTCTTTCTTATAAATTTCGTAGACATTTTTTCTGTCCATAAAAAAAATTCATTTAAATTGAAGACGTAAGAAACGTTCTGTATAGTGTTTGAACAGACAAGAGACCGCCAAAAATCGTTTCTATGGCCTACTATACTTGGCCTGAAGCACTTCGAAATCCTCACCTCATTCTTCCTCCTGCCTCAACTCCATCGAAAACCCCACCTCTGAACAGTGAGGGGCACATTCCCGGGAATTTATTTTTGAAAAATATTCGTAAAGAAATTGTTTTAGCGTGGAACACGCTTTTGCCGTGACCTAACTTGTCAAAAAACGACCCCAGAAAATGCCTGACAAGCATTGTAGTCCAGACTTCGGTGCCCACAAAAGGTCGGGTGTTGTGTTTCTAAATTTTAATTAGCGTCTAGGAACCCCACACAAGCGATTCCACCGGAAACAAAGCGATTCCAACAAAAATTTTACCGGGAAAACTTTTGAGGTCTGAAAACCTCGAAATGTTTGGACTTGTTTTGGTTTTTCGCTGGTATCTTGAAAACTGCTTTATTCAGCAAATTTCTCTCGTCACATTATTAAATACTTCGGCGTCGAATGGCTACCCCAACTTCGGGTAAGGTCGCAATCGGCCGTAAAAAAAACACCAACTTTTCTATTCTGCGTGGAAAACTCATGAAATGAAAGTTCTAGAGCATGAAATTCTGCATTTCAAGAAGCACCACGTTTTTAAAATTGACCCAATATTTAGGTACAATTTTTCCATTTTCTCTCAAATAGTCAATAGGTTAATATCAAGTATTTGAACAGACTACGAGACTACGCACTTACTTAACAACGGGTGTTTACGCCAGCAACAATAAAAAATGTGTAATTTGGTATTAGAAATTATTAAATAATTTACGTAAATTATTATGTAGGTTAATATGTAAATTTTACATAATCATAAGTAGTTGAAAATTTACCTAGTCAAGAATTATACTAATATACTACTACTATACTTACACTACTTTTCCTACTCTCGAAAAATCAACAGGCTCTTATTGTTCTGGTGGAATAGGGTCTACACGAAACCTTATGCCTTCTGAAGATCTTGTTGAGCTTATGATGCGAAATTGTGGTTCTAGGGTTGCCAGATTTATTTTGAGAAAAGCAGGACTAATCAGGACCAGCCCGACTTGCACAATTTTCTACATGAGAACCTCTTTTAAATAAACCTTCAAGTACAAAATGTATCAAGAAATTACTAGGGTTTTTACCCTCAAAGATGCAAACTTGTGGTCCTTAGCCATTTTCAAGGAGGCTTTGATGAATTCTATTAATCTTCTTCAAACGTTGTTGTTGGAAGAATGCTCTTTTTCCAATATTTACACAAAGCTTCTGGTTTTCCGCACAATGTATGTCATACATTCTAAGCAACATTAATTTGTCGGAACTTGGTTCATTGTTGTGAATCTTATCCTACATTAAGGTTACTTATCTACTGACCTGCTTATGTTGTTTTCGCTCCCTCGCCCAGTCAGAACCCAAAGGGGTTTTTGGTTTATTATTCTTGGAATAATACACCTATGTTTTCGCGACGGAGGTCGATCGGCCTCAAATCGCGCCTCAAAATGTGACATTATCCGTTTCAATAGGTAGGTCTAGATTCCAAAACCGAAATATCCATCCGTTCGCCTTACGCGGTTCGGGCCGTTTTGGGCAGTAGGAATTTTTTTTTTAAATCTGAAATTTTGACAAAATACTCGTTTACCATCTAGTTGTGCCCGCAAGGTTTTCAGCCCGATCGCCCAAACCCGTGGGGCGCTATGGGGCAAAAATGTGGCTACGGGAGGGTTTTTTTGAAGGGCTTTGTCTATGGGATCGAGTTAGGTGTCGTTTTCGAAGTATTTTTGGTCGTAGAATCCATTTTTGGGGGTACCGGAACGATCCGATTTCACTGTTGCGATCTATAGGGCTTCCATGGGGCTACAAATAGGGTTTTTGAAGGATCCCAGGAGTTCAAATAGGTCCTTTTTCAAGTTTAAAAAAATAAAAATTAAAAAAATAAAAAATAAATAAAAATCCCCCCCAAAAAAAATTTTCAACCTTTTTTTTATTGACACAGAATTAAATTTATGCACAAGTAACCTATATCAAAGAATAATAAACCCTAGTGTAAAATTTGCAGCGTTTTTCTTTCTTCCCATTTCTGAGGTGAGATCATAATATATTATCATCATATATGATGATATTATCAACTTTTTAAATTACACCTTATGAAACATCTTACAAATTTTGAGTCCGGTCAATATTGTTGACACGAATACAGGTTGATTATTCTACGGGAGGGTTCATCAAATGCATTCGCTATTTCGATTAAAGCCTCAGTCGACTTGTTATCACTCAATTACCCTATCGAAATAGCGTTACATGATCGGGCTTTCATCGAAATGCATTCGATGAACCCGTTTTGGAATAATTCCTATCAACTGGAATGTATAATTATGTATTATCAACCAAAGTGACACCCAGGGCGTGGACTTCGATCGATGTATCAATTAGGGATGGGATATCGGTACCTCAATATAGATATTGACATCGAAATCAACACAATACATTATCAGAACAATATATTATGTTGCTTCGCAACCTTATACTTAACTTCGTAGAAGCGAATAGTTGATAACAGCTCCACATCAACCGGGAAGATTCATTAATCAACTCCTCGAAGATAAAAAAAAAAAAAAAAAACTGCAAATTTTACACAAGGGTTTATTATTGTTTGATATATGTTAATTGTGCCAAAATTAATTCTGTCATTGAAAAAATATTTTTGAAAAAAAAAAAAACAAAAAAAAAAAAACAAAAAACGGTACAATGTTAACACTCAGATTTGGATAGATATGAGAACTCGACAAATGGATTATGTGTCCGAAATTACTCGGAAAACGTCACCTTATTTGGCTTCCTGGGGCCCTTAAAAAATCCCATTTGTAGCCCCGTGAGATGGATCCCCACAGTGAAACCGGATCTTTCCGTGACCCCGAAAAATGAGGGTTATGTCCAGTTCGGCTTCTATTGATATGACAGGTAACAGCGGTTTTTCAAAAGAGAGAAAACGAGTGAGAAAATGTTATTTTAAAATACGAACTGAATTGCCCTCCACAAACACTGGTTAAAGTGGAAACAGCCAAAGCCTCCATGTGTGGAAAACCAAAGTTTTTTGAAGTCCAAACAGTTCGAAAACTGTCTGGAATCAGAAAAATGTGTGGCTCACCTCCCTCTAATCGCTTGCCTGAATGCTTGCCGTCATCTCCCTCTGACAGTGATGTCACAGCTACCCTTCCTTTGCCGTTCGAGGATTATACTGCCAAGCTTTCAGATCAGATCATCATGTTGCCTCGACCGTGATGCTGTGGATGATCATCCTCAGAGCGATAATCTGGAGAACCCTCCAGTCCTGGTAGACACCCAATCATCCTCATCCCCAATCCTCAATCTAGATCCTCCTTCTGTGGAATGCGTAGGTTGCCAACAGATGTTTTACGTTTGGTCGTTTGCAGACATTCGAGGCCTTCACTCATGATACTGTCTTCGATCAGTATCCACCACTAATCTCCCTCAACAAAAAATAATATTTATGGCAGGCGCCGAAATGAGATTCATTAGAGGGAGTTAAAATCGGGTCATTTGAGGGAGCGCCGAAGTGATACGGGAAAAGGCAGAAACAGGTCACGGCAGGACAAGCGCCGAAGTGAAACGACACCAACAATGGATTCTACGTCAATAAATACTTCTAAAACGACTCCTAACCTACGAACCATAGCCGAAAACCTTAAAAAATCCCTCCCGTAGCCCCTCACGGGTTTGAGCGATCGGGCTGAAAACCTTGCGGGCACAACTAGATGGTAAACCGAGTATTTTGTCAAAATTTCAGATTCAATAAAAATGCGTACTGCCCAAAACGGCTCGGACGGCGGACGGACATTTCGGTTTTGGAATCTGGGTACTTACTCCTCTTGAAACGTATGTAAATATACATTATGAAGTTTCAAGAATAATAAACCAAAATTGCATGAAGATGTTTCTCTTTTTTCTGTTGTCTTGTTGTTATGAGATTGCTGAACGGGTTTTGGTGATTCGAAATTTATAATATAAATTTATAATATTATTATCTCTACTTTTGGTTGTATCTATACTTCCCCCTACTGAGTAATAACGCTACTAAATCAATAATTGATCTAGTAGCGTTTTAATTATTAAAAACACATTTTCTAGCTTAGAAGTTTTACCGATTTTGTTTTTAATATATTTGTAAAGTACAATCGATTATTGATAAATTTCGTCATCCAGCTTCGAATGTCGACATCCAATATTTACTTGTTTCTCCGTAACCGACTATCGATATTTTTGATTATCGAATCGAATAACTAGTCTTTGCTCGAATGGTTGTTTGGTTCCCGAGTTCGGACAGCTGGTTCTGGATTTTATTCTGCTTCCGCTACCGCAACCGGAGGTTACTTGGGCTTTGTAGTCCGCTCTTGGGCAGGACCTGTCAGTAATGCTTCGTTCCGTACCCCCGTGCATTCTACCAGAAAATGGATAGCCCCCTGAAAGGCTTCTCTTTTCCCTCCCTCATCCCTCATTTATTTTCCTCTCCGACTGGTCGAATGCCAGCCTCTGAGGTTTCCTGGCATCCTCTGTATGACTGATCGAACTCCTTCGTTCAGGGAAAGGGGAAACCGATGGTACCACATTGTATGAGACGCGGGACGAACATTAATTTACGGCGAAAGCCCGACACGAGAAAGCTTTCAGACCTCCTGATGGTGATGATCGGATTAATTTCGTCAGATGATGATTATTTGATTTGCTCTCACAGCTTATACTCTTTTGCTCTGAATACAAACAACCGTAGGTGAGACTCGCAATATTCCGTTCTCAACAGAACCATTTTGACGCAAATTTTAAAACCTGCGACGATTATCAGTTGTGCTAATCGTCCTCGGTGACAACTTGAGTGATAGGCAACTAACCAACCGTAGAATTTCATGATTGACTTGATCGACCGGAGGTCAAAACCTTCGTCGAACCCCATTTTTCCGAATACGTCAGTCTGCCACCCGTATTTCCGTCGTATAAAAAAAGGATCTCATGAAAAATGCATAAATTTTCCCCCTTCCGGGCGACCAACTTTTTTCCGGTCTCAAAGTGAAACGAACACTCTCTGACGTGATGGGGAAAAGCCGGTTTGTTGACTTCAATTGTAATAACGATTGAAATGACTTGCTCTGCGCACTTGGGGAGGGGGAAATGATGACTTCTTGACAATTAATAGTCCAGTTTCAAAAACGGCGTTTCCTGGGAAAACGCTGAAAATTTTATACAAGGGTTTATAGTGTTCGATAGGGGAGACTGGGGTAATACCGCCACCTTAAGGAAATCTACCCACAACAGCCAAATTAGGCGGTTTCGAGCTCCAAATTCTGAAGGAAATCAACGTATGATATCTCCCCTAGTGAATCATAATGGTTCGATGGTTTCTTGGCAACTTAGGTAACTGTAAATAGCGATTTACAAATACCTTCGAAATGGCGGTATTACCCCAGCTAGCTGGGGAAATACCGCCATGGGGTGTTGGGTAATACCGCCACATGAATAGAACGAGAAATCAAGCACACTAAAAGAAATGAATACCCAATTTTTTTTTAATATCCTTCCTGAATAACTTCCCAGTTCCATGATTTGCGTGAGTGAAATTGCAAAGGATATTTATTAAGTGACTCTAACCCTTAATATTATTGGCATAGCAATGCCATTGAAACAATAAAAAAATTTTAAAAAATATCGGTAACGAACTTGGTTTTTTTTTTTCAGGATCTCAATATATTACAACATTCTTAAATGTTTTAGGAACTTTCATACATTTTTTTTAGGAACTTATTTGAAGAATAAAATGAACATTGTACAAAAAAAGGTCACTCCTTTTAAAAAGTTTTCAGCTTTCATAGCCTTCTGCAGCTCCTCTTCACTCCATCCAACTCTCCTGTTGGTCGTTCTTGGTCGTGCACGAACAATGTCTTCTCCTATTAAATAAAAAAAAAGAACGTTAATTATTTGTCAAAGTATTTGAATTACTTCAGTTACTCTACAGCTACTTCAGGACTAGTTTTTAAAATCCGAGGGGATGAATAATTTGTAATGATAATATTATTAAATATTACTAATATATTAATAATAATAAATATTAAACAATAATATTATTATTTTATAATGCATAATAATAATTATTTAACTACTTATGGGGCAATACCGCCATGGCGGTATTAACCTGAAATTGGCATGGCGGTATTACCCCAAACGCTTTTTCTACGTAATCAACCGTTAATCCAAAAATTATTGGTATAAACCAATAAATTATGGATGGAAACGAATGTTGAACGATTTTTCTACCCTGTCAAAACCAAAAATTGAGCCAAAAGTAAGAAAAACGGCACTTACCTCAATGTTGAAAACTCGTCGATACTAGCTTCAGGAGGGTCAAAAACGTCAATGACCACTACAGCGGATATGAACGAACAAATGATGCCATGCCAATTTTTCCAACGCTACAGCTGATTCAAAGATGAGAAAACACCTGCAATAAGCCTTATAACTCAAGGCGTTGAATAATAATGAGGAGTGGCGGTATTACCCAAGCTGGCGGTATTACCCCGGTCTCCCCTATAGATTAATTGTGCAAGAAGATGTATTTTTGAACAAAAAAATCTGACGTTTGGACAGATGTGGGACCTCGAAAAATGGATTATGAGTCTAAAAAACTTCTAAAACGACCCCTAACTCGACCCAATAGCCGAAAACCTTTTAAAAAAAACCGTCCCGTAGCCCCTTTTTAGCCCCACGGGTTTGGGCGATCGGGGTGAAAACTTTGCGGACACGGATAGATGGTAAACCGAGTATTTTGTCAAAATTTAAGATTAAAAAAAATTTCTTCTGTCCAAAACGGCCCGGACAGCGGACGGACATTTCGTTTATAGAATCTACCTGTCACGAAACAGAAAATGTCAAGTTTTCGGGCCGATGAGAACCAAAATGCGTAGTAGGTTTTAGACAGGTTACTTTTTCGGGTCGCTAAATCCGAATCTGAAGTTTGCCTCATCCAAAAAGGACGAATTAACCTCAAAAATCGAACAAGCGCCTCGAAATATTCGCCCTTTTTTCAGTTTTCCGCTCATATCTCGAAAACGATGAGTTTTTCGTGGAAACACGTCTGAAGCTAAGTTAAAGTTGACAAAATTCCCTTCAAAATTCATACATTAAAGTCAAAGATCGGCTCAATAGTAAGGCCATTAGAGCGCGCTAAAAAAAAGGCCACTTTTTGGCCATCTACAAAAAACTGGGAGAACCCCCAGATTGGGTATATGTTGACTTGGTGGTGTCAAAATATCGATTTCTAATTACTTGAACTTTTTCAAGTGTGCCAGAGATAAATAAGTCACATTAGCCGAAATAATTACATAATTAATAGGTCTTTTTTTTTTTTTTTTTTTTTTTTCTTTCTTCTGCCCAGATAAAAAAAATTCGAGAGCCGCCAATTCCGTTTTGCCGAAGGGATGCCGAAAACTGGGGGTTTCACTCTATACTATACTATGCAAACATGGAACAATGAAAGTTTCGTGCTTGAATTTGAAAAATGAATCAGATTTGATTGGTTCTTTATTTTTAAATCGCTCTTTTTTTCGACTGTTCCATTTGAACATGATCCCTATCGTAGATTCTCTCCCTGTTTTACGAGCACGAGAGATAACTCGGCCTGAAACCGATATAACCTCGTAATTGTATGCAACGTTTGCGGAGTGTAGGGTTTGCATTGGCTTCATCCAAGTATTATTCATGTTATCAATTCTTCTTTTTATTCAACTCCGGAATGACGTTTCCCCCTCAATAAATACCAGAATGGCGAACATGGTTTCCTATATATAACCGTCGGGGTGCATTAGCATATGGAAAATCCGGCTTGAAACGCTTGCTTCCGGCCTGGCCTATCGCCATGGCATAGTAGGTCTTTTATGGTTGGTGTAAATTATTGTTTGTGTTAGGGTGAACGTCTCATTCTGTGCGCATTCGCTTTGGGATGTTTTGTTTTTTAAGTCGCCTTGCGGTTGTAAATCCCCGATGTAGCCCAGGGAACAGAGACTCAAAAAGGGGTGCCACTATTTACAAATCCTGTTAGTCCTGATATGTTAATAATATTTTAAACAACCATATTGTTTAGGACTATTAGGTAATTTCATATCCAAGCTTTTGTCACTCTCGTTCGTTTGCTTTCTTCACAATATTGAAAAACCCGATAAAATTGTGCGATTTTTTCAGTTTTTCGCAGGTATCGAATCCGAGCGATTTTTATTATTCGGAATCGCTCAATATCAGATTTTTTCGCTCCCCGATGTGAGTTTTATTTTTCATTTATTTATTTATTTTTATTTTTTTGCTTAGAAAATGAAACTCAACTTTTGAGTGATATTTTTTTGGCTCTAAATAAAACTCAACCACGTTAAAATCCCTTATTTAGCTATCAAAAATCAAACCTGATCATTCCGTAGAAAGCCCTTTTAATTTCCTATCCCCGAGTACCAAAATAACATTTTCAGACTAAAAAAACTATAATTAAAAAAAAAAAAAAAATAGAATAAATAAATAAAAATTGATGATGTCTAATCGACCAAAACCCGGCAACAATTACCTTGGACATGGACTACTTCGTCTAAAAACCTAGTTTTTGTAAGATGGAATCCCTCTGTCTCGCCGCATTATTTCGTAGGGCATAGGAGGAAAATATATCTGAAATCGGAATTTTCCAGGTTTCTGCGAGAAATATCACATTTTCACGACTTAGGAATGCCTGTGGGGTTTCTTGAGAGAATGGGATGGAAAAACAAGTCCAGAAAGTGAGTTCTATTTTATGAGCCAGCTGATGGTGCTGGTTATAATTTGTAAGAGTTTAGAGGAGCCGAAAAGGACATTTTTTTGCCACACCATCCCATTCAGCGGGACAAGTTACGGGGAGTTTCACAAGAAACCCCGCTTGCGTACATAAGTTATGAACATGTAATATTTCTCGCAGAAAACTTGAAAATTTAAATTTCGGTAGGACTTTTTCGTTATACCCCCCCCCCCCCCCCCTCCCCACCTCCCAACGATTTCGAGTTTCATACACACCCATCCCGATGGCTTAAGGCACACAAAGCGGCCGAAACGCAACCAAAATCGAGTGGGGGCGGTATAACGGGAAAGTACCATCTTATAAAAGACGATTTTGGTCTACCTAATATTCTTGGAATAATACACAGGTGTATGTAATCGCGGCGGAGTTCGACGACTCGGATCGGCCTCAAAATTTGACATTATCCGTTTCAAGAGCTCTAGATTCCAAAACCGAAATGTCCGCCGTACGCCGTCCAAGCCGTTTTGGGCAGTAGGTTTTTTTTTTTAATCTGAAATTTTGACAAAATACTTGGTTTACCATCTAGTTGTGCCCGCAAGGTTTTCAGCCCGATCGCCCAAACGCGCTATGGGGCTACGGGAGCGGTTATTTGAAGGCTTTTCGCTATGGGATCGAGTTAGGTGTCGTTTTCGAAGTATTTTTGCACTTAGAATCCATTTTTGGGAGTCCCGTAACGATCCGATTTCACTGTGGCGATCTATAGGGCTTTCATGGGGCTACAAATGGGATTTTTGAAGGATCCCAGGAGGTTTAATACTTTTCGAGTAAAAAACCAAAAGTTTCCAAAAAACATTTTTTTCATTGACAAAATTGAATTTTTCTACAAGTAACCTATATCAAAGAATAATAAACCCTTGTGTAAAATTTGCAGCGTTTTAGATGAAGTAGTCCATTTCCACGATCAGGTATAAAGATATACTAAGTATAAAAATTTTCGAACTGTAAAAGAAAAAAAAAATTAAGAAAATGAAAGTCTTTTAGACGCGGTTCGGTTGATTAATTCATTTTTTTTTTTTTCTTTTACAGTTCGAAAATTTTTATTTGGTACCTACTAGCGTGATAGGAAAAGAAAGGGTTTTTCAACGGTATGGTCAGGTTCGATTTTTGATAGCTAAATACGGGATTTTAAAGTGGTTGAGTTTTATTTTGAGCGAAAAATAAAATTTTGCCCAAAAGTTGTTTTATATTCTAAGCAAAAAATAAATAAATGAAAAATATATCTCACACCGGGGAGCGAAAAATGAAATTCAAAATCTAATATTGAGCCATTCCGAATAATAAAAATCGCTCTCATTCAAACCCTGGATTTTGGCTTATAATTCGTTCCCCGTGCAGTTTTGAGTAAACCATTCTATCACAAAAGTTTTTTGGTTCGATCTACAGTAACGGAGATATGAGGCTGCAAACGAGGGGTAAAATCTCGTGTTTCGCAAAATTTTAATTTTCTCACCCACCACTTAGCGACGCAAGACCTCCCCACAGACTTCGTTTTAGCGAAAAATCGTACCTATGAGAGTTGTGGAGAATAATTCTCTACTTAAATTATTTAAGTGGATACTTATCGAATCCATGTCGATAAAGAACTGAAAGATAATATATTCACATCGTAAAGAACAATTTACAGACATTAATTTGATAGTTACCTACTTCAATTCTTTTTAGCGATTTTTTGCTGAAACGAAGTCTATTGGGAGGTTTTGCGTCGCCAAGTGGTAAGAAACTTGAAATTGCGCGAAACTCGAGATTACTTATACCCTTCTTGACAGCCTTATACGAGGAGATATATCTCGGTCACTGTAAGTCAGTCCAAACATATGGTACCTTATTTTTAGGAAATTTTATCCTCTACAATCTGAGTGACAATGATCTACGAGGAACTACATAGACCAAAAACTGAAGAAACAAAAACAAAAAACAATTTGAAGGTTTTTCAATATTGCAAAGTGAGCAAACTTACGAGAATGACGAACACGAATGATCCTAAACAAGTTAAAAAAAAAAAAAAAAAAAATAGGACGAAGAAATTTGTACTGTGGACCCCCTTTTTGAGCCTGTATTCACTGGACTTATCTGGTTTGCTATTGGAATCATCCAAATCTTCCGGCATAATTCTGCAATTTGCGTCATCCGAACGGTTTCAGGATTAGGATGAAACTCCAGGTTGATTCCATCAACCCTCGGGTTCAGCAGGGTCGGAAAAAAAGGAACGGGTCAGCACAAGCTTGTCAAGGCATTCATTTCGAGGTCGTAAAAGGCTGTGTCTTACCTTTCTTCTATGCAGATTGATTCGTCTCAACTTCCCCCTCCTAACGCCCAGAAACCTCCGGAAAGGCAGAGAAGCTACAAGGGACCGGGTTATGCATTATGTATTTCTTTCTTCATTAACCGAGTCTCTACTCTATGCCCGGAGCTTCCCTCGACCCAACAGTGTAAATTACAGTTTGGTTGATGAAAGGGGTGTCGCGGGGGGCCTTCACTTCAATCCCCTTCATTAGGCTTTAATGACTCATTTTACTTCCTTTCCGCGGACCTCCACTCCGTTAATAGACTCGTTTTTTCGTCACCCCCTCTTTAGCAATAATAATTTATTTTCATTGTACCCTCCTAATAAAAATCCCCCTGAGTTACACGCTATTGGCAAATTTTGCCCAAGGGGTTTTGCTTCTTTATTTTCAGAATAATCAACCAATGTTTTGAAACAGGTTCGAAAAAATCCTTCTTTCCTGGATAGTAGGATTTTTTTTTTTTTTAATTTATAATTAGGAAAGGACGTGCACCTAAATTTCGGGTTAAATCATCCTGTGTCAGGTTGTTAGAAGTAAAAAAGAGAAAAAATACATCATTTTTGTGAAAAAAAAAAGTCTCGCTTAGTTTATATTACATACATACCTAGTAGGTATTTGCAGGGTTTTTAAATGGTGGCCAACTTGGCAAATCGTCGACCAATGGGAGCTGAACGCTGGTTTCCCCCAAAAATTCAAATTTCGATTTTTCCATAAATTCTATAAATCCGTAGGAACTTCCAATTTGTGTTTTAACCCCATTTTCGGTGTTGTTTGGAAGTCTTCTATGCAGTTGAAAAAAATCCAGAAACACGTCCATTCCTAATGTTGACAAAATTGTAGTTTTGCCATCCAGCTGTCCTGTTGTTTTCAACCCGGGGGGCTCTGTGGGACCCTGAAAATTGGGATGTAGGTAGTGGGTTAGATAGATAATTACCGGAGATGGTATTGTGGTGGGTTCCTGAAGGGCGGCCCACTTCCCGCACCTGAGCTCAGAGACCCGTTGTGCTACCTCTCTGAGTTAGTATGGTAGGAGATCCTTGAAGAGGTTCAATAGCCTCCTGTTGTGCCAGTATCTCTCCCCGGTCCACTGTTCCCAGAGAAAGTTACCTTTCGCGCTCATGGGCCTCACACTTGAAGATGCGGTGAGCCCTTATCTCCTCCTTATTTCTGCATAGTTTACAGGATGGTGTGTCCATGCTGTTGGTCCTTTCCCATCTCCAGTTCTGCTGTGTTCTCTGCCACTGGCAAACAAATTGCTGCAAAGCGCCCGAGACAGGTCCAGGGAATAATCTCAGTGGACGTCCGAACGCGCCTGATGGCCTCCCTGCTGTCGAGTGCGAATTTTGAATTGGTAGCTTGGGTATCCGAGAATATGTGGATCCGCCTCCTCTCATTTTCTGCTATGTGAACTTTTATTGCTTAGTGCTCGGCCTGGTATACTGAAGCCCACCTGCCTACCGGGTCGGCGAACTCCCTCTTGATCTGCGGGCTATGCGTTCCTGGTAGACATCCTGGAGCCGTTTGTGTACCATTCCATGTCCCCTGACCGAACTCCCGGTGGACCCTTCTTCCTTGTTGGATTAGAGGTTGGTCGTGACCAACCCTTTCTTGCAAGAGATAAGTGTAGCCAAGGGATAGACCAGTCTTGTCACCTGGCGGCATGTGGGTTTTGTTCTCGGGTATTCCAGTCTGGGAGAGTGAGCTAGAACACTCGGTCTCACTTGTGGCCCTGTAATTCAAGCACTGGCTTCCTTTGGAGCCGGGCCACCCCGTCTGGGCGTTTAGACCCCAGTACTGGGATTTACCTATGCTTGCCACCGGCGGGAGAAGGCCTGGGAGTGGGCGAGCCCTCTTTAACATACAAAGAGGACCCTTCTTCCAATCCGCCCTGCCCGATTTGCCACCTTTGAAGTTCCTGTGAAACAGGATGTTCGTCTTGACAAAGTCTGTGGACATGAGAGCAATTTGGCCCCCGCCCAGTTTGTCAAGAATAATCGTATGTTTCCCCGTAGAATTTGACTTTCATTCTCCGCAGTTCTTCTGTTCGCTGGTGTTCGTTACAAAGTGACGCGCGTGCGGGAGAATTCCTCACACTTGCCTTGACGCCAAATGCATCCAACCCCTCACGTTTTTGTTTGGGGTTTCACGGTTTGGTGCATTGCTGAATATTGATTTCAACTTCGTGACTGCGACGGTTCTTGGGTTCTCTTCTTTGGGCAAATCAGGTTAAGACCGCACGACAAACTTTTAGCAAAGTTTCCAAGAAACCCCCGGAAAGCGCGCACAATATAGTTCATAATTCGAAAGAGCTAAGGGAGGAATGAACGCTCGAGCCGACTGTGATTTATTCGACATTAAGCTCAATCCCTTTCGTTCTCCTCTGCCTTTAGTCAAACCTCTCCGACAAATTTGGTCCATTGTCAGGCGTTGAAATACCGGGAGGAACTACGCTTAAAGGGTTGGAAGAGGGTATGGAACCGAGGGGTAACTTTCCAGTGAGAAGTAAAGGGACCTATATACGACTCCAGATTAATGGAGGGGAGGGGAGGTGTGTTGGAAGTTGAGGAAACTTGGTGCAAAGGTGACTTACGCAAAGCGGGGTTCGATTCCCGCACTTTACCAATTACTTGAAAAGTCGAAGTGGTTTATCCCCCCACCTGCTCCATAGTTATTCTTCTTATTCCGTTTCTCCTTTTCCGTTGATTTTCCAAGGACTTTCTTTGATGAACGCGGAGAACACTCGCCGAAAGGGTGTCGGGGGTTCCTCTTTGTTCAGCACCAAACCTTGTTAAAGACCTGATAAATTATTCCCCGAAGAACAACCCCGTTGCCAGAGCCAGAGCTTTTGTTTGTAGGGTTTTAAGGGGAAAAAGGGTTCGAAGCCTCGAGGAGACAGTTTAGGGCCATTGTGGGAGCTTATTTTTGATATAACTTGAACGAGCGATTAATTACCCTGACGCCTCGTTGAAAGCTTGTTTGTCCTGTAAGGTGCTTTTCTGTGTTGTGCTAAAAGTCAAATTACCGTGAGCTCCTCATCCATCCATGATTTACCACCCCGATAACGACAAAGAACAGCGTTTCGTTTGATTTACGCCGGTTTTAAAACCCCCACCGTAAAACAACCGTCTATTCGCCCTGTCAACCCCCTGACCTCGTGGAGAAGATCGGCAGGGCAAAATGTTCGCCGTGGAAAGCGTAAGATAAAGCGCCTCAAATTTTACACTAGGGTTTATTATTCTCTGATATAGGTTACTTGTGAAAAAATTAATTGTCAATTTTTTTTATATATTTTTTTATATCTTAGGTATTTTTTTTTTTGCTTGGAAAATATGGCAAAAAAAAAAAAAAAAAAAAAACAAATTTGACGTATTAAAAAAAAAGCTGCAAATTTTACACAAGGGTTTATTATTCTTTGATAGACGTTACTTGTGCAGAAATTTAATTCTGTCAATGAAAAAATTGAAAAAAAATTTTTGGATTTTTATTTTTCAAAAAATATTTTTGTTGTTGATTTTTTTGTTTCAAAAATTTTTTCTTCAAAAATTCTTTATTTTTTACTCGAAAAATATTTGTCCTTCAGGGATCCTCCAAAAATCCCATTTTTAGTCCCATGAAAGCCCTGTAGATCGCCACAGTGAAATCCGATCGTTCCGGGACCCCCAAAAATGGATTCTTCGTCCAAAAAATACTTCGAAAACGACACCTTACTCAATCCCATAGCTAAAAGCCTTTAAAAAAAAAACCTCCCGTAGCCCCATAGCGCCCCGTGTCCCCATTTTAGCCCCATAGTGCCCCACGCCCAAATTTCAGATTTTTAAAAAAAATTCCTACTGCCCAAAACGGCCCGGACGGCGGACGGACATTTCGGATTTAGAATGTAGACCTCTTGAAACGGATAATGTCAAATTTTGAGACCGATCCGAGTCTTCAACCTCCGTCGCGATTACATAGGTGTATTTTTCCAAGAATAATAAACCGAAAAGCAGAAAATACCAAAAGCCACCAAATCACGCAGGTCGGATATGATATCGAGTGGGCTGTCGTAGTTTTTTTTCTACGTCGAATTTACTTATGACGTCCGAGATCGATCCGATTTCACCATGGGGTTACCAATGGGGCTTTCGTGGTGCTTCAAATGGCTATAAATAGTCACATAGACCACAAAAGTCATCAAGTATGTCAAATAGAAATTTTATCGTCCAACTCTATTTTCACAGACATCCACAACCATTCACACAGTTGAAGCCTTGTGATTTTTATGTGGTTGCTGAACACCTTCTACTCAGACCGTCTAAATCTACAGAAAACCCGTTTTGAGCAGTAGGAATTTGTTTTTAAATTTGAAATTTTGAAATAATACTCGGTTTACCATCTAGTTGTGCCCGCAAGGTTTTTAGCTCGATCGCCCAAACCCGTGGGGCGCTATGGGGCTAAAATGGGTTGGGGGTGGGGGTTATTTGAAGGTTTTCGACAATAGGGTCGAGTTAGGCGACGTTTTTGGAGTATTTTTGAACATAGAATACATTTTTGGGGCTCTGAAAATAATCCAATTTCACCGTGGGGATCTCTGGGGCTTTCATGAGGCGACGAATGGAATTTTTGAAGGATCCCAGGTGGTTTCGTTTTCCGGGTAATTGTCGACGCATAATCCATTTTCGAGGTCTCACATCTGTCCAAACATTGTTCCCGGGGGCCGTAGGTTGATGCTAGTGTGCTACGGCTCACTGGCGGACTCGGCTCTTCGACCCTCATGTCCACCCCTGTAATGTTCAGGCTGATATCCCGGGTAACGCCGGGATGTTGGGGGCATGTAAAGCGGTAGAGAGCCTTCGGGCTCTCGTGCCATGTGTATTGATTTTATACCCACTCGGATTTTCATTTTTTGCCATGGGTATATTTTCTATACCCAGTCGGGTTTCACTTTCTCGATCCGTGTATAATCTGTATACCCATTTCTCGGGGTTTTAGTTGTGTCTGTGACCTTGGATGGTTTTGAAGAATGGCGGAGCTTAGTTGGTTTCAGAAAATCAGCCGGAGTAAATAAAGTGTAAACAGTAGAAGATGGCTGGTTATCTTGTAATTGTTATCACCTCTCCCCTACTTTTCCTCACTATTTCAATCTGTGATAATGACTTTGTTTACGTAAATTTCTATTTTTCCGATAAAAATCACGGAAAACGCACGAGTACACCCGAGCGGTTAAAGGCAGTACGTGAGTACACCCAGACAAAAACTACGTGAGTACACCCGCATGACTTCAGTACACCCGCATGACTTCAGTACACCCAGACAGAAACCACGTGAGTACACCCGCAGTACGTGAGTACACCCATGAGAGGAATAAAATGTGTAAAATTTGCAGCGTTTTCAAACATTTTCCAGTTTTTTACCTATGTATAACTTGAATACAGAGCGTACAAACCCATAGCTCGTAAAAACCATTGAGAATCAAAATAATTTGCACTAAAATAAACGAAATGACGGCTAATCGCATGAAATGGTGGTGAGGGGTCGGTGGAGGGGAGAAGAATCAGTAAATGAATTTGAAGAAGCCTCGGAACTAAAGAAGAGAAATGCTGAAGTCAAGAAACGAGCTTTACTGGGCGAGAGTTGGTCAGAAAAAGAAGATTTCGTGATTTTAAACAAATTTGAGAAAATAGTCCATTTTTGAGAAGCTGTAGCGCGCTCCCTGTCGATCGTAGAAAAAAAGTATAATAGACACATTTGTAGCAAATTTAGTCCTCTACAATAAACTATTTTGAAGTTTTCCGGTAAACCCAACCGTTTTGAAAATATCTTGAAAAAAACAAAAAAAGTGCGAAAAAATCGCAGTTATTGGGCTGCCAAAAATTTTGCCGGGCCCAAAAAAGGTCACACTTTTTTTTGCAGAGTCTTTACACCCTAAAAGACAAAATAAAAAAATAAAACAAACTACTCCACCTTTTGCAAGGTAAAATTCTCTGGTGACTGGACTACACGTCCTTCTCGAAGGATAAATTGGAGAAATTTAGCACATATTAGAAACTAGTTCCTCCGTAAACACACAAATGTTCGGGTGAGGTGAATAAAAATTTCTTCTGAAAGAAGCGTGAAAACTATCAAGCGGCCTATCAACCAATATTTGAACCATCCATAAATATTAAATTACCTAATCAATTTTATTATTTTCCGTCAAGTGCGCCAACTTCGCGCCAGGAACCCAACTTCGTGCAACTCGTGTTTTACGGCACTATCGAGCGGACTGGGTGTACTCGCGTTACAACTCGTTCAGGTGTACTCGCGTCATAAGTCCGATTCTTCTCTGGGTGTACTGCGGTACCTAGTGCTCGGGTGTACTGGTGACCCTACTTTCACCTCGCTGGGTGTACTGACGTACCAACCCAAAAATCATGTCGAAACGAAAGTTTAATTGCGAAGACAACGTATCTCGGCCGCAAAAGCGGGTATTTACGGACGAAGAACTCGTGGACATCATTCTCAACGATGAGAACGTCAGTGATTGTGAAGTGAATGACTTGTTTGGCGGTGGGAGTTACTCGAACAGTGATACTGATGAATCGACGGATATATTTCTAAACCCAACGATCAGCAAAGAAGTGAATAATAACTTTCTTGGGGTCACAGAAGAAAGGGGAAATGTTCCTGGTATCCCTCACTTGGATGTCACCAGCCCCAGGCATGACTCTGTCCTAGCCGGTGAGCCAGTCCTTTCTTCTCCTCTTGCTCTTGACCATGACCTAAACGCAATTCCTGTATACCATTCCCAGAATATCGGTTTTGAAACTGAAGTGCCTCAGAGATAGCCCAGTCAAATTAGACAAATCGGGTGAACTAATTTCCGGTGAAGGTTTTATAGGTTTAATAGCTTCCTTTCCACTTCAGGATGATGGGAAAATAAAGTCCTGGTGTGTGTGGGGGAGGCTCGGGGGAGGGGGAAGCTCTAAAGGTCACTTTTTTCAGTTTTTCGTCTATATCTCGGGAACCGTAATTCAAATTGAAAAATTGTATACATAAAATTTGTAGCTGACTAAATTGTCTACAAAATTGGTCCTGTGTGTTTTTTCTATAGGACTAACCGTTACTGAGGTACAGAGCAATGAAAGTAACCAATTGCCGAAAATTGAGCTTTATTCGCCAAATCGATTAATAGAAGTGAGTTTTCTTTTTGTTGAGTAAATGGAACTTGTTTATTTTCATGAATTGTAAACTTAACCTCACACAAGTTCGTCCAAGGGGTCCAGAAGCTCTTCATTGTCGCCATCCATCAAGTCTTCGTCAGCAGGAGGGCTATTTGTGCAGGAACCATTGCAATCCCCACACACTATTGAGCAGAAGATCCCTGCCTTCCGCCAGCAACACCGTGTTCCACAGCCGGTCTTGCGGGAACAGAATATTGATGAGAGGATTACAGGAGGAGCAGGAGAGTCCAGGGTCTTTAAGGGGTGCAAATGCCATTGTGCGTCCTATCCTCACGTTTGGTGCTTTCATCTGGTGGAACAAAACCAACCAGTCCACAGCGCAGAAACTGCTTTGCAAAGTGCAAAGACTGGCATGAGTTGGTATTACTGGGTGCATCCGGAATTTCCCTACTGCTGCGCTGGAGGTCCTACTGGGCCTATCACCCATCCACATCTATGCGCAGAGGCTGGCATACCTGCAGGCATTGAGGATGAGGAGCATGAACCATTTGCGTAAAGGTCAAAGACGAGCACTTCACGGCATTCTGGATAGAATACCAGTGAATGAGGCAGCGTCAGCTGTCTCTGATGCCATGACAGAGAAGTTGAGGGTAACGAGGCTGCTGACATCCTTGCAAAGGAGGGCTCAGCATGTCTCCCAATAGGTCCCGAGCCATTTCTCGGGACAACAAAGAGTTTTCTGTTGAATGAAAACTCTAAGTGGGAGACAAAGGAAAGAGCGCTGCACTGGCAGAGACTCCCTGGTCAGAAACAAGCGAGATTGTTCATTGGATTCTCAAGGTCAAGAGCAAGGGAGATGCTTCACCTGGAGAGAGGCGATATGCGGATACTTGTGGGCCTATTTACAGGCCACTGCAGGCTCCGGTACCATCTCCATAAGTTAGGATTATCAGACACTGAGGTATGTCGGTTCTGTAATGCCGAACCAGAGTCTGCGGAGCATGTACTGTGCACATGCAGTGCGCTTGCACGGCTCCGTTTCCTGTCCCTGAGGTGCGTTACTTGTTATCCTGGGGACATAGTTAAGACAAAGTTGGTAGATCTCCTAGGTTTCATAAAGTCCTGGTGGAGGCTGGTGGATGGGCCAACGTAGAAATAGAAGCTAAGTTTTAGGTAGGTAATGGAAAGGGCTGGAGTCCGATCCTCATAAATAGCTAATGGTGCGGATGGAAATCCACACCGAGTCACGGATCTCTGGGTAGGGCGTGTGTCCTACTTGGAGAGCCTGAAGGGACGGGCGAAGTGTCCAAACCCTAAACACTAACAGGACCAGATAGAGGGACTCTTGTCCCATCCAAGGGTTCCTTCGGGAGCCCAACTTACTGGATGTTAAATCCACTTTTGGTCAACCAGCAGGTGCTGGTGCCTGCGTAAGCAGGGAGGCAGCCTAGCAGGCAGGGGCGTGTGTCGCTGCCTGCCGCCACAATCAGACCCATCAGGGACTGCAGTGGCGTCTATTGCTGTTATAAAAAAAGGGGGCTGCAAATACCCATCCGATTTCCGCACCCAACCCCAATCTGTTGGTGGTAGTGGGTTTCCCAACCCCCTTACTTGGCACCACTGGTAGTAGGTACCTATCTCGCCCCTTGGCCGCACGAGGGTGGAAATGGGCTCCCTAGTAGTGAAGCTCAGCTTATTAGAGGGTGGAAATGGGCTCCCTAGTAGTGAAGCTCAGCTTATTACCTCATCAAGCTCCTTCCTCTTTGTTTCTCCCGTCGAATGCCGCTCCATCACCATCACATCATTCCAAACCTTTCCATTTCCTTTTTGCCTTCATCAAATCGTCTCAAAAACAGGTATTTTTGCATTTATGAGCGTGAAGAACACCACTTCAGGCAAATTTTAAAAATGTTGGAACTTAAAACACTCATAGCTCGTCAACGGTTAGTCCTACAGAAAAAACACACAGGACCAATTTTGTAGGCAATTTAGTCAGCAACAAATTTTATGTATACAATTTTTTATTTTGAATTACGGTTCCCGAGATATACCCGAAAAACTGAAAAAAGTGACATTTAGAGCTTCCCCCTCCCTCGAGCCTCCCCCCCACCCACCAGGACTTTGTTTTCCCATCATCCTGAAGTGGAAAGGAAGCCGTTAAACCAATAAAACCTTCACCGGAAATTAGTTCCGCTGAACAGCGGTTTTTTGTCTAATTTGATTAGGCTAAGAGTGGGTATAAAAAATATACACGGTAGGCTGCTACAACACTTGCCGTCCCAAATCCTTTCCTACAGCCCAAGGGTATAAATTGTATACACACGGGTTTCCCGGTGAAAATCGTGGAAAATCAAGTAGAGGAACTTGATCTATTATTACTAAGACCTTTTGAACAACAAAAATACCAAAAAACTCGCGTGGGCTCTGGGGATGGAACTCAGACTTGGCAACCTGCAGCAGTGGCACTTAACGTGTTAATGTGGAGGAGTTGCTCCCAATAACGCAATTAACACCCGGCTTGGAGCAACTCCTTCTCTCCGGTACCTCGGTCTTGGGTCTGGGGGTCATCCCTGGGTCCTTGGCCGCCGCCCCCCCCCCCCCCCTCCCTGGCTTTCGGGTTGATCTCGAGGTGGTCGTGGGGCCCGCTGGGAGGTGGAGCCCACGGAAGGTTCAAACCCCGTATGGTGGAGTCCCCTTCGGGGAACCTGTTGATTGGCCCTTGGTCTCTAAAGCAGTTTCCTTCGTACACAATTGTCCAAACATTGTACAGAAAAAATTCTAGGTAAAATTAAGTACTTATCGAGTTTATTCAAGTATTACTGTTATAATAACAGTTCCTGTCTATGTATGCTATTGACAGCACAGACTATCGATATGCCATCGAATGTTTCTGTGAGGCGATAGTTCTATATGTCAGTTTGAAAAAAGCTGTTAGTAGGAACTTATCCAAACATCTCACCTTCCTTCTCAGCTGTAAATATCCTCCAATGGATAAATTCCGTCATCTGGCATCACTGTATTTCGGACCCGCAAGTTGCTGGTCCCTCCTCTAGTCCGAAATCGAAAATGATGGCAGTCGCCCGTAACAGGACCTTTTGGAGGTGAATTCATCAAATCAATCCGGAAAGAACCGTCGAAGAAATTGGGCGTAACAGCTATTAGGCGATACCTTCATCAGAAGACCATCAGTGATCCCACGCAATGTACACAACCTTAATCACCTCTGAGAGCCTGCGATCAACGAACAAAGCATTACAGCTCATGTCTTGGAGCTTCATCATCCCAAAAGCTTCTTTGAAAGAAGTCTAAGAGAACACGGTAGTTGGAATAGTTCGTATCTTATTGTCCTGTGCTGTACTGCATTGTTGCTGGTCAGTGGTGATAAATCTGTTTAAATGGGACACTTGTTGGGAAACTTTGATTTACGATTTGTTCAAACTTTACGGTGTTCCGCAGACTTTGAAAGCACCACACCCGATGTAATGGGTTTCGTAATTTTCACTCAGCAGGTCGTATGAGGTAACGATCGTATGTGGTCTTATGAAAGGAACTAGACAGTTGTGGAAGTGGAGCTCGGCCAAAACTGAGCCTTTTCTTATTCTCATCATCCTCCAAAAGGTCGACAGTAGGTCAAGAATCATTAGTGAAGTCTGCGTTAGACACAGGAGGGTTGCGGTCGAGCTTAATTCAATCTGAACACAATCGAGATGATGTATTACCCAAACGGATCCTTTGCCCTTTCAAAGGTATCCAGACGTTGGGACATCACCTTTCTTGAGGTTAATGATGAGAAGAACCAGGTCTACTAGATTTCGATCGGAATCACACTTCAGTGTGAGTGATGTCCAAGGAAGAAAAGAGATATTCAAGCTTCAATATTCGAATAACTAATTCCAAGCTGTAGATGGTTCGGGATCTCTGTTTACCCTTCGATTGGAGCCGTTCAACTGGGATTCCATTTCCCAAGTCAAGAGAAATCCCACAAACATCAACCTCCATCATCCTCTCACTTCACTCTTATTGACTCACTCTTATTGATGAATCCTTCTTGATGCCGGTTGAATATTGATTCTTGGTCGGTTAACCCACACAAAAGAGAGCACTGTTTCAGAAGTTGTCGGACAGATTTTCATTCCGGGCCCCACGTGGGGGGGGGGGGGGGGGGAGAGGATCCCACAACCACATGGCGCACAGTGGCCAATTTCCCCAATCTAGGTAGACAAATCGGAAGTTTTTTAAATTTCTTTCTACAGGATCTTCTCAAGATAGATACAGGATCTCTCTCCTACGTCTGAAAGAAACAGGAATTAGTCCAGTCAAAATCGACACTAAAAATCGCTAAATTCGCAAAACGAGATGTATCTCTGATTTTTTAGTATGTCGTTCGGGATTAGGGTAGTGTTTACCCAATTTTGCAACTTCCCAAAAGCTGTGCTTTATGCGTAGCACACGAAAAACCGCGATTTTTTTCGGCCTTATTTAAGTTTTTGCTCTATATCTAATAAACTATGCATTTTCCGAAGAAAACTACGTATGAGTTTTTTAAAAGCATTAAATTTGTGACAATTTAAGCCCAACCGGAGCTGTGTAGGTCAATTAGTTCCAGAGTTATGGCACTTTGAAAATGGGCCATTTTTTCCAAAATGCGAACATTTTAGTTGAAGACCTAAAGACAGCGGAAGCTTTAAAAAAAAATTTTAAAATAGCGGAAATTTTAAGAAGCGTGGGGCTAATGAAATTGCGATCGGAGAAATAGTCTTGGAGGAAGAGAAGAAAATCTTCTGAAAAACGTGGTCGTAGAGGGTCAAATAACTTGTTTCCATCCTTTCCGACGAATACGAATGGCACTTTTATTGTTTCAATAGACACGCAATGTGCCGTCCCCTGTATAAAATTTAATCAGCTTCCACTAAAAAAAAAAGAAAAGTAAGATCGGACCAACCGTTCCCGCGTTATAGCCAAAAATGTACAAAGAAACACGGTTTGTTCGAAATTTGCCACTTCTTTGCCGCGCCTGCCCCTCCGTTATCAACGCTCAAATCAAAATTTCACACAGAATAGCTGCGATTGGGAATTTATTAAGCTTTCACGAGAAAAAAAGAAATTTGGAATCGGACCAATAGTTCTTGAACTACAACCGAAAACGCTCTGAAAAACGTGCTTCCGCTGTCTTCAGGTCTTCAACTAAAATGTTCGCATTTTGGAAAAAATGGCCGATTTTCAAAGTGCCATAACTCTGGAACTAATTGACCTACACAGCTCCGGTTGGGCTTAAATTGTCACACACTTAATGCTATTTAAAAACTCATATATTAGTTTTCGTCGGATAATGCATAGTTTATTAGATATAGAGCAAAAACGGAAATAAGGCCGAAAAAATCGCGGTTTTTCGTGTGCTACGCGTGAAGCACAGCCTTTGGGAAGTTGCAAAATTGTGTAAACACTATACCCTAATGCTGCCGTTCAAAGGAGAAAAGCCGTAGAAATAAGGTAAATTGAATCTGAGCTACGGCTTTTCTCCTTTGGACGGCAGTATGGGTCCGAACATCATAATAAAAAACGCTGCAAATTTTACACAAGGGTTTATTATTCTTTGTTATAGGTTACTTGTACAGAAATTTAATTCTGTCAATGAAAAAAAATTAAAAAATATTTTTTTGGATTTTTATATTTCAAAAAAAAATTTTTTTTTTTGGTGGATTTTTTTTCAAAAATTATGTATTTTGTACTCGAAAAACATTTAACCTCCTAAAAATCCCATTTTTAGCCCCATGAAAGCCCTATAGATCGCGACGCTGAAATCGGATCGTTCCGGGACCCCCAAAAATGGATTCTACGTTCAAAAATACTTCGAAAACGACACCTAACTCGATTCCATACCCCAAAGCCTTCAAAAAACCCCACCCGTAGCCCCATAGCGCCCCACGGGTTTGGGCGATCGGACTGAAAACCTTGCGGGCACAACTAGATGGTAAACTAAGTACTTTGTCAAAATTTCAGATTTAAAAAAAAAATTTCCTACTGCCCAAAACGGCCTGGACGGCGGACGGACATTTCGCATTTTGAATGTAGACCTCTTAAAACGGATAATGTCAAATTTTGAGGCCGATCGGAGTCGTCGACCCCCGTCGCGAAAACATAGGTGTATTATTCCAAGAATAATATACCAAAATCAGAGATATATCTCGTTTTGCGAATTTATTGTCGATTTTGACTGGACTATCTTCAAGAGGTCTAGATTCCAAAACCGAAATGTCCGTCCGCCGTACGCGGTGCCCGCAAGGTTTTCAGCCCGATCGCCCAAACCCGTGGGGCGCTTTGGGGCTACGGGAGGGGATGTTGAAGGGTTTTGTCCATGGGATCGAGTTAGGTGTCGTTTTCGATGTATTTCTGAATGCAGAATCCAGAAAAGTGGCCGAGCGCAGCGAGTCTGTCCGCGAAATATTAAATTATCAATTTCTTTCCCTTTTAAAGTGAATAAACATCTCCTACTTATTCACTGGAATCGTAATATATCGATAAAAATTGATTTTATACAATCGATCTATCTCCATTCCTAGTCCGCCCTGGCCATCTATTTAGCTGCCTTCAACATTTTGATGCTCATCTTAAAGAGCCAGTAACTCACCAATTTCCCACCTAAGTGCCGAACAAATGTCCCCTTTCTAAACGCTTGTTATAATAATTATCGTCCGCCATACTGTTCGTCCCCCTTAAATGTACAATTATCTCACCTCGGCCCCTGTTGCCAGTTTGAGAGTTATTCACCAGGAAACCGTCGGTCCTGACTTCCTCACCGGGAGGCGATTCGATTAGGAAAATAGTGAGTGACGAGTGAAAACTGGGCGAAAAGCTCCGGTCCAGAAGTTAATTAAATCAAGCCACTGTTGAGATTAAAACGTTATTTAAGTAAACTTGGGCGATGGGAAGGGCGGTGAGAGCTGGCGAGGCAACGTTAACAAAATCAGGCCACGGACTTGAGTAAGTTAAGCTTCTAATGGCTTTTTCGCTAATCACCGTTTACAGTTTAGGCTCCCGAAGAAAAGGTGAGGGAACAACGATGTTGAGGAAGAGGCGAGAAGGTTGAACAGGGGAAGTCACTTTTGTGTATTTAATGCTACTGGCACGGGGACTCGCTTCTCTCGGCCACCATCAGAATGAAGTCCGGGTTGCTGGGAGTGATTCCAGAGGCCTTTACGAAAAATGTTCTATCGCCGAAACCCGAGGGGCTGTTGGGGGCTCTGTGGGGCTAAAGAGAGAGGGGTTGTTGCTGGTTTTCGGGTATAACATCGAGTGGGGTGTCTTTTTCTAAGTTTTTATGACGTAGAATCAATTTTTTGGGGTCCCAGAACGATCCGATTCCGCTGTGTGGATCTGTAGGGCTTTCACGGAGCTACAAATGGGATTTTTTAAGGATCCCATGGAGGTCAAATATTTTCCGAGTATTGAACGATTAATTCATTTTTCGAGGTCCCACGTTCGGACTTTGTTCGGGCTCCGAACAATTTACTGAATTTTGTTTTTATTTTTTCAAAATTGTTTTTATTGTCACAAAATTTCTTTTTGCACAAGTAACCAATATAAAAAAATAATGAACCCTTGTGTAAAATTTGCAGCGTTTTTGATTTTTACATTCTTGGAAATTCCAAGAATGATAAAATCAAAAAAATTATTCAATAATACACCTATGTTTTCGGCCTCAAAATTTGACACTATCCGTTTCAAGGAGAAAAATATTTGACGTCCTGGGATCCTTCAAAAATGTCATTTGTAGCCCCATGAAAGCCCTATAGATCCTCACAGTGAAATCGGATCGTTCCGGGACCCCAAAAAATAGATTCTACGCCCAAAAGTACTTCGAAAACGACACTTAACTCGATCCCGTAGCCAAAAGCCTTAAAAAAAACCCTCCCGTAGCCCCATTTTACCCCCATAGCATCCCACGGGTTTGGGCGATCGGGCTGAAAACCTTTGGGGCACAACTAGATGATAAACCAAGTATTTTGTCAAAATTTCAGAATAAAATTACATTCCAACCGCTCAAAACCGCGGACTGACTTTTCGGTATTGGAATCTAGACATCTTGAAACATAACTATAATGTCGTATTTGAGGCCGATCAGAATAATTCAAATATGACATTAGAAAACTATTTTCTAGTATCTAGAAATACAAAACTCTGTTTTTGGCTGATTTCGGACTTTTCCCTGCAAGCATAGAAATTATTCTAAACTGCGGGTTGATTATTCCAAACTAAACTTTTTGCTTATTCAGATTTCACCAAAGTATTCTGTTCGAAACGGAAACCAAATAGGACTATGGAATAGCTGTAAATTGACGAAAAACAAATGGAGATTCGTCTTGCTGTATTCTTTCACTGTCCCTCAGGGGTTCGGAAGATGTTAGGAAAAGGAGATAATTTGTGCGAGCCGAAGATTAATATATCCCGACTTAATTAGCGCGATCGTTAGGCGGAAGAAATTAAACGGCGCATAAATCAAACCGGCCGAACAGGATAGCTAATCGCCCTTTTCGCTTGATCCACACAACATTGTGATCCTAATTAGTTTTGGAGTGAATAAAATACGTCAGAACGTGACGGAGGAAGAAAAAAAATCGTTTGTCGAGGTGTAAGTTAAACATTCTGTTTCGGGATCTACCTATAAAATGAGAACTCAGCTCCGACCGTAAAACCGCGTTTTATTGTTTGTTTAGTCTGCGGAATCCTTCAGTGCGGTCTTGGTCATCGATACTCAGTAAAACCACCTCTGTATCTCAACTGCACTGATATACGGTTTGTTTGACGTATGCGCTCGGATTACAAAAGCGGCAAGGATGACGTGAGTTTATACGAGGAGAGTTTTTATCCCGAAAAAAAGCTCTTTCCAAAGGTGTTGACAACCTGCCAAAATGATTTGTAGTACAAATTTTGTACATTCTCCATTACGAAATCCACCTCTGGCCATCATACGTGTTCAGTTCGTCTAAACAAACAAACCGCTGGTGAGGCAGTTTGTAATGTGTGACTGTGCGTGCATCGCAATAACAGCCGAGCTTGTAAACGCGTAGAAATTGAACCCACGAATATACTGCGACGGTCCTGAACATGAATGATCAATTTGGCGATTTTAATTTAATATTACGTAATATATTTTACTCGTTTCGCTCGGCCGCTTTACGCCAACAGGATTATGTGTCAATCCCACGAAAATGTTCAAACTGTGGTCGTCCACTTTCAAAATTTAAGCCTTGTCGTAGACAATTGATAAAATTTTGGCGTGTTTATTGATCCACCCAAAATGAAATTAAGCCATTTGGCGAGCTTAACCACCCTTATTATTTCAAAACGCTGCAAATTTTACACAAGGGTTTATTATTCTTTGATATTTGATATAGGTTACTTGTGCAGAAATTTAATTCTGTCAATGAAAAAATTTTCTTTGGATTTTTATTACATAAAAAAATTTTTGTTAATAAAAATAATTTTTGTTAATTAAAAATTTTGTTTTTCGCGAAAAATTTTTTAAGATATTAATATCTCAAAAAATTTTTCGCGAAAACAGGTGTAGTATTCCAAGAATAATAAACCAAAACGTAAGTTTTCATTATATAATTAGGATTTACGTAATTAAGGAGTCATTTAATCATTTTCAAAGAAGCTCAAAATTTTGTGTCAGGAGAGTTCCTTCCGATATTGAAAACTCGTCACTCTCTTGCAAGCCGGCCCACTGTTTTGAACCATTTGAACACTGGTTTGACCCATAGGTATCTTAGAAACGCTGCAAATTTTACACAAGGTTTTATTATTCTTTGATATAGGTTACGTGTTGGAGTATCGTTTATACCATGTTTAAAAGAGTAGTTTGTTTGTGTCTTGTCTGTCAAGTATTGCCCTTTGTTTAATTTTAAGTTTCTGTGTGTTATATTTGTTTGTTTTATTTTTAAGTCTATTTTATTGTACTTGACGATTGCTATGCCAGTTTGGCTTTTGCAATAAAAACTGATTGATTGATTAATTCTGTTTTTCTTTACTCTGAAAATATTTGACCTCCTGGGATTTTTCAAACATCCTATTGGTAGACCCATGAAATCCCTATAGATCTCCACAGTGAAATCGGATCGTTCTGGGACCCCAAAAAATGGATTCTACGTCTAAAAACGACATCTAACTCGACCCCATAGCCGAAAACCTTAAAAAAAAAACCCTCCCGTAGCCCCATTTCAGCCCCATAGCGCCCCACGGGTTTGGGCGATCGGGCTGAAAACCTTGCGGGCACAACTAGATGGCAAGCCGAATATTTTGTAAAAATTTCAAATTTAAAAAACCAGTCTCACTCATGTTCTTCCAGACCTCGTTAGGCACTGCATCAACCCCCGGAGCCTTCCCATCCTTCAGCGGGGACAGCACTGTTTTAACTTCAGCATGGGTGAAGGGTTCGTTCAGGGCCGGAAATATTACGTCGTGTTCACGTCCGGCTGCCCAACTGACTTCCGGTGGCGCATACGTGGTCGTCAGAGAGCCCAATTCGCCAAGCTGATACCTGCATCGCACTTTTCTTATGGCTTCCCACCATTCCTTTGAGCTCCTCGCTTTCGAAATCGTTTCACTTATTTCTTCAGTGTATTGCTCCTTCTTTAACTTATTTACTCGAAAATTGTGCTTTTTTTGCTCTAAATACTCCTGAATTTGACCCTTTCCAACCTTCCTAAGGGATCTGCGGACGCTCCCCAACATGTCACGGCATTCTTTGGAGTACCAATGTTTATTTTCTCTTTTTGGTCCACTTTGGTTGTGACTTTGGCTGGGTTCGCTCATTCCTACTGTCCTCAAAAAGGTTAATACATGTGCTTTGAATGGACTGTACTTACCCACACCATCATCTGCTCTGCTGCTAACTTACTCAGTTCGTGGTTCAGTCTGAGCCGTGAATATCCTGAGATATACACTGAAAGGGGCAGTTTGAATTAGTGGTTTAGATTTCCAAGTTAGACAAGATGAAGTTATTGTGTAAATTTTCTTGGGCTTAGAGGCTACTACGGGATATTCCCAACCCTTTCGCAGCATAGTTTCCGAGCTTGACAGAACCTCCTCGGTAATTGAACTTGGAGTTTGAGCGCATAATGTCGAAGAATTGGTTGCCCGGCATAATCGTTCGTTCGCTCGCTTTATCCCTTTCCGTTCTCATCGGGTTGACTTGGTGATGCCCCACCGGGTTCGACCCCTCTTAAACAATCAGAAAGGTCAAATACCATCGAGCTTGTTAGAGACGATAACCCCTCGTGGGACCTGAGGATATGCGGTGAAAACATGTGGAATGAACCCTAGAAACGACGATGCTCTAACGAGAGCGCGAACCTCCGGCTTATTAAAGCTGACAAGAATAAAACTCTGGATCCGTTAGAAGCGGAAGGCCCTTCTCGTTGAACTTTTAAATTATGTAAAATCGTGGCGGGGCTCCCATCGTGATCCAAAAATACGTCTTATAATCAACTGAGAATAATTATGAAGCCATTCGATTTCTGTACGGTTTTCGATGGTGGGCGTTGTAGGTGAATGGTCCAGTGAATAGAGAGTCTCTATTAGAGACTCAAAGGGGGTCCACCAAAAATAATAATTGTCGTCCTTATTATATTTTGGTTTATCACCTATTCTGATCGGCCTTAATATCCGTTTTCACGTAGATTCCAAAATCGAAATGTCAGCGGGCTGCACAGTGGTCTTATCAAAAGTACTGTTTCCTCAATTTTCGTGTTTTTCCCCTTTGAAAATATGGGGGTTTATAGTATTTTTAATGCAGAATGCGATAGTGAAATCAGATTTTCACTATTTTCACTATCTCAACTGGTTAAAAATTATAACCTTTTTCATTTTGATTAGCATGGTAGGGAGTCAGGGCTAGTAGAATAGTAAAAATACATTTGGTAGGTGCCCATGTATAATAGGTAGAACAATCAAACATTTAGATGGTTCCTAAGAAATGAATCTCTAAGGAAATAGACGATACACAGCCATACCTGAATCTAAGCCTAGATAATAGGTAAATTAATGAGATGGTCAGTACGTTTCACTTTGAAGAATTTCAATGCCATCCTGGAAATCTAGATTGTGTTCCTTAATGACGACAAACAACTCCCGTTGCGTGACAGCTAATTTTATACAAGGGTTTATTATTCTTTGATATAGGTTATTTGTGCAAGAATTTAATTCTGTGTCAACGAGAAAAAAAATTTGGAAAATTTGGAAACGGCCCGGACGACGGACAGCCATTACGGGTTTTGAATCTAGACCTCTCGAAACGGATAATGTCAAATTTTGAGGCCGATCCGAGTCGTCGACCTCCGTCGCGATCACATAGGTGTATTATTCCAAGAATAATAAACCAAAATCGCTAAATTTTGACTTTTTTTTTTCAATCTACCAAGAAAGCGAACGGAAACGGATAAGAATCATGAAAAAGTTGGATTTACATCTACTTACTGATCCTAAACAATATCAGGACTTTTGTAAGGTGGACCCCCTTTTTGAGGTCCGAACTAAACGAATGTTTGTTTATTTTCATGTGACCTGTCAATTTTATAGTATTAAGTAGGTACTAAACTTTTAACTGTCGTTATCAACTGGCGAAATGTGACAACCTTTTCTCATTCATTTCAACCAGACAAAACTGTAAACATGACTATGTAAGTTCATGTAACTCACCCAGACGATGAAAGAGATTCTCAGTCTTCAATTCAGTTATATTTTGCACTGATATTTGTTTCACTGGTATTGCACTGTGATTGTTGATACCCGCGAGAGAAAAAGTGAGCTAGCAATAAGCATAGCCACAAATTGAACATTTGTTGAGCTCAGATGTTAAACTGTTTTAATGAAGAACTGTAGTTCTAATCATGACAGTGACATCTGAGGATTATATGATTTTGGAAATACAATTTCTCAACATTTTAAGAAAATCCTTGGGCTGTAATCCAGCACTCCCTCCATTTTCGGAAAAATGCGAAGGAGAATTGTGATTTGATCAATTTGGCACTTTTTCAACGATTTATATTATAAACACATAACTCCACTGTGGTTGTCCACACATTGAGTCCTGGGGTTTAGAGAAATTAGTCTTCAGGTAGGCTGGTTTATTCCCAGGTTTCGGCGTCACCTGAAATTCACATCATGGCATTAGAGGTAAACATGTCCCGGAAGCGAGCGAATTTTTCCATAGGCAGCGCTTTTGTCAGCGTGTCTGCGAGCTGGTTTTCCGTGGACACCCACTCCAACTTAATTTTTTTCGCTTTGAAGAGTTCGTGAACAAAGTGCATAGATAGTTTGACCACATGCTTTAGAGTTTTTGACTCGTTGGTCATTGCTACTGCCAGGGCAGGAGCGCAGTCACTTTTCAATATTGGAGTGGTCTGTAACCCAATTAAAAATTTGCATATGCTTTCCAGATTTACCAACTCTTTACACGTGTCTGACATCGCAATGTATTCCGCCTCACATGTAGACAAAGCTACATGGCTTTGTTTCTTGGATCTCCAGGAGATCAGATCACCAAGAACATGAATTACATAACCTGTAGTAGACTTCCCATCCAGTGAGCTAGTTCCTAAGGAGGCATCTGCGTGTCCTATGATGTCTTCTGCTCTACCTGAATACAGAAGGCCATAATTTTTGGTCCCCTTTAAATATTTCAAAATTTTTAGAACACATTCCCAGTCTGCCATTGTGTACTTAATTTGCTTTCTACTCATGAAGTTGACTGCAAATGAGATGTCAGGCCTGGTCGAATTTTGAATGTACAGAAGAGATCCAATCAGTTCTCTGTACGGAACATTGGGTGTTTCTTCATTTTCATTCTCTGACTGCAATTGATTGTTCAAGGTACATGAATTGTAGGTCATAGGCGTTGGGCTGATTTTTGCATCAGAAGGAAGATATTTTGTGATCAGCTTTTCTATCATTGACTTCTGATGAATAAACATAGTTTGTTTAGACCTATTTCGAACTATCTCAAAACCTAGGAACTTTTGAGGTGGTCCCATATTTTTAATTTTAATTTCCTTTTGAAGATTTTGGATGATTTCTAAAGCCATGTTTTGATCATTAGACGCAAGTAGACAGTCATCAACGTAAATTATTAAAGTGACGAATGCCGTCTCACTTTTCAACTTGAAAACACATGATTGAAATGGGTATTCTTCAAAATTCAATTTGTGAAGGACCTCACTAAACTTACGATACCACAAATTTGGGGAGACTTTGAGTCCGTAAAGTGAACGTTTTAAACGACAAACATGTGTTTCAGTCAGACTGGTTGGCACATCAGTCAGTTCAACCAGACCATCTGGAATATGCATATACACAGGTTTTTCCAGCGAACCGTGTAGAAACGCTGTAGTGACGTCTAATTGAAACAGGTGAAGGTTCAATTTGTTAGCTAGAGACAAAAATAGCCGTACGTCCCCTAATCGAGCTACAGGAGCAAACACTTCGGATATCAAATAGTCATTGGTGTCAGCAAAGCCTTTAATGACTAAGCGACTTTTATAAATGATGGACCCATCCGGTTGTTTCTTGCGCCTGTGAACCCACCGTGATTTAATGACTTTGGCTCCAGGTGGAACTTCAGATTTTTTAACAAAGTCCCACGTTTGCATCTCTGCAAGGGAGTTTAGTTCACTCAATATAGCTCCCTCCCAAAGTTCGCTGGATTGGGACTCCATAGCCTCTCGAAATGACTGTGGGTCTTTTGAATTGCAATCAGCTTGCATGGCAGAGTTACTGGTTTCAGTAAGCTTGTTTTCGTCCATGCTTAGAATATCAGCTAGGGGTCTTGGGTAATCTGAAATTCTGTCACCATACACAATGGTTTCAATGCATTTAGCGTCACAAGAATTTACCAATGTTTTATGTTGCTCAGAGAAGATTACATACCCAGTATCTGTCATTTCGAGTAAGTAGCCCTTCTTGGCATTAGGAGCAAACTTTGGTTTGTTGTTGACGTCGACGTAATGCAAAAGGCAGCCAAACCGTTTTATGTGTTTTAAAGATGGTGCAAAGCCTTTCACCTTTTCAAAGGGGCTTACAAAATTGTTTGCTGAATGTGGCATTCGATTATAGACCCAAACGCTGTAATTTAACGCATGTCCCCAGAATGCAAAAGGCATTTTGGCTGATGCTAAGTGGACTCTGATCTTGTGTTTAATTTCCTGGTTCGGACGTACTAGTGGAATCTACGTCAAAGATAAGTTCGGACGTACTAGTGGAATCTACGTCACAGATAGGTTCGGACGTACTAGTGGAAACTACGTCACAGGTTCCCAGTTCTGGTGGCTCAGAGGTATCAGGATCGAACAAGCTTTCCATTGAAGACAGGCTTTCCAAATTTGACCTCGATAACTTAAAGTCTAGTCGTCCTAGCGTTCAAACTTCCGGCTTTCTCTGGCACCTCCGACTGAATCACGCTTCAAAGCAGTACCTGGAGGCAGCAAAGAAGTTCTTAGGTGAACTAAAATATGCTACATTCGGAGACGATTTAAAATCATGTGAGGACTGCCATCTAGCAAATACAGCTAGAAAATCTCACTCGCAGGTCAGACACAGGGCAAACAAACCATTTGCAGTGCTATTTGTGGATTTAATAGGTCCTATATCTCCGAGCAACTTCAGAACAGGCGATAAATATATAGCTGTTTTTGTATGTGATTTCTCAAGGTACACATTTGCCTACATGATGAAGTCCAAGAAAGAGGTTCATGTGGTCTTCAAGCGGTGCCTAATTGAAATAGAATCAATTACATATCAAACAAAAAATGTGTTCAAGCTTAGGTCCGACCGCGGACTCGAATTTCAAACAGTAGAAATGAAAAAGCTGCTATCAGACAGTGGAATTACCTGGGACCCTTGTCAGCCTCACGTTCCTCAACAAAATGGCTGTGTTGAACGTATGAACCTAGTACGTCCGACTCAGTGACAAAATTGATGGTGGATACGTGCTGCTCCTCCTTCGGACCCATTGTAACCCAAGCTTGACCCGAGTTTGTTGGAATAATTGCAAAAACCGAATCTGGGGAAGATGAAAATTCTTCAGCCAGCTTGTTTGCCTGAGCCATAGGCATGGAGAAAACCTTGGGTTTTTCCGACCGAGCCTGAGCCATGGACTTTGCTTTGGACCCATGAGAGGTGGAACGTTGAATGTTGAGTGTTGGGCATTTTGCTGCCATATGCATGCCTGTCTTGCATTTAAAGCACTTCTTATTCCTTTTGAAACATTCGTTAACCTCGTGTCCTTTTATTTTGCAATAGACGCAAAACAGCTTTGGTTTGGACCTCGACGCGGTCGCAACCCCATGGAGTGGATCAGAGTTAGGTTTGCCCGGGATCCGCCCCCCTTTCCCCCTTGCCCTACCCCTGCCTCTACCCCGTGATGTGGCCACCCTGTTCCTAAAAACATTAAGAGAGGACCCCAAATTGCCCTGATCTGTTCGAAGCTGCTCCTCCAACAGCATGTCTCGCAGCTCAGCTAACGAGAATTTGAAGCTTTGGAGCTCCGCCTTTTTGAATGTCAGCGTCTCAGATATTGCACTCTCAAAGATCATCTTAATGTAGTTAGGAGGGAGCATGTTTGGGTCAACACTGATTATTTTCTTACGAAGGTCATCAAAACGTGTAAGAAATTCGATGGCCCTTTCGACCTTTGGGTCGAAGTGAATCGTATTTAACTCATGAACCAAACGTCTCAGTTGGAAGGTAGAGGATGGATCACAAACGTTCTTCAGTTTGTCCAACATATCTTTTGGATCAGACAAGTCCTGAACAAGATCTTGAAAATAGGGCGACAGCGATTCCAAGAGGCAGTAGCGAACCTTCCTCTTGACGACATGTAAGTCATGCGTCTGGAAACCTGGTGGGGGGGACTCGTTAGAGTCTAGAGCAAACAGGCACTCCTGGCTGTCAACCAGGCCAACGAGACTCCTCTCCCAGTATTTGAACTGGTCCTCTGCCTCCAGTTTCTTCTCAAGAGGACAGATCCGAAGCAAATCCACCTTTCCTGTTTTGTAAGGGTCTGTACGGGAAGAATGTCCCATGTCCCTGCCAGAAGAACTCTTGAACAAGTTTGGTTCTAAACGGGCAGACGTCGAGGGCGCCATCTGAGTTGCATTCGCATGTACACTGTCCACATCCATGTTGGTTGGACGCGGGCCAGAAACCTGATCAGTAGATGAAGTAGAACCAGTTCCCCAAGACATTACCAGATTGTGCAAGGTTACATATTTGGAATTGAGGGCAGAAACCTGGCTACTTATCTCTGATAAAGCTGCGTCCATTTGGGCTTTCCAAACTTCAAGGAACCGAGCTACGACCTCGCTAGATGTGGCAGCAGCCTGAGCTCGGAGCGTCTCTGGGTTCAGCTCCTCAACAGTAGGTGCAACGATGACTGGATCAGGTGGCACAGCAGAGGACGTCGAGGGTTGTGCAACATGCTGGGATGCGACCCTTTCGCTGTACATTTCGCGGTCGAGGGAATCGTCGCTGTCGTGGAGAAATCCTTCATTCAAATCATCCATGATTCAAACCTGTAATTTAGTGCAGTATCACCAAAAGATATACAAGTTAAAGAGATTTCCCATAATTTCATTTCACTTCAGTTGAACATTTTAGCGACTAGGTATGGCATATCAAGTTATGTTACAAATCAGAGCTCAAGATATCCAAAAAAACGCTCCAGACCTTCAGTAGAGCAAGATTTTGAGTTTTACTTTTTGAGCCCTTTTCCAGTGCTATTTCACCCTTTCGAGTGCGCTGGCCAGCGATTTTTAATGTAAACTGAAGTGGTTTGTGAAATTAGTGCATCATATATAACTGAGGAGTTGATTGATCTGGTTTGAATGAATCAGAGGCACACTTCTACTTAATTTGAAGGTCTTCACCAAATTTGCGGTGTGTTCGTGCACTAACGACCTTTTTATCCGTCGTCCCTTCACCCGTCTTATTTTGTTATGCGATCCAGGAGAACAAGGGCGCAAAAATCGGTGGTTTGCGGTGGGACAAAATTAATGATTTCGTTCGGTATGCAACCGACAAGTAAGTTAGTTTTCCACACCGGACACCTGAAAAATGTCTATTCTCGGTAGAGTTATTGAACGTGTCTCTAGGATGATGACGCTTTTTGTCGCGCTGTTCGCCTGTTTGAGAACACGAAAACAACACCGAAAACAGGCTCCTCGTTCCCTGACCCGTTTTTCAAGAAAAGAACGGTTGAGAAATTTAATTTTTCCCGCGAGCTAATGAGACGAAAAATCGTTTTGGAATTATTACTGGGCTCTCATTTTCCGCACTCTTCCCTACGCCTAAAGACAAACTTTGAAGGCCTTTAAATCCCTGCAAGCTTTCCCGAACCTGACCTTGCGTTTGAAAACCGGCCCTTTTAGCTTCTGGCAATCTCAATCCGGACTAGAAAATGGGGCGCAGAAGCTGGGTACCCTAGAGCGCCAGGCGGACTCAAATTTGTGCACCTCTGTTGCAAGCCTGATTGATTCTGAAGTTAAATTTGTGCACGCGCTTTCAACAGGAATCGTCTGACTTGGGCCACGAAAAATTTGTGTCGCGGTTTTCGGCGCTTACGAAATTTCATCGGGCTTTGAAAGTTTCGTAAACTTGGCTTTTCGCCCTGGGAGCAGGTGAGTGAGTCACGACGGAAGAGAGAGATTGCAGAGGTTGAGGACTCCGGCCTGCGAGTCCCTCCGCTGATAATAATTCCGTATAAGTTGAACGATTGGAAATTCGGGAAGCGAACAACCCAGAAGTGAACTGAAACCTACACGATGGCGTTCTACGAAGATCGTAAGACCGACCTACATCCGGAGGAGCTACTACAAGCCGACGAGACGCCATGTTGAACCGGAACAAGAAACATAATATGACTTGGGGGCTTCTAACGAACGTAGAAACGATTTTTCGCTCACGCGACAGGCAACCGCGTTTTGATCGCTTTTTACTTGGAAATTGGGCTTTTTCCTCGGGATTGGATTCGAGGATTGAATTAAAGCACATTGATAGTCGACAAAGATCTTTGGACGAATTCGTTTTAACTGTCGTTATCAACTGGCGAAATGTGACAACCTTTTCTCATTCATTTCAACCAGACAAAACTGTAAACATGACTATGTAAGTTCATGTAACTCACCCAGACGATGAAAGAGATTCTCAGTCTTCAATTCAGTTATATTTTGCACTGATATTTGTTTCACTGGTATTGCACTGTGATTGTTGATACCCGCGAGAGAAAAAGTGAGCTAGCAATAAGCATAGCCACAAATTGAACATTTGTTGAGCTCAGATGTTAAACTGTTTTAATGAAGAACTGTAGTTCTAATCATGACAGTGACATCTGAGGATTATATGATTTTGGAAATACAATTTCTCAACATTTTAAGAAAATCCTTGGGCTGTAATCCAGCATAAACATATTTTGTCACAGGTTGTGGTTAGTGGTTTCCATATTGTTACTTAAACGGGTTACTAATTTGACCTACTAGTTTGACTCGTCTAAGTGAATGTCCAAACTATTGAATAAGACTATTGCTTCATCCAAGGCAACCTATAAAGCACCTGTTCAAAAAAGGGAAAGCAATCAAAGGGGGTCGGCCAACTCTCAGTTGGGGTATAAACTAATTATTGGCGAGTCACGAAAGATAGATGAACACCTGACGGTATTACGTCTATTCTCCACTTCGATTCACCTCGAAATGCCAAAGCTGACTTGAGATCATCCAGAGAGAGAGTTAGCCGTGAATAGGTAATTATGGGCCAAGCTGAATCAACAGATCTCGCTACCTTTTACCGGTTATCGTTCAAATGGAATTGCTCAAGCTAATTTCTGCTTTGTTATGCACACACCAGTAAACACGTTGAAATTAAACCAAACCCCTCTGTATTTCTTCTTTTTTTTTTTCTTTTTTAATACTAAACGTTGCGGTCGTTATACATACATGAATTTTCGAGATTGATAGCGCTCAGCTTTCAACACTCGGGTGTGCCTCTATTTTAATTACCATTTTTATCCTCCCTTTCCTTCTTTCACTTCCACCCATTTATTAAAAGTACCGTCCCATATGTTTGTGAAACGTTCCGTTATGAAATCTCATTAAAAAGTTTTACTGCAAGCAACATATAAGAGATGAATTGCTTTGAAGAACTCGAACGTGAGCTGCGGATCAAGAATTATGTATAGTGCTCTTTCAGTCTAACAGTGGAAGCCCTTTCGTGGGAGTCGAGCCATAATTTGTTTTACAATTCAAGAAATACTTAGTAATTATTTTAAATCGAGTTTCAAACTTAGTGCGTCAAACCAACCCGAAGTTGGATTTTCGCCATCAAGTCAGGAATATTCTCTGAACTCCAATTGTACGGAATGCGGTTGCCAATTGCCCAAAAATTAATATTTTTATTATTGATATTATATTAAAATGTACCTATTGACATATTTTGGCAATTTCAAATCATTGAAAAAAATCATTAAAATTGAAAACTACTGCATACATAATAATATTTTTTTTACATACATATTATGTATGTAAAAAATTGAAAACTGCTCCTATATAATAATATTATCCCTATATATATCAGATATTATACAGTACTTTTTTTTTCTTTAAAAGTAAATTTTCCGGGAGATCGGAACACTGCGGGAGAGACCCCCAGTACCTTCTGGCTTCTGGGCCTGGCTTATTGTATTCCCGAGTTTCCGTTTTTGACTCTATTTGCCTCTTGAGTGGTTGAGGTCCAATCCCTAATTACCTAATACACGTCTTATCACTGCGCCTTCTTGGGGGTAGAGGGGGGAGGGGGGGGGAACACGATCCCACCGCCCCTTCGACCGGTCAAGGAGGGGTTTGGGGGAAAACTTCCCCCTCCCGTCAATAGCCCCAAGGCCCGCAGATCGTGTGGCTAGTTTAACGTTCTCAGCAAACGAAGACAACGTTTTACCGGTCCACCTGAAAATTTTTATCCCGGTTCGAGGTCCCAAAAGAGGAAGTTTACAGTGTAAAACTTTGTTCCTCAGATCTTGTGTGTTGAAGACAGATGCCTTCGCCACGGGAGCCTCTGCTAGGATTCACATAGACTTTCACAAGTTCAGAGGTGAATTGTCAACCGACAAGACAGGTATTACAACACATGATTGACTTTTGGTCAAACATTGGTGTTCGTCTCCGGATCACCAATCGTCGAACCAGGCTGATCAGCGCTCCGACTGATTGTAAACATGCGTTTCACTGACGCGCTAGTTCACGGGGCCACCCTGTCCCTCCAGTGGTAAGACAAATAGGGAAATAATTGAGTTTCAAAAATCCTCGACTTTGGAAAAATCTTCGTAACAACACCCCACTCGACCGCATGGCTAAAGACCTTAAAACCCCTTCATGTTGTCTTAATTCGCTCCACAGAGCCCCACGATGTACTGGATGGGTTTGAGGCACCTAATAAATTGAGTCTACGTCCAAAATTACTTCGAAAGTGACACCCCATTCGACTTTCTGGCCCAAGTCCTTCAAAAACCGCTTTTAGAGCCCCATGTGTTGTAGAGTTTTTCGTTTCACTTTCATTTAGAAGCAGAACTGTGTTTTTCGAACAGATTTAAGAGCATAATCATATTATTATAATAATGAGGTTTTCGAGAATAATATTATCTATTGAGCATAAAACAGTAACTGTTGATAATAGCATAAAATCAACTGTTGATTTTCGAGCATATTTGGCGATTTTATTGAGGATATCAATCCGGGACCTAGTTATGGCGATCGGACTGAAGATGAAAACCACTCCCTTAGCGCCCAGCGGGTTGGAGCGATCGGACTGAAAACCTTTCGGGCACAACTAGATGGTAAATCGAGTATTTTCACAAAATTCCCGATTTAAAAAAAAAAAAAAAAAAAATCTACGGCGCACAGAGCCGCACAGGGCCGATGACGCTAAAAGGTGGCGGAAATTAGAAAAATTAAAAACGCTTCTGACCGAGCGGTTTGATGTTAATCCTTTATGAATTATATATGAACTATATATAATTTAATTTAAAAATAAAAATTTTAATTTTAATTAAAAATTAAAAAATTTTTAATTCTTTATGAATTATATATGAACAAAGAGCAATATTGGTTTTGTCGCTTCGAGCTATCTGGAGGTGCTCATCTGCTCTGATGGGCGGAAAGTTGGAGTTGGCCATTTTCACCAGTAAATAATAAGCCTTTAAATAAGCCTTAAACCACTACTGATTTGTATTCAGGCGGTCTATACGAAGACGTTAAAAATATTCTCTTCATTAAATTGGCCCTTACCGATTTTACAAATCAAAAATGCTGTAAAAATCATAAAACCGAGGAAAATAGTAGGTGTTTACACGTGTATACATGGAGTTTTTTTTATGCGTGTGTTCACATGAGACCCCAGAATGTGATTCAAAAGTCAGATCGTGCGGAAGTGTGCAATTTCTCATTATTTTTCACTTTTTGTACTAATGCGCCACGGCAAAGATGCGCTTTGGCTTGAATTGTTCGAGGTTCAAAATTATTTATGACGAGGTAATTATTTATGACGTATTATCCTGAAGATAAAGTTGTTAATTTTCTAAGAATTTCCTCGAGATAAATTCAAAAAATGGAAAAAAGAGGACATTTTTTTTTAAAATTTTTTTTTTAAATGATTATAAACAACAAAACCTTTATATTTTGTATTTTTTATGCTAAACCCATCTTTACCAATCAGTCTGTGACCTTGAATATTTTGCGCCAACTTTTATCGTCATCTGTGCGGCGGACGGACATTTTGTTTGTGGAATCTCTTGAGTCTTTGGAGTGTCTTGAAAGGGATAATGTGAAATTTTGAGGCCGATCAGAATTTTCGACCTCCGTCGCGAATACATAGGTGTATTATTCCAAAAATAATAAACCAAAAATACTTGTACGTTAAAATAATTTAATTAAAAAATTGTTTATTAAAATAGAATCAATTTTGGATAATTCATTCAACGAATATTAAAGACTGGTGTAAAATTTGCAGCGTTTTTGGAATCTACATATTGCGAGACGTGAGACCGATCACTTAACGAATCCGCGTTGTCGGCTCAGCGTCGCCTGGACCAGAACAGCTGAATGTTTGAAAGTCCTGAAGTTCTAGAACGTCCCCAAGTTCTGAAAAGTGTCATAGTATCTTTATAAGTGTGTAGTTCTAAAAACCCCTAACGTCCGTGAAGCAGCACATTGCCACAACCTCGGATGCAGAAGCATGCCAGAGATCTAGCTCATCTATACCAGGTCCGAAAGAGGTGTTTCCGTAGGTTTCCTCCCAAGATGCTCTTCAATTAAATTCGTCGTTAAATTGCGATCACGTTTGCTGCCGATTACTGCAGCCTCTTCAGGCACAATGTTGGGTTGCGATTACAGATCGAATGACCATTCCATAATAAGCAACCTTGTTTTAAGATCAATTAGTTTCAAGATGATCCGATTTCGTAATAATTAACCTATACCGATGGATAATAAACCCTTATGTAAAATTTGAAGCGTTTTTCTATTACTTACCGAGATAATAAGAATAATCTACGGATCGTAGAGACCTGAAAACTGCGCGACTCTAAAACCAAAATCATCGCTAAACTTTGTTTTCTCAACGGGTTCACCCATCATTGAAGTGGCCCCTAAATGAATGAACAGCTTACCCGAAGTCAATATCCGATGAATTTCCAAGGGCACTCATTATGAAGGCTTGAAAAATTCATCAACCGCAAATTGAACATCGATATAAACCGGGCGCATAGGCTCATGCAACATTGATGCCAACCCCGCTGGAATTGGCGGTAATTGATGGAATCCTTTTCTGAAAACCTGACGGAAGGAGAAGGTTTTTCGTTGGTTGAACCTCCCAATAATGCAAGACGACGAACGATACGGACGTTTACTCTCCGTCGACCACAACAATGGCACATCATCCTTCATTAGAAACCAGCCATGTACACTTGACAATGGCCATTTATCAACCTACCGTATCTTTTCCATTCCGACTTGAGGCTTTCTACGGAAGAATGGAATTGCATATTGTACTAACTTGTGACGTAGATTGATAAGTAGGGCGGGCAATATTTCATTCCTACGTTGGTTGTGTAAGGGGGAGAGAAGTACGAAATATTGCACGTTCAACGCTTTTTTCCACTTACGAGCCCACAGGTAGACATTTATCCGCAATAAGGAACTTCCAGGGTACTCCACACGGCCGAAACCAACGTGAATGTTTAGGCGGAACCTCAGCGAGCGATCATGCACAATTATTTTATTATCCTACAACGTAGGATGACAGAATTAATTTGTGCACAATTAACCTATATCGGACCTACATAGGTTAATTGTGCACTAATTAATACATATCCTAAAGTATCACAAAAATCCTGATGAGAATTGCAAGGAAGGTCCACCATTTGAAAACCCCTATTGGTGAGTGATCCGCTGCCAGAGGAGTCGCCAGCCAACCGTGGAGGGCCAACCTCAGGTCGCCCTTAAAAACCAATATTGAACAGCCGCAAACCGACAATTGAATTCGAGGGTCGGGGAATATTGGCTGAAGAAGCTCGTTTCCCATGATTAACTTCCCGACCGGGAGGATTCATTATGTTTGAGGAAGAAAATGAAAAAGTAATTTTCATTGCGGTCGCACTTGTCCGCACTCGGATGATGAACGTGTGAGCTGGAATGACAGGCGTCGCGTCATGTGTGGTTATCGAGTAGGCAACAATCAAATTATCCACTTGTGTAATCCCACCGAAGAAGGATGTACGGACATATTGGACCGGAAATATCAAAATCATTAGAGTTAAGAAATCACAACTCAGGATGTGCACTGAAAATTAAAATGCGGTTTCTTTAGTCCACACTGTAGGGCGAGATTCGTTTTATCTGGCAAAGCAACGTTGCCAACGATTCTTGTAAGAAGGGAAGAAATACCCTCCAACATCCGTAGCCTTCTAGCCCCTGCTCCGACCAGCTTCCTCCTTTTCTGTCCGTTGCTGGCTGAGTATGTCACAAGGCTTCTCCTCAATAACGAAAACCCCTAAAATTATGCCGTTTTGGTTTATTATTCTTGGAATACCTACCTATGTAATCGCGACGGAGCTCTGAGGTCGACAATTTTGATCGTCCTCAAAATTTGACATACTTACCTAATACGACGTATTATGTCAAATTTTGAGGACGATCAAAATTGTCGTTTCAAGACGTCAAACGTCGTTTCAAGAGGTCTAGATTCCAAAACCGAAATGTCCGGGGCCGTTTTGTACAGTAGAAATTTTTTTGAAATCTGAAATTTCGACAAAATACTCGGTTTTCCATCTACTTGTGTTTTCAGCCTGGGTTTCGGCTATGGGCTCGTGTAAGGTGTCATTTTCGAAGTATTTTTGGGCGTACAATCTTTTTTTTGGGGGCTCCAGAACGATTCGATTTCACCGTGGGGATCTATGGGGCTTTCATTTTTAAAGGCTGGCTTTGGATTTTTTTCAAAAGTAGGTACTTATGTTATTAATTAACACGGAATTTATTTTTCTATATCAAAGAATAACCCTTGTGTAAAATTTGCAGCGTACGCCCGCCTTTTACGCCTTTTTCATATGCGATTTTCAGTCGTTTAGTAGCAGGTAGTTCTCCTTTTTCTCAGAATTGAGGTCTCCATCGTGTCGGCCAATCCAAAATCTATAAAAAACGTCTTCAACTAATTTTGAAAAAAAAAAAAAAAAGAAGTTATCTCCGTTTGGTTTATTGTTTTTGGAGTAATACAGCTACGAAATCGCGACGGAGGTAGAAAATTCTGATCTGCCACAAAATACGTTGCAAGATGTGTACGGTAGGGGAGACCGTTGTACCTTGAAATATTTGAATTAGCTCCGGCTGATGCTGCTATCCAGCAGATCTTTCTACGCCTAAATTCTTCTCTGAGGAGGCATAACTTATCAGTGTAGTTTCATCAATGCACGAAAACGATTGGGGGTCGTATTGACAAATGTGATAAAAAAATTTACTTTTGAGATCGTTGAGTTCAACTCATTTATCCCACGCTTTCGAAGATAAGTGTTCGATGGTTAGCTGTTGTGGTTCTATATGCTATAATATAGCTATATTATAGAAACCAAATATTATAGAATCCAAATTTCTTAACAATTTCAATGAGAGAAAATTTCTGTGAGGTTTTTTAATTAAAACATTTAATGTGAGGTTTGGGTATTTTCCGTTTTTGCAAAATAGGAGACCATGTTGTACCTTGGAACAAAAAGGGTCTGGTACCTTGGAACAGATGTGTGGCTAGAAGGTTTGGTACCTCGTGTACCTTGAAACACTTAATTTGCCATCAAACTCATCAATTTTCTATAACCCAGAGTGATCTTCTATTGTTTCTATAGCATTTTGTTTGTTTATATAGCATATTATATAACTTTTCAGGGTTTTTCTTCAGATGCTGATAAAATGATATTTCAGACGATGATGAACAATTACTACTTCTGTTAACGTTTTCAAGGTGTTTTTTACTGCTGTTACTAAGAGAAAAACCGTCGTCGTTCACTATATTCTTCATTTTTTCTCGAAAATACCAAGCGTTCCAAGGTACACGAGCGTTGTTGTACCTTGGAACAAAAACGTCCCTTCGGATTTTGCTTCATAGCTTCGCCTATGCTTCAAGGAATTACAATTTTGGCACACAAAACTATTAGTCAAGACTGCTGTAAGGTATTGAAACCGAAAGCCGAGCAATATTGATGAATTTCCAGGCACTATCTCCAAAAAACGCTGCAAATTTTACACAAGGGTTTATTATTCTTTGATATAGGTTACTTGTACAGACATTTAATTCTGTCAATAAAAAAATTTAAAAAAAATTTTTTTTTTGGAGTTTTATATTTCAAAAAAAAATTTTGGGGGGATTTTTTTTTTTTTTTTTTTCAAAAATGTGTTTTTTCAAAAATTCTTTAATTTTTACTCGTAAAATATTTAACTTCTTGGGATCCTTCAAAAATCCCATATTTGGGTTGCCAAAAGTGAGTTAAAATCATAAAACGTTCTACCTTATTTATTTCCCGGCACCGCTGTTTTTTGGTCTAATTTGCCTGGACTACTTCGTTTTTCGACTTCTTCATTCGAATATAACTTTCCTTCCGGCCATCGTAGTTACAGAAGATGATGAGATGGTATTGTATCTACCAGAGAAACGTTTATCCTCCTCCCGAACTCCCCTTTGTAAGCCAACAAAGTCGCAGAGTCACTTTCAACCATTGGCCGTTCCAGTCGTAAACGCTAATAGCCAGTCATTCCTTTGCGCGTTTAGTCCTACCTGCCCCTCTTCACCATCCAGGAGAGAAATGATGATGCTAAAATAAACTCAGCTCATCTGTAGACCCTACAGAAAAGACTCGGTTATTATGGAAAACAGGCGCTACCTACCTCTTTCTCAGCCCTGAGGTAATATGTATGGCTCCCCACCCTTCGACTATTTACATTCGGATTCCCGTTCTCATCCCTTAAAACAACACATAAATATTTCATTCCAAGTAATAACTCGCTGATGAAAACTGTGCAGAACAACGTTTCATCATTCTGTCTCAGAAAACCATCAGCCTCCAGGCCTAAGAAAATTTAATCAAGTCTGGGAATGTATAATAGATAGGACATTCTGGCTGTTGTCTTTCGGCTGTAGATTCAATTATCTTCCATTTGGCGAAAACGACAAGAGAATATACAATTTTAACAGATACCGCGATTTTTGGTGTATTGTTACATATTGCTTTATTATTCTTGGAATTATACACCTAGGTAAGTATGTAATCACGACGGAGGTAGAAAATTCGGATTGGCCTCGAAATTTAACATTCGTTTCAACAAGTAGATTCCAAAAACGAAATGTCCGTTCATCGTTCGCCGCGGCGCACAGAGGCCGATGACGCTAAAAGGAGGCGGAAATTCGAAAAATTGAAAATGCATCTGACCGATCGGCTTGATGTTAATTCTTTGGCTGATAGATATATGAACAAAGAAATATATTGGTTTTGTCGCTTCGAGCTATCTGGAGGTGCTCATCTGCTCTGATGGGCGGAAAGTTGGAGTTGGCCATTTTCACCAGTACATTTTTCTCGCCGTGGCGGGCCCCAAATATTAATTAAACCTTAAACCACTACTGATTTATATTCAGGTGGTCCATACGAAGACGTTAATTTTTTTTTAATATTCTCTCCATTAAATTGGCCCTTACCGATTTTACAAATCAAAAATGCTGTAAAAATCAGAAAATCGATAAAAATAGTAGTTGTATACACGTGTATACAGGAGTTTTTTTTTATGCGTGTGTTCACATGAGACCCCAGAATGTGATTCAATAATCAGATGTTGCGAAAGTGTGCGCTTTCTCATTATTTTTAACTTTTTTTACTAATGCGCCACGGCAAAAATGCGCTTTGGCTCAAAATTCGAGGTTCAAAATGATTTATGACGAGGTAATTATTTATGCCGTATTATCCTGAAGATAAAGTTGTTCATTTTCTATGAATTTCCTCGAGATGAATTCAAAAAATGGAAAAAAGAGGAATACATTTATTTTAAATTTTATTTTTTAATGAAAAATGATTATAAACAACTAAACATTTATATTTTGTATTTTTTATGCTAAACCCATCTTTACCAATCAGTCTGTGACCTTGAATATTTTCCGCCACCTTTTTTCGTCATGTGTGCGGCGTTACATTTTTCGTGAGTGGTGTTGTCACAATATCACAACTTTTAAAGGTTGTAGTGATGATTGAATTTCTAAAACGATCGCAGAATCTGAGATAGATGATGCCGACCTACTGCTGGTTAAGCCTTCCAGAGGGACACAAGGGCCGCATTTGACCTTCATGGCTCGAATCGCGGAGACAATGACGAGACATGGTTCACCAATTCGGGATCTCCGGTGTGTCCCCCGAGTTTTTGGTTTTGTTTGAACTAAATTAGACGGAGAGAGATGTGGCGACCGCGAGGGGAAAAAAAGCGTAAAAAAAAACCCGTTGACGTCGTAATCGTCGGTACGAAACGATTTGTGAAGGAAGCGACTTCCCCGGTGGAACGAAGCCGGGAGGGCATAAGTTCGAGACGAGCGACGCGACAGAAGTCAATTGAAACGTAAATATTTAGGAAAGAAAGAAGAAGAAGAAGGAAAATTCGATTTACGACAGAGATTTTTACAGATGGAATTGGAAAGGTTCTTTATATTTTTCGGTATCAACTGTGGTCAATTAGGAGCAGCTCCAGTGATGGTGGCTGCCCAGGTCCCCAGACATGGTCCAAGAAAACAGAACGGGCTAGGTGGAGCCACTGGGATGGAAAAAGTGGGTGGGTTGTTATCAATGTAAAAAAAAATACAATAATAATAATGATAAAATAATAAAAAATATTAATAAGCTAAATGAAAAAAATGGCAATAAATATTTGAAGTTAACGTTAGTTTAAAAAATTAAAACTAGTAATAAATGACAAACGCTGCAAATTTTCCACAAGGGTTTATCATTCTTTTATATTGAGTAATTGCGCAAAAATCATAATAATTTTAATTTTATATTAAATAAAAATTAATTTTTATTTTATATCCAAAAAATTTTTTTTCAAAGTTTCTTTCGTTTTTTACTTGAAAAATGTTTAAACTCCTGGGATCCATAAAAAATCTCATTTGTAGCCCCATGAAAGACCTATAGATCGCAACAGTAAAATCGGATCGTTCCGGGGCCCCCAAAAATGGATTCTACGTCCAAAAATACTTCGAAAACGACACCTGACTCGATCCCATAGCCAAAAGCCTTAAAAAACCTCCCTTGGCCCCATAGCACTCCACGGGTTTGGGCGATTGGGCTGTAAACCTTGCGGACATAACCGAGTATTTTTTTGTCAACATTTCAGATTTAAAAAAAAAATCTTACTGCCCAAAACGTCCTGTACGGCGGAAGGACATTTCGGTTTTGGAATCTTGACCTCTTGAAACGGATAATGTCAAATTTTGAGGCCGATCGGAGTCGTCGACCTCTGTCGCGAAAACATATATTATTCCAAGAATAATAAAAAAAAGAGCTGCAAATTTTACACTAGGGTTTATTATTCTTTGATATTAATTTGAATTAATTCTGTTTCAATGAAAACATTCTGAAAACAATTTTTTTCAAAAGTTCTTCATTTTTTACTCGAAAAATATTAAATAAATTAAATTTTAAATATTAAAAGGTTACATTTTAACCTCCTGGGATCCTTCAAAAATCCTATTTTTAGCCCCATGAAAGCCCCATAGATCGCCTCAATGAAATCGGATCGTTCCGAAAACCCCAAAAATGGTTTCTACGTCCTAAAATACTTCGAAAACGACACCAAACTCGAACCCATAGCCAAAAGCCTTCAAAATCCCTCCCGTCGCCCCATTTTAGACTAATAGCGCCCCACAGGTTTGGGCGATCGGGCTGAAAACCTTGCGGGCACAACTAGAAGATAGAAGATAAGCCAATTCCTACTGCCCAAAACGGCCCGGACATTTCGGTTTTGGAATCTAGACCTCTTGAAACCAGTTTTGAGGCCGATCGGAGTCGTCGACCTCCTACATAGGTGTTTTATTCCAAGAATAATAAACCGAAAGGAAACAAAATTTGATCAAAAGTCATTCAATTGCGAGAAGTTCAGTGGGAATACCACCTGAACCACCCGTTACTCAATTGACTTTTGGAGTTGACATGTGAAGCCGAACAGGACACACTGGAACAACAGTTCGTGAACTAGTTCTCATATCGATGACGTTTCATTTACCTTTTTCTTGTTTCAGGTTGGTCACTCTGGTTGCATGCTCCTTCACGCAGGTAATTTTTTCATCTTGAAACCACTAACAATTTAAAAAACATACATGTCGAGGAGGTGAGCGCACCTTTCCATTTTTTGGAAAAAGGTTGCGCTAAAAACAAAAAAACATGTCGAAGAGATGAGCGCACCTTTCCATTTTTTTAGGGAAAGGTTGCGCTAAAAAAACAACATAATTAATCTATCGAGAACACGATTTTTTTTTCTCGAAATTATTATTCGATGGTGGAAGTTCCTTCGATTGTGGTGAAAACATTGGCCTCTCAACTGAAAACTTTCCCCCCCAACTTGTTTCCTCCGGCATTATGTGTTATTTTCTATATTATTCTGCTAGGTGGGTTGGATCTTGATTAAAACCAGTTGCTCCGAAAGTTTGAACTTCACTCGCCCGAACTTTTTGTTTCACTCGCAGATCCCGTCCGATTGTTTTGTTTCTAATTTAAAGTGGAAACTCAATTTTGAGCGAAGCACATTTAGGACTTAGCAAAGTTCGTATTTTTTGTGGTTAATTCCACGAAGACTCGGCCCTCTTTCGAATTATCTCTTTTAACGATAGCACGTAATTCAGTATTAATATCTAAAATAAAAAAATGTTGGTGTATCAATCGCACGAGTAGGTAGCAGCGAAAGGGTTTATTGATCGCTGAATCACTTAGTTGTGAATAACTGCAACCGTAAAAAGAGCGTGTTGGGCGAACTTGTGGCCTTCAAGAATTGGGACAAAGTTGGGGGAAACGGAAAGTTATAAACACAATAGAATAACCAGGCTGAGATAATTATGGGTTCGACTCAAAAGGTGCTTAAATGGGACATTATCGTGCATTATGTCAATTAAAATGAGAAATTCCCCAAAGCGGACCCACTCGTGTTTTTTGATATAAGGGTTGATGACACGCCACTCAGTTGAACTTGTATTTTCTTTCGCATAAAACGTCCTTGATAACTTGACAAAATTCGGAAGAATTGAGTGTGAAGTAGAAGTAAATTCGATTTTTTTGTGTTGAACACTGCGGTTGTCACAAGGGGCGGAGGTTACCCCATCTGGCTCTGAACCAAATTTATACTTTACACTCCGTTCCGGGACCTGAGGTCGGACCGAATGCGGGACTCGAACCCTCTACGTCAACCACTACAATCGGCCACGGTCTCGATTGCGCGACCACGTAGAGAGGCGTAGTTTGTACCTACCTACTAGGAACCTACCCTGCTGCATACGCCAGCCAACCCCCGCTAGTTCCGTCCTGGTAGTCTCTTCATGTTTTCTAGATGAAACGTGATAAAGATGGAATCTATTTTTACCATATTTATGGCCAACTCGGAGCTCTGCCCCCCCCCCCCCCCCCCCCCAACCACGGAGTCACCCGTCCCTTGTTGTTCAACTTACTTTATTTCATGTCTTGGTTTTATGACCTCTGTCTGAGCTCCTTGGATTCTGGTGACAACCGATCCTCGTTGAGGGGTGGCGGGGTACCCCATGCGTCCCGCTCAGGGAAACTTAAATAGGTACCCAATGCGTCCCCCAACCCAATGCGTCCCAGCAGTTCGTGGAGACCAACTGTACGACACCCGTGAGTTTTACAAAAACATCGAACAGGCAGTGAGCTACTTGTGGCATTGTGTGGCTCTGATGCAGGAAGTACCTACGTCCATAATGTCTTCGTATCTTCAGCAAAAGGCCACAGAGAAGCTCCCCAGCCAGTCACCGCACGAGCTTGCTCTGGAGGCAACTGCTTCAAAGCCTGCGTCCTGGACCACACCCAAGAAAAGACCGTCAGTGATCAATTCCCAAAGCTCCAGCCCCGGGACAGACCCCCGAGAGCAGCCCTTGGTCATGGACTTTTCGACGGCCTGATCGCGGTCAACCTTCTTGACTTCTCTCCCAGACAGGTAGCTCGAGGGTTGGGCCAAACAGCTCAGGGGGCTCACTAGCTCCACCAAGACTTGCGGCCACCATACGTTGTCATATGCTCCCTGGATATTCAGCTGAACTCATACTCCTGGGGGGCTTCGTCAACGATCCACGTAGGTTGATAGCATCCACGGTGGATCACCCTGGCTTAAAACCAAACTGCTTCAGAGCGGCATGCCGTGGCAGATTGCTCAAGCTGGGGGGCCATGACGGAGAGAAGGCAGATAGATTGATAGGATCTCAGAGCCACATCAGGTATATCAGATAATCACCTCTGGCTCGGCGGGACGCATGAGGAACCCAGTCGTTGTGGGGGGGGGGGGGGGGCTGTCGCCGCCTCCCCCACTATGACACCTGGGGTGCCAGCCGCGCATCCCACGGACGCCCCCTCCCTCCGACCTAGCTAACATACTTTCAACTGGTCTTGATCCTATTTTTCAACACTTAATTGGATCAAATTGGCCGACGCCCAGTGGGCCGAGTGACCCGATTCCGCGGACATCCCACTTTCAGGCCCTTAAAAATTTTCTTTTGACTCGTAACCTGAGTCTTTCATGTTTTTTGGTGTGCTGAATCCGAATCTGAAGTCAGTTTGTCGCTAGAGAATCACGTTTTGGAGATAAAGCCCCGTAAAATGGTGTAAACGTGCGAAATTTTCAACTTTCGATTCCGCCCAATTAAGTGCGCCATTCTTACATGAAATTTAACGCTGAACACGAATATGCCACCAATGATGGGTCTCAAATACTCCTATGTCATGGAAATGGGCAAATAACCTACTTTTTTAAAGCGAATTTTCTGAGAAAATTCAGCTATTTCTCTCGTTCAGAAATTTCACGACCAAAAAAAAAAAAAAAAAAAAAACGCTGCAAATTTTACACAAGGGTTTATTATTCTTTTATACACGTTACTTGTGCAGAAATTTAATTCTGTCAATGAAAAAATTAAAAAAAAAATTTTTTTGGATTTTCATCTCAAAAAAAATTTTTTTTTTTGGATTTTTTGTTCAAAAATGTGTCTTTTTCAAAAATGCTGTATTTTTTACTCGAAAAATATTTAACATCCTGGGATTGTTCAAAAATCCCATTTTTAGCCCCACAAATGCCCTAAATATCGCCCCAGTTAAATCGGATCGTTTCGGGACCCCAAAAAATGGATCCTACGTCCAAAAATACTTCGAAAACGACACCTAACTCGATCCCATAGCTAAAAGCCTTCAAAAAACCCCTCCCGTAGCCCCATTATAGCCCCATAGCGCCCCACGGGTTTGGGCGATCGGACTGAAAACCTTGCGGGCACAACTAGATGGTAAACCAAGTATTTTGCCGAAATTTCAGATTTTTAAAAAAATTCCTACTGCCCAAAACGGCCTGGACGGCGGACGGCGTACGGCGGACGGACATTTCGGATTTAGAATGTAGACCTCTTGAAACGGATAATGTCAAATTTTGAGCCCGATCGGAGTCGTCGACCCCTGTCGCGAAAACATAGGTGTATTATTCCAAGAATAATAAACCAAAAGCGGAAACGCCTCCAAAGTCCGTTCTACGTATGTTTCCCCCATTTTGGAATTTTTAGGGGGGGGGGGGGGGGGACGACTCGTGAGATAACCTATATACGTAACTCTCTTTTAATTTACGCGATAAAAAATCCGTTCCGCAGAAAAAAAACTTCTCCCTAAGAGTAATTATGAGTTCGTTAGCCAGCCCAATTGGAATGTGGGGAGTGGTCCAATTTCCAAAATTCTGCTGCATATAATCCCCAAAAAATCATCCTAAACCAAACCATTGGCATCTGGGGTGTCCTCGAATACGTATTTTGGAGTGCTGAATCGATTGCAACTAGTCCCAGCCCGATTTTCCCCACCCAGATTACCAAATGGGCCAAATAATGTTGTTCTAAAAAAATAGCTTATTTTACAAAAAGGCAAGTGAGGTGTCATTTTACATGTTTTTTGGTTCGTTGAATCGAATGCTACCAGTCCCAATCCTAATTTCCTGACGAATGCCTATGATGCCGAAAACATGACATTTACAGTGGTTGAGCTAACAAATTATCACCGTTCTCGCAAGGTAGGAAAAAGTAGGTGGTAAAATCAACGAGATTCCCTTCAGAAATACGTCAGGAACACGGGGATATAAGCCGTTTATTGAACCATTTTGAACCTCTTTCGGAAATGACCAATTTGTGTCAGACACCGGTCAAAAACACCCTTTTTTTCAACGAAATAAGTCCACAAATACCCCAAAACAATTTATTTGCGGTCAGTTGCTACTACAAAACATTGGTAATACATGAACAGAATGGAATGGGGGGAAAAATTGATTCCACGAACGCATCCGAGCACACCGTGAATTTTAAAAAATCCCATACCAGCTGCCCGAATAACGCTGATTTCCCCATACCACTCAAGTTCATTCTACCGTACGTCCCCCCAAATTTGATTTTATTGTTTCGGCAATTGGTTTTCCACGTTCGTTGGGGTATTAGGGATAGGATGTAACAGGTTTTTCATCGGTCCGAACATCTTGGTTTTTCGGCCAATCTCGCGGGTTTTCTGCGTATTCGCCCCACTGTGCGACGAATGGAAGTACCCCAATCTGAGTCACTCTCCTCGTCCTCCTCCACCTCGGAGTATAGGAATTGTTCAAGTTCTTGCCTCTGTGCTATGGAGGACTTCGGGATGAGAAAAGGTTGCCCAGGTTGCTCGCTCAAGACATCAAGGTGGCTTCCTGGGTCTGCAGTCTCATGGGGGGATGGGTTTGCTGGACATCCAGATCAACAATCCTGCCAGAGAGAGGATGTGCCCCTAGATCCCGCGTGCAGAAGTGGTCTTGTGCGATCTAGCAGCAAAGCAAGGAACGACTTCTTTCTTCCCTTCTCTGTTGTCCGTTCTGAAGAGACGTGGTAGGATTCCCCCCCCCTAATTCCTCCTTTCAAAATCTGCTGAAAATCCACGACTAGAATCTGTGGCACAGCGAACAAATCAAATTCACCTAATGCAGGGCTTAAAAGGATTATGGTGGACATTATGGGGACTGGAGAAGGTGAAGAGGAATTAGCCTCAATTAGTATAGCTCTAAAAGGCCGTGGGTCGCAGGGGGATGGAGTTTCAACGGGATCACTGTTGTTTCAAGCGGTTAGCACTTGATGAGCGAGTTTCCACAACATCTACAGTTGTGATAGGGGTCCGTTCAGTCAATGGGATAACGCTTACAAGCCAAAGGGGTTCCCAAGGCAAAGGGGCAAAGTGGGGCGCTGCCCCCGCGGAGGTAACTGATGAGAGAAGGTTGCAGACCCACCGAACCTGGTGCTCATTTATCTTCCAGGAATTAGGCTTCACCATCTCGACTTCTCAACCCCTCTTCACAAGTTACTCAATTTATCTGGTGATCCGTTTCAACGAGGAGGGAGGCTCTAAGTATAACAAGTACTACCATTGCAAATCCCCTTATTGGTTGGGTTTGACGGTCCAAGCAGGTTAAGGAAATCTGTACCTCTGTCTATCGGTAACTCACTAATCTACAGTTGGCATGGCAATGTTTTGAAATATCTGATATTTCAACGGCAGATTAGTGAGTTGCTGTTAGACGGAGCTAGAAATAGGATATCCTCCTTCTGTCGGTCAATCGATATACCGCGGTCAATGTACGAATAGTGTCGTCTTGAATATATTGACGTTGCCGATATTACGGTTCATTTCTCAATTATTTTTAAATATGCCTATTAGTCAATCTTTAATGGGGTCCGGAATCGCGAACTCATCTTCTGAGTAGAAAGCTATGTGATTGGCCGCTCGCTGACCAATGAAAAACGCTGCAAATTTTACACAAGGGTTTATTATTCTCTGATATAGGTTATTTGTGCGAAAATTAATTCCGTGTCAATAGAAAATTTTGAAAAAACATTTTTTAAACTTAAAAAAAAAAAAGTTTTTTTGAAATTCTAGTATCCTTCAAAAATCCTTCATAAATAGGTGGTAAACCGAGTAGGTATTTTGTCAAAATTTCAGATTAAAACAAACAATTAAAACAAACAAACAAAAATTCTACTGCCCAAAACGGACGGCGGACGGACATTTCGGTTTTGAAATCTAGACCTCTTGAAACGGAAAATGTCAAAGTTTGAGGCCGATCCGAGTCGTCACGATTACAAAGGTGTATTATTCCAAGAATAACAAACCAAAATCGGACGGGAGGCTGCAAGCTAACAAGCGGATTATCTAAGCTCAGGTTAGATTAAGGTTAGGGGAAAGTCGTGTACCTCGGGACAGTTTTTGTTTTTTGGCTTCCTGTGAAGTCCTGAAAATACGAATGGGAACCCTGACTATTTTCCTTGTATCCTAGTCCATTGCCCAAGCTTCACGATTTATTTCAGATTTTTCACAATACCTACTCAAAATATTTTTAAAATCGATTTTTCAAAATCAATTCTTTGTCCCGAGGTACGTGACCAGTGACTCTGGGACATCCAGCTCTGTACCTTGGGACAGGGTCGTACCTTGCGACAGAATGGTAAATTTGAAGAAAAAAAGCTAACTAAGCTTTCAAATTGTGTATTTTGTATACATTAATTAATCCTCAGTCTTAAATGTAATAAACTTGCGCTCACAAAAATTGCCATAGAGCTTCGAGCAATTTGTAGGTAACTACATAAAGTGCAGATCACAATGAGAGATCACGAAACGAAATGACTGAAGGGGTAAAACACCACTTAAAATCACAAATATTTGTAGGCACAAAACAAAATTTAGCGTAAAAATTTCCAAAAGGAGAAATAATTCTTAGGTATAACGCGAATGAAAGAAAAAATTGACTTGAAAATTAAATGATCGAAACCTTAAAAATTACAAGTGGGGAAATCGTTGTGTCATTATTTGACATTAAATTTTGAGAAGTCGACTTGAAAGTCTTCTCTCTCCGTCGACCGGTTTTCTCTTAACACCCGTTGCTGAGCGTGGCATCTAAAAAAAAAAAAAAAACTATGAAAAAAATGATAATATTCGAGGATTATCTCATTATTCACCAAAAAATCGTGTCCCAAGGTACAGGAAACGGAATGTCCCGAGGTACAAGAATGGCAACTTTTTAGGAAATTTGTGTTGATGACTTGAAGAATGACGGAAACATCTCGCAAACGTTAGGCACTTCAGAACAAACCTCAGGGAACGTAATGCAATCAAAATTATTCAAATACTAGTCTCTCTGGCTCGCTTCGCTCGCTCCCCTAGTGGGGTGTATTGCCGCCTGTGGGGTGTATTGCCGCCTGTGGGGTGCGTAGCATCGATGGACACGTTCAAACCCCTACTCAGACATAAGGCCTCGCTCCGCTCGGCCCCTCCTATTCGTAGCAGAGACGATAGAAAAAATCGGCGTATTTTTAGGGCTTACCGTTTAGGAAATTATTATTTTTAATTCAATTCAATTTTTTTTAAATAAAGGCCTCTCCATCTATCAAAGTTCCCTGGACCCTCCGTTTTCTAAGATCCCTGGCCCCGCGCGAATTAAAACGATCCAATTGTCTTCTCACCGTGAAATCGCCCCCTCCCCCTCGGTTTTTTTGAAATCCGACTTCGGAATCGGATTGGCCATATTTTGGCGCGCATTTGGCTCGCGGATACCATACCCAAAAAATGGCTCCTTACTGGGTATTTTTGAACCCGAAAAAACGTGGGACAAACGCGAGAAAGACGATTTTTCGACGAATTTTCGACGAATTTCCCGGGCGAATTTCCGAATTACGATTTGACCGTCGTCTTCCTCCAGGTCTGATCTATACGGCTCGTATTTTTTCGTAATTTTTTCGACCCCTTAAACGGGCTTTGGCGCGAGTTGAAAGTGGAAAACGTGGGACAAACGGGAGAAAGACGATTTTTCGACGAATTTCCCGGGCGAATTTCGGATTTACGATTTGACCGACGTCTTCCTCCAGTTCTGATCTATACGGCTCGCATTTTTTCGTAATTTTTTCGACCCCCTAAACGGCCAGCGAGCGGAAAGTGAAAAAACTCACTCGGGAACGCGTTATCCCGTACCAACAAACCACACGGCTACCACACGGCTTACGTCGGCCAACACAATTTTATATTATTGTATGATATGATGATATGATATGATTCTACTTACCTTCTCTACAATCGACGTTTCAACTGCTGGGTATTATTTTTTCGTCAGTAGCACGAAGTAAACAAACTATTATCAGACTGATATGGTGCATAGTAGCGGGAGTTGCGCTCAAGCCCCAGTGTTGCCAAGCTATTTGCCTGCTACTAGCGACCTTAATCGATTTTTTTCCTCTTTCCTTCATATCGATATCGTTACTGTCCCGAGGTACGAACGTCCCAAGGTACACGACTTTACCCTATTCAAGTAGATAACCACCACTTGGCGGAGAAGCTCCATTAAATATTTTTGTGATTTCATCCTTTATTTCCTTCCTTTCCTTATTTCCTCCTTCCTATTCCGTGATTTTTCGGTACTTAAATGTTGTTGTCGAATGGTCGATAAATGTTCAAGCGATTCGAATTGACGGCAAAAACTAAAACAATTGTCAGATTCGCGTCACTTTGGCCCTCAGTATCAAACTACCGTATTTTAAATATGCGTCACTCAGAAGTGCTATTATCATTGCAAGGACGTCGAAAAGCAAGTTGACCAACAGAACAAACCACGGAATCGGGTCACTTTTCTCATTTCAGTGTTAGTGCGCTCTGGCGGATTAGTTTTCGCCCAGCTGGAAGTGTCTTGTTCTGGATCTTCCGTGTACTTCCCATCTGCCTCCGAGGCCCAAAACCGGGGTGGTCCGTTGTGACCTCAGGTGGAGTACTCCTTGAGCAGCATCTGTCACGTCCTTCTAGAAGACGTCAACTTTGCAGGCGAAGTCAGACCTTTTCTCTTCCATGATCAACCGCACTTGCTGCGGCTCTTCTATCCTTGGTCCAGATCCTCCGCTCTTCTTCTGCCAGGCACACTCTCCGAGGTCCCAAACTGGGATGTTCCGGAGTGTGTTCAGGTGGAGTACCCTTGAGCGGCAATGTCACGTCCTTCTTGTTCCGGATCTTCCGGGGAAGGGATGCTCGCACCTTTTCTTGTCGGGTTAGCTGGGATAGGAACCGCGGGAGCATGCTCCCTGCAGGAAACTGCGGGGCGTCGTCAATCGTGGCTGGCGTGCGACGAGTAGAGATCGTCCTCCTCAGCGGTTGGGACCGAGACATGCAGCAGCTCAATCTATTGTCTATAGACCTTTTTCCATGAGAAACGTTCCGTGCGCATGTGCGACTTTCGCCAAGTGAGCCGCCATATTTGCTGTTTTCAATACAAGCAACAGTCAGCGGGGAACCACGTTTTGGCTTATTATTCTTGGAATAATACACCGATTCTAAATTTGACATTATCCGTTTCAACCGGTCTAGATTCCAAAACCTAAATGTCCGCCGTACGCCGTCCTTGGGCAGGATTTTATTTTTTTAATCTGAAATGTTGACAAAATACTCGGTTTACCATCTAGTTGTGCCCGCAATGCGTTCAGCCCAATCGCCCGGGCTTTGTGGGCTAAAATGGGACTACGGGAGGGGTTTTTTGAAGGCTTTATGGGATCGAATCCGGTGTCGTTTTCGAAGTATTATTGGACGTAGAATCCATTTTTTGGGGTCCCGCAACGATCCGATTTCACCGTTGCGATCTATACGACTTTAATGGGGCTACAAATGAGGTTTTTGATGGATCCCAGGAGGCCAAATATTTTTCAAGTAAAAAAAGTTTGCAAAAAAAAAAAAAAAAAAAAAAAAATCGCCCCCCCCCCCCCAATTTTTTTTTTTTTTGAGGTACCTACCCAATTTTTTTCATTGACACAGAATTAATTTTTTGCACAAGTAGCCGACATCAAAGAATAATAAACCCAAGTGTAAAATTTGCAGCGTTTTTCGTTTTGCCCTCAGAAAGTCTTGTTTGCAACCCTAATGTGTGAGTATTTTCGCAATCTGCGTGAAATTACCTAAAGGAATCCGACGGAAAAAGAGTTTGGTCCATCTCACCCCTTCTATTGTTGAGCCCCCCAATTCGAAGAGGTCTCTCAAATAGCGAGGGAAACTAAATGGAATTTCAACGTTGATTATGGAAACCATAGGTGCAGAAGTGGTAATCTGAGTTCATGAATATCCCAGCTTGGTCCGCGAATTCAGCTTTATCGCCAACAACAATCAACGCTACCTCGTCCAAGTTGGCCAACCTGGAAATCCGTCTCCGAATCGAGTCCTTTAAACCTCCAAGATAAACCAGATGTGCCGTCAAGGAAGAAACAATGTCCACGTCGAAGATCCGTCTTTCTGTCACTCGCTTTATCCCTCACCCTCTCCATCCGTCAGACTGACACCCAATTAATGGGTCACCACTCGTTCTTTTTTTTTTTCTTTTTCCAAAACCTTTTCAACGCATATCTGATGGAGGGCGAGGAGTAAAAAGTGAAAAGGCCGAAGGGTGTGACCTACGATATTGTTAGCAATGGAAATTAGGCCTTTGTCGTACTTAACTTTGTGTGAGTAGGATGTGTTCTTGCGGTGTGAAACCTCCGAGTGCACCGGTCAAAAGCCAACTGCGACAATGAGACCCAAAAAAAGGAACTTTGAAGAACAGATAGGCAGAGAGAGACAGAAAGTAAAAGCAATCTCTTTCACAAAAGTTCCTTCGTTTTACAACCTCACTTTTCACGCCTTTGAACCGTTGACGGGTTTCCATGTGCCTTACGACGTTCCTCGGAATGTTTCATCCGACATATGCTGACGGGATGAGTAGAGAAGGTAAAGATCCTCGTTTCGCTCTGACGGTCAACGGTCCGCTAGTGCGGTATTCTTATGGGTTTTCACTTTTTTCCGACACGGCTAATCTCGCAAGGAAAACGGTATTCCAGAATTCTCTCCAGAGGATAACGAGCCGTTATCACCAAACTAGACGGAATGAACAGTGCCAGATCACACACTTTTACTCAGCAGCTGACAGAAAAAAATTGAATTTAATTTGCAGCGTTTTTTTCTGTCATCAATCAAATTTTGATAAACCGGTCTGTAAACTTTTTACACAAGGGTTTATCATTCTTTTACTTAAGTTATGCAAAAATTAATAATTAATTTTGTGCCTATTGAAAAGAAAAAAAAAAAATGAAAAATTTCTTGCTTGGTGCTTGAACGGATGTGGGACCTCACATTATGGATTATGCGCCCAAATTACTCAAAAAATGATACCTCATTTGACTTCGTGTCATTTCTCCATAAGTCCCATTTGAAGTCCCATAGATCCCCACGGTTTGTTCTGGGGCCCAAAAAAAATGGATTCTGCGTCCGAAATTAGTCGGAAAACGAAACCTCATTCGACTTTCTTGCACCCTTCAAAAGTCCCGTTTGTAGGCCATATGAAAGCCCCAAAGCTCCATCACGGTGGAATCCGATGGACCCCAAAAAATGGATTCTGCGTCCTAAAATAGGATGGATTCTGCGTCCTACTGCAAAAATGACCCCTTTTCGATATCGTAACCGAAAACCTTCAAAAACGCCTCTCGTTGCCCCTTTTTAGCCCCTCACTGCCCCACGGGTTTGGGCGATCGGGCTTAAAACCTTGCGGGCACAACTAAATTTATGATGCGTACGGCGGACGGACATACCGGTTTTTGAATCTTGACATCTTGAAACGTATAATTTCAAATTTTGAGGCCGCTCAAAATTTTCCGTCCACGTCGCGAATACTTTGGAGCATTATTCCCAGAATTGGTTAATTATTAACCGAACCTAGAAAGAAAATTATATATTTTTAGTAACAATCTGGTTTGTGGTTATCAGTGGCTCAGTGGTTAGAGAGTCGGACTGCTGAGTCGAAGGCTGCTGGTTCGATCCCAGCAGCCGCTAGACATCTTCCTTATACTGATAATCATCTCTTGGAAGGCAATGGCGAACCACCAAGAGTATTTCGGCCAGGAAATCCTCTCACATTTGCCGGCGTTAAACAGTAGGTTCCTACTGCTTCTGTAATAACTGTTCAACACGCTCAACAGAAGTTAGTAGCGAGAGGTAGCCAAACGCCTGGTTACAGTTACGGCACCCAGAGAAGAGTAATACTCTTTATTTATGCTTATGAAGTTTTCCACAATTTATATAATATATAATTATATTATAATACAGAATATTAAACCCTTGTGTAAAGTTGGCGGGGTTTTATCCTCATTTCTGCTGGAAAGAATACGCTCCTCGGTCTGCTTCATCCAAAATTAGCCAAGTAGAAAAACAAGAAAATCTGGAGAGAAATTTAATATTTTTGAAAACAACCGTTCATAATCTTTTTGTTATTCTTCTTCTTCCAGTACTGTATATTAGGTGTGATGCACACGGAGCAACTGGAAACTCAACCAGTTGGTAACTTGGACCTTCTGACATTTACCTCAGGAGGAGGAGATGATTGTCTAGAAGGTTTTTGGTATACCCATACCTCAAAAAACAATTTCAAACTAGGTTGTTTGTCCCCTCATGACAGCTTTCGACCTTTCTTATACGAAATCTCTGTTTCATGTTTCTTCGAATAGCTATAAAGATGGAAATTATCTAAATAGAGCCCTTTTCGACCTCTCCCATCAGCAACAGGTTTGTTTATGGTAACTCATACCAAGCACTATAAAAAAAGAGCCTTTTGTATAGTAGGCTACGCCAACCAACTCCCGCTCGTTCCACCCTTAGAGGTGTTATTCTCATCATCGCCTTCGTAAGCCGCTCTTTTCATAATGAAACGTGGTGAAAGTGAAAGAATTCATTTGAAAGGTGAAAATATTTTTATCCCTTTTTTGCCAACTTTTGGAGCTCAGCGGATTTCCCATCGCTAGCCCCCCCCCCCCCCCCCCCCCAACTCATCAGTCGTGTCTCCCTCGGACACCCCCCCGCCCACCAACCCTCCAGTAAAACCACCAGTTTTCGGCACCGTTAAGGATGTTTTCGATGGTTTTTGTGATGGCGTTAATAGAAAAAAGGTTCTAATACCACAGCTCCGCTTCTTTTACATTATTCAGAGTCCCAACTTTCATTATATGAAAGTTAAAACGAGATAATTCCCATACTTTTTTCAGAAAAAATGAAAACGTATGAAAATCATGATGATCCAGTTTTAGGCACCATTTTTCCAGTATTCGTCACCCAAAAGTACCAATTGTCGGCACCATTTTTCCAGTATTCGGCACCCAAAAGTACCAATTGTCGGCATCCCATCTTCAATTTTCGGCCCGTCCAGGTACCAGTATTCGGCAGCTAATGAATCAAGGTGTAATGTAAAGAAGCAAGAGTATATCAATGAATCAATATGTATAATTAAACTTTTTAAAGTCAAAACAAGATATAGAAAAATAGAGCAATTGAAAGAGAGTGGTAACTTTCATTAAAACCACAGCATTAGTCACAGCCACAGTCTTCAAGTTTCGAAGTTGAGTAAATCAGTCTTCTGCATTATTCTTATACTAGAATTGCATTCCTATGGACCAATGCTAAAAAATAATTAAAATCCTATGTTGAAGTTGAACAAAGACTCAAGGAACAAAGAATTGAGAAAACGTAACCTTAAAAATAGGTACATAGGTAGGTATGTGTGTCGATTTGAAATATAAACACTAGGAAGACTAGCAAGTCTAGGAATTCCAAACTCGCTAAATTTTAAACTGGAAAACATCACTGCCCCAGAGTGTTGCAAAATAAATTATTCTGGGAATTCCTTCAGGCATGGCGAGCATACAAATAATACCTCTTCACCATCAAGGTCTTCTCCTGGATGGGAGCATTTTTCGTGAAAAATTTTCTCGCACGATTCACATTTATTGCTCGTCCCGATTTTCGCTGACCCTCCACATTTGAAACATAGAGTTCCTCTTGAAGGATTTTTTGAACTTTGAGAAGGCCTGGGGTTGGGTTCTATGGACGGGGGATTGGCCTTTTTTTTCTCAATTTTCAAAGCCTTATTTTGTTCGCGAAGTTTCCGGCGCTCATCTTCTGCAGCCTCCTCTCTTTTCTTCTTTTCATTCTTCTCGTCGTACATTTCTCTCCACAATCTGCTTGAGACGACGTAGGGCATTTTATGTATCACTCGTTTTCCCTTTTTTTTCGGTGTGGTAGGCAAGTGCAGGACCTCCCTTAGAGTTGTTGGGTTCGAAATATCCACCACTGAAGTACCCGATCCATCTAGTGCAGCTTCTTGGGAGAAAGTCGGTCCCTCTTCTTCATCCATCTGAGTGGGGAGAGCATCGATGGTCTCAGTAAATCCTAGGGGATTAAATCGAATTTTCCATCGCAAAGTTGGGTTTTTCTGAATGGTCATTGCAGGAACTTGGCTGATGTTCAAGATGCTGAGATCTTTCTGGCTCCATGGACACTATTTTAGCTGAGAAATCCTTATTTGTTCAGTCAATCAGAAGCTTCTCTTCTTCGTTGGTCAGCACTGATGAAGGGCCTCTTTTTGGATGTGTGAATCGACTTCCCGTGCGGTATTGTAGCGTTTGCCGTGGAATGCCGTATAGCACTCTGACCCTCTTCTTGCTCAGGGAATCATCTTTAATTTGTTCCACAGCTTTTTGAATGTCTTCTTCAGTATAATTGTTCTTTAGAATCCTCCGCTTCTTGAGTTTTTTTTGCCACTTTTGTCCCAGAAGATACGGTGGGCAGGGGTTTGTCGTGGGTAGACCTTGTTGAAGTCCCCGTCGTTTTCTGTTGTTTCGCCATGAGTCCTTCAATAAAATAAAAATCTCAGTCAGTCGGGAGTAAGATTATTCAAGGGACACAGGTAAGTAGCTAAGCAACGTAGGGGAGCTAAAAGAAGCCAACTTAGTTGTTGGCATGCCTAAATCTCCTGTATTCGGCATGCCGAAAACTGGTATTAAGAGGGTGCCAACTATTAGTTTGTGGTGGTCCAATATTCGGCATCCAAGGTGCCGAGAATTGAAAATCCCGAGTTTCTCAGACCAATATTCGGCACCCCCCTCCCCCTAAATGGGCAAAATAAAGACTTGTTTTGCTTCATTTCATTACCAAGGTGAACAGGAACATGAGAATATCGATATAGAAATGTAGAAACATGAGAAACATCGATTTGGACGAACAATTTCAGTAAATTGTGACACCTGTTGCTTACCAAAAACATAAGGAACGACGCTCCTGGGCGACGACTGTTGAGTGACTTGCCTTCAGCTTCTTTTCCCTCGTCTGTAACTTCAAGGAATGGTAACAACGCTATATGCGCCTGCGCATTAGGATTGTCCGCGTCCAATAAGCGGCTTCTAAACGTTCTAGAACATTCTATAAGCTTATTAACCTCGAAATACCGCGAACGGGTGCCGAAAATTGGGCTGTGTGCCGAAAACTGGTGGTTTTACCCCCTATAGTATCGTGCATTATAGGTCCCGGAAACTCGATTGTAAAAAAATGGATTCCCGTCAATCGATGAGGAACGTTCGATTACCTGTCCCGTGACCGGATTCGTGGCGGAAATCGATTTTTTTACATTCGCGTTTCCGGAACCTATAGCTCACTAGTACCCATTTCCAAACACCCTTCGACTGATCTTGTTCCTCAGGTCCAGGTGCCGCGGCATGCTGGTGGTGGGTATCCCTTCAGGAATTCATCCATCAAAACTTCTCTGTTATCAAATCTAATCTTACCAAGACGGTTCTACTGAAAGTGCCTTGTAAGGAGAAGCCCCAGATTGCAACTTGGCCATCTCGAACACGATGCCTTGTAAACCTACCCCGGAACATTTCCTCCAACGACCACCTTCAACTCCCCCCGTTTCACCCACGATTTTAAATTCAATTAAAATTGTATAAACTCCACGTAGGTCCACGGGTTCAATTCCCATAATGATAAATAGCGCCCATCATTTTCCCTTTTCGAGTGGCCAACGCACATGGCCCCTTGTTTGACTTCTCATTCATCGCGTCGAGTAAACAACCTCACAAAACAAACGCAGGGAGCGATGAAAATAGTGAAGTTGATGAATCATGTTTGTGAAACACGTGTCTCCTTGTATGAATCCACGATGGTAGGTTGGTACAGATCCCACACAGAACTATGCTCGAATCAATGATTCGAAAGTAGTAAGTTCGGGGAGATAGTTGATAGCAAAATACAAAAAAAGTGTCTTAACGCTCTGATATTACCGTGGAGTTATGTTTTGAGTCACTATCGATGGCGCAAGGCTCCATTCCGAATTCCCGAATGTTTTTTTCAAGTTAAACTTCGTTTTTCCTTTCTTTTGTGCTACTTTTCCTTCTTTATGAGGAGGTGCAATTGCATTTGGATCATAAACTTATGTTACGTCACGCCCTTCTGACCCGTAATATTATGCTACAACTGACATAATTATACCAGAAGACGCTATATAGCCTTCTTCTAGCTATAGCTTTCCCAATGATAGTTTGCTTATTTTTATTTTTTCATACGACTGAGCGTTATAATAAAATTAAATAAATATAATTTTGGTTTATTATTCTTGGAATAAAACATCTATGCAATCGTGACGGAGGTCGACGACTCGGATCGGCCTCAAAATTTGACATTATCCGTTTCAAGGAGTCTAGATTCCAAAACCTAAATGTCCGTCCGCCGTCCGGGCCGTTTTGGGCGGCAGGATTTTTTTTTTCAATCTGAAATTTTGACAAAATACTCGGTTTAGCATCTAGTTGTGCCCGCAAGATTTTCAGCTCGATCGCCAAAACCAGTGGGGCGCAATGGAGCTAAAATGGGGCTACGGGAGGGGCTTTTTGAAGGTTTTCGGCTATAGGGTCGAGTCAGGTGTCGTTTTCGAAGTATTTTTGGACGTAGAATCCATTTTTGGGGGTATCAGAACGATCCAATTTCACTGTGGGGGATCTATAGGCCTTTCATGGAGATACAAATGGGGTTTTTGAAAAATCCCAGGAGGTCAAATATTATCCGAGTGAAGAAAAAAAAAAAAAAAAAAGCTGAAAATTTTACACAAGGGTTTATTATTCTTTGATATACGTTACTTGTGCAAAAATTTAATTCTGTGTCAATAAATTTTTTTTTGGAAAAAACGTTTTTTGTTTTTTTTTCTTTTTTCAAAAACTTTTTTTAATTCATTATTTTTTACTCGAAAAATATTTGACCTCGTGGGATCCTTCAAAAATCCCATTTTTAGCTCTATGAAAGCCCTGTAGTTAGCCACAGTGAAATTGGATCGTTCCGGGACCCCCGAAAATGGATTCTACGTCCAAAAATACTTCGAAAACAACACCTAACTCGATCCCATAGCTCCAAGCCTTCAAAAAAAAACCCTCCCATAGCCCCATAGCGCCCCACGGGTTTGGGCGATAGGACTTAAAACCTTGCGGGCACAACTAGATGGTAAACCAAGTATATTGTCATAATTTCAGATTTTAAAAATAATTCCTACTGCCCAAAACGACGGCGGACGGACTTTTCGGATTTAGAATGTAGACCTCTTGAAACGGATAATGTCAAATTTTGAGGCCTACCTACTGAGGTTGTATAAGCGAAAGAAACAATCCCAGTTTAATTTTTGGATTTTGCTTGATATCACATTCAACCATAATGTTGGAATGGCCCGTGCACTACCTCTACTAGGTACTCCAGGTGGTATCAGTAACTGATTTCAAAGTCGCACAATCATTTCTAGTTTGGGTGGGGCCGCCGATAATTTTCAACCGGGGAAAACATTCATGCTAAACGCCGCGTTGGATGTCGCTGGAGAATCATGTTTAGTGGCACGCGAGCCTTGTTTCTGCCGGGTATTTAAATGAGGCCGGTGGAAAGATTTACACTGCCAATTACCAACAGGGAGATTCTCGGGTGCTCTGGCCCAACCTACGCGGATTCCGAGTGTTTTTCCAGGGGGTACAAAATTTTCTCGCCATAAAAAACACACGGCGCCTGGTTGATAGTTAGCAGAATGGGGGGAAAAAATGACGGATGTGAGTGAAGGGTAACGCCATAAATCAACCTCATGACGAATAACTATTTTCCAACCATCCTATCGCCCATGAAAATGAATGTCTGGATTCCGGACACGGGTATCAAAAATGATGTCTGGACCCCAGGGTGGATCGAAAAAGGGTTTTCCAGGCGCCTTGTTGATATAGAGTGGTGTACTCGTGGTGGTGGTAGTATACGGTTTGTGCTCGGGTTTTTGGAGTGGCCGCGGCCAGATATTGGGCGATATAAATCACCGCAGGCGGGAAGGTCTGGCGGGGTGGGGGACACAATAAGGTTCCTGGACCACAGCCCGCTATGAGTTTGCAATGTGAGAGGGGTTTCGCGATGGGGGTTTACTAGGGTGGGCATCTATTTGTAAGAAAGTCGGAAAAAAAACGAAAAAAAACCCTAGCGATTGAATTATTTCTGAACTACATTTGTTAGTCCCAAGCAACTATTTACATGATCGAATGCTGTGTATCGATTGATTTACTGGAATAATTTGGCGTTCAATTACAAAAATAATAAACCAAAAACAGCGTCTGGGGACCGAACCGCTGTGGCCATGATGCCACCAATCGTCCAACGCGCATGACGCTTCTATCTTCGGTACTATGCCTATCAATTCTCTTATAAACGGTTTTCCGCATAACTGGGTCTGCTACTATGCTTAAATAAAACAAATTGTAAGGGTTTATTGACCATGAATTTTTCTAATTCAACCTTTTGGTTTATTATTCTTTGCATAACTCACCTATGTAATCGCGACGGAGGTTGAAAATTCTGATCGGCCTCAAAATGTGACATTATCCGTTTCAAGATGTCGATACTCCAAAAAAAAAAAAAAAAAAAAAAAAAAAAGTGCGTCCTCCGTCTGAGCCGTTTTGGGTACTTAGTAGGATTTTTTTTTGAAAATTGCTAATTTTGACAAAATTCTCGGTTTACCATCTAGTTGTGCCCACAAGGTTTTCAACCCGATCGCCCCAACCTGTGGGGCTTAAAAGGAGCCACGGGAGGGGTTTTTGTAGGTTTTCTGCTATGGGGTCGAGTTCGGTGTCGTTTTTGAAGTCTTTTTGGACGTAGAATCCATTTCTAGGGGTCCCACAACGATTCGGTTTCATTGTGGGGCTCTATGGGGCTACAAATGAAATTTTTGAAGGATCACAGGAGATCAAAGTTTGACCTTCAAAAATCTCATTTAATGAGGTGTCATGAAGATAATTCATTTTATACGGCTTATTATAATTTAATATTATTATACTTTCTACTGGTCGGAGATAAAGATGTGTTTCTAGGTTTCACCTACTTGATTAAAATCAGTAAGAGGGTCTTTGCATCCCTTTGGTTGTGACTCTTTCACTTCCCTCATACCGAAAACCCATTGCCCTTCCACTTAACTGCCTCGATTGCAGTTTCTTCTACCGACTTCATCAATTTCTACTATTGAACCTGGCCCTCCGATTTGTTCGGACGCATTTAAGGCCCAAAAGTAAGTGATCCAATCGAAACAATCCGGCTATCTCACGGGCCCAACTTTCTCTCAAAGTGTATCAACAACTTGGTTTCTCTAATACGAACCGAGGAGTATTCAGTGCCTCAATGAACCCAGATATAAAGCGCAAGAACAAGAAATAAACACATTTGTCAAAAGTTGGATGGATGAGAAGCGTTAGGTATGTCCAGCGGGGGCAGTTCTAATGTTTATGCCTAAGGAAATTCTTTAGTACAGCCCCCCCTCCCCAGGATTAGTTTGATAAAATAACCTGCTTAGGCGAAATTCAATCGATTTTACGTGGAAAGCACATTAATCAGTGTGGTTAGACGTATTGAAATCACTCATTAAATTTCTTAGAGTTGGTTTTGGAGGAGAAATCTTAATTTGAAAGTGGTGTGCAGTACTAAATAACACCCCTCAAAGGTGGGTTTTAAATTTATTCCCCCCCCCCCCCCCCCCCCCATTCATATCGACACGGTATCGACATATTTGAGCTCGATAAGTCATCCTCTTAAAATAAAGATTCTCACTTTTATATTAGAAACCAATCTCCAAGTCTTACACTTGAATGTGGGTGTAGGGGGAAAGGTGGGTAAGACGGAATAGTGGGGACAAATGGAATACCGTCAGATCTGGTCGTCAGGTGTAGGTTGAAGAAGCAATCAGTGCACAGTAGGTATTTTTGGCTCAAAGTTGCTTTTGCGTCAAGACGAATTTTGCAAAAATTCCTAATTGAAATCGCTGGAACCGGATGTTTTGACTCGTACCACTGGTACGCTTCAACGCGAAACCTCAAGGCAAACCATTGAATGCTTGATGGACCTAATAATATACTACCTACCTAAGGTAATATGTACTACCTTATTTGCTTCTAATTAGAAGCAAATAGCCAATTCGGTTGAAGATGCTGTCCTGGTTCAGCTACTCGATCTTGTTTATTGCACTCAACCGCTCACCTTTTGAACCGCTCCTATTCTTCCTTCAAGTTGTCGTCGGCTTATCGCGTCTCCCCGCCGGGCGGTCCCCGGCACAGCGCATCCCATTCATGTTTTGAACAGTATGCAGCCGCCGCACTATCAGCCAGACCAGTCGGAAACCCGACCTTTGAGTTTAGTTTGTCTTAAGTCGCTTATAGACAGTACCGCAAATTGCGGGACCTTAGGGCCCATCCACGAGGATTTTCGTCGTCTCCCTCGAGGACCATTTTCGTTCTGGCACCTCATTTTTAATCCCAGGGGACTAACCTATTTTCCTGGACTCTTCGATCTGCTCAAGGTTGCCTCATTCAACGCTGAGCCCTACGGTCTCCTTGTGAACCTACCTGTGACGTTGACCCTGGTTCCAATCATTACTGGACATTTTTACTCGGAAAATATTTGACCTACTGGGATCCGTCAAAAATCCCATTTTTAGACCCATGAAAGCCCTATAGATCGCCACAGTGAAATCGGATCGTTCCGGGGCCCCCAAAAATGGATTTTACGTCCAAAAATACTCCGAAAACGACACCTAACTCGATCCCATAGCTCAAAGCCTTCAAAATAACCCTCCCGCAGCCCCATAGCGCCCCACGGGTTTGGGCGATCGGGCTGAAAACCTGGCGGGCACAACTAGATGGTAAACCAAGTATTTTGTCAAAATTTCAGATTTTAAAAAATAAATCCTACTGCCCAAAACGGCCCGGGCGGCGGACGGACATTTCGGATTTAGAATGTAGACCCCTTGAAACGGATAATGTCAAATTTTGAGGCCGATCCGAGTCGTTGACCTCCGTCGCGAAAACATAGGCTTGTATGTAATACAAGCCTATGTTTTCGCCACGGAGGTCGGAATAATTTATTCCAAGAATAATAAACCAAAAGAGGGAGCTTTAAATATAGCAAGCCTCCTATTGAATAAAACGCTGCAAATTTTACACAAGGGTTTATTGTTCTTTGAAATAGGTTACTGGTGCGAAAATTATTTCTGTCAATGGAAAAATTTTTGGAAAAACAATTTTTTTTTAAATTTTCTTTGTCAAAAAAATGTTTTTTGGATTTTTTTTGTCAAAAAAATGTTTTTTGGATTTTTTGTCAAAAAAATGTTTTTTTGGATTTTTTTGTCAAAAAAATGTTTTTTGGATTTTTTTTCAACAAATTTTTTTTTTTCAAAAATTCTTTGTTGAAAAAAAGTTTGTTAAATATTTTGTTCGAAAAATATTTAACCTCCAAGGATCCTTCAAAAATCCCATTTTTAACCCCATGAAAGCCCTAAAGATCGCCACAGTGAAATCGGATCGTTCCGGGACCCCAAAAAATGGATTCTTCGTCCAAAAATACTTCGAAAACGACACCTAACTCGATCCCGTGGCTTAAAGCCTTAAAAAAAAAAACCTCCCATAGCCCCATTTTAGCCCCATAGCGCCCCACGGGTTTGGGCGATCGGACTGAAAACCTGGCGGGCAAAATGAGAAGTATTTTGTCGGCTACAGGAGGGGTTTTCTCAAGGCTTTTAGCTATGGGATCGAGTTAGGTATCGTTTTCGAAGTATTTTTGGACGTAGAATCCATTTTTGGGGGTCCAGGAACGATCCGATTTCACTGTGGCGATCTTTAGGGCTTTCATGGGGTTAAAAATGGGATTTTTGAAGGATCCCAAGAAGTTAAATATTTAAATAGTTAAAAATTTAAGAATTTTTGAAAAAACACATTTTTGAAAAAAAAAATCCCCCCAAAAAAATTTTATTTTAATTATAAAAATCCGAAAAAAAAATTTTTTTTAATTTGTTTTTCATTGATAGAATTAAATTTCTGTACAAGTAACTTATATCAAAGAATAATAAACCCTTGTGTAAAATTTGCAGCGTTTTTTAATGTAGACCTCTTGAAACGGATAATGTCAAATTTTGAGGCCGATCGGAGTTGTCGACCCCCGTCGCGAAAACATAGGTGTATTGTTCCCAGAATAATAAACCAAAACGAGCCGAATGACGATTAGCACGGCGGAATGGGTTGCACCGAAGAGGTTTGCAGGTCTGCTACGTCTATGAGTTGCACAGAAGCCGTCAGTTCGGGTGGCGTGCTCACTGGTGGACGCTAATGACCGAGAAAGGGGATTTTATGACTGCGCAACGTCCGGTCGAAAGGTTCGTAAGCTCCGGCTCTTCACGAGGTTTACCTTTTGGGGTTTGAAGACGCTCTCGGCGGGTTCGGAGGCAGTTTCGACACGTCGACCTCCCTCGCACACAGCCTGTACTCGCAAAGATATGCTAATGAAACCTCCCTCTATTCGTAGCTTATGTTTGTGCGTATGCGAGCAGCCTGCCAGACTGTTCGGAGAAGTTCGAGCACGTACGTTAAGTGTGATTTCAACAACGCTGTAATGGATTAAGGGGCAACGAAAAAGCATGTAGTTGAGGTGGTTAGGGTGAGAAATGACTACTCAGCAGAGGAGTTCAGGGTGGCCGCCATCTGGAAAAGTCAGGGAAAACCTGGAAAAGTCAGGGAATGAAAAATTTCAGGAAAAGTCAGCGAAATCGGTCACAAGTCAGGGAAAAATTTTTGATTAAAAAAAAAAAAAAAAAAAAAAAAAAAAATCAAAAATTGTATTAAAATACGAATTTTGTTTGGTGACAAGTTTGTCCCTCTCTTCCGTCCCGAAAATGATGATAATTTTTGAATTTTGGTGGGAGCGACTTTGCCGGGTTTGTTTTCCCCTCACTCTTTGTGGACTCACCCATGTTCATCCATGTGACTAGGCAGTCGGGCTCTCTAAAACCGTAGGTACCTAAAGGTATCTAACTAGTCTTTTAAATATATTTAATTCATCTCTGTAATATGCAAAAATGTGGCTAGATGTAATAGATCCCATCCTAGTAATTCCATGTCATATGGATACGACCAAGTTCCAATTAAGGTATAAATAATTTATTCCTTAATAGTAACACTTTAAAAATAAAAAACAATAGAATAATTATTATTTTATTGTTTTTTATTTTTCAAGTCTTACTATTTTTGTCAAATAAATAGTTTTTAAACGCAGTTTACTTATCTACTTTCCCTGGGTTTTAATTGTTTGGTGTAAAAATTTATGTATTTTCTAATCAACTTTCAATAACAAAAAAAAAAACAAAAAAAAAATTCAAGCGATTAAAATTATCGGAATTAATAAAATGTCAGATTAAATTATTATTATTAATAATCAAATTATTAAAATCTCAGATTTTGAATAATTTCGGGTCTGGAAATTAGGTATTTTTGCAGGGAAAAGTCAGGGAATTAATTTTTCCCAGCTTGGCGGCCACCATGGAGTTATTTCTCACCCAAGCCACCTCATTGGATTAGACCTCTGCACCTTCGGCAAAAACCACACCAAGCATGTAGTTACTGCCCTGCCCGAAACACAAAATATAATAGGTATTATTGCTCAGCCTAGATTGGAGATGGGAGGGGTTCCAGAAAAATAATTGATTATCGAAACCAGCTTGCTTATATTATTGGCTTTTTATTCCAAACATGTATTTAACAAAAGTTGATTTATGCGACTTGCGAAAGGAAAGCTTCCTAAATTCGAGTAGGTTCCTGTCTTCCTATCCAAATTATAAAACCGTAAGATTAAAAAAATAATAATAAAAAGTTGCAAATTAAAAAAATGGATTATGCGTCCATAATTACTTCGAAAATATTAGACCTCCTGAGATCCTTTAAAAATTTCATTTGTAGCCCCACAGTGAAATCGAATCGTTATGGGACCCCCAAAAAATGGATTCTACGTCCAAAAGCACTTCTAAAACGACATCTAACTTGACCCCATACCCGAAACACTTCAAAAAAGCCCTCCCATAGCCCATTTTTAGCCCTACAGAGCCCCGTGGGTTAGGGCGATCGGGCTGAAAACCTTGCGGGAACAACTAGATGGTAAACCGAATATTTTGTCAAAATTTGAGATTTAAAAAAAAGAAGAAAATCCTACTGCCCAAAATTGCTGGGTGCTCGCTGGGGTGTTACCGATGGAGTTGGAGGCTACCCGCCGTTGCCTATAGGATTCGTAAGAGGCTTCCCTTTCGACTGCTGGGGCACAGCGTCGAGCCCCGTTGCACCGGGAGGTGATGGCCATGCTCGTTGGTCGGTGGCAGGAGGATTGGACCGGAGTTCTTCCCATCAGTGGCTCGTATTGTAGGGTTTTAATTGGATTAATACGCGCACTAGGACATAGCTCAGGTATAATGAATAATGCTGGTTGTTAAGCCTTTTATTTGTTGAAGGCATGTTAAAAGCTGATCCATTAATTGATGCTACTCAATTCGGGGGGGAATTTCTCTTGTGAATTGACTCACTTGTACCTCCTCGATTAGCTGACCTGGGGACTAGCTTCATGACCCTAAATATGGAGAGAGACGTCGTTCGGCGATGGTGACTCGGAGGGAGCTTGACGACTACATCTTGACTGACTTGGATGATCGAATGAATCATGCGCCCGCTCTGGGCAAGCTTATATCTGCTAGAATGACGTCAATCCCTTGACTCATTCGGCAACTTCAGAAGGAGAAGATCTCATTTCTGTCTAGTCGTCTGGAGGATGCGTCAGTCTTTGATCTCGTTCCGATTCGCAAGCGTTGGACACGGAGTCGGATCAAAAGAACCGCCTTCAGACGTCTGAAGAGGTTGTCGGTTAAAATATCCACACAACACTCGGCGAATGGAGATGACGTGGGTGGTCCCTGACCACAGGGCGAACCAGTTCTTATCGGGTCATGGGGACTTCCCCGCAAACCTCCACCGACTGGCACTGGCCGACGATCCTGGCTATGTGTGGTGTAAAGACCTGGAGGGCTCAGCGAGGCATGTGCTTCGGAACTGCCCGGCATTCCTGGAGGCTGAGGTGTTCCCTGACGGCGTGAGGGAGGACTGGGGCAAGTATGTCTCCTGCCCATCCCGGTACAAGGCGTTTGTTGCCTTTGCGGCAGCTGCCTTGAGGGTTCCAGCGGCAAAATGGCCCCCACAGGCAACAGTGAGCCCTGAGGGGAACGATAGCTGGTCGAGTTTTGACTCCCAATAGTAGCCCCCTTGGGTTTGCTTGGGTCACACCCCATAAGGGTGGTTGAGCACTGGCTCCCACTCTGAGTATTGCTTACCCCGTCCCTCCCTCTCATCAGCATTTCTCCTTCCCTTCCGTCTCCTCCTGTCTTGGCGCCCTTAAATGTGGGGGCCTGCTGATAGCTCAATTAAGCTCATGCAGTTGCCACTTATACAATGCTCAAAATTGCTCGACGGCAGATGGATATTTCGTTTTTTGGAACAGTCATGTCAAATTTTGACTGGGATCCAAGGTGAACGAATATTTTGTTCAATGGAAAAAGAGTTGAAATTCATAACAGTCCAAGTGCCAAAATCTTTGTTTCCAGGAAATTGAGAAAAACACACCATAATATTATGCTCCATGTTTATATTATAGAAATTCTTTTAATTTAATGTGAAACTTTCAAACAATAGTAAACTACTGAAGGTAAAAATAAAAAATAAAAAAATGAAAACATTTTAGTGAAAAAAAAAAAAAAAATTTGAAATTAAAATTGTTCGAAACAGTCTAAGTCCTACCTAAGGAAACAGTCCAAGTGACACCAGAGGGTGAAGATGTGTACGTAGTAAGGTAGTAAGCAATATAAATGTTTACAAGGGAAGATCAAAATGAACGGGGTTCACCGTGGGGATCTTTGGGGCTTTCATGGGGCAACTAATCGGATTTTTTGAGGATCCTAGGTCAAATGGGGTGTCGTTTTCCGAGTAATTTGGGACGCATTATCCATTTTTCGGGGTCCCACATCCACCCACAAACTTTGGAAACCCTTGGGTAAGATTGGCAGCTTTGGGGCTAAAAAGGGGTTACGAGGGGGTCGAGAGGGGTGTAGTTTTCGAAGTAATTCTGGACGTTGAATCTATTTATGAAGGACTTGGATTCGTCCAAATATGTACACCGTAGGCATCTATGGGGCGACAAATGGAGGTTTGGAAGATTGAACTGGGGGTCGAGTTAGGTGTCGTTTTTGAAGTAATTTTAGACGCGATCGAATCATGCAACCCAAACAGTATCCAAATTCCATCATCAGAATCATGTCTAGAACCCACTATCGGAACGCACCAGTCCCCTCTTCCAACAGTTGAAAATCCTTCCTTTACCAAAACTAATTATTCTACAAAACCAGACCCCCCGTGGGCCTCGCTTCGCGAGGCCGGTGCCTCGCTTCGCGAGGCCGATCGCTTAAGCAGAATTGTGGGTGAATTGCCGCTTGTGGGAGTATTGCCACCTGTGGGTGTATTGCCGCCTGTGAGTGTATACCTATTGCCGCCTGTGGGTGAATTGCCGCCCCCCAGACGCTCCCTAGTGGGTGTATTGCCGCTTGTGGATGTATTGCCCACTGTGGTTGTATATTGCCGCCTGTGATTTGGGTGAATCATGGTATGAAAATGATTAGCCGAGCGAAGTAAGGCCCCCTTGTCAAAGTGCTAGTCTAGTAGCTGAGCGAAGTAAGTCAAAGTGCTAGTGAAATCAATTTTCAAAAGTCTACCCTCTACCGCCCGAGCGAGGAACCGCCCCCCCCCCCCCCCTCCCTGCCATAGTGCTAGTGAAATCAAATCAAATTTGAAAACTCATAGTTCTACAAAATATCAAACAGGTGATAAAATCTAAACATTTCAATCTCCCTACACATTCACTTAATACAAGATTTAGTTCTGATTTTAAACTCTCAATCCCCTCACTTCGTACAACCCTAGCTCAAAACTCCTTCAAATACAAAGCCATCAATGCGTTTAATTCCTTTCCCTCACCATTACGAAAAAAATTACTATTCAATAACCACACAAAGAATATTAAAAAAGAACTCTTCAACCATATCTCATACTTGAGCTACCCCTAATTGGAAAGCAAAACAACAAATAAATAACAAATTTAACTGGAAATTACGGAATGACCTAAGATCTTATAGGTACCGACTATCCATTTTCTCATGCTGCAACTTGTTTAGTAATAATTTAACTGATTGTTAAGATCTAAGTTGTGAATATAAAATCGCTTAATTGTTACCAACCTACCACCGATAGAAATACTTTAAATGTTCAATATTGTTTCCTGCTCATAGCTGTACCATGCCGCAGATGTTTTGCCTGGCACTGCAGGAAAGAGAGTTCATCTCCCAACGCGAGCATAGCTCATATGGGAGATTTATTCCCGAAAAAAGAAAATTTAAGTACCTATACCTACTCAATCAAATACTGTGTCAGCAGTGTTAAACACCTATTATTATTATCATTGCATTTACCAAACTATGTATTTGTGTTACCTATGGGAAATGAATAAATAAAATAAAAATAAATAAAACAACCGTTGAAACCGGTCAGTAGGGTGGTAAGTAGTATCCTAATTCTCTTCTCCACTATTCCTTTTCTTTTATTCAAAAGACGTTGATTAGGCTTTTTCCTTTTCCTCCCGTTTTGTTCCATTTTGAAATGGAAATCCTACGTAAACACGATATGATTGCAATAAACACTGCCGAAAAACAGGACCGCACGGGGGTAAACAGGCGGCAGGTTACCTACCCTTTGGCACTTGGACTGTTGCCAACACCTGTGGCACTTAGCCGTGCTGCGATCTAGGAACTTTTATCGCGGTCGTGGCTCTTAGACCATTTTGCAGGTTGTTGGCGATAGTCCTTAGACTGTTTAGAGGTTGTTAACTCGATTCTGAGCTTTTTGGCACTTAACGTCTTTTTTGGGTTCTCGAGGGTTGGTCAATGAGTAGACTTAATTTTCAGGCCGACGTTTCGAAATATTTGTATTTCTTCTTCAGGGCTATAAGGGAGAGGGGAACAGACAGCTTGTACTTATACAATATTTACCACGTGCCGACTACAGCTAGGCATGATGCTAATATAATATATTAGCATCATGTATTAACTAATTATAAGGTTATATATATTATATAGTTACCTTGGAAAATCATGTTTTAGTAAATTGAGGTTGACATGGTGCCATAGCGCAGTAGATGGGACATTTAAACGAAAAGAGACTATGAGGAAAACTGGGATGAAGTAAAAGAGACAGTGTGTAATGAAGTGAACAGTGACTGATAAGCAGGTGGTAGGAGACTGATAATAGCTAACTTTTATGGGCGGGTATGGCTGACACGCTATCACTGATCTAGATAAAATAAGACTGATATAATAGAAAATGATCACATAAAAATAATCGAATAACGACTGATATAATATAACAGAAAATTATCACATAAAATTTAATCAACTTAAAATCATATTGGCTCAATCGACTAATCAACTATTATGGAATGCCCATAGGTTTGTACTAGTTTTAACCGGAAGACTGTAGGCCAAGAAACCTTACTCCTCCCTCTCTGGCTGGGTACCCAGAAATAGGAATATTATGCCATCTGAATAAGGTTGGTGTATAATCTACTCAGATTCTCCGTATCCCTCCTGAAATTGCACGTGTGCGGGGTCTCCGATATGTAAATCATCTCTTTAAGTTTACGTTTAGAATAATTGGGTTCTGAATCTATCTAGCTGTAGTCGGCACGCGGTAAATATTGTATAAGTACAAGCTGTCTGTTCCCCTCTCCCTTATAGCCCTGAAGAAGAAATACAAATATTTCGAAACGTCGGCCTGAAAATTAAGTCTACTCATTGACCAACCCTCGAGAACCCAAAAAAGACGTTATACGCTACTGGTCAAGAAACTCAACCCCTTATTTTGGCACTTAGACTGTTATGAATTTCAACTCTTCAAATCATACTCAAAATAACTCAGGGTCCTCACAATCTCCTGGGGACTTAATTTCTGCAGTTTTGGGAGAATCACATACCTATATAGTTGGATAAAATGTTTCGGAGCAACGCAGAAAGTGCCACCATACCAGTTGACCTGTTCCTCTGTCAGTGTTACCTCGCGCATTTTATACTAAATTCGAGCTGGAGACCTCGCGCTTTTGAACTGTCTAATTTTCTTATGATACACATTCAATGGGGATTAGCGCTTATGATACCCACCCAAAGATGAGACAGTAGCTGGACTGGGCTCCAAGGCGATCATGTCATGTACGTATGTGTCAGTGAGAAATATGTGGCAGGATCAAAGGGTCGTCTTGTGTTCATATTTTACTAGTACGTTGAGTGGTGAACTGGTGGAAATACTGTAGTTGGAACAAAGCCTCTTACTCACGATATCTGGAGCCCAAGGGGAAATTGCCAGATCCTCTCCAGAACGAGCCTAGCGCCACTTTAGGACTTGTCAACTAAAGATTGACCGAGGCTCAGTACTGCAAACAGCGACACCCCCGACCCCGTCCCGGCTCATCCATCATCAGATTTATGTGCCGATTTATCATTCGGAGGAGGGGCGGCAGGTTTCTGTGTCAGAAAGGATCGGTTTTCCACCCTCCTGTTTTGGTTTCTAACGACCAATCCCGACGGAAATCGCGGGGTTCGCTGGTGGGAGGTGTACGAAATGTCTTTCCGCATACATCCATTCCGGACGATCTGCCATTCCAGGCGAACCGGACCGTTTACCGAAAACAGTCGCGGTTTCTGTTGGACACGCGCTTGAAGGTACTCTCGATGTTGGTTTGCATTGGAAGAGTCTTGCTTCCGGGTCTTACCACTTCGGTCGGAAAAACGCTTCAAATTTTACACAAGGGTTAATTATCCTTCGATATAGGTTAATAGTGCAAAAATTATATATGTGCAATTAAAAAACTGTCAAAAAAAAAATTAAAATTTTTTGTATAATCTTTGGAAAGATGTGAGACATCCAAAAATTTATTATGCGTTCAAAATTACTTGGAAAATGACACCTTAGGATCATTGAAAAATCCCATTTGTATCCCCACTAAAGCCCCATAGATCCTCTCGGTGAAATCGGATAGTTCTGGTACTCCAAAAATAAATTCTACGTCCAAAAATACTTCGAAAATGACACCCCACTCGATATCATAGCTGAAAACCATTTTAAAAACCCTCCCGTGGCCCCTTTTTAGCCCCACCAGAGCCCGAACTAGATGGTAAACCGAGTGTTTTGTCAAAATTTCAGATTTAAAAAGAAAAAATCCTTCTGCCCAAAACGGCCTGGTCGCGTTGGACGGCGTATTTAAAATTTTGTTGTTAGGTACTCGGAAATTATTTGACCTCCTGGGATCCTTCAAAAATCCCATTTCTAGCCTATAAAACCCCCATAGATCCCCACGGTGAAATTGGATTGTTCTGGGACCCCCAAAAATGGTTTCTACGTCCATAAATACTTCGAAAACGACACATAACTCGACCCCATACCCGACACCCTTCAAAAGCCCCTCCCGTAGCCCCATTTTAGCCCCATAGCGCCCCGATAGGGACAATTACGTTGGAGTATTATTCCAAGAAAAATAAACCAAAATTTGAAAAAAGTATTGAAAAATTCAGCTCGGCGATGGCGAACAATGAACCAATTGTTCAAAGTCCAACCAGGCGTTAAAAAAATAGAACAGCGATATGTGGTGATTGAGCGAAGCGAGCCCCTGTCCACTTTATTCGAGCCCCAATTCCACTTTACAGGTCAACGAAAAAGCTCGTACCGTCGTCAATCCCAATAACGAAATTGCTTTTCTTTCTCCAAAGAATTACACGTCCAGTATACACGGACGAGGCTTGAAAAGTTAATTTCTATCAATATTGACAGACGTCGTCGGAGCCTCCTCGAAACGAGAAGTAAATAATGAAACTCAACAGGCTGCTTTCGGCGAAATTAGTTTAGCAGTCAAATTGCTCCAGCATGAATAAAAGAGCGACATGACAACCTTTTTTTCTTGAATCAATGTTTTATCCGATTTTCACTTTTGATGATTCAAGTAAAAATAAAATCCTTTTGGGGTTTTTTGGTCTTATCGTATGTTTTTTGGAGGTGCTGAATCTGAATCTGCAGAGATCCAACAAATATCTATTATAAAATTTATAACAGATTTAATGCGTTTTGAGATATTCGCAAAAAATTGCAAAATGTTCGCACTTGCATGACCTGCATGGCAAGAACTTTTACGGTTCTTGTTGGGCACTTTTTGCGTATAACTCCGAAACTATGCGTCCTACGGCAAAACTCATTATATCAAAGCGAAAGAGCATGACATTTCCTATGAAATTCACTAGTCAAAGTTGATTATAGACCCAACTAGAGCTAGAGCGATTTGAGTTGAGCGATTTTTTACACGTTTTTCGAAATATCACTGTTTTGCACTTTAAACAGCTGTTCCTTCAAAACTACTGTTCCTACCAATAAATGTTAAATAACGAAAGTTGTAGAGCGTTAAATTTCCTGTAGGATAGGCAAAGTGCCTACCGTACGAATGGCGGGCAGAGTCGTAACATGTGATTTTGAAAACGCATCAAAACGTATGAAAAAAAAAAAAAAAAAACTGATGACGAGTATCTACACTGCATGCAGATACATCTGTACATGGATATGTCGTATGATATATACCTACTTAGTTGTTGTTAGACGGGAATTTGATAATTCACTACGAGAAACTAACAAGCGTTGTTGCTATGAAAAATTAAGTTGACGGGTTGCCACGGCTGCAACCAATAAAAAACGTTGCATTTTTTGTGTGTCGCCAAAATTTGGCAATTCTGGCAAATTTGGCAGTTCTGGTGTCTTGCAAAATTTGTGTGTCGCAAAATTTTGCTAGACCCCAGATCTAAGACATATCCATGTAAAAAAAAAAATAACCAAAAAACAAAACCATCAATTGAATTGATTAGATGAGCGCTACTACCTTTCTGTTATTGCGATATATTTAATGAGCGAGAGAAACTAAGAAACAGTAGGTATCTAGCGACCAAACTGTGCCGCACAACACATCAAAAATATCCACGTGATGCTCATTACGTAAACAACTGCACCCTAACGACCGATGCGTAATAAAACCTTATGCCGATCAGAGGTAGGTAACGAACGGCTCAGGCTGCAAAAATCGTTTTGGAGTCGTTGGAATCAGCCTAAAAAGTTCATTCCATAGACCCTTGTACCAACGAAATCGGACAAAAACTTTCGTCCCCCTTTTGAGGCCTCCTTAGTTACACATCAGAGATAAACAACTTTCGTCGTGAAGGACCTCCCGAAAACCGATGAAGGGGATGAGGGAGGAAAAATCAAGGTAGCCTATAACCACCCCCCGAACTCGCTGATCACAATGAGACCTTCCTCATGATAATCTGTTGAGCCGCTCGGGCGTGATGCTCTGTACACAAACAAACAAAAAAAAAAAAAAAAAAAAAAACATGTCGAAGAGGTGAGCGCACCTTTCCATTTTGGTTTATTATTCTTGGAATAATACACCTATGTTTTTTTGGGAAAAGGTTGCGCTAAAAATCACGTTTCTCGGTACCTTTTTGGCTGCAGCTCAAAAACTGTTTGTCAGATTCAAATTTAGTGTTTTTCACAGGAAAGCTTATTAAATTTCCTGTTAAACTTAATACGTGATTGTAGACCCAGTAGAACAGGAGCTAGAGTGCGTTCAAAACCGATCACATTCCTCAAAGTGATTGAGATACTCCACCAGCTGAGCTCGTACATTGAGGACAATAACATCCTGAATGCGGCCCAGTACGGCTTCCGCAGGGAACGTAGTACAACCCAGGCTGTGACTGAGCTTGTTTTGGATTGCCTTCGGGGTTTGGACCATGCGGATTTTGTCGGTGTCATATTGTTTGACATGTTTAAAGCCTTTGACTTGGTGGACTTTGTTCTGTTGCTGGAGAAGCTCAGGTCTTGAGGACTGCGCAATGGCGTTCTATCAGACCTACCTTGAGGGATGACGCCAGAGCGTGGTATATATACATATATGAGGGTGCCTGCTCGGAGCTGAGGGAGCTAAGTGGTGGTGTTCGATAGGGATCAATCCTGGGGCAGTTGCTCTACATCTTATTCACAAATGATTTGCCGGTGGGTGTGACGTTTGGTCTCCCTCTTGATGCAGATCATCATGTATGCTGATGATACCTCATCTACGTTCTAGAGACTTGAGATTTCGAAGATTCACAATAACTATTATAACCTCACCTGTCCCCAATTTCCAGCCTGCGGATGACCTCCAGCCTCGCTGTCCATGGCAAGCGCTTGAAATACCTCGAAATCCGTGTTTTTCACCGAAATCAAGTTATTCTTGGAACCCAACTCCTTGTCGACAACTGTGTGACGAGGGTCGTGCTTCCATTCACCGTCGACGAAGAACTCGAACTCGTGTTTGCCTTCTGGCAGGTCGATAATGGTCACAAAGTCTCCGTGACTTTTCACCATAGGCATGGGCTTCCAGTCTGAGAACGTACCTTCCGCTGATGAGCACTTTCGTTGGGCCTCGAAGCACATAGAGTGAGTGGTGGCCTCCTGGTGTCTAGTCAACTGCCTGGTACTCAATGCTGCAAAAACTCAGAGGTTGAGGTTCTCTGCCCGCCCCACTGGCAGGTACTTTGTCACCTTGCTGGGGATGAGGCTGGTTAATGCTCTGACCTGGCGTGAGCATGTCAGGTCTCTGATGGTGGATCTGGCTCATGCGGTTTTCCTGCTGGGGAGGCTTTCCAGGGGTGTGTCTCGCACCATTCTCCGCAGAGTATACTATGCCTTCTTTGAGTCGCTGCTGAATCGGGTGCTGCTGTGGGTGGTCCAGCGGGGGATTTTTCTCCAGCAGAAGGCGGCCATCCATATTCTGAGTCGTGCCGGTCGCAGGGACCACTGTAGGCCGCTCTTCAGGAAGGCTCGCGTGCTCACTGTGCGGGCCCTGTATGCCCTGGCTCTGCTGACCAGGATCAGGCGTCGCATCATGGATTATCGTCGCCGGGGAGATGTGCACATCCATGGCCCGCGATCGCGTGCTGACCTCTGTGTGAGGCGCCATCGTCTCGCGCTTGTCCAGGCGGGTGATCCCGACTACGGGGGGTGCAACTCTTCAACCGGGACCCTGAGCGTGCCAGGGAGTTGTCGCACGGCGCTTTCAGTGGATGGGTGAGGCAGAAGCTCGTCGAATAGGCCCCCTACTCGGTCGAAGAAATTGAAGCGTATGACTGGACCTAAATTACTCATTTGTTGTTGTAACTTATTTCATATTGTACCTATTTGTTGACTTTGTGGTCCCGACATTTGTCATAAACTATATTGTTATGTTTGGCGACACTAAATAATCTTGAATCATTTTTCCACTTTTGTCAAAACGCATTCTAGCCTACTATTTTCCTCTGCTTTCCAATTTGTATACAATAATATGCAAATCTAACACTTTTTGAAGGTATTCCTATCATTTACAAAAAAAAAGTAGTAATTCCTGCATGGCAAGAAAATGTGAGGCAGTAGGAAGGAAAGGAAAATTTTTGGAGTTTTTGTGAAAAACTCAAAACGCATAACAATAATATTGTTATTTGTTGGATCTTCTAAAATTCGGATTCACCACCCCAAAAATTCATGGAATAAGACCCAAAATCCAACCACATTTTTTCACGATACGCATTAACTGGACTACAAGTCAAATATTTCAGTTCAATTTAATTTAAAAATCTTACTGCCTGAAAAGGCTGACGAACATTCATTTTGGAATCTACACAAATTTTGAGGCCGATCAAAACATTTTACTTTGAGGAAAACGTCGGATGATTATTCCGAGAATAATAATTATTCTCGGTTTATTATTAACCTGACTCGATAAAAGTTCTCTTCTAAGAATACAAGTCGAAAAAAAAGGAAAATGTTTTGACTTGAAAAAGCTACTATCAATTAAGACAGGAAAGTCGCTATTTGAAGATAAACAAAAGGTCCAAGATAAACGTATTGGCAGGGAATGGTTTTCACCCCCCTTCCCGCCCTCCCTACACTTCTCCTCGGACCTCTTCACTAGTTTCAGAGAAAAACAGACCTGACCGTTCGAACAGAAACTTTTTGAAGCTCGTTAGCCGAGAAAGGGGGAAAAAAGTACGGGGAAATCCTCTAAACAAGAAGAAAGCAACAGCGATAAGAAATTCATAACAACAACAATGCTGTGAACTCAATAACGAGAGGAGTCAACTTTTTTTTATCGATAGTTTGTTAAGTTTTGGCGTGTAACACGAGTTAATGTATAAAATGTATACATTGACTGATTGATTTAGACAATTGATCTTACAAGAGTTCAATTTATATGAAACTAGCTGACGGAACTTTGTGCTGCCAACATTCAATGAATAGCTATCGTGTTGAATTTTAGCTAAACTTTATGTTGGACTTCATTAAAGCATAAAAATGAATAATAAACACGCTGAAAATGTTACCAAAGATACCATTATTACTCTTTGATAATATAATATTATTATAGAAAAACTGTGAAACATGAATACCTAATTCATTAAGAAAATATTTTTGAGGGGAAAAAAATTCTATACAATGTTTGGACAGATGTGGGACCTCGAAAAATGGATTCTACGTCCAAAAATACTGTGAAAACGACACCTAACTCGACCCCTTTACTGGAACCCTTCAAAAATTCTTTACGTAAAATCATTTGGAAAATCGACGTTCAACTTTCACTCCTGATTGTGAGAAGTGTTGGTATGTCAGCTGTTCGGCGAGCATCCTACGAAGAACAAACGTCTCCACAATCGATTCGTACATATCGATTCTCTCTCCTTGAAATTAAAATACAAATTTTGTATTTTATTGTCTTTTTTAAAATGAAAATATCTTGAGATTCGAGTATTTCTTTCGATACAGACCCAACTATCGATGTAAGTCATACCTATTCGAATCAAAAGTATCCGTAGTGAAAGTAATTGGTATCGAAAGGTCATATTAATATTAGATGCTCAACTGGTATCGACGAATTTCATCCCTATCCCTAGATGGGGTGAAATTCCCGACATGGTTTGCCTTGCTACGTAACTTGTGGAGAAAACTGATCCGTTTTTTGGTAGATCCCGAATATGTGGCGTGGCTTTTGTCCTCGCCGAACAATGTGAAAGCCATTATCCTTAATTTTCTTCTTTTTTTTCCGCGTACTAGAGCGGCACGAAGACGTCTCAATACCAAAACCCTTTCCTCCATTAACCCCCTGCACTTTTTCAAGCCTTTTCATCGCGAAGCGGGTCACTCCCGAGAATATTAAATCAATCCGCGCTGTCATTCAAGACATTTTTTGTCATCAACTGCTATTTTTATTCTTGAAGTTTTCCTTTGTAAAATGGAGCACCTTTCGCGTCAGTACATTAGTCAATTCTCTGAGAGGTCAATTTTTTTTCTTTTGACCCGGCCCTATATTTCGTTTTTCCCTTTCCCGGTTTCTGTATCAAACCTCGTCGAATCCCCATCCGTCTTTTTCCGAACCTAAAGCGTAAAACAGGTGGGGAGGGGCTTCCGATAACAAAATCACGCTACGGGAAAATAAATGTCAGTAGCCTTTCCACATTGATGAGACGGACACAGTGCGTTCTCCGTGAAAGCTACTACATTTATACAGTGTGTTACAGCACTGTCAATACCATTATACTTGCAAAGATTGTAAATGTTTTCGATTTATCCCTGGAGGCCGATGTGAGAGAGACACACGAAGAAAAATGTATTTATTAACTAAATTTATTGATCAATATATTTATTTATTTATTCAATTATTTAATTGAAGATTCATAAAATGGCGCCGAATGAAGTCACAATATTCACTTTGTGTGCTCCAAGTTCCAATTGGACTTATCACAGAAAACGGAGGGATTCGGGGCACGTGTCGAGAAGGTGCTGCTTTTTGTCTGCGGCAGTCAGCGTTTCTCTATCGACAGGAGTTGAGCTTGTAGGTAGGATTTGGTCCACCCCTGCAGCATGAAAAACATAAAATAAAAAATAACAATAATAGCAGTATTGCATCCGAGTCTGCAAGGCAGAGGAAGCGTTTTTTTTTTTTTTTTCTAACCATTTACAAGATTCCGTCTTCTAATTAGTTACCTACCGTAGAAACTCGATATCATAGCCGAAAACCATCAAAAACCCCTCCCGTAACCCCTTTTTAGCCCCACAGAGCTCCACGGGTTTGGGCGATCGGGCTGAAAACTTTGCGGGCACGGCTGGATGGTAAAGTATTTTGTCAAAATTGAGATTAAAAAAAAAATTAAAAAAAAAAAATGCCTGCTGCCCAAAACGGCCCGGACGGATGACGGTGGAAATTTCGTTTTGGAATCTTGACATTATCTATGACAAGTGACAAATCTTGAAACGCATAGTGACAAATTTTTAGGTCGATCAAAATGTTTGACCTCCGCACAGTGGGGCCAATGACCTCAAAGGTGGCGGAAAGTCCAAAAAAATAAAGTCGCACCTCGCGGCAGGTTTCTTCGTGAGTTGGTAGCTAATATATAGGTGGACAATACCCCTTTATTGTTTTGCTACTGAAGGCTGTCTGGGGGTTAGTGGAGGGAGTCAAATCTTATCTCTATTCGTCTTCTGCCGGGATCTACTTGTGCAGTTCATTTATTCCTCTGGTCACTACAAGGTGTATTATTTTTCAACGATGACTGAAAGTGCTTCAGTTACGTGCTTACCATACAAAAATATTTTCTTTTCTAATCAGTATTGCTTCCTTTTATTGTACTCAAACATGAACTGGAGAAACCCGTTAAACTTAAATATATATAGGTGAAAACGACGCTTGACCCCACATGAACCAGCAACTCCATTATTTTTCTCGTATTCTGGGGGAACTGCAGAATGTGTAAAAAAAATAATATCTTGCCTAGTTTATTAGCTTTTTAAATTAGGTTTGTCTGTCATAGCTCGAAACCGCCATAACTTCCGACCACTTATGACATTTTGAACCACTTACTTATCACTTCAGACCCCATGATTTCCTCTTTGAGGCATATCAGGAAATCAGGCATATCAGGCAATTTGAGGCATATTGAGGCATTTTTTTTGTTTTGTTATGCTTGAGTTTATTTGTGTTTTTCTATGCCAAATACACATTTCTCAGTCACTTATTTGCCAAGAATAATTTCCGCCACCTTTTGAGGTCATTGGCCCCGGCTTGTGCTCCGTCGCGATTACATAGGTGTACTATTCCAAGAATAATAAACCAAAAAGGGTTTTTTTGTTTGTTTTTTTTTTTCCAATACCAAGTCTGTATAACAATTTTTGGGTGTTTGGTGAGCTCTCGTCTCCCTTGATTTTCTCCTACTGCTGCTTACTCAAAAAAATTGATAACAGCCATAAGAATCTGAACGAAAACGCTGCATATGTTACGCGAGGGTTTATTATTCTTTGCTATAGGTTACCTGTGCAAAAATTTAATTCTGTCAATAAAAAATAAATTGGAAAATTGGATCGTTCTGAGACCCCCAACAATGGATTCTACGTCCAAAAATACTTCGAAAACGACACCTAACTCGACCCTATAGCCGAAAACCTACAAAAAGCCCCTCCCGTAGCCCCATTTTAGCCCCATAGCGCCCCACGGGTTTTGGCGATCGGGCTGAAAACTAGATGGTAAACCGAGTATTTAGTAAACAATTTTTACTAAATACTCGGTTTACCATCTCATTTAATGAGCGGTTTACCAAAAATACTCATTTAATGAGCCCCTTGAATGTTTTTTTTTTAATTTTTTCCTGGAAAGTTCATGCTTCAAAAGTTACGAAAATGGGTCCACATTGCAGAAATCCCGTCTCTATTATTTACAGGGCCTTAGGAAAAATATAATATTTGAATTCCGACGACTGGAGGAGGTACATGACGTGGGCTGCTTGATCATCTTTTGATTGGCCAAGAAATCCCCCCCCCCCCCCCACTCTCTCTCGCATCTATGCTAGTTAGCCAACTTTGCTATGCGAAAAGCCAACCCCGAAAGTCAAAATTGGGGTAATCATCAGAGAAGGTCATTCAAAAATCTATTACCTATCGAGGTTATCATCAAAGAAGGTTATTCAAAAACGCTACAAATTTTACACAAGGGTTTATTATTCTTTGATATACGTTACTTGTGCAGAAATTTAATTCTGTCAATGAAAAAATTTAAAAAAAAATAATTTTTTTTTTGGATTTTTATCTCGAAATTTTTTTTTTTTGGATTTTCTTGTTCAAAAATGTGTTTTTTCAAAAATTCTGTATTTTTTACTCGAAAAATATTTAACATCCTGGGATCCTTCAAAAATCCCATTTTTAGCCCCATGAAAGCCCTATAGATCGCCACAGTGAAATCGGATCGTTCTGGGACCCCAAAAAATGGATTCTACGTCCAAAAATACTTCGAAAACGACACCTAACTCGATCCCATATCTAAAAGCCTTCAAAAAAACCCTCCCGTAGCCCCATTATAGCCCCATAGCGCCCCACGGGTTTGGGCGATCGGACTGAAAACCTTGCGGGCACAACTAGATGGTAAATCGAGTATCTTGTCAAAATTTCAGATTTTTTTAAAAATTCCTACTGCCCAAAACGGCCTGGACGGCGGACGGCGTGCGGCGGACGGCGGACGGACATTTCGGATTTAGAATGTAGACCACTTGAAACGGACAATGTCAAATTTTGGGGCCGATCGGAGTCGTCGACCCCCGTCGCGAAAACATAGGTGTATTATTCCAAGAATAATAAACCAAAAGGCTGCAAACTTTACACAAGGGTTTATTATTCCTTGATGTAGGTTAGTGAGATGTTGGTGAGTAGATGTAGTTAATTGTGCAAAAATTAATTCCGTGACAATAAAATAAATTTTTTGACAAAATTCCAACAATAATAAACCAAAACGACCCGGGTCGAGTGTTTTTATTCAGATTCCGTTCAGATTTATTATTCAGCGCTCTGGTGGCTAAGTTCCAACTACTTGGTGACTTCACGTGCCCTCCGCTTTCATTTCAAAATCTCCAACATTTCTAAAACAATTCTGCATGTAGTTATACAGATTTTCGAACTAAAAATTTGTGTAGGGTGGTTTTAAAGGGTGCTGAATCCGAATATGTTATTACTTATGAATTCCGACCTTCTCAAGGAACCAATTTCAAATTTTAAAAAATTCCTACTGCCAAAAACGGCTCGGACGGCAGACGGACATTTTGGTTTTAGAATCTAGACCTCTTGAAACGGATAATGTCACATTTTGAGGGCGATCAGAATTTTCGACCCCCGTCGCGATTACTCATGTGTACCTATTACGTAGGTATTCTAAGAATAATTAACGAAAAGTTGAACCATTTTGTTCGATTATTACTGGCCTTTTGGTTTATTTATTCTTGGAATAATAAATGTTGTCCCGGATTGATCCGATTTCACTGTGGGGATCTATAGAGCTTTCATGGGGCTGCAAATGGGGTTTTTGAAGGATCCCGGTAGGTCAAATATTTTTCGAGTATATAACGAATTATTTGTAAAAAAGAGCTGAAAACAATAATTCTTTTCCAAATTTTTTTCATTGACACAGAATCAATATCAAAGAATAATAAACCCTTGTGTAAAATTTGCACCGTTTTAAACATTAGTCCCTTGATGCTTGAATTCGAATACTCTGAAAAATGTAACCAATTTACACGACAACCTACCTCTCTTTCCTAGGGAAATGTTAACTATCGAGGACTTTTAACAAAATTGTCATTTCAAAATGGTAAACTGCGGTAATTGAAAAACTGTTGTGATATTTGAATTCAGCATTCAATAAGCTACCTTTTGAAAAAAAAAGAAGGATTTACGTGTGATATGACGGCTGAAAATCAAGTCCAAAGTTGAACCATTGAAAAAAGCATACGCAATTACCCCATCCACCCTACATCCTCTATCGTACACTCCATAGTCGACAGTCGCAATCGACGTAGAATCAAAAAGCCGAGAGAAGTTAACATGACCTGGTGGTTTGGTGTTGACAGCTAGGAAGGAAGGGTCGAAAAGTGGCCGAACAATATCAATGAAGCACCCCCTGGAGCCGACTTCTGTCGGGTCCGCCATACAGAACCCATCGGGGGTTGATGGGTTCAGATATGGTGAGGGTTGATCCGTCCGGTGGACGTCACAAAGGTCCCCCTTCCCTTCGCCGTCGCCCTTCGAACAAGTCAAACCTCACATGCTTTACGAACCAGCACTTGTCGACCATTTAATTCCCGTTAGGAGTGGCCGACGTGGATTTCCTGTCAGCCCTCTTCATCCACCGTAATCCCGCTGGGAGCACTATTTGAACAGGTCATACCGCTTGATTTGATGTTTCTATTCGGATGAGCATCAGTTCCAGGGAACAGCGGGATTCGGAAGAGTGGAAATAAACCAACCTAATAGGGGAGCCTCGCTTTGCTCGCCCACAAGGAAATGTTTGAAAAACGATTGCTTCAGACCAAGACATTTATCGCAAATAATAACAAAACCGGCTCCTTCGTCAAGCCAATTCAAATCTTCCCCCTCCCAACGACATCTGTCGCCTCTCCCTCACCTTCACAGGGTGAAATCACTACAGGTTTGGAATCTTCGAATGGGGGGTTCGCATTGTTTTTTTTTCTATTTTTTTTTTTTTTTTTTTTTTTTTCTGAAAGTACTCCCCGAGAATGTAGGGAAAACAGTAGTCAGCCGCCTGAAATCGTTTCCAGAAAATTTAAATAATTTAACGAAAATTACGGCGTTTGAAAAACCGGGGCCATGGAGGGAGCGTGACGTCACTACCTCATTACAGCTGAAGAGCGTCGTCGATAGTGTTTTGTTCTTGACAGGTGAGGGGATTGTTCCGCCCAGTGTTGCTATTCCACTACTCATCACAGAATAAAATTCAAGTCAGCCGTAAATCCTTCTGATAAGGCTTTAAACTTCAAGTATCATGTATTATAATTAAAAATTAATTATTTTTTCCGTAATATCATATTATAATTGCTATAAATTTATCATATAAGCTGACGACACTAGCGCTCATGGTGAGAGATTCACTGGAACTGTGACGTCATTGCCTCAAACAGTGACTGGTGGGAAACGCCGGCCGATTCAAACTGTGCGTTTCGTTTTTTCGTTATATCTCCTACAATGATTTTTTTTTCGTTGGTATTGGAGTCTGTGCACGTTACTTTTTAGCTATATTATTGAATGGTACCTAGGGAAGATTCCCAAATCTAAAATCAATGTGAACTCCCCATTTCGTGTTCTCGGTTTGTGGACAAAAACCATTCTCGCAGGGTCTTCGATGGCAATTTCGGACGTTAAGAGTAGAATGCAAATCACTGAAAATTTAGGGGAGTGTGTGCAAATTGGCGCACCAACCAATCGTCGTCACTGTATAAGATACGCTTAATGAGCTATAACACTGCTCATCAAGCATATCTTATATTGTAAGGACGGTTAAAAATCGCAGTTTTTTCAGTCGAATCCCATTCTGTAGAGTAAATCAGGAGAGAGTATGAAAATAATCAGCGTTTGAACTTTTGGCGGTAAAATTGACCTTCCGAAAATAGTACAACACAACGCCACCATGGACGCTGGCATCGAATATAGAGATTTCATGTCCGCGAAGGTTGTCTAATCTGAACCTCCCTTCAAGATGGCTGATTGTTTATGTTAGAGATGTCCTTCGCCGATACAGTCGGTTTCTACGGATATTTGGAGAACTGTAGTCTGGTCTGCTTTTGGGTTTCAGGACGGTAAATGACGTCATTTCAAACCTTCCAACTTCTTTAAGGTCCTGAAGGATACATCGGTACTTTTTTGCTGTATCAGGGCGTTATTAGTTATTTCATGGTTAGCTCTTAAAGTAACTTTAAGAGTCCACTCCAAGAAAGATGAAGGTACCTTTTTGTCGAAAATGAGAAAAACGGTTTTGAAAGTTTCAAGACTCGTACTAATAGTTTAGAAAATTATTTTTAAGCTAGTAGGGCGCGCTAAATTTTCGCTAACTCCCATAGATGCTGTACAGCTTTGTTATTTTGGCAAAAATTAAATTTTCGGGCGATTTCTGACGATAGATGAATAAAAAAACCCTCAGAAGTATGCAAAAAAGATGAATGTCAATCAGAAGTATGCAAAAAAGATGAATGTCAATCAAAAAATCTGCGAAAAAAAGCAAAATATCAATCAAATCACAACCAATAATTGTTAAAATAAGGTTTTGAGTTAGTTTTGAGTTAGGTATGGATTGAGAACCAGAAAGTGAAGTGAAAAAAAAGAAGAATATTTTATTTAAGTACTGAAACAACAAATACAATCACTCAAACATTACAATCAATTACAATTGAATTACTCAAACATTGTAAGAAGAATCTCTATTCTATCTAACATTGTAAGAAGAAGAGGCTAGAAACAGGGGTGGCAACATTACGAAACCGACATTCATCTTTCTTGCATTGTCGAGAATTGACTCTCATCTTTTTTGCATTCTAGTCCGAAACTTCCACGTTCGATTTCGGCTGAAAGCATAATATTTTTTGAGAATTTGAGGTTAGGTATCAAAAGAAACTACTTGGTCTGAAGAACGTATTGCCAACGTAAACTCATTTTCGGAAAAAAGTGACTTTCATCTTTCTTGGAGTGGACTCTTTTTGCAACTGTTACAAAAAAAAAAAGTTTTAATCTTCCAAACGAATTCTTTCACTTTCATCATGAATTTCTTTATTTCTCTTTTCTTCTTTTTCGGTGGCTGCCGATATATTAAAATTAAATATATCACCGTATATGTTTAATTTATTTAATTTAATTATATACCGGTATAAATGACATTAGGATATCGACAATATCGTGCTATGGAAGTTGCTGCATTCGACATGCTGAAATGAATGTAGCCTTTACTATTTTAGATGATGAGAAAGCGAAAGTACAAAACATTCTTGGCTAATCAGACATCTATTAACAAACCTGACAATATTATTAGTTCTTGATCTGTTGTGATTCAAATCCAATTAGGCTTTGGATACGAAAACGCGAAACTAATTCGAATTCTTGGTTGATACGGAGGCTCCGATAGGTAGTTTGGATAGTAACAATTTTCTCTTGATATCCAATCGGGATTCTTTTCCCCCAGAGCCCCCCATTAAGTTCACGTCTTAATTTCAAAAGGGGTGGGATGACTACGGGAGTGAAACCCTTAAAAAACGGGTGTGTGTCTGATGTGCAGGGAAGGGTTAGGGTCATTTGTTACCTGAGCTCACATGGACCTTAGGGCGGTCCCTTTTCTAGCTGTTAGGCCACCTATGGAACGCACGGTTGGGAACCGTTTTTTTGTTGTTCTCCATGTCGACGGGAAGTACCTCCCAAGATTGAGTCATTAACTCTGTTCCCCAACTTCTTCCTCGAGGAACGTCTTAGTTTGGAGTCAAGGGCTAAAATTCCACCTCAGGACTTCACCAGTGATGGGCAACATATATGATTTTGGTTTATTAATCTTGGAATAATACACCTAATCGGCTTCAAAATTTGACATTATAGTTTACTACGTTTCAAGAGCTCTAGATTCCAAACACGAAATGTCCGTCCGCCGTTCGAGCAGTAGGATTTTTTGTTGTTGTTTTTTCTGTAATTTTGACGAAATACTCGGTTTACCATCTAATTGTGCCCGCAAGGTTTTCAGCCCGATCGCCCAAACCCGAGGGGCGCTATGGGGCTAAAATGGGGCTACAGGAGGGGTGTTTTGAAGGCTTTTAGCTATGGGATCGAGTTAGGTGTCGTTTTCGAAGTATTTTTGGACGTAGAATCCATTTTTGGGGGTCCCGGAATGATCCGAGTTCACTGTGGCGATCTACAGGGCTTTCATGGGGGTAAAAATGGGATTTTTTAAGGATCCCAGGAGGTCAAATACGGTGTCGTATTCTGAGTAATTTTGGACGCAATATCCATTTTTCCAGGTCCCAAATTTGTCCAAACGTTGTACAACATTTTTTAATATTTTTTATTTATTCAAAAATATTGTCAAAGAATTGAAAAATTTCAGTTATATCAAAGAATAATAATCCCTTGTGTAAAATTTACAGCGTCTGCTATTGATTGCACTGTCCGATGCGAAATGTCTAACGGGCCTCGCATTGAGACAAAAATTGGGTTGGGAGTCCTGAAATTTATTACATCCAAATCCTGTTGGCATTGCGATCCACTACAGTGCGATCGACTCCCTTTTTTTGGAAACAGCAGAATAACAGTAGTCGAGCACAAAATTGCTGCCAGCATGTTCAGAGGGACCAAATCTGCAAGCCTTGCAAGCCAGGACAGGCCTTGAAAGCATGGAGGCCATCCTGGCAAGCCTTGGAACCCCCTTACCAACTTGGGACGAGCTCTGGAAAACATGGGACCAACGTGGCAAGCCGTGAGGGGTCGATAACACATCGCTAGTTTACTAGCAGGTAGCGGGCGAGTAGGGGGGGGGGGGGGGGAAGTGAGATAGTTGGCTAGTCTCAACGGTTCACTCGCCAACTCGCGACCTGTTCTCGGTTCCCTTGACACACGGCTAGTTTACTGACCAACAAGCTCACTAGCTAGCGAGCAGCTATTAATGTAGCCGGAACCAGCTTGGGACCAACTTAGCTAACTTTGGATGGCTCTTTGAAGTTTGTGACCATCTTGGCTAGCCTTTAAACCCTTTAACCAGCGTGGGAGCAGCTTTGCAAGCCTAGGAATGGTCTGGAAAGCGTGTATGTCAAGATTCAAGATTCAAGATTCAAATTTTTTATTTGCCGCAAACAACATGTGTATCAGCAATAGTCAAACAAAAACTATAAACTACAACAATACATGAAAAAATCGTAAAAAATGAAGGAAGAGATACAACGAACAAGGGCATACCATATAAGTGAACACTTGAGAGCACTGGAAATGTACATAATTTAGGAAGCCACTCTACAGGGAATTCGCATTGACAATATCCCCCAGGAACTCCTCAAAGTCATAGGGCGCTGACTTAATGAGATACCGTTTGACCCGGGCCCTAAAGATACCAACTGGATCACCGCGCAGGCTGCTGGGAAGTGCATTAAAAAATTTAATTCCCCACCATGTGGTGCCAGTGCATGTAGTGGCAAGTCGATGGAACGGTAGGCAGAGATTATTCTTGCTACGAGTGGGGTAGCCGTGCTCGGGAGTGTGGAAAAGGCCGATATTCTTCCTTACATAGCAAAGGCTCTCTAGGATGTAGGCAGCAGGGATGGTCAGAATTCCTAGCTCTTTATATGCAGGTCTACAATCCTCCCGGTAAGGCAAACCAGCTACGACGCGCACAGCTTTCCTCTGACAGGAAAAAACGATGGAGGAGGCAGCAGAATGCCCCCAGCTGAGGATGGCGTATACAGCTCTACTCTGGAAGCATGCGTGAAAAGCTGCCAAAACGGCAGACCTTGTTAGCCTCTCAGATAGACGCCTCAAAAGAAAGGTGTAGCTGTTAAGACTAGACTGCAGTTTAGCACAGTGGGGTTTCCAGCTGAGCTTTGGGTCAAGAACGACACCAAGAAATTTGACATCGTCGGGATTAATGTCCAAGCTAGACAAATCTCTTAACCCGAATCTCATGACATTTGTCTTGTCAGCATTAACGGAAAGTCCGTTCATTGTAAACCAGTTTGACACTACCTCTAAAGCAGTCACCTCAGATTCGCACAATGATGACAGAGATGAGCTTTTTAAAATCAGTGAGGTATCGTCAGCAAAAAGAATTGAAAGAGTTTTAAGGCACAGAGGTAATAATTAATAAGTCATTAATAAAAATAAGGAACAAAACTGGCGTCATCCTGACGAGCATTGGAGCCCCCTTGCCAGCTTTTTCAACATATCCCAGTCTTGCTAATTTTCTTTCATATTCAAGCCATAATTTACTATCGTAAGTTTATAATATAAACTAACGATAGTAAATTATGGCTTGAATGTAAAAGAAATGAAATATTATTTCATTATTAGGGCTCGTATTTGATATCACCAGGTAGCCTAATGCTAATATGCACGAATCCGAGCCCTAATAATATTATGTTTTCCTGGCGTGGTTGTTTGCCGACGGTGCAGACGTGGGCGGCTTAAGATTCCGCCAGCCATGCCTCTCATTAAGAGATTATAGGAGCTTAACGAAACCTTAATATTCCGCCAAGTCCTTCGGGGTGCAGCTTAACGCTATCTCAAGATTCCGCCACCCGTAGCCTGCTGCCTACCTCAAGATTCCGCCATGTGGCAACGCTACAGCCCTAACAAGAAAAACATTAGTCATTAACATCACAGAGAACAAACATAACGGTATATTATACTGAAGGTATAGGGAAGGTAATTGAGTAAAGTAAAAATGATGAAACCGGTGCAGAATGTTGCTGTGGAGTTTGACAATAGTAATTTCTGGAATATGGACTCACTTTTAAAATAATAGTTTTAGAAGGCAATTATTGGCTCCGTGACTGATGGCAAGTGAAACGACTGAGTTTGGCAAACAATTTGGCAATACTGTACTGCTGAAATGAGAGATTGATTGTTCTAGAGGTACCCAATACAAACACTCGATATGTGAGCAGTGAGATGGAGAACTGTTAGAGGTAATTTTAAAAATGGACCCATTTGACAAGGTTACTAATACTAGGAAAGACTGAGTTGGAATATGAAAACAAATTAGGAGGTCTAAATTGTAGAGATAAGAAAAATTATGACGTAGGTACAGTTACCTTACCATTTTAAATTTATACAAATTGTAACCCTTCACAGTCAATTATAACCCTTATGGGTATAAACTAAAATTTGGAAGTTACAGGTTTTGCAACATGGAGGGTAGGGTTACATGAAATTTTCAAGTTTGCTTCTTAATAATTATAAATGGCGATTGAAGCATTAAATGTTTCAGAAATTGTCTGTTCGTAATTTTTATAAGAAGTTACGTTGACTGAGAACTTCGATATTCTTCAGGAGGAAATTAGGAGAGTTAATTGAAAAAATTATGAGATACTTACCTGGGTGTTAGGTACACTTGAATACATGGTCACTGTTTTCTCTCCTTCTCCTTCCTTGCCTCTGGTCCCATCAAAATATCCTGTCGACTGGGGTTGCCACCTCCTTTTGCCTCTGGTCCCATCAAAATATCCTGACATGGGAGATGCACACCGTTTTGGTTTATTATTCTTGGAATAATACACCTATATTTTCGCGACGGAGGTGGACGACTCCGATCGGCCAAAGTACCCGTCCGCCGTCCGGGCCGTTTTGGACAGTAGGAATTTTTTTTTAAATCTGAAATTTTGACAACACTCGGTTTACCATCTAGTTGTGCCCGCAAGGTTTTCAGCCCGATCGCCCGAACCCGTGGGGTGCTATGGGACTAAAATGGGGTTAAAGGAGGGGTTTTTTGAAGGCTTTTGGCTATGGGATCGAGTTAGGTGTCGTTTTCGAAGTATTTTTGGACGCAGAATCAATTTTTTGGGGCCCCGGAACGATCAGATTTCACTGTGGGGATCTATAGAGCTTTCATGGGGCTACAAATGGGATTTTTGAAGGATCCCAGGAGGTCAAATACTTTTCAAGGAAAAACGAAAAATTTTCCAAAAATTTTTTCAAACTTTTTTCCATTGGCACAGAATTAAATTTATGCACAAGTAACCTATATCAAAGAATAATACACCCTATTGTAAAATTTGCAGCGTTTTTCTAAGAAGTCCATGGATGGATGTTATACAGAAACATAGGACTGACTTTGTGGGATCACTGACAGCACACACTGAGAGGGTTTTTTGAACTGAAACCTTCGTCACTCACTCCGTTACGACCTTTTCTCCAACAACAGTAGCCATTTTGTTCCTTGCATGTAAAGTTCGTAAATTGTGGGCTGGGACAGCCATGGAGCGTTACCGAAATGGTAGGTACGTTTGCGATAGATTCCACCCCTGAACCAACAGGTAGCGTTCTCGTTTCGTGGTAACCTAACTGAACACACCTAATATTTACCAGAAAAACGCTGCAAATTTTACACTAGGGTTTATTATTCTTTGATATAGGTTGCTCGTGCAGAAATTTAATTCTGTGCCAATGGAAAAAAGTTTGGAAAATTTTTCAAAAATTTTTCGTTTTTCCTTGAAAAATATTTGACCTCCTGGGATCCTTCAAAAATCTCATTTGTAGCCCCATGAAAGCCCTATAAATCGCAACAGTGAAATCGGATTGTTCCGGGACCCCAAAAAAATGGATTCTACGTCCAAAAATACTTCGAAAACGACACCTGACTCGATCCCATAGCCAAAAGCCTTCAAAAAACGCCTCCCGTAGCCCCATAGCGCCCCACGGGTTTGGGCGATCGGGCTGAAAACCTTGCGGGCACAACTAGATGCTAAACCGAGTATTTTGTCAAATTTTCAGGTTTAAAAAAAAAAAATTACTACTGCTCAAAACGGCCTGACGGCCTGGAATCTAGACGGATAATGTCAAATTTTGCGGCCGATCGGAGTCGTCGACCTCCGTCGCGAAAACATAGGCGTATTACTATTCTTGGAATAACCAAGAATAATAAACCAAAACTGAGGTTTAATAACACAATAAAGTTCTTCTTCTCCTTCACCACCGGTGACGCGAATCAGTTCCTGCGAGAAAGGATCCATGTAAAATATTTGTTCATCCTAGTAATGCCACCTTCGTGCATTAAACTGCCCGGTTAAGGTTTGCGGTGGTTATTGTGTTCCTTCTCGGGTTTTCATGGAGACATCACCCAAGAGGAACGTAAGGAAGGTGGGAGGAGCATATCGTAGCTAATTGTAAATTGAGGCGACCGAGAACGAGTATTGTGCTCCCCACAATACCTGGGAGGCCCCTCAGGCCCTTTGACAAAGATTGGGCGTAGACGGAAGGTAAAGAAAAAAAGGAAAAAAAAAACCTTTTTCGGGAAGCGTATAACATCAGGCGCGATCCTGCCCTACAAGGGAATACTCTCTCAGACTCGGGGCTTTTCGGGATAAGAAGGCAGTACTTGTGAACATGTACCCAACCTGCCTTGATGTCTATGGGAGGTATACGGCAGACCGGATCTACTCTGGAGCCATTTTGGGTGATTTCCCAACGACTATCGTCGTTATCAGGGATAGGTGCGGTCGGGAAGGGCCATCACCGAACCTCATCCTATGTAGATATTCCCAAACTGTGCGTTGGCACGTTTTTTTTTTTTTTTTTCTGTTGCAGTTGTTGTATAAAACTAAATGCAAAAGCTTAAGTTGGCTTCTTCACATTGTGAAGAATCCAACTTAGGGTACGCTTTCAAATTTCGAATGCGCCCCCAACGTTCTTATTTCCAAATTTGAATTAAATTAAATCGTAAATTTTACGATTTAATTTTAACCCTTTTGGTGGATTCAACTTCTAGTTAAAATTTCACGTCCATCACACCCATCAAGCTGCTTGTATCTTTGTTAATTACGCTATCCCGACGGCGTTTAGATTCGCAGCAGATTCTGCACCTTCCTCTCTAAATTTTTAACGAACGAATTATTTGAACGGTGACGTATAACATTCTACTCTATTTTTAGTTGTATTTCCAGCTTTTTAACCATCGTAACTCCCCCCTCCCCCTCCAAAGGTCAAATGTTTCAAAGGTTCAGGGACGAATGATGGCAGAATTCGTTTGCGTTTTTCAGACTTCATGGTTCCTGGGTCCGGGCTTACACACCTCCCAACGAAAAACCCTATTTGGATCAATTTTTGTTCTTGGGGATTTTTTCCGCCCTCGACTATTCTTAAGGGTTTTTTTTCCACCATGCAGGATTTTTTTCCGATTACCCTCTCGGTTGACACTGGTTCCCGGGTTTTAGGGATGGGTATCGATTAATCGTATGATATATTAATAATATGAGCTCGTAGGGTTCAATAATTGGATAATCGATTGCTTTGCAACGATTACCAACTTTTTTCTTCATCTGGAGATTTCGGTTTACAGATTTCTGGTTTATTTTTCTTGAAATATTAAACGATTATAAATTATTATACGTTTCAAGAGGCAAATTATTATGTCCGTCCGCCGCCCAGGCCGTTATGGGCAGCCGGAGTTTTTTTTTAACTGAAATTTTGTCAAAATACTAACTGGGCTTTCCATCAAATTGGCCCGGGAATCGAACGTCGACTAATAATTTTTTCTGAAAGAACTTCATAATTTGAAGGCATAGCAGTGAGTTTTGGGCTCCTACAGTGTAATACAAATTTCCAGGGCACTGTCGAAAATTTCAACTTTGAATCTGGAGGGAAAAGTGGCGCTACTCTCTCATTGGCTGCAACACGGCCGCCATTTCCGCCGTCACCTCCGGCAGATTCCCGTCGTTCCCTTCTTATGCTAGCGCACTCTGGCGGATTAGTAAAAGTGCCACCGCGGGAAAATTCAAAACGCCAAATATTCACTAGTGATTTCCTCTGCTCAGACACCTAATTTCTCAGTGCTTACTGTACTGAGTACTTTGTTCATTACTAGTTCAACTATGTTCGGCCGAATTTTCCCATTTCTCTGACCTAGTTCCTTGGCCCATTGTGCCTGCAAGGTTTTCCGCCCGATCGCCCAAACCCGTGGGGCGCTATGGGGCTAAAAAGGGGCTACCGGAGTGGTATTTGAAGGTTTTCGTCTTTGGGGTCGAGTATTCGTGTTGGTTTCGAAGTATTCTTGGACGTATAATCCATTTTTGGTTGTTCCAGAACGATCCGATTTCACCGTGGGGATCTATTGGGCAACGATTGGGATCCCAAGAGTTAAAATAACGTGTCGTTTTTCGAGTAATTTTGGACGCATAATCCATTTTTTTGAGTTCCCACATGTGTCCTTCATTGTATTAAATTTTTATTTTATTTTGTCAAAAAATTTATTTTATTGTCACGGAATTAATTTTTGCACAATTAACTACATCTACTAACCTACATCAAAGAATAATAAACCCTTGTGTAAAGTTTGCATCCTTTTTTTGTCTTAAGATCCAGACGGCGCCGGGACCTGCGCCCTCCTCTCTAATCGAACTTGGGTACTAAATTTAGAACGAATCAATGTCGACGATATTTAACCTACGTGACTCTTTACTACTACTGATAAACTCTACATGATAATATTATAACATGTACATATTGTGTGCGTGTTATCTAAACCACTAATTCTCGTCGTGGAGATGGTTACTCTAATAATATTCCCTGTGGTGATCTTTGCAGCCTTGATGATGAATTACAATAATTGTATAATGTATAATTATTATACATTAGTCCGAAATGTTGGCTTAAGGGAACGTCATTCATGTCAAACCTCGAACACCCGAATGATTCGTAACGTAGAGTTTGACTGCTTCTATAGAAATAGCGTTCCTCTGGTTGGTGGAATTCGCATAAAAACGCCGAAAATATCATTAGGTAACTGATTTTATAAGTGTTATAACAAATTAAGTCGTTTTCAATCGGTGCGTGAAAGTAGGCGGTAGGTATCCAGCTGGCAGATAACCTCCGCAGCAATTTGCCGCTGTCGTGATAGAATGTGCCCACCTCCTCTACTAGCGCGTGATCCAGTATGCATGGGGACCTTCCCTTTCGATTCCCTGCCAATTCCAAGCAATAGGATTTGCGCCGGTTATTGCTCCAAGCAGATAAACAGAGGTGTTAGCATAATCAGGGCTAGGACAGGGGCCTAGCGGCCAATCTAAAATGTCCCCCGCCCTCCTGTCGGCGGTTAACGGTGTCCAGGATTTTCCTATTCAAAGCCTCCCTTTTCCATTCCAATCTACTTCGTCGCCGCTGACCGTCGTAGATGGGGGGAGATAGGTTGAATCTTCTTTCACTACGACTCACAAAAGATACGTTTTATGTGCATAATTCTGATTGGAAACGGAAGTTAGGAAGGCCGCCGAGATCAAATACGAAAATTAGAAACTATTTCATGCCATTTCACTCCGATGAGAATTGATAACGTTCTGGAGGATCCTCAGCTTTCTCGCGAACAAAAAGCTGGGTTTGCTCGCCCATGTACTTGTACGCTTAAGTACCTACTTCCCATCCGCCACTTGTTGAAAGAGTGCATGTAAGAGCATTCAAATCACACTAAGTGTCTTGAGCTTGACATTCAATACACCGGATTATCTGGAGAGAGCGGAGTTGGGTCTCGTGCACTCTGAGTTCTTGATCGGCTGGTGGCTCAAGCTCATGGCAGCCGTCAGACAGTGGGTGGGGGGGGGGGGGGGGTTCTGGGTTTTGGCTATGGGATCGAGTTAGGTGTTGTTTTCGAAGTATTTTTGGGCGTAGATTCCAAAAAATCTCCAAATTTGACATTATCCGTTTCAAGAGGTCTACATTCCAAATCCGAAATGTCCGTACGCCGTCCGGGCCGTTTTGGGCAGTAGGAATTTTTTTTTTTTAATCTGAAATTTTGACAAAATACTCGGTTTACCATCTAGTTGTGCCCGCAAGGTTTTCAGTCCGATCGCCCAAACCCGTGGGGCGCTATGGGGCCACAGGAGGGGTTTCTTTGAAGGCAAAAGCCAGACCAAAAGGCTATGGGATCGAGTCAGGTGTCGTTTTCGAAGTATTTTTGGACGTAGACTCCATTTTTGGGGATCCCGGAACGATCCGATTTCACTGTTGCGATTTATAGGGCTTTCATGGGGCTACAAATGGGATATTTGAAGGATCCTAGGAGGTCAAATATTTTTCATGTAAAAAAAAAAAAAAAAATTAGAGAAAAAATCCCAAAAAAATTTTTTTTTGAAAAATAAAAATCCAAAAAATTTTTTCATTGACACAGAATTAAATTTCTGCCCAAGTAACCTATATCAAAGAATAATAAACCCTTGTGTAAAATTTTCAGCGTTTTAGTTAAGGTTCAGTATTGTAATTTTATATTTTCTTATCAGATACGAACTCTGGTGAAAACTATTTAGTTAACACAAATAAATCTACTTCTTCTTCTTGTACTTCCCATCCGCCTGTCCTTTTTCGCCAAATGAGAAGGATTCACGGCATCCAAACTGGAGGGCCTCGCTTCGCTCGGTGTTGAGAATAGCGTTGGCTAAACATCCAAAAATATTCACTTATTCACGAAATATGTGTGGAAACTAGTCAGCTCCGTAATGGCGCAATGAACAATGAAGAATCAGCCTAACGTCCGGTCTCCTGAACAATAACACACATTACCTTGTTACGTTCTTTCTTCTGACAGTCAATAATTATTTTGATACCTTGCGTGGGACCTTTTGTCCTACAAGCCCTCAAGATTTGACCTAACCTCTGTTATTGTGAGGTGGTAATGGTTCCACCTAAAATCAGACAACCATTTTGGGTGTTTCCGAAAGCGTGAATGGGCCATTGGTGGCGGACATTGTAGGAGTAATCGGATGCCATTACATTGTAAGGAGTTATAATTCTACAGACAATAGGACACACTTTTCTCCAGCACTGTCGATTGCTTCTCTCGGTCTTTCAAGACTCAAAGCAATTTAAGTGGTTTTTGTTTGGAAGGGAGTTGCCTCTTAGCGATAAAAATGAAGGCAAGTCAATGGAAGCTTTCAGATGCCGCCTGTTCTTTTTTCATAAACGCTCAGATAATGTCTTTCAGGCTTTCTGGGAGAGAAAAAAAAATCGAAATTATAATGACACTTAAATATGAGCATTCTGGAGTTTTTAAAGAAAAGTGGCACTTGGGGGAGGTGTGATTAGACCATACTTTTCGGGATGTGGAAGGGATCGGGGCATCGAGGGTAACAAAGCTGCTGCCAGCGTTGAAGAAGATGTCTCAACATGACATGTAATTAAATACGTTGTTATTAAATACTCTGCTGATTTGCCTCTCGTTCAAGAACTCAGCTGACTAGGAATCTAATTTGGAAAATCAGTTGGTTCCGCTGCTCACTCACTAAGTAGGTATTCAGCTGATTAGGATCCTCATCAAGTGGGTACTCAGCTGACTAGGCTCCTCATCAAGTAGGTACTCAGCTGATGAGGCTCCTCATCAAGTAGGTACTCAGCTGATTAGGCTCATCATCAAGTACTCAGCTGATTAGGCTCATCATCAAGTACTCAGCTGACTAGGCTCCTCATTCGCTGATCTGAAGATTTGGCTCCTCATTCACCGATTTGCCTGTTTGGTTCGTCATAAAAATGGCGAAATTTTACCGCTCTGCTGATTTCGCTTTCTCATTCACTGCTCACTTGATCAGCCTATAGTCCCATGTTCCAATTCACGTTCTTCCAGCTGGAAGATCTGTACATTTCATAAATTCGTCTGATGACTGCCCTCAACAGTCTTGAAAGCGTGTTTTGATAAAGTTGAAAAATAGTTTATTTCAGTATGATGGACAGCTGATTCATGTTCATTTCTCCTACTTTTCGAGTGTACTTAACCGTAATACGTGCTTCATACGTCTGTACTTGTTTATTCAAGTAAGTAGTCGTTTAATATGATATTTGGAATGGAACTCAATTCTGGTCATTACGTAGAATCACACACACCCTCATCATAACACATAAAAGATTATCCAGAGCCCCAGCCTAAAGACATGTCTGTGACAAAACAAAATGAAAACAAGCACGAACACAGTTTAAGTTGTCTGCTGAACATGTTGGAATTTCTAGTGGGTACTTTTGTTCGGGACTGGATAACAGATCGGACACGGGTCGCGTTTTAATTTTGTGGCATTCGCGTGGACCGGAGGTGACCAGGAAAATCCTTGTGTGGCCCGTTAAGGCTCGATGTGATTTGAAAGAGCGCCGGCTCGTGAGCCTGAGGGGTCCTTCGCCAAAGAAGACAATCGGGCTACAAACATCACGTAGGACCGTCTCAATACCGTATACGTGATCTGTGTCGTGCGAGGGATCCCTTTTCCTTTCCCGTCGGAAGAAATCCCGGCGTCAAGCTCCGTAACTCGATTTTTTTTTCTCGCCTTCTCCTTCGGGGGAGGAAGGAATTTGCCGATTTGAAAACTGCGTCTCGACACCGATCGTGGTGCCACGAGCTGCGTGTCAAGACGTGACAAGAAGGTTGCGCAACCGAGGCTGTAATAGGTGAGAATTGGTCACTTTAACCAGAGTGGGTGATAACAAGAAGAAAAGTCTTTGAGAACGTCGATTTCCCCTATTACGCCACAAATTGTGCGCGTTTTGTTGTTGTTGTATATTTGCATAGGTAGGTGAAAACTGCTAAACGCACGAGGCTTTGACGTGTGCGGTCATAATAGAACAAGTCAGCTGTCATGTTCAAAATTGTTGAACCGACTACTAAGTTGGTTTGGGTTGGCCTCCATTTTCGTTCCTTAGGGTGGTTTTAACTAGGCAGATAACTTCTTCTTACTTCTTTGTTCTCACATTCGGTATCCCGACGTTTCAAAGGCACGAGAACGTCCATCATCAGGGGAACAACTGGCAACATACATAATTTTGGTTAGGTAATTAATAAAACCCATTTGGTAATTACAAAAAACGTTCATAGGTGCTTACTAACTTCATCAAATTCACACTAGCTAAATGCAGGGCACAGATTAAACTACTGATGCAGGGTCATCGTCGTCAATTTGTCAAACTTCGAAAGAGGCAGCCATTCACCGCACAGTTAAAACCACCCTGAGGGACCGACTACACCTAAGGGGCTCTGATGGGTTTGCAAGGGGCTGATGATTTTGAACGGTTTCAGTCAGGACGTGTAGATATCGTTTTTGAAGGTCGCCGACCTGTCGGACATTCCCTGGAGCTATAGATGGGGAAGTCTGAAGCACTTCGGCCATGAAGTTGAGCGAGGAGTCGTTTTCGAAGTAGTTCTGGACGATTCATGGGGGATCTCACCTGCGAGCTTTACGGGGCTCCCAAGTCTCCCATAGCTCGGGGGTCTACTTGAACCTTTCAGAGGATCCGGGTGCGTTTCCTGGCCTTGGAAAAATAAAACACTGCAAGTGTTACTCGAGGTAAACGGTACAAACGTCCTGAAAATAATTCTCCAGAACGATAAACCGAAAAAAAGTACCTATGCGCAATTCGGTATGCAGAGCTTTTTGACATGCAAAAGGTGGGGAAAAAGATTTTATTGTTTTAAACGGTCTATTCGGGTCCCAATAACATGTATTTTAAGAGTGCCCACAAAAAAATTTTTCCCGGCATAATACCTAACGTTGGACAGCAAAAAAAAAAAAAAAAAAGAAGAGTGTTGCAGCTTCACATAAAACGTGAAAACTATCCATATTTCGTGAATAAACTCGATTAGTGAATTAATGAAGTCAAAATTCTGCAGACTAAAAAAAACAGAATTGGTCTAGTAGACAAATTTTTACAGGCGATCAAAAAATCCCCAATCTTTCAAACTTTTCAAAAAAAAAGTTGTATCATTTTTATTTAGCGAACGATACAATCCACCACTCCCAGCCCTAGAAGTTGGAGAGCATCAGAGAGTTCAAAAAGCACCAAAAATATATTGGCATAATAATAATATTGGGGACTTTTTCCCGATTCCTCGTTTCCAGGGAGTTGGTGGTTTAGATTATTCTTGGATTAATACACAGTTGAATAGGTCTGTATTATCGCGACGGAGGTAAAAAATTCTGATTGGCCTCAAAATTTGACATTCCGTTTCAAGAGGTCTAGATTCCAAAAACGAAATGTCCGTCCGCCGTCCGAGCCTATTTGCGCAATAGGAAATGTTTAGCCCTTAATTTGAAATTTTTACTAACTACCTACTCGATTTGCCGTCTAGGTTGTGCCCGCAAGGTTTTCAGCCCGATCGCCCAAACCCGTGGAGCGCTATGGGACTAAAACGGGGCTACGGGAGGGGTTTTTGAAGGTTGTCAGCATGTCGAGTTAGGTGTCGTTTTCTAAGTAAGAAATTTGTACGTAGAATCCATTTTTGGGGGTCCTGGAGCGATCCGATTTCACCGTGATGGGGCTTTCATGGGGCTACAAATGGGATTTTTTAAGGATCCCAGGAGGTCAAATAAGGTGTCGGTTTCCGAGTAATTTTGGACGCATAATTCATTTTTCAAGGTCCCACATCTGTCCAAACCTCGATCGCCCAAACCCGTGGGGCGCTATGGGGCTGAAATGGGGCTACGAGAGGTTTTTTTTAAGGTTTTCAACTATAGGGTCGAGTTAGGTGTCGTTTTCGAAGAATTTTTGAACGTAGCATCTATTTTTGGGGGTCCCAGAACGATTCGATTTCACCGTGGGGATCTGTGGGGCGTTCATGGGGCTGCAAATGGGATATTTGAAGGACTCCTGGAGGTGAAATAAGGTTTCGTTTTCCAAGTAATCTTGGACGTATAATCCATTTTTTAAAGTCCCACATCTGTCCATACAATGTACAGAATTTTTTTTTTGTTTTAATTTTTCAATTTTTTTAAATGACAGAATTGATAACTAATTCTGCCACAATCATTGTTACACAATTAACCTACATAAGACAATAACCCTTGTGTAACATTAAATGATACAAATTACGTTGCGAATTTGGCACCGTTCTATCTTCTACAGTATAGAAGTTCAAAATGTATTAATACAATTAAATATGAAATGTTCATCATACAGTGCTGCCTACGGTTCTTGAGAGCGAGATTTGATAACGTTGAAAAACAGTTAATTTTTCGATGTTTAATTGTATCGCGCGTTACACTTGTTGACCTTGAAAAAAATTAATGCGTACATTGACTCTCGTCCAAGACATGTACCTCCCATGTCACAATTAATTTCATGATTATGTTCGTTGATGCAGGTAAGCACGATGGATTTCTACGTGGTGGATGGCTGACGGGTAACGTAAATCACGCATGATATGACAACTTTGATGTATTCTCGCCGGATGCCGCGAGGAAGCGCACTAGAATTTTCAACGGAAGAGCTTCACAGAACTCATTTGACCACTCTTTCGATTTACGTGTATTTGACGAGCGAAGTGAACCATGAATACCACTATAATTTTAAATTTAATGCGTCGGCGATAAACGGCAACATGCATTATGACTGGCGGAAACGGGGTGAAGAAATGGCCCTACTTGCACCAGGGGCGTTACGAGGTTGTAACTCCAATGTTTTGGCGACAGTTTCCAACCCGAAAAAAACTTGATTGCTCGAGCTCCCACGGTGTCGAAAGTAAGAGTTTTTTTTTTAGGGAGAAAAATTATTATCGAAAGCCGAATTGCTCGGAGGAAAGTGAAGAGCCGTCGTGACCAGGCTGTTTAGGCTTAGTAAAACGTGAAGAAGGGAAATTCCCGCTTGTTCTTCAAGCTTCCGCTTCTCGGTTATTTTGCAGCCTTTCGCGATATAAACTGACTTTAAAAAGCGATTATTCCTGCAGACAGAGCTACGAGCGTGATTCACAGTACAAACTCCATGTAATATTCTTAAAGTACCTAACTACTTTGTAAATATCTATCAACACCAATAACACTATAATTTATAAACGAACAAGGTATAAGAGGTTATTTGGGTGAACACAATTAGAGTTATCAAATAGTGCTAAAATTTAGCCTTAGTTTGTTTGGCTCCATCTTCCCGTGCGTTGGCGACCTCTCACCACTAACTTCTGTCGAGCGTGTTGATCAGAAAATTTATTAGGTCATAGCCTACAAAAATTGGGTGGTTCCCATCAAAGAATGGTCGTACCCCGAGATTGTTTTTCCCAATCAATAGAAGTATTGAAATATCAAAACTTTGATTAGGTACATAACTTATGTAACATATTATGTTACCGTTAAAGTGTGAAATCAGTTAGTATATAAAATAACTAGTTAGTATATGGAATAACTACGGAGACCAGTTAAAGGGTGCAATTTCTCGAATTAGACACTTTAACTAGTTATTATATAAAATAACGGGAGGCCAGGCGTGAAAGTGTATAATAATATTATTGGGTTCAAGTATGAATGGGATTTCGTTGAGGAGTCAGAGGTTGAGGGTCATTCAGTTCAAAAGGGATCTTCTCCAATCCCCTCTGAATCTGTGAAATGCTCGACATGCGATAACCTTCTTCACGATGAATTGTCATCACTGTGCGTGTTATGCCAAAGAGCGAGTTCGATTAATGAGAAAAGAGAAGCATCCCTTTCAAGCCTGAAGCAGCAAGCCAAAAAAATGAAGCTTTCGTCTGATCAAAAGTTTCTAAATCCCAAAATCGGAGATACAGTCAGGATACAGGTGCCAGACGTAGACCGCGGAAAAGCTGACGCCCGTAATATTTTGGCGTGCGTGATGGAAATAACCGACGACAACTTTTTCAAAGTGTCATTTCAGGAATGACTTGAGGAAATTTTGGACTGCTTCCCTCACAAAGTGTTTTATTTGGGGAAGGGAGGAGTTATTAAATTAAATTAAATTCATACTTATCATACAATATGATAAGGCCGAATCAAGTGTTGGGGGCGGGGGGCAGTTGAGCCTTCAATCTCCAATGTTCTTTCTCAGCTGTGGTTCCTGTAGCTTAGTTGGTAAGAGCGTTGCACTAGTAATGCAGAGGTTGTGGGTTTGAGTCCCACCTGGGGCCCAATAAATTTTTCGGTCTTCCCCTTCTAATTTTTTGAAATAACTTAAATGAATTCATAATTAGAATTTTAATTTCAATTTCAGTATGAATTTAATTTAATTTAATAACTCCTCCCTTCCCCAAATTTTTCAAAGTGGGGACGAAAAACGGAATTCTCCGACAGCTCTATGCTAGATCGCAGTTCAGCGTTTGCGTAGAAAGATTCTTGGAGGCCAGTGAAATACCTCCAAACGAAGCATCCTTTCGATCGGTGGCGACAGCCCAAGCTCTTGGGGACGAGCAAGGATTTTTCCGGTGCCACTGCACCACAAAATGCACCTCAAACAGATGCAAGTGTGTCAAAAATAAGGTTCTGTGCAACTCAAAATGCCATCAAAGCAACCCATGTTCAAATAAGTGATTTCACAATTTTTTACTTCTGACGTGTATATTACTTACCTACCTTACTCTATTATTTCGACGAATTACATATTAGTAATGAAAATGCGTGCCAATTCTTCAATCCTTTCATTTCCCCTAAATAATATCATTCTAGTAGTGACTTCCCAAGAAAAGCAGTCGATTCTATGTGGCTAACGCCCAGAACCACGCGGCTAATCACTTTGATTTTGAGCGATCCGGCAGAAAACCTTGCGGGCACAACCAGGTAGATGTAGGTAGAACCGTACATTTCGGATTTTTAACAAAATTCCTGCTGCCCGAAACGGCTTGGAAGGCGGACGGACATTTCGGTTTTGGAATCAACACATTTGAAATGTGGTACCTACCTAGGACAAATGTTGAGGACGATCAAAATTTTCAACCCCTGTCGCGTAAACTGGTTTATTTATTTTTGTAATCTTGAACCAAAACAATGAAAATAGTTGGAAATTTTTTCACGTAGCAGTTTTTGGTGTATGGGGTGACTTTTACTCCGCTTCGCAGCTACCGTTGATGTCGTAAACCCGGTTAAGATTACTCAACGGCCTCCCGGTTTCATCTGAACACGCATTTGAAATGTCATTTTCCTCAGCCCCATTGAGCCTGTTCGAAATCCGCCCCTTTTACAATAATTACCTCCAAGACAAGGCCGAACACTCTTCGGGGATGGATATGTAGCATAGTTAGGAACAAGCTCGCCCAAAGCACCGGCCCCGACCGGCTTGCCGTAATAAGTTACGCCCAATTAAAAGTCAGAACGCCGGTCACGTCTGGACCACCCGCACTGAGGCCGGCTTCAGGTCGCTTTTCTCAGCCCTTACTCTGGTTGTAAATGGAAAGCTCAAGTAGATTCCACTGCCTCCTCAGTGTACTCGTACTAAGCTAAGTACACGGGTGTCTGGAATGGAAAATAGGTTTGGCTATGGGGCCGTAAAATTTGCGATATGTCACCATTTGAGGAAACACTTGAACAAAAAGAGCCTGTGATCGCCGAAATCCTAATACTTCATGAGCATGATTGCCCTCGAAATTGGTCATTTTTCAGCAAAGGGGTTCTGGACGTCTAAATCTGAAGATTTCTTCTTTCTATATTCTCAATATGTTTGAAAATTAAAGTATGTTCTATCTAAAATGCACCTTGATCCCTTTAAAAACTTCTCAGTTACATGATGCTGCCTTCAGAATGAAATTTGACTCCCAGAGCTCCAGAACTTATACTAACATCTATACACGCATGTACTCCTTTGCTGAAAATGGCCAATTTCGAGTGCAATCATGCTCATAAAGTATTAGGATTTCGGCGATCACAGGCTTTTTTTGTTCAAGTGTTTCCCCAAATGCTGACATATCGCAAATTTTACGGCCCCATAGCCAAACGTATTTTCCATTCCAGACAGCCGTGAGTAAGCCCGGCTACTTTTTTTTTTTTTGTGATGAGTTAAGAAGAAATTCATTTTAGTCCATCCAGTGTGATTATTTTCTTTAAACTAGCAAAGTCGAATGATCGACGAGATCCAATAAAATGATGGAACAAGAAACTGTCTCCGTCTGTCCAAGTTACATGCATTGGACATCATCCGTGACACATGAATAGCTCTTTTCCCGAAGGAATTTCATACATTTCTTAGATTTCATTATCACAGCTTATCAACGATGAAAAAAGATAGCTCGCAAGAGGATCATCTGGCTGGAGCACTGAGCCAAGAGGCTTTGGGCGTTTTCGGCCCTCCTCACCATCACCCCTCCTCCCCTTCTCTTTCATGTCCCCCTCTTGCTCATTTCTTTCGAATTCTAGGCTCAACCTCAGGCCCATGGTAACTCCTTTTACCACCTCGTAAATCGTTTAAATTTAATTTTAATTTTTTTTATTTAATTTTCATGTTTGGACAGAAGAAGGTTCCCGAAAAATGAATTATCAAGATTACTCTGAAAACGAGTCCTCGTTCAACTTCCTGGCATCGTTCAAAAGCCCCACGGTGAAATCAGATGCTTTTGGGACCCCCAAAAATGGATCACACTTCGAGAACGACACCTAACTCGTTCCCTTAAATTAAACCTTTCAAAAAACCCTCCAGTAGCCCCTTTTTAGTTCTGCAGAGCCCCGCGGGTTTGTGCGATCGGGCTGAAAACCTTGCGGGTACCACTAGAAGGAGAACCAAGTATTTTGTCAAAAAAGGTTCAGATTTTTAAATAAATTCGGCGGACGGACGTTTCAGTTTAGGAATCTGCACATATTATTCAAAAAATATTCAACCAAAACGGTATCACATAACGCTCACACACAAAACTCTCGCTGATGAAGGAGAAGGGACCAAGCAGTTGGCGATGGCGAGGAGGGCCGGAAAGGAACAAAGTCGGCTCGCTACATGTGTACACCCGAGCGGTGAGAGTACGCGAGTACACCCGATGAGAGATGACGTGAGTAAGGCCAGAGGGTGCGAGTCCACCTGAACAGAAATACACGCGAGTACACCCACGTTTGGGTACGTAGCGCTGTGTCCCCTTCAAGTGTACTCACGTCCCGATCGGGTGTACCCCCGTCATTTGCCCCGAAGCCACTCGGCTCAGTGCTCCAGCTTGACTCCTGCTCGCAAGCCATCAACAAGAGATCCTCCAGATTGTTGTCCCTCAGAGTTTCCCTCACCCTTGTTTTCATGATTTTCAATTTGGAAAAACACCTCTAACACTCGAAATGGGCTGTAGAAATTGTTGCGACTTGCATACCATGAGGTCACGAGGTTGTACTGTTTTAAAACCTTGTTGCTCAATTACGCATAACCCCAGCCACCCTATGGGGAGCAAAGCCAACCAGATCGTTTTCTTTGGAGTCTGAGTTTTCCTTTTCAGTGTATCGGCCTATCCGCCACTGGCCGGGAACCACCAGGGGCTGTTCGCGTAATACGGAAAGATGAACATACTACGTTAAAAGAGCCTGGTCGCAAGTCCAAAGCATGGCTAGTACTGAGACCTTTCTCTCTGCTGCACCATGTCTTGCATCTATCCAGAGCGCCTTTACCAGAAAGCTCCTGGTCGTCCCAAGAAAGGGCTCAGGAACAATACTGATTTACGGTTTGCAGTGTAGAAGACCAACGCCTTCAATGAACCTGACCTTTATACCTAGTATTGATTTAATCAATTCTACTAAATCTTTCTCTAAAATGAGATTTTTCAGGGTTCACCCTTTAAAAAACGTTTTTCAAGTATTTCTACCCCCTACAGTCGACCCTCATCTGATCACGTTCAGCAGAAGTGGAATCGCAAAATGGCATCGTTTCTTTTTTTCTCCTCGCCGAGTACAAAAGGACTGAACAAAAGGGCCCCAGCTAATTATCAATAATTGGTTCAAGCCATTAATCTCCGCTCCGAGTAAAGCTCCTACCTCGCCAGTAGCTCTTTTTTCAGAGTCCATCCCTGTCCTCGTTTTTTTCCCCCTACCTAATCAACTGTGTTTTCTTCTGCTTTCCTGTCTCTGGCTGTTTTTGTCCCGAAGGCGGATTCTGTCGGTTCACGGCTAGTAACGCTCTCGGAAAAGATGAGAGTCAGCTCATGGCACTTTCCCGAGCTTGGAATTCAATTCACGTAGGTAATAGTTATGGTACTGAACCCGGAGCGGGTATATTTCATGAATGTAAAGTAGTGGTCCTGCAGTTTTATTAGAATTAAAAATGGTTTGTGGTGGGAAGTTGAAGACGCTGCGTCCTTATTCTTGCCGCTTGTTTTAGAGATGCTGGGAGTTCGAGGGTTGGTTTCCCTAGCATCGTGTTCATGGCGTCGAAGTGGCTGCCTGGGTGTTATCTGCCGGAGAAGGTTTGTTCAGAGAATTTTCACTGGAGATGCCTAGATAAGATATTCCTACTGCACCTCCTCCGGGAGAGAAGAATTTCATGATTGAATCAGCAGCAACTTGGAATTCACTAATGAGCTCTCTGAAAAGACTGGAGTTTCGCATTTATAATCATATAATTATCCATATTCCCTCATTATCATAAAATTATCCATATTATGGATTCGACACCCATTAAAACTCCCGTCCACCTCTTTTCAGGCTGAAAATCCGACTAGTCACGCCCCACGCCCAGAGCTGATTCAAACATTTTTGGTATTTTGAACTGATAGCTGAGGCTGATTAGGTCACACTTCGGGCCTCGCTGAGCCGCCAGAGTGATCTTTTTACTAAAACGCTGCAAATTTTACACAAGGGTTTATTATTCTTTGATATAGGTTACTTGGGCAAAAATTATATCTGTGTCAATGGAAACAATTTTGGAAAAAAAAAAGAAATTTTTTTTTTGATTTTTTTTCCAAAAACGTTTTTTCAGAAATTCTTTATTTTTTACTCGAAAAATATTTAACCTCCTGGGATCCTTAAAAAATCCCATTTTGAGCCCCATGAAAGCCCTATAGATCGCCACAGTGAAATCGGATCGTTCCGGGACCCCAAAAAATGGATTCTACGTCCAAAAATACTTCGAAAAACGACATCTAACTCGATCCCATAGCTAAAAGCCTTAAAAAAAACCTCCCATAGCCCCATTTTAGCCCCATAGCGCCCCACCGGTTTGAGCGATCGGACTGAAAACCTTGCGGGCACAACTAGATGGTAAACCAAGTATTTTGTCAAAATTTCAGATTTAAAAAAAAAATTCCTGCTGCCCAAAACTACCCGGACGGCGGACGGCCATTTTGGATTTAGAATGTAGACCTCTTGAAACGGATAATTTCAAATTTTGAGGCCGATCGGAGTCGTCGACCTCCGTCGCGAAAACATTCCAACAATAATAAACCAAAATGTACGACAAAGGCAACTGTAGGATTTCCAAGCTCAATTGAGAAATTTTCTTTTTCAATTTCTTGAGAAAATTCTGAAATTGAGAGGGAAATTTCTCAACTCAGTTTGGAAATTTCTTAATTAGGTTTGGAAAATTCACGTCTCCGAGAACTGCGGATCGTCAACGTGAATTCCTTGTATTGAGTGTCGAAAGTTGGAGAACATCTTGTATTATAGGTTTTACGAGTTTTTACTGCAGTAATGAAAATCAAATGAAACAATGGAATTTCAACCCTGAATTTTCATCCGACTGGCTTCTGCCAGTATATATTTTCCGTCTCCGCGTTTTCACCTGGATGCAACTCTATTTACTCCTTCTAAATCGTTCTGAGCCCTGAATATGATGTACAAATACGTTGAAACGTTGGCATAAAATAAAGTTTTTCACTTGGTCCAACCCTCGAGAACCAACCTTATTTGTAATACCTACATAATACATATAGCCTAAGCAGAGGAAACGTCAAAGCATCATGGCCCAAGCCGGGTAATTTCAAATTAACCTGCCCTAAACCATTTTGGTTTATTATTCTTGGAATAACGGACCTTTGTAATCGCGACGGAGTTCCAAAATTCAGATCGTCCTCAAAATTTGACATTATCCGTTTCAAGATGTCTTGATTACAAAAACGAAATGTCCGTCCGCCGTCCGCAGTACTGAGCTTCTTAGGTTGTGTCTAAGGCCATTTCTGGCCCATTACAACCTTTCTCGTACCTTCTGCTCCGCTTTCTTCCCCTAGGGGAAGTGCATATTTTTAGTGCATAATATTTTTCATGTAAAAAAGAAAAGAAATTTGAAAAAAAAAAAAAAAATCCCCACACATTTTTTGAAAAAAAATACAAATTTTTTTTTTAAATTTCTGCCCAATTAACCTATATCAAATTAAATTTCTGCCCAAGTAACCTATATCAAAGAATAATAAACCCTAGTGTAAAATTTGCAGCGTTTTTGAGGTCCTACTTCTGTTCGAGCAAAGTACAGATGTTTTTTTTTTTTTCAAAAATATTTTTTTATTGCCACAAAATTAATTTTTGAACCAGTAACCTTTATCAAAGGATAAACCCTTCTTGTGTTAAGCAGCGTTTTTGTATTTAGTTGATGGTTTCAAGGGAGATGGACTCAACCAGAGGCGTGCCACAGTTTCAAGTGAGCTCCTTAACTGACGAAAATGATGAGTTTTTGGTCTCTCGTGAAAAGTGGGTTTGACTTATGTTGGATCTTGAGCGACGACATTTTCTGAGGGCAAGATTTTTCCCTATTCTCCCCCCTTCCCCCCACCACAAGCCCCTGATTGCTCCTTGATCTTCTTCAGGGACCTATTCGAAAGGAGTTAACCCTTCAATTAATGTGGTTTTGGAGTTCTCTAATTAACATTTTGAGCCAAAACCCAATGTGTTTCTTCATTCCAACACAATCAGGTCGCTATATTTAGCTTACACTTGTTGAAAAGGAGGCTGGAGAACCCCGAGACTGTTATTACCCTCTGTATACTACCCATACTCCCCCTTTCATTCGGTTCCATCTCAATTTTCTCCGATCCTGTAATACCTTCTATTTACTCCCTTTCGGTTGTGTCTCATTTTCATGCGGACGGGTTTCCTAAAGCCGTTTCCACTGCAAAGATTCACCCCGAGCTTCGTCAACCCCGCTATCATCTCAACCTGCTCCTTTGATGCTTATCCAAAACCTTATTAAGGCTCCTTGCTCCCGCCACTGACTCCCAGTACTAATTGCGAACGAACGGTAGCTTTAACCTTCTCGACATTCATTTCATAAGATCTTCTCAGTCACCCATTCAAATGAAAATTTAAGCCAGCCATTTACAAATGTCTATAAATTTCGCAAAGTAAACTCCTCCTACAAAACTCGTTCAAGCTCTCGACGTTAATTGTAAACATTTTCTTCAAAGAGAGATTCGAGAGTGGACAGAATTATGAAATAATTAGAAATGAATGGGAAGCTCCGGATTTTTGTTTTGAGGGATATTTTCAGTTGAAAGAAATTCCAAACTGTGGCCGCTGTGAGGAATCGTGCACTTCGACTGTCACGCAAAAGGCGGAAAAACGATGCGAATTTCCCACAAGGATTCATACATTACTTGACAGAATTCAGGGGCGGTCTTGCATCCGGCCGGAGCTTGTCGGCTTCTTTCGTTATTTGGTGTGCCGAATCCGAAACCGAGGTCCGTTTTTTTTTAATTTTTTTTAAGCTCGTTTTTCCATGATATAGCTTGCTTTCCCTTTTTTTGTGCACAAAATTTTCAGGATTTTTTAATGAAATAAAAATAAATTAAATGACTTCCAAAGGTGCCTAGGTTTTCAGCCCGATTGCCCAAACCCGTGAGGCGCTATGGGGCTAAAATGGGGCTACAGGAGGGTTTTTTTGAAGGCTTTTGGCTATGGGATCGAGTTAGGTGTCGTTTCCGAAGTATTTTTTGACGTAGAATCCATTTTTTGGGGTCCCAGAACGATTCGATTTCACTGTGGGGATCTATAGGGCTTTCATGGGGCTACAAATGGGATTTTTGAAGGATCCTAGGAGGTCAAATATTTTTCAAGTAAAAACGAAAAAGAACCTATCAAAGAATAATAAACTCTAGTGTAAACGCTGAAAATTTTACACAAGGGTTTATTATTCTTTGATATAGGTTGCCTACTTGTGCAATAATCATTTCTGTGTCAATGGAAAAATTTTAATTTTTTTTTTTTTCAAAAATTTTTTTTTGGTTTTTTCTTCAACAAATTTTTTTTTTTTCATAAACTTTATTATTTGCTCGAAAAATATTTAACCTCCTGGGATCCTTCAAAAATCCCATTTTTAGCCCCATGAAAGTCCTATAGATCGCCACAGTGAAATCGGATCGTTCCGGGACTCCCAAAAATGGATTCTAAGTGCAAAAATACTTCGAAAACGACACCTAACTCGATCCCATAGCTAAAAGCCTTCAAAAAAAACCCTCCCATAGCCCCATTTTAGCCCCATAGCGCCCCACGGGTTTGGACAATCGGGCTCAAATCCTTGCGGGCACAACTAGATGGTAAACCAAGTATTTTGTCAAAATTTCAGATTTTTTAAAACTTCCTACTGCCCAAAACGGCTCGGGCGGCGGACGGACATTTCGGATTTAGAATGTAGACCTGTTGAAACATTTGCAGCGTTTTAAAAATAAATTCCACGGTAATTCTCTGGAGAGAGTTCTTCCATTGTACCGAAGTTCGATTTATCATCATCTCGATACTTTGTATTCAATACCCATCTCTACAGCACCGTGCAAGGTCTCAATTAGTAATCAAATGATGACCTCCTGTCCGGGTAGCCAGCCCATCTTCGGCGAGTCCTTATTGCGGTTCAGTTTCATGCCGATCCTTCGAAGGTTAATCAGCTTATGCCCCGGCGATAGGTCGTGATAATCGGATACATTAGTACGGTCAAGGGGGATGACTAATGCCATTTCTGGAATGGAACTCCTCTTCCAGGGAACCTCCAGGGTCAATTCCGACGATGTCACGATATATCCCGCAAAACCGCAGGCCTCCCCCCCCCCCCTCTCCCACCGCCCAATCTCAATCCACCGGATGATGAACAATGATGGAGTATGCGGTTTTTGCATTTGCGGTCCGTTGGCGGGATGGGAAAATTTTCGTTAGGATCTGACCGACGGCAGAAGCGAATACTGTGGCCTCATTAACTCATATGATTCATTATGATGATTGTTAAGTCAACACGGCGGAGTAGTCATCGAAATAGATTCTAGCTAATTAACGGGGCCATGAATCATGCAAAAATGACAACGGATATTATATAATATATAATATCCGTTGTCATATTATATTATAATATATTAGGTATATATATATAGGGTGGTGGAACCAGTCTCATATGCTTTAGTGGAAGATCTCCAGTTTTTACTCAATATATTGGTCTGATGTCGTCTGACGAGCTTTGGAGAGGTTGATATCGTTAGACCAACTCTTTAAGAAAATATAGAAACCAAGAAAATGTCAAAATTTGGTTCCTATGAATTAAGTACAATTAATTTATTTCGAAATTAGTTTTTTTCACCAGAGTCATACAGGGTGAAAAGTGGGTGTCACCAGTGTCATACACCCTTCGGAACCAGTTTCATACACACCTCATAAAACATTTAAAAATCCGTTTTAGTTGAAATTTAAGGATCAAGAACAGAATATATACGCACATTATACTTTATGTACCATTTGTTGGAGCTCCCAAGAGTTCGGAATTTCGAAAATCGTTCCCAGTTCTTCAGAAACAGCAGGTTCCAGTGTCGTACACCCCTCGACCCAGTATCATACACCCCCTGTGTGATACTGGTCATTGTGATTGCAATGTCCAGCAAAGGTTGTGAGATAAATTTCAAGTCCTAACTAACTAAAATAACAAAAATGCGATTTTTCGAAAGTTTCGGGTTTTCCCAGTATTATACACCTGAGTATGATACTGGAGAATTGGTGTTTATCAGGTCCCCAGTATCGTACACCCTCTCAAATCAAGTAAAAACCTATTCTTTTGACAAAATTATCAGCGGAAATGAATTCTACGAGTCCAAATACATGAAAAATCGCCCCTACAGGATTACAGTAAGATAAAAATGTGTGGTAAAGTGAAAGCAAGTAGAGCTTACCGTCTTATCCAAAACGCTACGGCGACGCCATGAACCGAATGAACCTCGAGGTATCCTTGGTAAACACCAAATAACCACAAAAAAAACCTTCCTCAGTGCTTCAAGTTCTTATGAGGGCCGTTAGATAGACCCACTGGAAACTTCCTAGTTCAGAGGGAAGCAAATAGAACGCCGTGAACTCTTATTATTTGAAGTTGAAGATGCAAGTGAATGACACTGGGTGGGTGTATGAGACTGGTTCCACCACCCTACCATGTTAGTAAATGGATTGTAGACGATTCTAAAAAAAAAAAAACTGCAAATTTTACACAAGGGTTTATTGCCTATTCTTAGATATAGGTTATTTAAATTTAATCTGTGTCAATAAAACATTATTGAAAAAAAAAAAAAAAAAAAAAAAACACTTTCAATTCAAAAACATTTTTTCCAATTCTTTTTTTCACTTCCTGGGATCCTTCAAAAATAGCCTCATGAAAGGCCTATAGATCCCCACAGTGAAATCTGATCGTTCAGGCACCCCAAAAACGGATTCTACGATCAAAAATACATCGAAAACGACACCCAACTCAACCTCATAGCCAAAAACCCCTCCGTAGCCCCATTTTAGACCCCATAGCGCCCCACGGGTTTGGGCGATCGGGCTGAAAACCTTGCGGGCACAACTAGATGGTAAACCAATGGTAGTTTGTCAAAATTGCCGATTAAAAAAAAAACCTACAACCCAAATTGGCCCGGACGGTGGACTCTATAGACTGTATACATATTATGTATATGTATACATATTATGTACCTAATGTATGTACCTAATGTACATATTATGTAGGTAAATTTTTGAAAATAAAAAATAAAAAATGGAAAAATTGTTCTGTGCAATGTTTGGACAGATGTGGGACCTCAAGAAAATTGATTTTGGGTTCAAAATTACTCGGAAAACGACACCTTATTTGACCGCCTGGGATCCTTCAAAAATCCCATTTGTAGCCCCATGAAAGCCCCATAAATCCCCACGGTGAAATCTGATCGTGCTGGGACCCGCAAAAATGGATTCTACGTCCGACAAGACTTGTAAAACGACACCTAACTCGACCCCGTAGCCGAAAAACTTTAAATACCTCCTCCCGTTGCCCCATTTTAGCCCCATAGCGCCCCACGGGTTTGGGCGATCGGACTGAAAACCTTGCGGGCACAACTAGATGGTAAACCGAGTATTTTGTAAAAATTTCAGATTAAAAAAAAAAAAAAATCTGTTTTGATGGAGGCAAGCAAAATAACATTAGGTCCAACTTGAGTTAGGCAAGAAATCTCAACGATACACTAAAAGAACTATTCTATTTTAGAATAATTTTAGAATAACAATTAATACTGAAGCATTGAGGCGTGGGCATGAAAATTTAATATAAACTGACTTTTTTGGTAGCCAAGCTGAAGAATAAAATCGTGTTTCTGTCTGTGTGTCTGTCGTGCCTTATAGGCGCCTCTACGGCTGAACGGATTTGAATGGGGTTTTTTTCTAACGGTCTTGGCTGCGATTGCCCCCAACATAGGCTATATGAAAATCCCGCGCGACGCGCGCAACCCCGCGAATTTGCGCGAAACGTGTTTTTCGCTCCCCTATAAACCCCATTTTTTTTATCGCGGATTCCGATTCTACGTTTAATTCTACGTCCGAAATACCGGTTGCGCGAATTTTTTGGCGCGCGCCAAATCGTGAAACTAATTTTTTCGAATTCCTCGGTCGTTAATCCTCTGATGAAGTCGGCTTTTCCTCCTTGTCCTACCTTGAGATCCGAATTTTAATACGACGTACAGAAGAAACTCATTCCGAATTTGAGCGAATGTACATGGCGAATTTATTTTATAGGATTTGAAGTTGTACGGACGCAAAAGCGGGTGGAAGCTGGGAATGACGCGCCCGCGTGTGTACGGCCCTTCCACCCTCCACCGCACGGCGTAACCTCACACGGGCACCTTACAGACAACGCTAGGAAGTGCCCCCTGAGCGAAGCGAGGCCTTATGTCTGCTTAAGCGGTCGGCCGAGCGAAGCGAGGCCTTACGGGGGGTCTGGGGGGCGGAGCCCCCCAGCTGGGTGCGTAGGCGAGCAATGCGAGCCGGAGCATCTAGTCTTAATATAAGTTGGCAACCCAGTGGGTTGAACCCACATAATATTATTATTATGTCATACCTCGTTTGATTGAATTATATAGGAGTAAAACAACGGCCATTTTGAAATGGAAGAACCTTGAAATGGTATTAATATTTTAATTCGAATGAAACATAATATGTATGTTATTATATAATATTATCTACTAGGTACTTCTTCGTTTAGAAAAGTCATTTTTGTCTGAATGCAGAGCAACCAATAGACGTTCAGATGAAAATATCAGATATCACATTCTGCTGTTTCGCCACTCAACAAAAGCAAAATTATTCGAATAGTGGAAATTTTCCTAATGATTGAATGCCGCCAATTCTGCATCACGTTTCTGGCCATTAAATGTAAATTGTAAATTTTACAACTTTTTGCTACCGTTTCAAGTCCGAAATCCCCCCCCCCCCCCCCAAAAAAAAACCAGAAGACCGAAACTGGGCGAAACACAGAGAAACGATCGCGGTTGCACTGTCATCGGCATAACCGTACAATATCACATTCAACGTTTTTTTTTTGTGCGGGTAAATCTTCTCCGATATAAATCCGAATCGCCGTTTGGGAGGCGTGTCTTTCCCTCTCTCGTATTAACATGCCGGTTCCCTTTACATAATGCAACACCGTGCACATAATACCCGCATATTTTATTCCCGAGGCCCTTCATTTCTCGACGTACGTATTGCTGGGAATGCTGCGTTAGTAATTATTTTAGCGGGGCATCACGTTTACGTTGAGAGAAACCTTTCGTTTCTGTGTTCTGGCTGTTGTAATGAAAGGGGGGGGGGGGGGGGTGCATAAATAACGAGAATTATTTTGCTTAATGTATCCGACGAAGTGTGCTGAAGCATAATTTTTTAATATTCAAATAGTCCGTTGAGTCCGCATGCATGAATTTCAGTTAGTGGAATGACCGATTTGATGATTTGTCTCTTTTAAACAAAATATTCAGGAAAGAGAAGTTTTCACTTTACTTTTGGCGTTATTTGGAAGCTTCCTATCTATCAAAAACGTTTTTTCGACTCGTTCATTTCTCATTTCGCACGCTGGGAAGAACGTTGGTGGGTACATCTCCTGCTCAATGACCTTAGGAACCAAAATATTAAAGAACACTGTTTTTGCAAACTAAACTTGTTATATCATTGAGGACCACAGCGATTCATCTGTTTTCTGGCGGCCACGTTTTTTTTTTTTTTTTTAAGTCGTTAATCGACTACCACCCCGGTAGTCACGAGACCCCCTGGATGGAACCCATGAGTGAGTCATTTTGACTCCTCGCATGGAGGAAGGGAAATGAGAACTCACTCTGTGTTAACCGGCGTTCCCAAAACGCCATCCCAGTGGTGGAACGGCGGGGGGGATTGCGACTGCAGCGCGATCCCTACGAGATGTAGTGAACTTTGAAGGTGGTAAGTTACCAAAACTGAACCCTGCGAATTCCGCCCAGATGTGTCGTTTGCATTCATTGTGTACACATCTACACAACCAATTTCGTTATTCAGAGAGGGTTCCTTCAAGTTTGGTTTATTATTCTTGGAATAATACACCTACGTTTTCGCGGTCGCCGACTCCGATCGGCCTCAAAATTTGACGTTATCCGTTTCAAGAGGTCTAGATTCCAAAACCGATGTCCGCCGTACGCCGTCCGGGCCGTTTTGGGCAGTAGGAATCCTTTTACAAATCTGAAATTTTGACAAAATACTCAGTTTACCATCTAGTTGTGCCCGCAAGGTTTTCTGCCCGACCGCCCAAACCCGTGGGGCGCTATGGGGCTACGGGGGGGGGGGGGGTTATTTGCAGGCTTTTGCCTATGGGATCGAGTTAGGTGTAGTTTTCGAAGTGTTTTTGGACGTAGAATCCAGGTTTCCTCGCGATGCTGAGCTCAGAGAGAAATAGATTCATGCATGTAAGAGAGCCTATAAGTTTTCCCCTATTGCTGGCTGATAATATATTTTCATAATAATCATATTATGATTATTATGAAAAAAAGAAAAAAGAAAAAAAAAAAAATCCGACATACGTCAACAGTTGATGTTAAAGTGAGTGAAGAGGTCTTCGATGTGAACAAAATGAAAAAAAAAAAAGTTTATAAAGTTTTAAAAACTGTATCGATTTTTTAAAATCACGTATTACCGTTTCGATATTTTTCAAAAACATCGATACCTACTCTCTGAAGTACATGGACATCCCTATTCTGTACCACTGCGCTCTCAAGTCCTGCAGTTGGAAGATTTCCAATGTGCTCGTTGGTTCTTATACGACGAAGATGTTCTCGGATTTACAAGTATAATGCTCTTGTCTCGAGCCGGAACCGTTTTTATTTTTTCACCCCCTAAAAACACCCTCCGCCCCCCTTCCTCGCTCTCGTCTTTACTCTGGTTTACCATACAGAAGGCGAATCCATAAGCGGGGCCGTGGAAATCGTAGGCTGCCTTCGAAAACCCCTTCGGCGATGAATAATCTTCCGTGCAAACATAGTCGGTGGTTATGGATCCGTGTAAACACGCCGTAATATCCCCTTCTGCGCCTCTATTTCTTTTTTTTGGGGGGGGGGGGGGGGGGCGGATAATTTGATAAGAAATGAAAAATATTCCAATGCCTGCACAGTTCTAGACCCGAATACTCAGTGTATTAAAATTTAATATTTAATATTGTTCCTCCTGTTTCTTATCTTTAGATCGGATTTTGGTTGAGTTGATCAGGATGCATTTTATTGGTCTTCTTCGTTCGGTATTTGCGACGTCGAATCGTAAATTAAGGTTAAGTTTCGACGCGACCAACGTCGAAAAAGGGTGATGCTCCGAAAGATGGGAAATCCCAATCCGGAGCTTATCACAGCCCAATGACATGTAGTGGGGGTGTGTTACTACAATTTTCCACGAGCCATTTTTATATGTATTTGTAAATTATTAATAAATGGCCGAATTTTCAGGCCCTCGGATGTCCCAAAACTCTATTTTTCGACTTGCAGTTCCTCCTAGGTTACTTTTCTACGTTTTTCAGTTCTTTTTCAGGTTTTGGTTGTATGAATTATAGCGGTGCTGAGCGGTGGAATCTCAATTGATTGTTGTTCAGTGGCTATCATCTAAACAATAGGTTGTTTTCAGGACCTCGCAATTCAGGCACTCAACCCCGTCTGATTTTCACAAAGTGAGGGCCTGATCAGAATGTTGAGGTACTGATTTTCATGAAAATACCTGCAAATTTGAATGTAGAATGTGTACTGAGAAAAGATCAGATCACTGCTGCTTGCAAGTTCCGGTTGTGGAGAAAATAGCAATGAGGATCCAATTACCTATCAATCAGACAAGGTGCCAAACCACAATATTCAATCCCAAGATGGTACAAACCTATTACACTGGTCTACAAGAAGAAGAAGCAGGAAAAAACAAGCCATCAATTGAATTGAATAGAAGAGCGCAACCTTTCTGTTACCTACTACGAAACCAAAACCGTAACTAAGAATTCGTAACTTGACACACTTGGTATCTAACGACCAAACTATGTCGTCGGGATCGGACTAATCGTCGACGACGGAGCTGATTTTGATAGCCTATAACCACCCCCAGAACTTGCTGATCACAATGAGACCACCCTCATGAAAATCTGTTCAGCCGTGATACACACACAAAAAACATGTCGAAGAGATGAGCGCACCTTTCCATTTTTTGAGGGAAAGATTGCGCTAAAAAGACCTGCGGAGTTGCCGCCTTCTTTTCATCTTTTCTAGGGGTTTTTGAGGGTAGGTACTAAATCAGAAAATTATGGCCGTTTTTTAAAAAGTTGGTTCGAATAAGGCCTTATTTTCGCATTTTGGTTTATTATTCTTGGAATAATACACCTATGTTTTCGCGACGGGGGTCGACGACTCCGATCGGCCTCAAAATTTGACATTATCCGTTTCAAGAGGTCTACATTCTAAAACCGAAATGTCCGTCCGCCGTCCGGGCCGTTTTGGGCAGTAGGAATTTTTTTTTAAATCTGAAATTTTGACAAAATACTCGGTTTACCATCTAGTTGTGCCCGCAAGGTTTTCAGTCCGATCGCCCAAACCCGTGGGGCGCTATGGGGCTAAAATGGGGCTACGAGAGGGGTTTTTTGAAGGCTTTTAGCTATGGGATCGAGGTAGGTGTCGTTTTCGGAGTATTTTTGGACGTAGAATCCATTTTTGGGGGTCCCGGAACGATCCGATTTCACTGTGGCGATATATACGGCTTTCATGGGGCTAAAAATGGGATTTTTGAAGGATCCCAGGAGGTTAAATATTTTTCGAGTAAAACATGAAGAATTTTTGAAAAAATAATTTTTTTTAAGAAAAAAAACCAAAAAAAGTTTTTTTTTCTTTTGGCACAGAAATAATTTTTGCACAAGTAACCTATATCAAAGAATAATAAACCCTTGTGTAAAATTTGCAGCGTTTTTTATTTATTTTATGGACCTTCCTTCACACTGAATCTTCCTGTAATCACCAACTTTACTTGAACTTCTTCAAAAGACACCCATCTTATAGCAAATTTACTGTAGATTCCGAATATATACTTACATTTAGACTAAAATCTCATCATAATGAGCAGCTATACAAATTTAATATTTGATGTTGGAAGATAAGAATCGAATTCAGATGTAACATAGCGTACAGCAGTTGAGTTGAGCGGGGCTACATGCACCGACTGTTTATAGAATTTGCATTGAGTAGCAAGATCCAAGTAAATGCTCATTATCGAGACTGTTTACCAACCTACCAGAGTTATATAAAACATCTCAAATCTGAAATGTTTGACCGATCGCCTGGAAATTTTAGTCAGCCCTTTAGGTTAACGAGGGAGAGGTCTGATAAAAATTTGGAGTTGATATTCCTCTTGGCTCAAAAGAAGACTGGAGTGCGGCAGAGCTGTATTCCCACCTGAAGGAATGGGTCCATCAGACAGCGGCTGAGGTACTGGGAATGGAACTAGAGGCTCAGTTGGATGGATGACAGCAGAAGCCATGCAAGCGATAAAACGTAAGCAAGAGCTTATTATTCAGCGCACGGATGCCCTGAAAGAGGAGTAACAGACACAAAAAAGAGAGGTGAAGCGCCTGGGGATGTAAAGAAAGGGAGTGGGAAGGATTATGCCATGACATAGAGCATATGGTTGGGTATTGTAAGGCGGCGGTGGCATAGAGGAGTCTTCGGCACACGCGAACCTCGAATCGGTCGAAGTGCAGATTGAATTTGATCCCACTAAAGGAGATGAAGTATTTTTCGGGTATGTAGTCTGAAAGTGGGATGCTTTCAGGGGGATTGAGATGGGCGATGGTACCTCAAGTAGAGCTCTGGCCGACCGAGTCACTGAAGATGAGGTAAGATGGGCTCTGAAGACCTCAAACAATGGAGAAGCCCCTGGCCCCGGAGCAGTTCCGATGGAGCTGTGGAAGAGTGGTGGTCAACCAGTTGTTCGACTCCTCACAAGGCTCTTCAATCAGATTGTGGAGGGGGTCGAGGTCCCTGGGGATTGGAAACTGGTGTAGGTGTCCCCCATACACAAGAAAGCAAGTAAATATAGAGGCATCAGCGTTATGGCGTCTGGAGGAAGGGTTTGGAGCAAGATTTTGGAGGGGCAGGTTCGTGGTCGAATCTCGGAGCAGCAGGCAGGTTTTACGGCTGGCAAGTCCTGTATGGTCAATATATTTATTGTCAGACAAATTTCAGAAATATTTACCGCCAAGGGACAGGAGGTCCATTTTATCTTCGTCGATTTGGAGAAGGCTTACGACGCGGTGCCGGTGGCGCGCCTTTGGCCAGCAATGGATAGAGTGGGGGTGGACAGTTCCCTGATACGTCTGGTGCAGCAAGTGTGTAAAAAGAAGCCGGCAACTCGCAGGTCAGTTTTTTGTAGACCAGTGTTATCTGACGGTTTTCGTCAAGTATCTTACCATTTTTTCGGCTTCGAAAAACGAAATGTTCGTCCGCGATTTTGGGCAGTAGGATTTTTAGGTTTATTATTCTTAGCATAATACACCTTTGTAATCGCGACGGAGAGCGACGACTCCGAACGGCCTCAAAATTTGACATTATCCGTTTCAAGAGGTCTAGATTCCAAAACCGAAATGTCCGTCCGCCGTCCGGGCCGTTTTGGGCAGTAGGATTTTTTTTTTTTAAATCTGAAATTCTGACAAAATACTCGGTTTACCATCTAGTTGTGCCCGCAAGGTTTTCAGCCTGATTACCCAAACCCGTGGTGCGCTATGGGGCTATAATAGGGCTACGGGAGGGATTTTTTTAAAGGCTTTTGAATTCCAGGAATAATAAACGAAAAGGATGAAGGGGTGCACATCACGTCCCACTCTCAGGCTTCAGAATTCAAATTTTTTTTTTTTTTTCCAAAGCCCTAAAATTGATGGAGTCCTGTTTTCGTATCCATTGAAGGATTACCTCTCCGGGAAAAATATATATGAAAATAATTCAAGAGCTCATTCCAATTCAAGTGATGCCGTTCACTCGCTTTGCTTTGTTTTGTTTTTCCAACCCTTGACAGCAGTTGACGTAATGAACCCATCACGTAAAATTGTTGTTGGTTTCGGGATTGCCGGCGAGATCTCTCAAAATCGTCCCTCGTTAAACCCCTACAAGTCAAATGACCCGTAAAAGCAAACTGCCTCGGGGAAAATCACCGGTATCGCTCAGTTCCGGAAAGTCCACGATATCGAAACAAAGTAGAAACAGTAGTTTGGGAGGAGGAAAGAGAATTTAATTATAGTCTTCCAGCAATAATAGCGTTGTTGGTTATCCCAGTTTCCCCTCCGGGGAGTAGTCCCTATTACGGGATAATGTTGTTACGTCGTTTCCATTAGGTGGCATAGGCTCATCATCTTAAACCTCAACTCCTGACTCTCCTTCGGGCCAAAGACATTCCGGCATTAACAGCATCCGAGGAATTATTAGTAAATTATGACTCCGCCGTCTTACTTCAATCACGTTAATGGACAATACAACGAGTTTATTCAACTGAAGTTGTGCCCGTCGTTTCAACAAAGTTTCAAGTTCTGATAACTAAATTTACGTGGCTCGCTTTGATCTTAATGTTAGGCCTCCATTTCTACCTGCCGTTATGTTGAAACTTTAATTTAAATCGAGCGGGCTCTCGCAAGCTTGCAGAGTCTTCCTGGTGCGGTAGTTACGACTTCGAAAAGTTTAATAAAAGACTTACGTTGGTCTTCGTTGGCCTCCATATTCTCGTATTCACAGGGAGAGTTTAATTAGGCCGTATTCTTTCTTCAACTCCTGCATTATAATGCAGGAGTTGAAATTTGTATACAAATTTCGACGTTTCAAAAGCATGTCATCTTCCATCATCAGGGCATCTAGCAACATTACAACCAGGCATTAGGCTACACCCCTACTTTACCTAAAACTTATCACCTAGCTTGTACTCACAGGCACTTACGTCATCAGTCATAAATCTCGATGCCACAAACATCGTCGTCAACAGCTTGCAGGGTCTTCCTGGTGCGTTAGTTACGACTTCGAAAAGTTTAAGAAAAGCTACTTCCATGAGCTAAATACTGAGGCCGTGGAATCTTCTTTCATAAAAGTCGTCGAAAAAAAGGGCTGCAAATTTTACTCGGGTTTATAATTATTATTATTAATTATTATATGGTTTAATTGTCCAAATATTAATTCTGGGTCATTGAAAAAATATTTTTAGAAAATAGTCCAGTGAATATATTCACTCTATAGAGGAGTTTTACCCTACATCAAATGCGGTAGTCCTGGATTTTTGACATGTTGTTTGGGGCTATTTAGGAGGTAACAAATCCAAGTTTTCATATTCCGAACGCTATTGCTTCCTCTGCAATCGTCGAAAAACCATGGAATTTTGGCACTTTTTTCGGTTTTTCGTCTGTAGCTCCTTTCCAATGTGTTTTCCGGCTTTTAAGTTCATCTGACAACTTGTAGAGCATAAAATTTCCTACAAAATTGATTCAATGGCTTTTTAGCGTAGGAGCGATCGTTTCGGAGCTACGGGGCTGCGAAAAGGGGCTAAAAATCGCAAAATTGCGAAATTTTAACTTCGATACATGATGCAGTGCTGCGCTAAAATTCCCGACCTTGAATTTTGCCAAAAAAAAAAAAAAAATTTTGAACAATCACAAATGGGTAAATCATGATCAAATGGCGTCCCTGTGCTGTATCACGAAATAGCTATTTTTTCATTTTTCTTTTAAACTTACCCATACTCCTACAGGTTGGTCCAAAATAATTTCGAAACAAGCGTTAGAAAGCTAATTAAATTCTCTACAACTTTCATTCTCTACACTTTTCGCTGAGACGATGTCTTTCCCAAGTTTTTGCCGTGTGAAGTGGAGAAAATTAGTTAGAAAAAATTAAAATTTCGCTATTTTACGATTTTTAGCTCTTTTTCGCAGCCCCGAAGCTCCGAAACGATCACTCCTACGAAGAAACGTCATGAAATCAATTTTGTAGGGAATGTCATGCTCTACAAGTTTTCAGATAAACTTGAAAGCCGAAAAACGCAATGGAAAGGAGCTACAGGCGAAAAACCGAAAAAAGTGCCAAAATTTCATGGTTTTTCGACGATTGCGGCGGCAGCAACAGCGATCGGAATACGAAAACTTGGATTTGTTACCTCCCAATAGCCCCAAACAACATGTCAAAAATCCAGGACTACCGCATTTGATGTAGGGTAAACCACCTTTTTTGGTCTCTATTCACTGGACTAAAAGTAAAAGAAAACAATTTATTTCTGTACAAGGTTTGGACAGAATCTGTCTCTCCCACATCTGATGTGGGACCTCGAAAAAACGAAATTTGCTTCCAAAATTACATGGGAAACGACACCTTGTTTGACCTCCTGGGACCCCCACGGTGAAATCAGATCGTTCTGGGACTAACATGTGGGGCTAACCCACAGGGTCGGGCCGTCGGGCTGAAAACCTTGTGGGCACAACTAGATGGTAAACCGATTATTTTGTCGAAATTTTAGATTAAAAAAAAAAATTTCTACTGCCCAAAACGGCTCGGACGGCGGGCGGCAGATAATTTAGGGAAACGAGCCTGTGATGAGTGTGTGTCAACGTATGCGTGTTCAAGTGATTTTTGTGCATCATGTGTGTTCAGATTTTCAATTTTGTCTAGGCTAGCCGTGATAAAATGTAAGGAGGGGAGGAAAATATTTAGAAGTACTCACCCTCCACCAGACACGTAAACGTGGAGAGAGCGACCACCCATGATCCGGAAACTACAAGTTACAAGAAGAGGCAGAAGAGTAGATGTGGTCTGTTGCATTCCTTTAAAACCCGGCACCTCTACGTTGGTCCATCCTGGGCGCACCAGAATGGTGTGGCTAACGCCACAGGGGACAGGAGGGCCCGTACCCCTCCTAGGGGAGTGGTGGAGACCCCTGGGGGAAGAAAGCGAGCAGAAGTTACGAGTAAGGTTGTAATGGGCCAGAAATGGCCTTGGACACAACCTAAGAAGCTCAGTACAGCGGACGGCAGACGGACATTTCGTTTTTTTTTGGAACCTAGACATCTTGAAACGTACAATGTCAAAATTATTTTTCTTATCTATATAGCACATGGGTTCCTGGCTATTCTTCCCAGCGTGCGTTTTGAGAAATGCATCTTCAGAAATATTTGGCAGCGACCTGTTGGAAGGGATTTTAACCGAACGAAAAAAAAATCCTCTTCACACTCTGGTTGATGGATCCATCCACGGCTCAGAGAGCCCACCTTCATTGGGTCGCCCTGCTTAGCGGTACTGAGGTGAGTGAAGGGGATAGCTCTAGGACCGAGTGTTATAGTCGTGAACCCCAGAGACCAGAGGACGTTTCGGTAAATTCACTAGGTTTAGGACTGCCATGACGTACAAATCCGCGATCTTCAACAGGCCCAGATGAGCCAAGGCGCCTCTACAACTTTCGTTCCACGAGAGATTGGCCCAGATTATATTAGCTCGCTTTGAAGATATTGAGAGCATGACCCGAATTTCCCCAGGCAATGACAGTAACTTGCTCTGCTCGCGAAGCAGGCGTGGTAAGCCGAAAGCAGCACGCCGTCAGACACCACCCCTCTCAACCTTCTTATCACGTAAATTGAGGAAGACAACCTAAGCACAAGCGCCTCGACGTGAGACGGCCATGACAGACGGTTATCCACCGTCAAGCCCAGGAAATTCACAGCCTGATCCAAACGTCTGCTCAGGCCCACCTTGAGAGTCTTTTTCGTGTTCAAGACCAACGTATTGACGGAGCACCAATTCTCAATGCTCTCCCTGGCTGGGGAACCTTCCATGTAGCCTGCCACTGAAGAAAAATACTGCTAAATCTGTAGTATTTTTCCCCATGTGAAAAGAACTTTTACGTTCAGTTAAAATCCCAACAATTCAAGCCCTTCAAACAATGGATTTTTTCCGGCCCGAGCCGGTCAGTAGTTTCCCACAGTTGGTTTTAGTGGAACCGCGTTGGAACCTAATATTTACGTCATCGAGTTGTCGAGCGCTTTGATAGGTCAATATTAACACTGTCCTGTGAATACATCGCGGTTCTTACGACCCTACAAACTATCAACGGTTTCTACCTCTCGAGACTATTTTCGACCGTCGAATTCGTCGTTCCACGACAGACCCGAAGGGCTGAAACTACTTGCAATAATTGCCTGGTCGCAGGTGGAATAATTATCGCTGACAGGCCTTTTGCTCAGTTTGTCGTATTGGATCGATGGGAGTATTTCCAAGAATTTGATCCCACCGTGTTTGACCTCAATCATTTTGATGAGGTGGTACCTTCTCGGTACCAATTTGCGTGATGCGATACCAATTAACACCGTGAAGAAGAAGTAGAAGATCCTAATTGAAACTCTTTGTATCGTCTCGACTCTCAACCATCATAACTACAAAAACTACCTAATAACGCACATTATTGAGCAAAAAAAAAGTTTGCTCTGCCGTCTTTCTTCATGTCACACAGGCCTTTGATAAAGTGTGGCACGAAGGACTCATCTATTGGTGGTTTGCCCCCCACGTCTCTGGCTGTATTGCCAGCTGATTGTAGTACTGGTGGGAGGAACAGGTCGCGCCACAATCGCGACGCAATTGCATGAGCCCCTCTTCTCCCAATGGCAGCCCAGCCTTCCCGTTCTAAAACACTTGTGAAAAGCGACCCGCCAGGCCGCAATGACGGGGGTTGGCTTAAACATTGAGCGATGAAAAAAAAAAAAAAAAAAAAAAAAAATTAAAGCATAATTACTTAATAGGGTCTTGATATTATTTCATCTTGGCGTGTTTATTTGGCCTAAACATCAACCTCCGTTTTATCCAGCTTAAACGCTGAAAGCCGAAGTTTTAATTGATTCTGTGTTTTAATTGGAGAACATATGTCATTTCCCGTACAGAGTTAGAACACCTGCCAGTGTGGCCGGTTCACGGGAGGGATTCTGTCGGGGAGACGACGTTATTCCTATAATTAGTGGGCCGAGGAATCGCCTTCCGATCAGGCGAGGAAAACGCTCCTCCGTCTCATTGGTCTCAACTCATTAAACTTTCAGCGTCCTGAACTGACAAACACGGAATACATTCACTCTTGTGAGGTGAATTTTATCGGAAGGCAATTTGACACGGAGGGACTTGTCTTCAGATGATTCTGATGGTACAAGGCTTTTTTTGGCGAGTGAGGCGAGTCTCACAGTAAACCTACCCATTCAAGTGGTGCACAATTTGGAATTTGGTTAAACTACTTGATAAACGAAAACTCACTCGATCATTTCCGTCAACCTCCCCTCCGCATCAAGGTCCGTTGCTTATTTCAATGAATTTCCTCAACCAATTTAATAATTTACGCCCGAAAACTATTTGGTGCTCAAGTACTCTAGTTTTTCATAGGATTTTTATGACATTATTTAATTCCCGATATTTTCCAATAATAAAACTGAACGCTGAATCTGCCGGTGGAATTTGTCACTCTTTTGGGTCGGAACTATACGGTCTTGTTTCTGAGTGGTTTCTCCTTTTGTAGTGCTCTGATCGTCATGCTATGATTACCAGGTGTGAAAAAAAAAAAAAAAAAAAAAAAAAAAAATCTCGTTAAAGAAACACCGACTACCTCTTCTTGCCATTTCAGATCGTCAGTAGTTTAGGTACACACCACCTATCTACCTACTCGTCTACCTCTTATTATGTTATGCACTCGGGTGACCCGTTTGGAGCATTTGTTGGCGGCCACGTCTGCACAATCTTCACAGAAAATGACTCCCGCCTGAATTGATCCCTCTTCTCCCTGAAGCTTCCGTTCTTGACGTAATTACACCCCCGTGGAATAACTTCCAGTGAAAACCTTTTCACTGAAACCCTTTTGAACCAACGAGGACCACAAAGGGACTCAACGCGGCAGGTGGTCTGCTGGTTCGTCGGACTCGCTCTCCTGTAATTTCCACAAAAGCTTATTTCTGTAATGAAGGGAACAAATAGATGCTTAGTTACAATTATTATGAGCTGGCTCGGAAATTGAAAAGGGCGCACCGGTCAGTGGATAATAACACCTGCATGGCCACTTAAATTCGTCCAACGGACTCTCTTTTATTTAGTTGGACGTCTCAAGTCCTTTGTTGAAATGATTACTGAGACATGTGTCGTGATGCTCAAGCGATCCTTTCTTTTAGTGTTGATGTTCCTCTTGCAGCAGTTGAACGTTATACGTGGGGCTGCCAGACTTGCTGATTTTCAACCTTGTTCCAAACAGAAATTTAAGCGTCCTGATTGTTTCATTCAGCTTCACCATCCAACCACAGTTGGGCAAAACAAAAATAGGCAAGATGAGCTTTGAGTCATGTACGTACCTACTTACTCATCCACCAAGTGGAGATCTTTGCCATTCGTGAATCAAGGAATTTAGCAATTATTTCAGACTTTGTTGAGGGGTCAGGGCTAAAATGGGCTAAAATGGGATGGGAAGTCAAAACCTCATCTGTTGTTCAATCATTAGTGTTTTACCTTACATGTGATTGGGTTCTCAGCGTTGTAACACTAGGATCTTCCTGGTTGAAGCACCACACCTTGGTAATCCTCATTTGAACCAACAAAAAATGAGAAATGAACAATAAATCTTATCCACACAATCGACAATCGGAATAAACTGGAGGGTCACAATCGTTTGTGCAATTCCCACCCCAAGGGCTAAAATAATGACATTGTTGCATGACGTGCAGCCCCTGTATTAGGTTGTTTAAAACGCTCAAAATTTTACTCAAGGGCTTATTATTATTTATTTTGAATTGTTGTGTCAATAATAACTGGTTTTGGTTTATTATTCTTGGAATAATACACTTATGCATTCATGTCACAAGTCGAAAATTCTGATTGGCCTCAAAAATTGACATTATCCATTTCATGACATGTGCAGCGCCCCTTTTTAGCCCCGCGGGTTTTCAGCCCGATCGCCCAAACCCGTGGGGCGCTATGGGGCTATAAAGGGGCTGCGGGAGGGGTTTTTGAACCATTTCAGCTATGGGGGTGAGTTAGGTCGCGTTTCCATTTGAATGAAAGAGGTTGTTTGTAAAAGCCTTCCGGCGATACAAGGGTTAATCCAGGGTAAATCAATCACTAAAATAATGCAAGGAAAATCAATACTGTAATGCAAGGTAAATCACTACATTATTTTCCTATTAAAACAAATTCTCAAAACAGTTCACATTATAATTATTATAATGGAAAATAATGTAGTGATTTACCTTGCATTACAGTACTGATTTTCCTTGCATTATTTTAGTGATTGATTCAGGAGTGACTGAAGGCTACTAATTATTAGTAGCCTTCTGTCACTCCTTGGCCCACCGCCATCCCTATTCAATGTCAATCGCTCCAAACCCTGTTTTTTGCTCCACGTGGAGCAACTTTTTGGTGGTTTCATATTTTTCTCGTCATCTCGCCAAAACGGAATTTTTGCTATTTTTTCAAATTTTTCAGTAAAAGTTTAATTTTCCGTTTTTTCCCATTTTAGGAGCTCGGATACGCCACATGGAGCTACTTTTTGGTGGTTTCAGACTTTTCCCGCACTATGCTCGGCAAACTGGATTTTTTAAGACCAATTTCAGATTTTTCCGACATCTGGAAGTGCCCTAGAATAAAGATGACCAAAATCGTGTCACCCTCCTCTTCCTCCTCGTGCTGCGGCTTTATTATAATAGGCTAAAGCCAGCCAACCCCCGACCTCTTCCACCTGGCCTGTGACAACTCCTTCTCGCTTTTCGAAAATGAATAGTTTTTTTTTTTCTTAAAGAAATTAAGGATGAGAGTTTTTTGAAATTCTAACGTGAATTTGGATTCTGGTTGAAAAAAATGTATGGGATACCGTCATCCTGTATTTGATTCCTGAATAATTTAAAAGAGATGAGAAACTGTCCATTTTGATCACAGAAATAGGTGGTTTTTTCGAGCTTATTAATAATATTATCTTATTAATTTTTTTAATTAAATTCATGCGGGGGGGGGGGGGGGGGTCGCCTACGCATCTCCTATTTATTTCCCGCTAGCGTCCTCGTCGTCCCCGCGTGAGTGGGGGGGGGGGGGGGGGGGGTATTGGAAAGGCGTCGCTAAATTTCACAGTTTGCGGAAATCGTCGCCCGATGAAGGGATCCTGTCAGGAATATCCCCCCCCCCCCCCCCCCTGCCCACCATTGCCATTTTTTCTCCCTATTTTGAGCTCCGCAGTTTCCGCAACTGTGCTACCGCCCCCCTACCAACCCGTCGCCCTTGATTGAGGAGCTATGACTACCCTCAGCCGAAAAACGGGTTAAATTCTCATGATATCCGCCCCTATTTTTTTTTAAATTTTATTCATTGACAGAATTAAATTTCTGCACAAGTAACGTATATCAAAGAATAAGAAACCCTTGTGTAAAATTTGCAGCGTTTTTCGATCTTATCATTCTCAATTAAATTCATGAGGGGGTGGGGGTGGGGTGGGGGGAGTCGGCGACGGCGTAGGATGAGCTCCAAAACCCTTTGAATCCGTCGTCAGGCGTCTCCTATTTATTTCCCGCCAGCGTCCTCGTCGTCCCCGCGTCGCCACAATAATAGCGAGAGGGGGAGTTAAGGGATGAAGGAATCCTGTCTGGAGTCTCCCCTGCCCCCCTTTACCATTTTTTCTCCCATTTTGAGCTCCGGCGTTTCTGCAACTGTGCTGCCCCCCCTACCGCTCCGTCGCCTCTGATTGCGGAGCTATGACTACCCTCAGCCGAAAAACGGGTTAAATTCTCGTGATATCCGCCCCCTTTTGGGTCGTCAACGCCCTCCACCCCCCCTCCGCTGAACCCTTCTTTCGTCCCCCCGACCCACCTGCCAATCAAAATTTTCCCAACTGAGCCAGCAAGTATTAAATTTAACACTGAGCCCGTTTTTGAGCTATTTTGAGCTGAATGTTTGGTGTTTTCAGACTTTTCTCGCCAAGAGGAATTTTTTGGTTGTGATTCAAATTTTTGCGACATCTGGAAGTGCCTTGGAATAAAAATGAGCTCTCCTCCTCGTTCCTCCTCCTCGTGTTGCAGCTCCCAACAGATTAATAGATTTTCCCAACAGTTGATCAAAGAGCTGAGTGAATCGATAATTTTAGGAAGGTTGACTTCCTATAAAACATCGATAATCGAGGGAAATATGCCATTTTTCATCCTATCGCTTTTCATCCCTTAAAACTTTAAAAGCATTGAAAGTAGTTTGAAGAAACCCAAAAACCATCCGGCTGGACGTGATTTTCATGTTTCGTGGTTCAATATTTGAATCGATAAATGTTAAAGGGGCAGTGGTCCATTTCTTTCGATTTTCATTCCCCCCCCCCCCTTTTTCACCTATATTTTCGGAACAGAACAGTTTTTTTTTTTCGTTTTTCCAAAAGTCAACTTTCTTGTACTGCTGTCCCTGTGACATTCACCGAGTGCTGATGTCCTGCCTTTATCAAAATTGCCACCTCAATCAATCTCATAACCTCCATAACCAGGCTGAAACTATTCTTAAGTGTTTTTCCTTTGCTTTGTTTCAGGTTGGTCTTTAACTGCTGCCGACGATGTCTTGTGTGGGTTTCGGGGTGCACCAACTCTGGTTACAACTAATGTGTGGTGAGCTTACTTCAGTTAAACTCACTCTTTGTAGTAAGTAGTGAGTATCCTTTCACATGTTCCACTTACCCGCTTTCCGCCGTTTTTTTTCCAAGATTCGAATGCACTTGTGGATTGACTTCCTGAACCTTTCAACTCATTTCCCGCCATTCCGGAAGAGCCTAACGAACCAAAAGTGAACAGGAATCCGAGATAATGAGAAAAAACGAGCAAGAAAAAGTGTAATACAGGAACATCACCGGTAGGAACGAAGTTGAAGAGTGAATGAGCGCGGTGGGGCGAGAATACGCTGGTAAATTGGCTTTCCCTTCCCCTTTATTCCCTTTGTTGTCTTCTTTTTGCAGTTTTGTCTAAACCTTTTCTCCTCCCTTCCCGTATTTTTTCTTTCTCCCACTCTTTCCTCTTTATCACAAATCTTCTCAAGTATTTCATTACGGTTCCCAATCTCTTTTGCTCAACCATCACCATCACTTCCTCCGCTAGCCTTGTTTGGCTTTTTTCCTTTCTATCATAACCTTTTATCTTTTTTTCTCTCTCTCTCCCTTCTTCAAAAAGGTACACCTAGTTACAATGCCATACAAAACGCCTCGCCCCTTTTCCCAAGTTCCACGCGAGACCACTTCAAGTGTTCCCGCATTTTTTCCTTCGCTCGTTTGATGTTTATCTCGGGAAAAGGGGAACTCTGTACGTGCTAGAAATCTTTTAGTGTTTCACACTACCCGCACGGATCCTGCGAAATGAAACTCACGTCTAAAACAGTTAATTTGAACAAAACCGCGAAGATTATCAATGTTGGTGGGAGATAGTCAAAATTTAACTATTCTACCAACATTGAGAATCTTTTCTGTGCTCCGCTTTTGTACTGTACGTTTTGGTTTATTATTCTTGGAATGATACATGTATCACCTGGTGTGTGTGTAGGGTGTGTACATGTGTGTACACCAGGTTATTAGCACACCCAACCAATTATTGGTTATTAGCAGCGTAGCCACTGTGGCTTCTTCTCGTTCGGAAAAAACGGCAGATTTCTGTAGATTCAGCTAGGGAATCCCGTAGATTTCCCGGTGAACTTTAAAATTTATTCTTGAACGCACCTATCAATTTTCTCGCTACCGAAACGCTACGAACCTGAGCTGTACAAAAACTTAGTATAACACGATTTCGTGGTTGCTCTATTAAAAACGCTACAAATTTTACACAAGGGTTTGTTATTCTTTGATATAGGTAACTTGTGCGAAAATTAATTCTGTGTAGTCCAGTCATTATGTCCTTTTGGGTTTGGAAAAATTCCGAACTTTCCGAATTTTTTGGGGGTTGTTCAGAACTATATAGAGGGTCTATACTAAAAAAGTCGGACTGATTAAGCGTGTGCTAAGTTCAGGGGGGCCAAAAAACCGCGATTTTTTCGGACTTATTTCAGTTTTTTGACTGTAACTTTTTTTCTATCGTTTTTATCGAAAAAGAGCCTTCTATTAACGTTGTAGAGCACAACATTCTGAACATTTTGCACTACTTGAATGTAATTTTTGACCCAATAGGTACCGAGTTATGTACGTTCACAAATGGGCTAAATTTCCCAAAATGGCAGAAAACGCCCAATAACGCCGGTTTTTTTCCTTCTAAATTGCATTTTACTCAATATTGAAGCATGGAATGGTATATGAATACATAGAATTAAGTTTGTAGACCCCCTACCCCCCTCCTCGCACCCCAATGAAGTGTCAGTGAAAAATATTTTTGAAAAGATTCAACGGCTTTTCGTTTATTATTCCTTTTGGTTTATTATTCTTGGAATAATTATTATACACCTATTATTATAAGTATTATACACCTATGTAATCGCGGCGAAGGTCGACCACTCGGATCGGCTTCAAAATTTGACATTATCCTTTTCAACAGATTCCAAAACCATAATGTCCATCCGCCGTCCGAGCCGTTTTGGGCAGTTGTGTACATTTGGAAACTGCGCTAGAGACCGAAAGGCCTATCAGCAGGTCCCCCGAAGGGGACTCCACCATCGGGGTCTTAACCATCCGCTGGGCTCCACCTCCCAGCGTCACCACGACCACCTCGAGACCAACCAATCCCGGGGGGGGGGGGGGGGAAGGACCCAGGGATGACCCCCAAGCCCAAGACCGCGGGCTCCCCCCCGCCAGAGGTACAGGAGAGAAGGAGTTGCTCTAAGCCGGGTGTTAATTGCGTTATTGGGAGCAACTCCTCCCCATTAAGGCCACTCCAGTCGGAGGCTCGAGAGCCCGAAGGCTCTCTACCGCTTTACATGCCCCTAACATCCCAGCGTTACCCGGGATATCAGCCTGAACATTACAGGGGTGGACATGAGGGTCGAAGAGCCGAGTCCGCCAGTGAGCCATAGCACACTAGCATCAACCTACGGCCCCCGCGAATGGTTTTGGGCAGTAGGAATTTTTTTTTAAATCTGAAATTTTGGCAAAATACTCGGTTTACCATATAGTTGTGCCTGTAAGGTTTTCAGTCCGATCGCTCAAACCCGTGGGGCGCTATGGGGCTAAAATGGGGCTACGGGAGGTTTTTTTTAAAGGCTTTTGGGATCGAGTTAGGTGTCGTTTTCGAAGTATTTTTTGACGTAGAATCCATTTTTGCGGGCCCCGGAACGATCCGATTTCACTGCAGGGATAGATCCTTTTTTTTTTTTTTTTTTTTCAAAATGTTTTTGTTTTTACTCGATAAATATTTGTCCTCACCATGAAAGCCCTATAGATAGGGCTTTCATGGTGAGGACAAATATTTATCGAGTAAAAACAAAAACATTTTGAAAAAAAAAAAAGTTTCGCAAATTTGAAAAAAAAAAAGTTTTCGCAAATTTTTTTCCTTGCATCGGCCCAGAATTAAATATATGCACAAGTAAGTAACCTATATCAACGAATAATAAACCATTTTGTAAAATTTGCCGTGTTTGTAATGTCACCTGTTATGTTTCTCGATTCTTTCGAAATACTTTATAACTCGATTTTTGTTCTTTCTTTATACCAAATGATACAAAGGAAAAGGTGCAAAAGAAAGGCAGGCAAGGGGAACAGCTAGGTTTATGACAACTCGAAAGTGTACGTGTTCGTGGAAAAAAAGGGAAGAATGAGAATGCAGATGAAGGATGAGAGAAACGACGAGGAAGAACGTGAGGTTGGCGGGGTAATCTAGATCTGTGCGGCATTCCCGCTCTACGGAGATCTACCTTTTTTTTCAACGGACCGCAAAAGACCCAACTTGGGATTTCTGGAAGGTCGAGGGGGCTCAGTACGGTAATCCTGGAGGGTAATCAGGTCCGCACGAACGATGATACAAAAGGTATCTCAATCTCATCTCGTCTAGCTGTGTCGCTGTTTCACGAGGTATTCCCCGCATTTTCGTGTTGGCCCTTTTTTTCATCTTCAGGAGTCCTAACGGACGGAAATTACGCCGTCGAAATAATTTTAAGTGTGTGATTTATTATTCTCTTAAAAAAAATGTTTTCGAGGGGATGTAGGGATTCGGTCGACCTCAAAATTTGTTCGAAAGAGGCCACGTTCTCCAGCTGTGCACCAAGTAATCCAAACCCAACGATAATAATATTTTCGTTGGGTTTGGATTACATGGTACCCTTCCAGGCAGAAGGGAAAGTATAGTGAGAACGCTGCAAATTTTACACAAGGGTTTGTTATTCTTTAATATAGGTAGCTTGTCTGAAAATTAATTCTGTCAATAAAGATTTTTTTTTTTTTCAAACATTTGTTTTCCATGTTGGTTTATTATTCTGGGAACACCTATGTTTTCGCGACGGGGGTCGACGACTCCGATCGGCCTCAAAATTTGACATTATCCGTTTCAAGAGGTCTACATTCTAAATCCGAAATGTCCGTCCGCCGTACGCCGGACCGTTTATGCAATTTCCCCATTCTCATCCAAAGGTACCTACCTCCATTCCTTGCACCGACCATACATGACTTCCGATCTTATTCACATAAAATTTCAACAACTTTCAACCGACGTCCGCACTTCACTTAACATTCAGTTGTATTTCAAAGCCAGGCGGACTCTATTCTGTGATTTTTCAAACTGATGACGGCATGTTGAAATATCACACATTCGAAGTAACTGGAGTAGGCGAACCGGCCGGTCAGATGTGGCCATTACCGATCTGACACACTCCACGCATTAGGGGCTTTCGCGTTCTTTACAACCGTCATCAGTTATGAAACCCGAACTTTCTTGGGGCTCGTACGGGTCGGCGGGGCCTTGAAATGATTAACTATAACTGATGATTTAGGAAGGAACGTAGGGGAACGGGGGTCGTCTTAAAATGAAATCAACTCACCAGAAGGCTTTATTGGGTAACGGCCCTGGGGGGGTTCGTGCGGCTGGATCCGCCACTCCTTCTTTATGATACTGTTGGGATACATCCCACATGTGTTGAAGTGTTACTTGAAGTTCGAAGTTGTCTCCACGATCTTCAGTGGCGGCTTGTCCAGTATGGGAATTGAACCAGAGGCGAGTGTAATTTGTGTACCAACGCTAGGAGTTGTAGGTACAATTGTATCGGAAGTTCGGGCTGAAAATCGGCATGCTGACATTTCAATCAGTGCCGAGGACGAAGACGGTTTTAGCAAAAAATAATTCCGTTACCCCAGGATCCAATTAAGTTAAACATTGCGAGTAAAAATGATCTACTTTTGTCGTCAATAATCAGAATTATTCTGATCGGCCTCAAAATTTGAAATCATCTTGTTACATCACTCGTAGATTCAAAAAACGAAATATCCGTCCGTCGTCCGGGCCGTTTTGGGTACTAGGAATCTGAAAATTTGGCAAAATACTCTGTTTACCATCTAGTTGTGCCCGCAAGGTTTTCAGCCCGATCGCCCAAACCCCTGGGGCGCTATGCGGCTAAAATGTGACTACGGGACAGGTTATTTGAAGGCTTTTGGCTCTGGGGTCGAGTTACTTGTTGTTTTCTAAGTGTTTTTGGAGGGCCCCAGAACGATCCGATTTCATCGTGGGGATCTATGGGGCCTTTCATGGGGCTACAAATTGGATTTTTGCAGGATCCCAGGAGGTAAAATATGGTGTCGTTTTCCGAGTAAATTTGGACGCAAAATCCATTTTGGTTTACTATTCTTGGAATAATACACCTATGTTTTCGCGACGGGGGTCGACGACTCCGATCGGCCTCAAAATTTTACATTATCCGTTTCAAGCGGTCTAGATTCCAAAACCGAAATGTCCGTCCGCCGTACGCCGTCCGCCGTCCAGGCCGTTTTGGGCAGTAGGAATTTTTTTAAAAATCTGAAATTTTGACAAAATACTCGGTTTACCACCATCTAGTTGTGCCCGCAAGGTTTTCAGCCCGATCGCCCAAACCCGTGGGGCGCTATGGGGCTAAAATGGGGCTACAGAAGGGGGTTTTTGAAGGCTTTCGGCCATGGGATCGAGTCAGGTGTCGTTTTCGAAGTATTTTTGGACGTAGAATCCATTTTTTGGGGTCCCGCAGCGATCCGATTTCACTGTTGCGATCTATAGGGCTTTAATGGGGCTAAAAATGGGATTTTTGAAGGATCCCAGGAGGTTAAATATTTTTCGAGTAAGGAATAAAGAATTTTTGAAAAAAAAAAATCCAAAAAAAACTTTTTTGAAAAAAAAAAAATCCAAAATTTTTTTTTCCAACATTTTTTCTTTTGACACAGAAATAATTTTTGCGCAACTAACCTATATCAAAGAATAATAAACCCTTGTGTAAAATTTGCAGCGTTTTTTCGAGGTTCCACATCTGCCCAAACATTGCACAGAATTTTGTTTTTTCCCCAAAAAAAAAAATTTTCTGAACGACATGTCGTTTGGTTTAGGGTTTTTGACTAACCCTTGTGTAAAATTTGCAGCGCTTCTAATACTATTATTATCATGTAAGTAGTTTCTAATAACTAAACTGATTGAACGCAGCCATGAAAATGAAGTACCTAGGTATCTAAACATACTACTAATCTCAACGTTTCTGTGTGGTTGTGGGTGGGTATGTCACGAGCCTTCTCCTCCTAAACGGTAAGCGATAAAAATACGGCGATTTTGGTTTGTTATTCTTGGAATAATACATGTTAGATAAATTGTGCAGGTTCAATCCTGCCTCCCCTCCCCTCACCATTGTTTCCACCACCAGACCTCAGTCGTTCTCTATCTCCTTTGCACCGTGTAGGCGCCTCACCTTCACGGGAATAAAACTGCCATTATCCCAGTTAAATTGTTTTATTTGACGACCTTTTCCAATAGGTTATGGGCCCAGATATCGCGGAAAACCTCTGCTAACGCGAAAGTTGCCTTCGGGCACGGAAATTCGTGGAATTGGTCGTCGAAAAAGTGTCGTGCGGGAAAATGGCGACCGTTTCACAAACCGGTCTAAAACCCTTCGATGGAACGAACTTTTCGAAGTGGGAATATCGAGTCCATATGATTTTGGAAAATAATGACGCCCTGGAAGCCCTATCGGAAAAACCTGCGAAAATGGACGAGAAGGATTTTAAGAAAAAGGATTTGGAAGCGAGGGACATCCTGGTAAAATGCATTGCCGATCGTGTTCTTGATTGTATTCGAGGAAAAACAACGGCAAGGGCAATGTTCGAGGCCTTGGAACAGACCTACGTCAGAACCGGAATATCGGCACAGGTCGCAATTCGCCAGCAACTCGGATCAATGCGTTTTCGACGGGGATCATTACAGCATTTTATTGAGGAATTTGATCAAAAACTCGAAGAATTATCAGCGAGTGGAGCAAATGTGACTGAACCGGAAAAAGTTTCGATGCTTCTCGCTGCCTGGGGTCGACGACTCCGATCGGCCTCAAAATTTGACATTATCCGTTTCAAGAGGTCTACATTCAAAATCCGAAAGGTCCGTCCGCCGTCCAGGCCGTTTTGGGCAGTAGGAATTTTTTTTTTAAATCTTAAATTTTGACAAAATACTTGGTTTACCATCTAGTTGTGCCCGCAGGGTTTTCAGTCCGATCGCCCAAACCCGTGGGGCGCTATGGGGCTATAATGGGGCTACGGGTGGGGTTTTTTGAAGGCTTTGGGGTATGGGATCGATTTAGGTGTCGTTTTCGAAGTATTTTTGAACGTAGAATCCATTTTTGGGGGTCCCGGAACGATCCGATTTCACTGTCGCGATCTATAGGGCTTTCATGGGGCTAAAAATGGGATTTTTGACGAATCCCAGGAGGTTAAATGTTTTTCGAGTAAAAAATACATAATTTTTGAAAAAAAACATTTTTGAAAAAAAAATCCCCCCCAAAAAAATTTTTTTTTGAAATATAAAAATCAAAAAAAAATTTTTAATTTTCTTTCATTGACAGAATTAAATCTCCGTACAAGTAACCTATATCAAAGAATAATAAACCCTTGTGTAAAATATGCAGCGTTTTTGCTATGGGTTGGTGAACCGTTTAACTTTGAATAGGGCAAATTGCAAATTCGTGCAACTATGAGTATCTTTGTTGTTAATGAACCGAATTTTAATACGAAATCACCGATGAACGAATTCCGACGATCGGCTAATTCAGACTGCGAGTTTAAATAGGGTAATAATATTTCGCCCGCCAAAACAGGGCCGCAGCACGACAGGTGCTTTTCAACTCTGAATCGGCTCGTGGAACGACGAAACAATCCGAAATGCACGTCTCAAAGAGCACGCCGAAAAAATGTTTACTAACTGTAGTAAACACAGATAACAACGACACAGATTAGCCGATTCCAGTCACAATAACACAGTTCTGCACAAAAAAAAAAAAAAAAAAATTTCGCTCCCTTGGGAAATTTTGGGTGATTCCGAAGTTTTTGAATGTGCTGAAACCAAATCTGAAATCCAAATTGCGCTAGCACACAATTGGTGCGTTATGGTATGACGGCAACATTTATTCTTGTATTATTATGGCTATTCCTTTATACACCATTAAAACTGTTAGGGAATGTTTATACTAAGACCTACCTCGCTTGAAATTCATTTCGTGGTCTTTATTCTTGTATGGGTCCGGGAAGAATTTTTACTCATGTAGCAAAGTGTATAACTTAAAAAAGTTACGTGCTACTGAAATTCTGACTTCATATTTGGATTCTGCGCACCAAAAAACAAAGGGAAATGATAGTTTGGGTCAAGGGAGAATTTCTTGCAGAACTGTGTAATCAATGCACGACGGCGGTCTTTCAGTATTATCCGACCGCTTGTTGCGTTTGTGTCACAATGAATTACGCTTCCCAAAACTGCCCTTCTGATCTAATGAGTGAAGAAGTAATTTTTTCTTCTGACGTGCGATTTATTTTAAGGTCGGTTATTGATTAAACTGATGTGCAAATTTTTTTAGAGTTGTTCGTACCCTTTTGTTGTCGTTCACTAAATTCTTCTGTCGGGAATGGCTTGTTCAGCCGTGGGAGTTATTTTATTCTGGCCTTATTCTGGCGTGCGATTAAATCACACCCGTTTAAATAATTTAAACTCGCAGTCTGAATTCGCAGTCTGAGTTCAATTATTGAACGATTTGAAGAGATCCGGCGCGCGTTTGCCCTTTGTCTTGGGACGCTGTCAGGGACCTCGGAAAGATGGAGAGAACGGGAGAACGGAGGATGTTAGGGATCTTGGAAAGGTGGATGGGGGGGGTTTGGGAAACGGTTCATTCTACACTAATTTCGGATATATTCTGGTGTTTGGAGACGATTTATCTCTCTATTCCCCGGCCAATTGTACGCCCGTTCAATGTAGCTTACGCTCAGACTGTCACTTGGGCGAGCGAAGCGAGCCCCCTGTCCAAGAAAATGGTCGGCTGTGCGAAGCGGGGCCTTATGTCTCAGTGCTAGGCAATACCTATTTTAAATAAGCTTCGACATTATGAATTCCTGAAGGAAGAAATGTCAACTGTTCGAACGTAGCTAAGTTTGAAAAAAGTGCTTTGTGATGATAATATATTCACAAATAACTGACAATACCACGATAAACCATCGCATAAAATTTGCTTGCATTTGAAAAAAAAAAAAAGTTTTGTCGCCCGGAAACATTTCTACTTTATTGAAGCTGCAAGTTGAGTAGGATGAATAGGAGGAGGAGGAGGGTGACACGATTTTGGACATCGTTATTCTAGGGCACTTCCCCATGTTACTGAAAAATTCTTTTTTCACACTAGGGATGGCCATCTGTAGTCAATACTTCGATATCTTGATTTCACTGCCACCCGATTCCGGCAAACGACAAGCCGTTGGGGGACGGCAGTCGCCCTTGTTAGAATTCACGTGATCACCGGGGAACTGCGTCCAGTTTAATCCCGAGATATTTGCGAGTATTTGAGTAAAATTTCAAGTCAAATTGGCAGGGTAGCTTCTCCCTGGACTCCGTATCCCACCATCGACGGAATCAGCAAGTCATCAGAGGAATGATTTACCTAATCATCAATTCCCGAGCCCGGGAAAGCGACGAAGATCCCCCTTATATGTTTGACTTCCGAACCGGTATCGATATTTCATCCGCGATACTATCGAACATCAATATATTATATCGAAGTATTGACTACCGATGGCCATCCCCAGTGTGAGCCAGAACTTGCTCGTCCACTGCAGAGTAGGTAAGTCCTACAAACTCCGCCCAACCCGCGCATATCGATCTCAATCAAGTGTTTTCCCCCAACCCATTTTCCGCCTCTGGATTTAGAAAAAAAACCCTCTCATCTGTAATGAGTGAAAAGGAGGGCAGAGACAAACAGCCTAATTATAGCTATTACGAAGGGCTCGTGCGAAAAACAAGTTCAATTATTCCGCCGCGAAGCTTTTAAACAAAATCGGACCAGTTTTGGTGATAGAAGGTAAAGCTTTTTAAACGTCCACTCAGCGAAATTACGCCAGGAAAACTTTACAAGTGCTTACAGAAATCAATACAACATTTAAGCTTTTATTGTGAACTGTTTGAGTTTCTGTGCAATAACCGCTGCCATTTTGGTTTATTATCCTCCGAATAATCCACCAACAATAATTATTATAATAACATACTAGGGGGCCATCTCCCTGCTGGCTACGCCAGCCAACCCCCGCCTGGCGGGCCGCGTATTCCGCCCTGATTGAATGTTTAAAAAAAAAAAAAAAAACGCTGCAAATTTTACGCAAGGGTTTATTATTCTTTGATGTAGGTTACTTGTTCAAAAATTCAATTCTGAGTAAATGAAAAAATTAAAATTATAAAATTTCTTTTTTTTTTTTTTTTTTAAATGTTTTTCCAATTTTTAGTTTATTATTCTTGGAATAATACACCTATGTTTTCGCGACGGGGGTCGACGACTCCGATCGGGCTCAAAATTTTACATTATCCGTTTCAAGAGGTCTACATTCTAAATCCGAAATGTCCGTCCGCCGTACGCCGTACGCCGTCCAGGCCGTTTTGTGCAGTAGGAATTTTTTTAAAAATCTGAAATTTCGGCAAAATACTTGGTTTACCATCTAGTTGTGCCCGCAAGGTTTTCAGTCCGATCGCCCAAACCCGTGGGGCGCTATGGGGCTATAATGGGGCTACGGGAGGGGTTTTTTGAAGGCTTTTAGCTATGGGATCGAGTTAGGTGTCGTTTTCGAAGTATGTTTGGACGTAGAATCCATTTTTGGGGTCCCGGAACGATGCGATTTCACTGGGGCGATCTTTAGGGCTTTCATGTGGCTAAAAATGGGATTTTTGAAGGATCCCAGGATGTTAAATATTTTTTGAGTAAAAAATACAGAATTTTTGAAAAAACACATTTTTGAACGAAAAAATCAAAAAAAAAAATTTTTTTTTGAAATAAAAATCCAAAAAAAAAATTTTTTTTAATTTTTTCATTGGCAGAATTTAATTTCTGCACAAGTAACCTATATCAAAGAATAATAAACCCTTGTGTAAAATTTGCAGCGTTTTTTTAAAATTAACTTCTGCACGTTTTACCTGAATCAAGAATTATGAACCCTCGTGTGCAGCTTGAATTTTTTGACGTGAAATCGACGGTGTGCCAGACTTGTCGTGCCACTCTACAACGATGTTCGAAGATTGAGAGTAATAAGTCCACATGTAATTCAATTTACAGAATTTTTCCACGGTGTTATCCTAATATTTCACTTCTACTGTCTCCTTCAGACGTGTTCATCCGAAAGTGGAAAAGCGTGAAAAGCAGCGAAGGTACGAACGTTGAGGCAAAGGTGGAAGATGTGTAGGTAGGTAGGTAGGTAGGTAGGTAAGGAGGGAGGGAGGTACACCATTTGAAAAATGGTCGGTTCCCGCGGAGTGGTTGGTAAGTAAACCAAATTGACGGGAGGCGGGCACGCGGTAAAGGGGCCATTATGGGGCGAAGGTGAAAACTGTGGAAAGAAATGGGGAAAGGGGAAAAGGCCTGAAGGAAATATGACGGAGGTGGAAGTAAGTTGGGCGAGTGAGGGCGCTGCGGAGACAGATAAATCCCCATTAGACGCGAAAAAGGGATAGCTGGCGGGAGGTCCCAAACCCTTTCCGAGCTTCTTGGATTCAGTTCTCGACCAATCGTAGAAGATACCTAGACTAGATAATTTAATGTAATTGCGGCTGGAAAAGTTATTTTTTAATTTAACATTAAATGTTAAAACTTGAATTTCTTTCTTGGAATTCTTATTCATTCACTCATTCATTGATAAACCCGCTTTCAATCAAAATTTGATATTTAATATCGTCATGGGAGAAATAAATTTTATTTACGACGATATTAAATATCAAATTTTGATTGAAAGCGGGTTTATCAATGAATGAGTGAATGAATAAGAATTCCAAGAAAGAAATTCAAGTTGATAGTTCAAGTTCATACAGTGGAATAACCCCAGAACCATGGGGTAGGTACGCCCAGTGCGGTTTGGGGGAGTCGCTTACAGTAAACTCTTAACAGTAAAAACACTGCAAATTTTACACAAGGGTTTATTATTCCTTGATATAAGTTACTTGAGCAGAAGTTAATTCTGTGTCTGTAAAAAAATTTAGGAAAAATATTTTTTCTCAAAATATTTTTCAAAATTACACAGGTTTACAAAAAAAGGTCAATCTCAAGCGCCGCAGAAAAAAACCATCAAACTCTATGTTTTTTGGGGTGCTGAATCCGAATCCAACCCCCGTTTTTTCCGGTCACGTCCAAATTTTCGAGATATTGGCGATTTTTCGTTTTTTCGACCTTTTTCCGATTTTGGCAAAAAATGTTGAAAAAACGTGGTTTTTTCAAAACCAAAGTCACGTTTTTTGATACTTTTTACCTTCTAGCGTGAAAACAAAGCCGTTAATAAAAATTTTCCAACGAGGTCTTGTAGGTAGATTGTTTCTGCGTCGAGTGGGACCAACCGTGATTCTTTACCTTCCATAATAAGGGAGCTATGATTTTTCAAAGTGTCTACCCATTTTGGCCATGTCGTAGAACATGAACTCCTGGAGTCGGCAATGCAACTTGATCACAACAAAACTTTGTTCCGAGGAATATATTGGACTCGGAGGCATCAATTCAGACCGACTCAAAGATGGTTTTATTCATCAAGAACTCACGGAATTGCACTTGAAGCCCTGAAAAACAAGCGCCCAGAAACTTTGAAAAATCTAGCTCCCTTATTATGGAAGGTAAAGAATCACGGTTGGTCCCATTCGACGCAGAAACAATCTACCTACAAGACCTCGTTGGAAAAATTTTATTAACGGCCTTAGTTTTCACGCTAGAAGGTAAAAAGTATCAAAAAACGTGACTTTGGTTTTGAAAAAACCACGTTTTTTCAACATTTTTCGGCAAAATCACACATTTCTCGTGGTTTTAGACACCAACTCATATATATTTTCGGAATCAGCGATAAATTTCCAGTAAGAAGAGAGTTTTTGTGGAATTTTTGGGCATCCGCACATTTAGCTGTGATTGTCAAAACGGAAAAAGGTCGAAAAAACGAAAAATCGCCAATATCTCGAAAATTTGGACGTGACCGGAAAAACGGGGGTCGGATTCGGATTCAGCACCCCAAAAAACATAGAGTTTGATGGTTTTTTCTGCGGCGCCTGAGATTGACCTTTTTTTGTAAACCTGTTATTTATTTTTTACTCAGAAAATATTTGACCTCCTGAGAACCTTCAAAAATCCCAATTGTAGCTCCAATACAGCCCTATAGATCGCCACAGTGAAATCTGATCGTTCAGGGACTCCCAAAAATGGATTCTACGTCCAAAAATACTTTGAAAACGACACCTAACTCGATCCCATATCCAAAGTCTTAATAAAAACGCTGCAAATTTTACACAAGGATTTATTATTCTTTGATATAGGATAGTTGCGCAAAAATTATTTCGGTGTCAAAAGAAAAAATGTTGGAAAAGAAAATTTTTTGAATTTTTTTTTTTTCAAAACAATTTTTTTTAGATTTTTTGTTAAAAAAAAAAATTGTTTTTTCAAAATTTCTTTATTCTTTACTCGAAAAATATGTAACCTCCTGGGATCCTTCAAAAATCCCATTTTTAGCCCCATGAAAGCCCTATAGATCGCAACAGTGAAATCGGATCGCTGCGGTACCCCAAAAAATGGATTCTACGTCCAAAAATACTTCGATAACGACACCTCACTCGATCCCATAGCCAAATCCTTCAAAAACCACCTTCTGTAGCATAGGCGTACGCAAGGGGGGGCTAGGGGGGGCCCGGGCCCCCCCCTAGACGAACGAAAAATATATATACACTTTCAGATAAAAATAAAGAAAAAGAGGAAGTAGTGGTTAAAAAATTCGCAGAGAACCCGAGGCGGCTCATGTTGTAAATTTAAAGTGAAAAAAATCAACTTGACATGCTGGGTAGGTAGGTCTTATGTTGTGTACATTTTGTGTAAAGGTTTTATATTAAGAAGGGAAAAAAGTGAACTACAACACTTGATTTTGTAAAAATGATTTGTATGTTATTTTGAATTATTACTCAAGCGGTTTAGTATTATTTACGATATAGGGTATCACACCATACTCCGCACTCCAAAAGTTACGATCATTTTGTTCTGTTCTTCTTGGAATAATATACCTACCTATGTAATCGCGACGGGGGTCGAAAATTCGGATCGACCTCAAAATTTGACATCATTCGTTTCAAGAGGTCTAGATTGCAAAAACGAAATGGAACCGCTGCCGCACAGTGGTCCACAGGTGAAAAAAAAAAAAAAAAATCAAAAAATATGTTTAAATCCTTTCAAAATCATTATATTCCATTCAGTATTAGTTGGAGGGTTGATATGAATAGTTTTCGGTTCAAAAAGTCATCAACTCGACTCGCAGGTACTGTAGACATGACTCGGGTAGTATAGGTACCTTTCTCGATTTTGGAAAATTGTGAGTTGACGGGAGCAGTATTAGACCTATTTAGGAGAATCGTAGCCGACTCATTTTGCACGTGAAAAAAAAAAAAAAGTTAGACATCGAATTTGTTCAGTTTTTACTCAGCTACAAGAAAGTAATTTTATCTTTCTGCGGAAAAAATCTAGACACAGGTTTCAACACGTTTTTAGCGGATTTTGAAGCAAAAAACCATGATTTTTGTGCATTTGATTCATCATAATTATGACTTAAGTCGAGCTTGGGCTAGCTAAGGTAGGTATGCGACTACTTTTCCTGGGTACCCCCCATTAATGGTTCTAACCCCCCCCCCCCCCCCCAATAATAGAGTATAATATACCATATTATGTATGTTTTCATAGTTTGTTTTCTCGATTTCTCGACCCTAGTAATTAGGGTCATTGCAGCGGATAAAAAAATAATAAGTTAAATCGAGATATTTCTGGCTCGAACCTTCGAAACAAAATTTAATTTAAAAGGCCAAACTGTTTTACCTTACAAAGTCATGAAAATAACTAATAGCTCAGCAATTTTCCGTCTTCAAGTAGAAAAATTTCAATTCTAGGGTGTTCAATGGAATTCACCAATGTTACGGGGTTCCATCAGAAATCATAGGAGTGTTCGATCGAAATCATCTTCGACCTCCTCATTTTTGTAGTAATTTTCAATTTTACGGTGTTCAATCGACGCCAAAATTATTGCTCTACAACTTTTGTTTATGTACAAACTTCGGGAGAATCCTTACTTGGCTCGCACACTGGAAAATGTACTGAAAACGTGTTTTTTAAAAGGTATTTTGGGGAAAAAAGGCTCAGAATCCATTTTAGGTACAGGGACATGGGGTATATTCGTGATCAGCTTCAAATTTACGAATACTATAAGTATGGGGTTTTCAGAGTTTTTTCTCCCCCCCCCCCCCCCAAATATGGCCGTTTTGCACCACCGTGCGTCGTCCGCCGTCCGGGGCGTTTTGAGCAGTAAGAATTTTTTAAGAATCTGAAATTTTGACAACATAGGTACGTGGTTTCCATCTAGTTGTACCCACAAGGTTTTCAGCCCGATCGCCTAAACCGGTGGGGTGCTGTGGGGCTAAAATGGGGCTACGAGAGGGGGTTTTTGAAGGCTTTTGGCTATGGGATCGAGTGAGGTGTCGTTTTCGAAGTATTTTTGGACGTAGAATCCAGTTTTGGGGGTCCTGGAACGATCCGATTTCACTGTGGCAATCTACAGGGCTTTCATGGGGCTACAAATGGGATTTTTGAAGGATACCAAGAGATCAAAAATTGATCTCTTTATAAAAAATATTTAATATTTTCCGAGTAAAAAAAAAGTAAAAACAAAAGATTTTGAAAAAAAGTAAGTAATAATAATTTTTTTTAACTCTTTTTTTCAAGACACAGAATTAATTTTCGCACAAGTAACCTATATCAAAGAATAATAAACCCTTGTGTAAAATTTGCAGCTTTTAAAATTTTAATTTAACTAGGTACCCTTGCTGGCAGCATGTCTACCTGCAATATTAAATATTTCAAAAATAATTCAAAAATTTTTTGAGCCCCCCCCTAAAGGAAGACCTGCGTACGCCCATGTTCTGTAGCCCCATTTTAGCCCCATAGCGCCCCACGGGTTTGGGCGATCGGGCTGAAAACCTTGCGGGCACAACTAGATGGTAAACCGAGTATTTTGTCAAAATTTCAGATTTTAAAAAAAATTCCTACTGCCCAAAACGGCCTGGACGGCGGACGGCGTACGGCGGACGGACATTTCGGTTTTGGAATCTAGACCACTTGAAACGGATAATGTCAAATTTTGGGGCCGATCGGAGTCGTCGACCCCCGTCGCGAAAACATAGGTGTATTATTCCAAGAATAATAAACCAAAACCTCCCGCAGCCCCATTTTAGCCCCATAGCGCCCCACGCGTTTAGGCGATCGGGCTGAAAACCTGGCGAGCACAACTAGATGGTAAGCCAAGTATTTTGTCAAAATTTCAGATTTTTAAAAACATTCCTACTGCCCAAAACGGTCCGGACGGCGGACGGACATTTCGGTTTTGGAATCTAAACCTCTTGAAACGGATAATGTCAAATTTTTAGGCCGATCGGAGTCGTCTACCTTCGTCGCGAAAACAGGTGTATTATTCCAAGAATCCGTGTATTATTCCGTCTGTCTGCCATAGTTTGCATTTAGTTATTAACTAATACATTAAATTTCATTTATTTTATCATCCTGGAATTTGTACAAAAAAGCAAGGTGCGAAAGTTACCTGGAAAAAACGCTGTAAATTTTACCCAAGGGTTTATTATTCTGTAATACTTATAGGTTAATCGTGCAAAAAACTGATTTTGGGTTATTAAGACAATATTTTTGCAAACATGTGAGACTTCGCAAAAATTGCATAATGAGTCCAAAATTACTCAGAAAACGACACCTTATTTGACTCTTGGGATCCTTCGAAAATCCCATTTATAGCCCCTTGAAAGCCTCATAGATCCCAAGGGTAAAATCGGTTCGTTCTGAGACTCCCAAAAATGGATTCTATGTCTAAAAATACTTCGAAAACGGCACCTTTCTCGACCCCATAGCCCACAATTTTCGAAACCCCCTCCCGTAGCCCAATTTTAGCTCCAAAGTGCCCCATGGGTTTGGGCGATCTGGCGGTTACAACCTGATGGTAAACCGAGTATTATGTCACAATTTCATAATATTATTTAAAAAAAAAATATTTAAAAATATTATTAAAGAAATATTATTTTTTAAAAAATCCCTAGTTACTGCTCAAAACGGCTCGGACGGTGGACGGATATTTCGTTTTTGGAATCCACGTGTCTTTCTCTCATTTTCCTTGTCACAACTCACATACCGAGTATTTGTATTGCCACTAGAATAATAAACAATTTTTCTCATTTCAATAGTGTCGTATAGCCTAATTGGTTTTCAAATGGTTCACTGCCATCAGTCATGGAGCCAAATTAACAGTGGGTCCATATTCCAAAATTACTATTGTCAAGTTACCCCATTCTGGACCGATTTCATCAGTTATACTTCACACTATTTGTACTTGTTCATATAGTCCAGTCGGTATAGGGTGAAATACGGGGGGTACCTGGAAATAATTCGGGACAAAACGAAACTTTTAGAGGATGTGTATGGGTGCCTAGTTGTTGTAAATTCGAGGTTTTCTATTAAAAATAACCTGTGGAAAATCTGAGGTGGCCGAAAAACCGCGATTTCTTTGCAGTTGTTTCAGTTTTTGGCCTATAACTTGGAAACGTCGCATCCTACAGAAAATGTTACTCTATCCAAAATGAAACAGCATAACATTTGGCGTCGAATGACCTCCTAACGCGTCAAAATCGGTCCGGCCGTTCAGCCGCAATCGATCGTTAAAGTTCGTCAATTTTTACCAACTTGGCTTAAAAATGGGTTATCTTCGAGTTTGAAGGCCTATATCTCAAAAACGGCTAACCCAAACGAAACATGTCACATAATGAAAGTTGTAGAGCATCAAATTTCAAGTTGGAAAACCTCCTAACATGAAATTTTACTCACCCTAGCGCTGAGATACAAGGTGTAAACCAAATGAAGTCGTGCCAGTAAATTTCTGGTAAAATTGTATTTCCTAATGGAAATACTTTCGAACCCCACATCATTCATTTTTGTCCCTAACTTTCATTTTTCACCATATCTACGTATGAATACCCATATACTATACGTATGAATACCCATAATATACTATAGGTACGTACTATGAATACCCCCCCCCCCCTCCCCATCGCGAAAGGGGCCATTAGATGAGTACCTAATTGTAATGTCCAGGAGTTAGAATAGGTTAAAACGTAGAATTAAAATAAATGTAATAAATCGTAAACGATAATTAATATGAACTAACTACTGTAAAGGAGTAATAAAAGTTATGAGGTCTCGTCATGGACCACTCCCAATCTGACCGAAGGAGGTCGTTTCCTAGCCACGTTTGTACTTGTAGATATGTTCGGAGAAGATGGTGAGTGGCTTACTCTGTAGTAGGAGGTAGTCAGGCCAGCTGAAAGGTTGGTTTGGCAAGTGATTTCCTGAAAAGATGGAAGCTCAGTGTGTCGAGAGCATCGGTTCCACATCCCCCCCCCCCCATACAGTGCTCCAAGGAACCTCTCACCTGCCTCCATGATCTGGAAGTGGCTTGCTTCAGCATCTGAATTACAGCTGCAAGATGTTGTATGTATGGGGACTTCTCGCAGAGCTTGCAGACCTTCATTTTTCCTTGGCCAAAGGGGGTCGAAGTTATATCGCACCCACTGATTGCATGCAGGAACAGGATGTCCCTTCGGTTGATGGTGCATGAAGCTGCTGAGCACAACAGTGATGGTGCTTTGCCTCTCCCACTCTTCTCAAAATAGATGTTTTTGGGTGTGCCCCGAATGGATGAAAGCCCCGTAAGTATTATAAGGAGATTGACATCTTCTCCTGTAATTACCACACTGTCATACTCAGCAGCTTTTGTTAGTGCTGTGCGAACAATCATAACGTCTGCATCTTCAGGAGCTTGTTTTGCTGCAATCCCCTTGGCTGTCATTTCTTCCATCAGCATTTTTATGAGGTTCTCTTTGTTTTGGTCCTTTGATAGGAAGCTCTCTTGGCTTATAGAAACTGCAGTTGTTCTTGAGAAGACAAAACTGTGATGTTACATCCAAAGTACTTCAGCACGTAGTCCACATAGGTCTAGCACCATCACTGTTGTACTCAGCAGCTTCATGCACCATCAACCGAAGGGACATCCTGTTCCTGCATGCAATCAGTGGGTGCGATACAACTTCGACGGGGTGGTCCCCATCAGGAGCACCAAAAATGCAGCTCCAGACAATATACTGTCTATAATTTTCTGTAAATGCAAAAAAGGGTGTAGCACTGCTGCTGCAAGAAAGCAGGACTGCGGTGCTCCGCCCTTTGCAAAAGCTGTGCAGGCCATGCCTGCGATAACGTCCCCGAATCCAACATGCTTGCTGGTGACTCTGACGTCGAAGATGAGGAGGGCTGGAATGTTCATTCTCTGTTCGACGACGAAGAGGAGGATTCTCCAACAGCGGCAAAGCGCATGAAGTTGTAATTTTTTTCTCATAACTTTTATTAGTAGTTAGTTCATATTAATTATTGTTTACGATTCATTACATTTATTTTTAATTGTATGTTTTTTCCTATTCTAACTCCTGGACATTACAATTACTCATCTAATGGCCCCTTTCGCGATGAGCAGGGGGGGGGGGGGGGGTATTCATAGTACGTACCTATACCGACTGGACTAATATGCCTTCAGTATAACATAATTTTATGGTTATCTCTGATGCTAATGACAAATGATTTCTAGTCAGGGCTGTTGATGAGCTTAGGTCCCCACGCTACAATTGTTTAATTAAATAAACAAATTAGTATTCAAACCAGCAGAGGAGTCGTTCTCTCTCCCTAACCACCTCACTTCGTGTCTTTGACGGATAATGTCAAATTTTGAGGCCGATCAGAATTTTCGACCTCCGTCGCGATTACATGGTTTGTTCAAAGAATAGCAATCCAAAAGTGTACTTTTCTCAACCGTCTTACTTGTGAGAAAGAACAAATTTTGTTGAATAATATTGTAGGTAATATTCGTTTTGAGAGATGGGCGATGGTGGAGAATTTAAAAAGGACTGGGGCAATCAGGTAGATGACAAATGTCTGAAGATATTAAATAATTTCAAGCACTGGTCCTGAACACTGGTGTGGGGGATTGGAGCACTCGAGGCGTTCCGTGATTGATGACTTTTTTATCCGGACGACCAAGATTCGTCTTGTAGCACCTGTAGTGGAGCGGAAAAGGGAGCGAGAGGGGCTTAAATCGTCTCAGGTGACTCAGTCTGGGCTTGAAGGGCGGTAATTAATATTAATCGTCGACAAGTGGGTCGAGAGAGTATAAGGAACGGGGAAGCCCTGGAGGTAAGTGCAGGACGTTTTGCTCCCCGACCCAAATAGCTAAGTTGGAGGAAGGTATTAGTATAAAATATTGGGATACCCCGAGCAATGTAGCAGTGCCATAACGCCGCCGATAAAGTCCCAAGGAGGGAAAGCTCGACCGTTTCGCTAATGTTTGCCGTCCGGAGCATTTATAACAATAAAATCACCACATTTCTCTTCTGGTAAACTCGGAACTGCTTTTCAAGTGTTTCCGGTTGAACCGCTATCGTCCAAAACCGCATTATATGAGACATTTTCTTCTTGTACTTTCATCCTTGTGTCAGCCTAAAGTAATGAGCAAAAACCCATCACAGGGGGGCTTCTCGCTAACCGCCGGCTTTACTTTATTATTCTCAGGGCCGGCTTATCAAACACATTTATCGGATCGATAAAGTAGCTCTGAGCTTATACTCCCTTTAACTCGAAAAGTGGTGTTTATGCTCGTTATTACTCCTATGGTCCTATCAGTAGTTTAGGTATAGATCCTATAAAGTTATCAGAGCCCAGGGGGGGTTCTGATTCTTATCGGCCCTTTGGGCAGCCATTATGCAGCAAAATAATATATAATAGTATTATATATTATTTTGCTGCGTTTTATATATTATATAAAATATAATATTACCCTATTATTTCTTTCTGTTTTCGATTGGCATTCATTATCATTTTCGTCTAATGATTCTAGGTGGGAATGATTAGAGCAGAAGAGATTTCTTCTCAGATGTTTTTAGGCTCATGGGAGTTTAACATACTTTAAGTTAGGGTTGGTCAAAAAAAGTATCGAATCTTAAAAGAATCGATTTTAGTTTATTATTCTAGTAATTATACACCTATGAAATCGTGACGGAGGTCGAAAATTCTTATCCGCCTCAAAATTTGACATCATCCGTTTCACGACACGTAGATTCCTAAAACGAAATGTCCGTCCGCCGTCCGAGCCGTTTTGGGCGGTAGAAAGTTTTTTAGAAAATCTGAAATTTTGACAGAATACTCGATTACCATCTAGTTGTGCCCTCACGTTTTTCAGCCCGATCGCCCAAACCCGTGGGGCGCTATGGGTCTAAAATGAGGCTATGGGAGGGTTTTTTTGGGCAGTCATCACTTGCGCCCTAATCCTTCTTAGTGGCAGTGGACCATTGCGATAATGAGCTGGATGGGTCTGTGAAAGTAGTCTTTTGCGCCCCTCGCCTGCTTTCAAGAACTACTCTTTTGCGCCCCCAGGTAAAGGGGTATACCAACTAGCTCAACTAAAAGATGATGATGTGATTCACATCACTCCCTCTTGGTTCAACCTCATTCTAGGACTCAACTCGTACGCAGCCGTTGTATTGTACGAGTTGAGTCCCAGAATGAGGTTGAACCAAGAGGGAGTGATGTGAATCACATCATCATCTTTTAGTTGAGCTTGTTGAGCCACCTGTGTAGCTATTTCGTTCCATTTTCACGTGATGGAGTACATGACGAGTGAAAAACCGAAGCAGTTGATGGTAATTGACGGTTATAAAAGGTGCCTAGGTATCTAGGCAGCAATTTAGCAACTCTCTGAAACGTAAGGCTGTCGACGACCCTTTCTGTAAGTCTGCTAAGTTCATTCGTTCTGAATTGAAAAAAGGCGACGTGGCGTCTCTGACAAGAAACGATTTGACTCTGATCAGGCATAATTTACATCTCTTCACCCTCCGTTGCCGAAAAATGCAGAAGAAACTCAAGCTGCGTTGGGTGCCATTGACTTAACTCGTATTCACTCGTACCTCCATTTTATCTCTTCTGAAGCTAAAGTACGGTTTTCGCAAAACTTGAATCGATTCACCAATAACAGCTGCTTCCCTTTTGTGCCGGGAATGAAGCTCGCCTGGGGAGTTGACGCTTTAGCGGACATCGCTCTCTTGCCCTGTCAACAACTGATGAACAACTATCCAGATTGGTGAGCCATGGGCGCAAAGGAGTATTATCACGAAGTTAAGGTGGGGCCCATAAGAGTAAACACGGCTCCCCTCTTTTACGCCCCCTTGCTCGAGAAACTACTTCGCACTATCGACTAATGAGAGATCGGGGCCCAAGTGATGATCGCCCGTTTTTTTTTTGAAGGGGTTTCAACTATGGGGTCGAGTGGAGTGTCGTTTTCGAAGTATTTTTGAACTTTAAATCCATTTTTGGGGGTCCCAGATCAATTCGATTTCACCGTGGGGATCTATGTGGCTTTCAAGGTCCTACAAATGGGATTTTTGAACGATCCTGGGAGGTCAAATAAGGTGTCGTTTTCCGAGTAATGTTTGACGCATAGGCATTCTAATCCATTTTTCGAGGTCCCGCATCTGTCCGAATAATTTTTTTTTAATTTTTTCAAAAATATTTTCTTAACGACACAGAATTAATTTTTGCACAATTAACCTATTTCAAAGAATAATAAACCCTTGTGTAAATTTTGTAACTTTTTTAAAAGTACCTATCGATACATTAGAATCCCCCCCCCCCCCCCATGTATCGGAGAATCGATTCAAAACTGCGAGAATCGGCCTGAATCTTTTAATTTGATTAGATTTGATGAAGTGGTTGAGATTGCTGAGTAGAGACCAGCCCTGACTCGTGAGTCATGGGCATGCCGGGGCACTTTTTAATTTTTTTTTTTGGAAATTTCCTTTGAAAATTCTTTTTCTTTTTTAGCTAAGGCAGCTCTTGGCAAGACAGAATCCACACGGTTGTTTTGCTGAAGTGAAAAGCTGACTAGTACTCAATGGGGAGGTGGCTGCCTGTCAATCCCAACCTAATTTTGCCAAACACAACAAAATAGAGCATTTTTCTCTGGGCCACCACCAGTTAACCAGAGGGTTTCTTGGAACACACGCTTGAACTTACGAGTGGCAAACCGCCCCTTACCTTTATTCACTACCCTAGTAGTGAACCCCCGGTAGTTGGGTCAGTGCCAAATGGGGCGTCGGTCTGCCCAATTCCTTCAATTAAACCCTCTCGCTGCACGTCAAATTTTTTTGCACGTTTAAATACACCGCAGTGTTCATCATCAACCCCGGCGAATAACACGATAACCGAAAATGTGAACAAACAAATGCGAACAAACTGATGACTGCGCTATTTAGACGGATATTTTTTTTTTTTTAACACAATAAAACTTTGTTCAAGGAATATGAGCAAAAATCACAACACCACATGTGGACATTTTAGAGTTGAGTTTCTCCCGCTCTGCTCTTGCGAGTTGTAGGCAGTAACTTCTGAAGGAGGCGTTTTAGACCCTCGGCTCTGAGGCGAGTTTGTTGTGGGGTTTTTGTTCTGTGTCAAATTTCCTGGAGAAAACGTCGAAGTCGTGGGATCAAGGTGCTGTCAATCAACGAAGTTGGAGCCCCAGCTGCAGCGCCGCCCCATCGTCAAACCCTAGCAGGTCATCAGCGCTCCGCCATCTCTGCCGAGTCCCCCTCACACACATGGAGGCTGCACGTACGATGGCGAACGCTAATCGTGCTCTGAGCCACCCCTTGACGATCCCTTGGTGCCGCTTCCATTTGTCTGCCAGCCGTTCACCTAGGACATCGACGAACTGGGTCATCTGGGGTGCCAAAAGTCCATCCAATGCGCTGACCAGTGGGGTGAATGAACAGTGGCGATCTTGACACGCAGATAAATACTTCTGTTTCTTCTCTTCCTCTGCCGAAGTGAGAACTGAAGTTCTCTGAGTGTCTACGACACGGACGTCAAATAATGCGTCCCTCTGTGGTTCCCATACCCACGGCAGGCAAGATCCCCTCTCAAACCAGGAGTAGTGTTTGAAGCAGCCACAATCACTGGCTCTTTGCAGCAATTTCCCCAAGCTGTATTCATTAATTCCCCCAGGACGTCTCGAACTTTATTGTGACGCCGCGTGATCAACCCCTCCGTCTTACAACAGAGAGCATGCCTGATGGAAAAGGGGGTATGACCACAGCCATTGGAACTGCCATTGTAAATTTAGACGGATATTCGTCAGAAATTTACAGAACCTTTCAGAACAGGGGAACGACAAAATAAAACGCTGCAAATTTTACACAAGGGTTTATTATTATTTGCTATAGGTTACTTGTGCATAAATTTAATTCTGTGTCAATAAAAAAAATTGAATTTTTTTTTGGATTAAAAAAAAATTTTTTTAATTTTTTTGTTTTTCAAAAATTTCTGTTTTTACTCGATAAATATTTGTCATCCTGGGATCCTTCAAAAATCCCATTTGTAGCCCCACGAAAGCCCTATAGATCCCCACAGTGAAATCGGATCGTTCCGGCACCCCCAAAAATGGATTCTACGTCCAAAAATACTTCGAAAACGCCACCTCACTCGATCCCAGAGCCAAAAGCTTTCAAATAACCCCTCCCGTAGCCCCATTTTAGCCCCATCACTTTCTTCCTGTATTGAGAAATTTTCTTGTGTAGAAAAACCTATTCATTATCATCAAAAATCGATTAGAAGGGATCTAAGGTCATATTAATATCATGTTTTATGTTTACCGATTTTTCATGACGACTGTTAGTGGTCATGAAAAATGTCACGAAAACGGAAGAAAATGTTGACGACCATATTTAAAAGAAGACTTGGGGGGCCCCCCTGCGGGCTAAAACCAGCCAACTCCCGACCTATCACACTTGGCCTCAGACCCCTTCTGCTCGATTTTTGATAATGAACAGTTTTTTCTACTTAAGAAAATTTCTTAAGTAGAAATGCATTTAATGCAGGATGAAAGCGAAAGCACTAATTTGGAAGGTGAAATCCAATATATCCAGTGAACCCTTATGGCATTTATAATATAAATTCCATATGGGTGCACTGAAACTAAATTGGGAATGGTTTTAAAATCAGGATTTTAAACATATTAAAACTGATATTTCTCGTGGATGCTAAAGAATTTTCTCCGTGAAGGTCTGCTGAAACCACCACTAGATGGCGTTGTCGGTTTCATTTCAACGGAAAAGGGCCTTGGTGTTTTTTTTTTCACCCATCCTTCAATTTTTATTTTGGCGCAAAGTCCTCGTAGAAACGTTGGTGTGTAAACGGTGCAAATGGTTTGGGTGACGATGACACCTCATCGATGAGTCCTGCGGCTGGGCTGGTCGAGCGATGAAAGTTCCAAACCCCAACAGGGCGTACTTGTTGACTCGGCCTAATTGCTGGTCTGGTAAGCGTGTGTTGGGGGATCAATCGACTTCGTCACGTCATGGCCATGATTTTCCAAGTGGTCCCTTTTAGCTCTGACTGTTCGGTACACAACTTGTGCATTTACAATCGCCGTGTGAGTGGATGTCAGGTAATGCTACTCTCTCCTACCTGTTTGTTGGAAAGTAGAGTTGATCGATATGTTGATACGTTTTTGATAACTTCAACCTCTGGGAGGAACATTTCTCTTTTTCAGTCGTGAATTAGGGAAGAACCTCAATAAGGGACCTTTGAGGGACCTATCAGTCGATTGGGTCTGAAACCCCCAAAAAATTTATTCTACGCTCAAAAATTACCTCGAAAACGACACCCAACTCGACCTCCTACCCGTAAAAAGGTCCATTTGTAATTCGTGGATCCCCACAGTGTTGAATGGGACTGAGGCTCTCCATGAAAGGATGCTACGTCCAAATTTACTACGAAAACGACACTCCATAGCCGAAAAACTCCATTAGACCCCTGAAAACCTTGCGAACACCACTAGATGGAGAACTGAGTGGGTATATTGTCAAAATTTCACATTTTAAGAAAATGTTATTTAAACTGGAATTAACACATTTAATTATGGAACGCATAAGGAGAAAATTGAAAAAAAGAAGAAGCCATACTTGATGGCTGTGGTTGACTGTAGTAACTACGAGTCATTCCTGAACTGTTTCCCTATTTTCGAAAAAAACCTTTATTGACTAAAATATTGACATGGTTGGAAAGCTATAGGTACACCTGAACTGTCCACATAGTCCAGTCAATAGGTAATTTGAGCTTACATGAATATGCTAGAAGATTTTATGTTTCTGATCGGTCTATCAAGATGCCAATTAGAGGAATCCAGGGTTTCCTAACAAAATTTTTGATGGGACAATTCTGGGCAGCGTAAAAGCCACGATTTTTTCTGACTCTTCAGTTTTCCCAATATTACTCGAGAAACAGATGTATCCTAGCGATATTGTTCACCTGAAAGATTTTATAGTTCATGAAATTACCAACAGTTTGCACTCCCTGAAGTTGTATAAATACGTGGTTTAAATTTAAACCATGAGTGTTCTTGTTCTCCTAAAATTTCTGTCATAAAAAAGTTATCTGGAAATGACTGCTTCAATGTGACGTCACCCACTAAATCTCCCTTTCAGTGGGGGAAAACAATTGAAAATCTAAATACAAATGAAAAACAAAAATGAAAAAATGAAAAAATGAAAAAATCAAATCAAAAAAGTCAAACTTCTCTGAATTGACTGCTGTTAAGTTTAAAAAACAACTGTAGGGGGAGCAAATTGTTGGAAATTTCATGAACTTTAAAACCTTTCAGGAATTCAATACTTATCGCTAGGATCACTTGTTCTCGAGTAATATTGGAAAAACCGTTAAAAGTCAAATAATATCGTGGTTTTTACGCTGCCCTGCGTTGTCCCATCAAAAATTTTGTTAGGAAACCCTGGATTCCTCTGATTGGCATCTTGATAGACCGATTAGAATCCTTCTAGCACATTTCATGTAAGCATGTACTCATTTTAGTGACCTTTTGACAGGACTACGAGTCGTTCCTGGCATTTTGCGTACCGAATGGCGTGTTTCTGTAAACCAACAGCATACTCTGTCCTATCCCGGTGCCTCGGACGTCTGCATCATTGGAAAATCGCTTGCCACCCAAAAAAAAGGTTCTCAATTCCGGGAAAATCATTCGGGGCGAGCTTTGGAGAGTTTGGTGGATGGGGGGAAAAGCGTCCAAAACAAATTTTGTGAGCAGATGCTGGGTCAGACTGAGCTAATGTTTTTTTTTCCGAGTTTTTCCAACACTTTAGCATATTTGGCAGCATTTGATCTCACGTAGATAGTCAACGAACAGGCAGCGCGAATGGCCACAATGGCCTCCTCCTGAGTCGAACTTGATGGGCGTCCACTCCGCTGCTCTTCATGCACTGCAATACGTCCGTCCTCAAAACCGCTTTCGTACCATCTGGGCACTCGTCACATCGTCACCATAATATGTGTGTTCGATGAATTTCAATAGCGGACCCTCGAAGTTCTGAGACTTGATACGTTAAAAGCTTTAAGTAGTTTGAAGAACCTTAAATCCATTGCTGGATCTAGTTTTCGTGCTTATATTTTTCTTTAAAAAACGGTAGGGATTTGTGCTGACCCTGGTTGCTGGGTTTATTGCCTTTTCAAAACGAATCTGGGAGTCTGGCCACCCCAGTTGAAGGTAATCACATAAGCTCGTGCTGGAACTTCAAGCGTTTTCTTTGACTCTGTTTCAGGTTGGTCTCTAACTGCTGGCTGCTGATGTCATGTGTGGATGTCGGGCTGCACCAACTCTGGTAACAAGTCTAGAGCGAGAGCATCAGTTAAACTCTCACATTTTGGCGTAGTGAGTATCGACAAAATAGTATCACGTCACATTGTGAATCCCTTCACAACATGTTCTGTCGTTTTTTGTGCTTATTTGCTCATAACTAGGTTATATGGACATTGATAGGTTTTCCCCTGAACCCTTCAATATTTAGATGGTACGTTCGATAATTTAATCGATGCTATATTTATCAATCGAATACAATTTAGCGTGGATTTAGGTTTTTTCAAACGGTTTGCGGCTCATCCGCCACCCAAGATTCAATCATTCGTACGTCAAGACCAGGAACCACCTTTAATGGCATCTCCTGAAGTCATATATGATCCATTAAACCTCCAGCGCTGCGGTGGGCTGAACAGTTGAAACCCCTTACGAGAGATTTACTGGCTTGCGGGTGGATTTAGCGTTGCGGGCCCCTCTCAGTTCTCAGACTCCAAGAAACCCTCTTGAAACCAACAACTGGAATAACAAGTGGTTACAACGTCCTATTCTCCTTCGAATGAAATATCGGATCGGCGGTTGTACATTTTTTTTTTTTTTTTTCGAAAAATCCCACAATTGATAAATATTTTGTGAGTTTCGGCGAATCGAGGCTAAGGGGGTTAATGGAAGTTATTCATTTGCAAATTACTGTTTTGTCATTTGTATATTAAACTCGGAGTGTGTCCATTACGGTGACACGAGAGAGAGAAGAGAGAGAGAAAATACATTTATTCATAAATCAAATAATATATGTACATATAATGGTAATTAATATTGAATACATTCACTCGCCAGTAGGCCGGGACTGTTGTGGCGTGCATAAGAGAGTTGGCAAATATCTCTGCAGGTACCTATTGCGTAAAACAAATTTATTCTGAGTCTCTGACTGTATGGCTTTTATTTATTCGCACTAATGATTTCCATGACAAAGAGAAGGTATTACGCCTGCGCTAAAACTAATTAAACATAAATACTACCGAGAATATTCTCGGTATTTCCGGTCCGAGACGGATCAACCATGAAAATACCAATCTCTTGTAGGCAGGGCGGTTACAGTTTTGGGATTTTTTTTAAGAATATCAGGCAGATTATTGAAAATTCTATAAATTAGGTACTGGGGGGCTTCTGGTCGACAGGGTGAGATTTACTCTGGAATTTTCAATGTTATGAAGCTGCTGGAAACGGTTCGGGTGGGAGTGATGGTAAGGCTTTTCAACTATGTAGGGGTGGCGAAAATTAAAAAACGCTGCAAATTTTACACAAGGGTTTATTATTCTTTGATGTAGGCTACTTACTTGTGAAAAAATTATTTCTGTGTCAATGGATTTGGATTTTTTTTTTTTCAAAAAAAAATTTTTTTCAAAAAAAAATATTTTTCAAAAATTCTTTATTTTTTTACTCGAAAAATATTGAACCTCCTGGGATCCTTCAAAAATCCCATTTTTAGCCCCATGAAAGCCCTGTAGATCGCCACAGTGAAATCGGATCGTCCCGGGACCCCCAAAAATGGATTCTACGTCCAAAAATACTTCGAAAACGACACCTAACTCGATCCCATAGCTAAAAGCCTCCAAAAACCTCCTCCCGTAGCCCCATTTTAGCCCCAAAGCGCCCCACGAGTTTGGGCGATCGGACTGAAAACCTTGCGGGCACAACTAGATGGTAAATCGAGTATTTTGTCAAAATTTCAGATTTGTAAAAAAATTCCTACTGCCCAAAACGGCCAGGACGGCGTACGGTGGACGGACATTTCGGATTTGGAATGTAGACCTCTTGAAACGGATAATGTCAAATTTTGAGGCCGATCGGAGTCGTCGACCCCCGTCGCGAAAACAAAGGTGTAATATTCCTAGAATAATAAACCAAAAGGGCCATGTTCTTTACAAACAACTGCCGGATTGTGAAGACCTTTGCTTCCTTATACAGAAGCGCAGAGGAGCATCTTCTATGTTTTCCTCCCATCACCTTCAACACTGCCCTCTGGAGGAGTACCTGGTAGCTGGAGTAGCTGGTCCAGCTTTTGAATATGGCTCGGATATGCTCCCCCCACACCAAAACCATACTTGAGCGCAGACTGCACGGGCGCCAGGTAAATAAGTTTCAGTCTGTCAGCGGACAAAACAGACCTGACATGGTAGAAAACGTGCAGGAATTTACGAATCCTTGAGTGAAGGTAGGCAGCGTGCTGATCCCAGAGAAGGGAAGGAATCCACGACGACTCCCAAGTACTTGTATTTCTCGACTCTTTCGATTATTTCACAGAGACAAGCACTTTGAGCTCTCTGCACACATGAGTGGATTCTCAGCTTACAACTGGGAGGTGCTGAGCCACCGCCCACCAGCATACACTTCGTCTTCGAGACATTCAAGGTGAGGCAACTAGCGAACAGCCTCCCGTTCAAACTATCCAGGAGGCCCTGCATATTGGCTAAGACCGCATCCCAGGTGGGTCCTGTGACCAGCACGGCAGTGTCATCAGCAAACAGGAAGAAGTCGTCTATTGTCGAAAGGGAGGCCAATCGGTTGATATATAAGGAAGAGCACTGGGCCCAATGTATTCCCCTGGATCTCCCCATACTCTATGGGTTTTATTTTGCTAATCGAGTCCTCAATAGCCCCAAACTGCGTCCTGTCAGTCAAATAACTGTTGAACCAGGCAACTCCTCCAGACGGGAAAGGAAAACGCTCCGATCAACGGAGTCAAACGCTTAATGTAAGGTGGATGCGGCGAGATAGTGGGAATCCATCTTAAAAAATACGATTTAAGACGAAATAGTCTATTTCCACGATAAAAATATATAAACTTGTAGACGCGTTTCGGTTGATTAGACCATCATCAGTACAATACAGAAAATTGACAATTTAGGAATATCTGTTAATGACCTGGATGTAATTAGGCATTCCCCGTTAATTGACATTTTCTTGTGAGTCTTCCTTTCACTTATTTGCCTTTCACATTACCTTTCACCTTTCGCCTTTCATGCCACCTTTCTAATGCCACGCCCATTAGAAGGCACATTTCAATTTTGTATATAAGTAACTTCTCACATCTTCCTCATTCTGTATTGTACTGATGATGGTCTAATCAACCGAAATGCGTCTACAAGTTTATATATTTTTATCGTGGAAATAGACTATTTCGTCTTAAATCGTTTTTTTTTTTTTGTTGTTTTTTTTTGTCAAACGCTTTTTTAAGGTCCAGGAAAACGATGGCGGCCTCCTTTCTGGCATCTCAAGACTAATAGAGAGCTTGTGTGAAGCCGAAAAGAGCCTCATCCACCCCACGACCTTCCCTGAAACCCCGTATTGCGCAGGACTTGTTCGTCTCCAGGTAACCGACTAGAGAAACCTTCACCCAGCGTTCCAAGATGTTGCCCACGACACTGAGCATGGATTTAGGTCTGAAGTTACCTGGATCGACTTTAGAACCCCCTTTGAAAATCGGTACAACCTTCGCCACCTTCAAAATGGATGGAAACAACTTATTAGTAATGGACAAGTTGCTGAGATGTACAATGGGGACTGCTAATATCGTTCAGAATCTCTTTATTATTTTGGCCGAGATACCCTCAGCACCCGGCGCCGAATTTCCTCGCATTTGTCCCATCATTTTGCCGAACGAGGGCAGTCATCAGGGGAATAGTGAACCTGCAAGAAACATCAATTTGCGGGGAGTACAATCGGGGTGAAGGGTTTCTCGAGATCTCGTCGGCCAGCTTGCTGCCGATAGAGATAAAGTTGAGCACGTTACTTGCCTTCTTGCGAGCATCCGCTGCACCCAATCCATCAACATTCACAAGCTGTTGAACCAGACGGCACTCTTCAGTATCCTTCTTATTCCTGAATGAATGAATTTCCAAACGCCACTATAGTCCAGTGAATAGAGCCTCTAGTACTCTGGCATTTTACTCAAGGGTTTATTATTCTTTGATATACTTGTGCAAAAATTAATTCTGTGTCATTATGAAAATATTTGGGGGGAAAATATCTGGAGAATTTTCAGATGTGGGACGTCGAAAAATTACTCGGAAAACGACACCTGGTTCAAAAATCCCTTTTGTAGCCCCATTATGATAGATCCCCACTAAGAAATCGGATAGTTCTGGAACCCCCAAAAATGGATTCTACGTCTACACCTAGTAGCGGAAAAAGTTGATATTTTTAACAATGAATGTATCAATACCGGCGAAAGTAAGTACCTGAATAAATCACATGACCCGGAAGGTTACAAAGTATGCCGAAAAAACAATAATCATTTTATATCCTACTTAATTTTTCTTTCAAATACAATATTTTTATCTACTAGGTATAATCTTTATGAAAATACTATATTTTTTTACGGTCTTGGCCAAAATATACCTACTATAATAATATTATAGTATACCTGTTATACTGGTGAAGCAAAATCTGGCAACTCTGCTCATAATCCATTTTTCGAGGCCCATCAACTGTCCAAACACTATTTTCTTTTTCAAAAATATTTTCTCATTGACACAGAATTAATTTTTGCACAATTAACCGAGATCGAAGATTAATAAACCCCTGTGCAGCGTTTTTTTTTTTTTTTTTTTTTTTTTAATAGATTATTTACATCCCTAAACGGAACCTCAAAGCGAACGGGAGCTGAACCAAATGTTTACTAGTTAGGAACTGGGGAAAAAAAAACTGTTTATTGATTTGAGATAACGAAGGTGAGAAGGGATGTGGGCTTAGGTCTGCGGTGGCGAAGGTAGATATCTATATCCCGGTTTTGGGCTGGATGTGGATGGAGTACCTGTCATAGAGCGGTCAGGCAATTAATATCTGAGGGCTGAGCGAGGCAATGGATCAGCAGCCTGACAGGTCGACCATGATGTATGTGGCGGTGGTGGGAGCCGGCTCGGCCTGACTCGGGGGTTTCGGTTTTGTCGCTGAGCGGTTTTCCGGCCACCTCCCTCCAAACCTAAAACCGCACTCAGCCATTTTATATTTATTGATAAAAGTCCCCGCCATGTTGGGCTATGACCTAAATAGGCAAGCAGGCAAACACTAATAATTTTTTTCCCCGTAAATTTAGTCATTGTTTCAGGGTCATAGATACCTACCTCAAAAAATTGTAGTAAAGGTAGGTTACTTTGGCTCACTTGTGCAATTTTTTTAGAAATTGCTCATTTCCACACCTTCACAAGGCGAAAATTCTCACTCTAATGACTATTTCCGACTAATTAGGACCTGCTGAATCGATTTCTGACCTATAAAAAAAATATCTGCACTCTGTATATATATATATATCAAGTTTGGAACAAAGTTTCCATACGGGCTAGGATACTTTGGTTCAGTCACGAATTGCCTTGGAAAAAAACACTCACTTTCGCATTTCGACTAATGTATGAGATTCCAAGAGTCAAGAGTCAAGATTTTTTATTGCCAAGAACACAGAGTGCAAAGACAAGATTCCCCTCACTTTGTTTGATCCAGGAGCAAGTGGAAAAATTGAAAAAAATAAGATGGTTAAAATTTGAACGAGTAAAACATTAATTATTTAAACTAATATAAAACAGCTCGTAAAACAGTCTTATTTTTGCAGGGTAAGTTGTACACATATGTCCAAGTGTTATATTACACCTAACCGTGACTTAGAACACAATTTCTGTCTTCCATTGCAAAAATCACAAAACTTTTAAAATCAAAAATTTAATTTGATCAAATAGGTCGTAAAAAAATCCTAATTTAGGAACTCGTCTTCAATTGTGAAAATCCCACAACTTTTAAAATGAAACTTTGGCTAGAAATTGACTAAATTGATGTAGAAAAGAATGTTAGAAACTCCCAAAAATGGAAATTCAACCTAGAAAAAAAATTTTCGTAATCGCGATACAGCCTGCTTCCCAACTTTCTCTTGTGATTGTTAGGCATCTGGACATGGAAGAAGTATGAGAAGTTCCTTCTTCCATGGCATCTGAAATAATAAAAAGATCCAAATTACCACCAATTTATTGCACTAATAATCATAAATATGCGAAAAACGTTTTCTTATCAGCAGTTAGGATACTTTGGTCCAGCCTTACAGTTGGACCAAAGTACCCTGCCTTCCTGGTACAAAATTACCTTCTACCAATATTTTGTGAAAAATGATGACAAAAATCATTTAAGTGAAAAATGCCCTTAAATGTGAAAAAAGCCCTTAAATGTGAAAAACCAGTAATGAATTTTCATCTCCATTAAATTATCAACACGAGAAGATTATGTACTCACCTTCACTGCCCTTCTCAACCACCTGTAGCACCAAAAGTATCCCGGCAAAGATTATCACAAAAAACAGCTGATCGCTATCACGAATTGTTATCACTAAGAGGTAATATGTAGATGTTGCTGCTATTTAATTGCGTTAAGCCTATGGCAGGTTTCCTCTCCCCTAATTGCGTCAAGCCCATGTAGTCCAGTCAATACAGGAAATCAACCAAATTCTGGGGTAGTTTTGTTCTGAGTGGACTACCATGTAGTTCGAGGTGCTAAATCCGAATCCGAAGAGCTCTACATTTTAAAATGGCCGGAACCATGAATTATGGCGCAAAAAGTGGAATTTTTTTCAGTTTTTCGCGCTTAACTCGGAAAGTATAAACTTTTCGGAAAATTCGTCCATATACAAAAATCAACTAGACAAAATTCTCTACAATTGATGTCCTCTGCGTTTTTTACATAGGAGCAACCGTTCAGGCTGTAGAGCGCGTTGAAGTTGGCGCTCCGCTGCAAAAATTGGATCCTTTCCATTGTGAAGGCGAGAACCAGGCCAGCCCCATTTTCAGCTCACCTAATATCAATCAGCACTGGATTGGTTGGAGATCCCAGGAGCAGAGGTGCAACTTTCTCTATGATTTATGACAGCTACGTTGCATTTGTTCAGTCCAAATACAAATTCAACGTATTCACAGTTTTTGATGGATACCCTGAAAATGAAACAGTGGTTGGCACCAAATTTGCTGAGCGTGCTAGGAGATCACGAATAAATATATCTTCAGAGATCCTTTTTGATTAAAACATGACACCCACCGTTTCTCAAGAAAAATGTCTCGCCTATCCAAAAAACAAAACCCGGCTTATAGCCTTGCTCATGAGCAAATTTTCAGAGGCGGGCATGGTGTGTGAGAAAGCAAGAGAAGACGCAAACTGTTTGATTGTGAGCACCTTGGCTCCCAACAACTCTTCAGTTGTTGTGGTTGGTGGACATAGACCTGTAGGTCATTTTGATTGGCACCTGTCCTCACCGAAATGTACACTTTCTGAAACCTGGAAAGGAAAAAGTAGAAGTGAAAGTATTTTCGCCGCACAGTGCTTTGGACCCTGCCATGTCGAAAAACCGTTTATTCGTCCATGCCATGAGCGGATGTGACACCACATCTGCTCTTAACAACCACGACAAAATCAAGGTTTTTCAGAACCTGAGAAAGAACCCACCTGTACAGGATGCTCTCACAATCTTCAGGGACCCAAACGCTTCTCTACAGGCTTTTGGAAGCAGTTTCTGGTTGCACTGTATGGAGGTCCAGGGACAAATTGAGGAGGTCCGTGCAAGAAGGGCCTACGTGTCAAAACTGCGTTTTGAGGAAATGGACTCCAAAGTTTTCTAACACACACCCTGGTTTTATCCTTTCCAATCCTTTTCTCTACGACTTCATCATTATCCTACTTGAAATACCACTACACCAAATGGCGATCAATTTTATTGGTACTGAGAAAAATAACGATATGTGAAGGTAGGTTATATGCCCTTCTTGGAGGGAATGCAAAAATGAGCTCTTCGCTAGTTCCCTGCAAGAAGGGCATATGGAACCAAAAGGTTTAAAACAATAGAAAAACTATATTAAACCATTTAAATGTATTTTAAAACGAAATTTTTTGATTTTGAAACAACTTGGGGCTTTACAAAAATATTTTCCAAAATAAGCGAGGGAGTTTCGATTTTCCGAAATACAAAAGCTGACTTAGTTCAAATTTTTAAAGTACAAAATAGGTTCTGACAATAGAACAATATTGACTTAGTAACCCAAACTTATAATATAAGTTTGGGTTACTAATTAAGTCAATATTTTTGTACATATTATGTAGTTAGGTAAGTACCTATTGTGGGCTTCACTTTTATTAGGAACTTGTTTTGATTGTAAAACGAATGGTAACGAAGCAAAAATACCCGTAGAACATTACTATTTTTTCTTCTTATTTTCTTCAAAATAGGTAATTTATTCGAAAAATAGCCATTTTATGTCATTTTAGTATGTCATTTAATCGCTGCCGGAGGAAACAGGTGAAGAGTACCTGCCTTTCCGTATATAGGGTTGCAGGCATAGTGATAGTATACACGTCCTTTTGCGCCGGAGCCTTTTTCTAATTCTGCATTTCGGGGAAAAGCCCAAAAACGTCCGATTTATGTCATTTAATCGTCAAGAAATCACAATACAAAGCAAGGAACCTCGTTTTACCTAAATGTTTTTTAGCTAAAAAGTGGTTCCCTGCAAAAAGGGCATATAACAACAGTTGACTCTAACACGGCTACCAACAAAACTATCAGGATTTTCTCAACCAAACTTGGTACAGACATGGAAGACAAGATGGCGAGTCGATTTCTGCATTCCCCCCAAAAAGGGCACATGGGTCTATGTGCCCTTCTTGCACTGGCATCCTCAATTGTGTCTCCCTCAACAGTCTACGGCACAAGGCTTACATAAAATCATCATTCAACCGTGTCTCCAACTTCGCCTCTCTCCCACCAACAGAAGCTGCTGCTGAACAGCACATGTACAGGGTTTCCGAGTTCAGCAGTGGCATGGTGTTGAAAAGGCACCGGAGGAGTGGGGCTGGGAAAGGACAGCGAATGGTATCCAACCCATCATGACGACGCTATCTCCAGCCCCACCTGACATTCTGAAGAAAATTTCATGCAGGTGTCGCCAAAACTGCCGGCGAAATTGCTGCAAGGCAGGGCTGTTCTGTACCCTGCTTTGCCTTCACTGTGGCGGTACCTACCCACTGTGAGAGTGTCAAGACTGGGAGCGATGAAGAAGAGGCCCCTGACCATAATGGTGGAGGAGTGTCTCTCAAGCCCTGAGACAGTGCAAGACGACGCTTCACAACCGTCAACATCCCTACCATAACGTCGACGATTGCGATGAATATCCCGTGTGTAAAATTTGCAGCGCTTTCCCCTTTTATCCGACGTTACTATATTTTATCAGGTTTTCTTCAGGAAATAATATATTTTTCCTTCAAAAAAAGTACCGGCACGATATTAATCGATACTTTTTGAACTACAGGACATCCCTAGGTCCGTTTCTTTCACGATGGAACGCGACTGAGCCCAATAAATTAACCTCGTTGGAGTTTTTGGATTGAAGGAGCTCCGCTAGGCCACACTCAACCTCAGCAGGGCCGTTCCGATACATTTCCCTCCGTTAGTGAGCTCCTCGGAGGCAGGAGAGCGTTATTAAGGCCTGCCAGGAAGTAGCCATTACCTGGGCATGGCCCCGGCTTTACTTTCCTGTGTGCAACTGGAACCTTCCCCCTCTTAATGATCCAATACAACAATAAAACTGCCCCGTTCCGCCAACTTTTAAAACCCCCTGAGACCATCTCCGTACTTTCTTTCACAACTTTTTTTCTTTTCTTCCGTTTGAATTTCGGGTCGTTCCGGTTCTTATTCGATTCATTTTGCTCAATGTTTTTAGCAAGATGAGTAAAATGATACTTTGAGCCATTACGTAAAAAGAAATCTTTCACCCCAGAATTTTATTTTTGTTTGGGCTCAATGAATAAAAAATCATAGAAAAAGAATGACATCTAATGTTATCTTTTTCATCTTCTTCATCATCTGACTAACGTAAGCCCTTTGTACACTGCAATGACCCTCCAGAGGAGATAAAATTCATTTCCTCTGGAGTGATTTAATCACGAAAGAAAGGAGCTCAGAATTTTACACGGGGGTTTACTATTCTGTGATATAGGTTAGGTGTGCAAAAATTCTAGGACTGTCGTGGGGCCTCGAAAAACGGATAATGCTTCCGAAATTATTCGTAAGACGACACCTTATTTGACCTCCGTGATCCTTCAAGAATCCCTTTTTTTAGCCCCAAGAAAGCCCCATAGATCCCCACGGTGAAATCGGATCGTTCTGGGACCCCCAAATATGGATTTGTCGTCGAAAAATACCTCGAAAACGACACCTAGTTCAACCCCACAACCGAAACCCTCCAAAAACGCTGCAAATTTGACACAAGGGTTTATTATTTTCGGATGGAGGCTTGTGCGAAAATTAATTCTGTGATGATAAACAAATTTGGAAAAAAATGTACATTGTTCGTACAGATGTGGGACCTCGAAAAATGGATTATGTTTAGGTCTAAAAATTACTCGAAAAATATTTGACCTCCTAGGATCCTTAAAAATCTCATTTGGAGCCCCGTGAAAGGCATTTAGATACCCACAATGGAATCGGATCGTTCTGGGACACCCAAAAATTGGATTCTACGTCCAAAAATACTTCGAAAATGACACCTAAATCGATCCCACAGCCAAAAGCCTTAAAAAAAACCTCCCGTAGCCAATTTTAGCCCCATAGCGCCCCACGGGTTGGGCGATCGGGCTGAAAGCCTTGCGGGCACAACTAGATGGTAAACCGATTAATTTGTTAACTTTTTTGGTTTAAAAGAATGCCTACAGTAGGCAGTAACTGCCCACGAGTATTTTGTTAAAATTTCAGATTAAAAAAAAAAAAAAATTCCTAATGCCCAAACCGGCTCGGACGGCGGACGGACATTTTGTTTTTGGAATCCAGACAACATGAAACGTGATATTATTATGTTAATTTTTGAGGGCGATCAGAGTTTTTGACCTCCGTTTTGATTACATAGGTGTATTATTCCAAGAATAATTAACCAAGACGAATTCTTTAAATGTCCGTCCGCGCGCTGTCCGAGCCATTTGAGCAGTAGGAATCCTTTTAAAAATCTGAAAGTTTGACAAAATACTCGGTTTACCATCTAGTTGTGCCCGCAAGGTTTTCAGTCCGATCGCCCAAACCCGTGGGGCGCTATGGTGCTTTTGAAGGTTTAGGCTATGCGGTTGAGTTAGGTGTCGTTTTCGGATTATTTTTGGACGTAGAATCCATTTTTTGGTGTCCCAGAACGATCCGATTCCACTGTAGGGATCTATGCGGCTTTCATGGGGCTGCAAATCGGATTCTTGGAGGATTCAAGAGACGTCAACTATGGAGTAGTTTTCCGAGTAATTTTGGACACATTGTTTCGGCGAGTTTTAGGAGCCGGTAAATTTTAAACTTCGAAGGACCAGCGGTGGAAACACCCTATAGGCGATTATATGGGACAAGACAAAATTGGTGAATAATTGTAATTAAGGACAAAAATTACCTGCAGTACGACGAACAATCAATTTGGTACTAATTGGGTGGATACCAGGAATTCGAGGATATGGAACGAAATGTGGTTGAGGAGGAAAAAACCCAGAACCTTACAGCGACCAGATGTGACGACGTGAGCAAGTGGATTATTAATAGGAAGCGGATTTGAAGGTAAAGAATTACACTGTTTTAGGTTTTGCGTGGATATAAATTAGGTTTTTCTAGTTTTTTTTTTTTTTTTTTCAAAATGTCAAATTAGGTTTTTTAGCTGCAAAATTATTTTCATTTGTTGATGTAGGAATCAGTGAACAGTCGTAAAATAAAGCAATTGTAGGTTTGTTCCAGGTTGGACGGAATGTTAACAGAAATCGCCGGAGACATGCGCAGTTTAGAAACTGCTGTTCCAGGTCGATTGTAGGTTGACAGCAGTTGGACGGTAACCGACAGCTCGAGTGTGTGCAGTCGGGTTCTGTCGACAGCTGTCCAACTTCTGTCGACAGACGCAGTCAGACCTGGAACAAACCTTGTGTAAATATAGTTGTTTCTATTCTTAGAATCTTAAAGTGAAATTCAAATTATGCTGCGTGAAATGCGATTGCTGTTCACACGCTATCTGTCAAAAAGAAAGAACTTTTGCCAACAAATTAATTCCTACTAATTAAACTGCGGATGTAACAATGTCGTAGGTAACTCACCGATTTATTACATCCAGGCCCGATATTTCTGCGCTTTAGAACTAGGCATATTAGCTGCGTTCGCACAGTAATTCTGAAAATTCCGCACGCCCATTTTTTTTGCAAGGGTCGAGGGTGGGGGTACATCGGCTTCCAGGAATTAAACACTCAAGTTCTAATGCTCTGTGAACGCAGAACTCGTTCAGAATCGTTCGAATTCGATTCCGGCAGTTCTGATTTTTTTTTTCAGAACGTCTCGAACTGATTCCGACTTCCTCCTCGATTGAGGATAGTCACACACACGCGATTAATGTTCTTTGTTCTCGTGGAGTTAACTTCGTAGGGACTACTCTTTTGTTGGTGGAGGACAGAAGTTCTGTCCGTTCTAATTCCTGGAAGCGTTCGAGTTCGATTCCGAACGGCCAGAACTTACTCTGCGAACGCACCTATTGACGGCGTCACAAACAGTTAAATACTGACGGTAAAACGGTAAACAAGAGGGGAGAATGACACGAGTGAATGGCAAAAGGAAAGATACAGAGCACATCTCGAGGAAAAGTCAGGTTCAGGTTGACAACAGTGAAGAGCTCCGCCAGACCTTGTCCCTCGCACGGCTGAGCTCTTAAGTTTACGAACTAGACGGAATAAAAGGTCGATTAGGTAAAAAAACGTGGAAATTTAGGTCTTTAGGTGTAATGGCACGAATTAGGTTTTTTTTAGGTGTAAATCGGTAAAAACCTAAGAATCCGTCCCTTATTAATTAATCCGTTCATTAATAAGTAATTATTAATAATTAAAATTAATAATTATTATTATTAACTACGAATGCAAATTATAAACCGGATTTCTATACCACGGTGAGAGGACATTAAATTTCCATTAAATTTTAGGAGGAACACAGAAAATAATGGGGTATGCGAGCGGCGTTTTACATTAGCGGTCATTCGAACTATTCTGCCCGTTATCTCGAGATCACGCCACATTTCGTCTTATCATGGAAGGCTTTACACAGCCTCCCATTATGTCTATGACGTGACGAAGTCGCAAGAGACGTGACGTCAAAATTATATTACTTGGAACTAAGTAAACTTCACCACACATAATCCGTTTTTTTGAGGTCCCACACCTGTCCAAAACTGATATTTTTCAAAAATATCTTTTTATTGACACAGAATTAATTTTTGCACAAGTAGGTAACCTATATAGAATAGTTGTTTATTTATATGTGAATCAGAAATGTTAGACGTTGTTTCTTTTCGGTTTTGGTCGTCGGATCTCAGGAAAAGTTGCATGTTTCATTCCCCGCTCCCGAAACCGCATAAGATGGTATGACCTTGATGTAAATTTCAATTGATCCGATTTTGAACGAATGAACTAAACGAACCCCTTTCTCATCTCTCTTTGTACAAGCTGAATCGGTGTTGATTCCTCCAAGACGCTCATCAGCATAAAAGCCTCCCTCTTTCCGGCAGACAACATTATTGTTTTTTCTTCCCCTCGGCTCTTCTTATCTAGTTTTTTTCTTTCTCCTTTTTCCATTTTTTTTTTTTCATCGCTGTCCCGAACAATCCGATCGAGTACAAAGAGGTTGAAACGGGTACGTTAACGTAATGCCGAGGGAGGATTCGACGATTGTGAATCACATTACAACCCGAGCTGATTGCTGAGGTTCCCACAAGGCGCCCCGCTGGGTGGGTTCGTTCTGGAGTCCGATGCAAAGCAGATCGACACTCAAACGAGCACGCGGGACTTGTGTCCTCCGGAGGGGAAAACGTACCGTGGAAAATATGCGTCGTCTGTTGGTGTTGGATGATGTTCGTACAAAAGGAAAAGAGCGCCTTCCCGTTTTATAACGAATCGTACACAACCTCTGCTGGAGTCGTACGTATTATGTGCCATGACTATTATGCATGTATGACAAAAGGGAGTTCGTGGAAACCTCTTTTATTTCAACTTTCATTTTGAACTGTACGAATCTGGTGGTTGCCACCTCACGGGAGTTACTGTAGCTTTTCCGCTTGAAACTTAGCGCTGCTCACATGTGGGACCTCCAAAAAATGGATGTTGCGTCCAAAATTACTCGGAAATCGACACCTTATTTGACCTTCACGGAACCTTCAAATATTCCATTTGTTCAGTCCTTGAAAGCCTCATAGATCCCCACGGTGAAATTGGACGCAATAAAAACATCGAAAACGACACCTAACTCGACCCCTTAGCCCTAACCTTTCAAATAACCCCTCCCGTAGGCCCATTTTAGCCACATAGCGCCCCACGGGTTTGGGCGATCGGACTGAAAACCTTGCGAGTTCATCTAGATGGTTTAGGTCTAAACCAATCATTTCGTCAAAATTTTAGATTTTAATAATTAAAATCATTAGGTAATTATTACCTAATGACGTTAGGTATTAATCAGGTATTAACTAAAATTAATAAAATTACTTTTTAAATTTTCATGTCGTGTTTGGACGGATAAGGATCCTAAAAACGCTGCAAATTTTAAACAAGGGTTTATTATTCTCTGATAAAGGTTATTTGTGCAAAAATTTAATTAATTAAGTGATTTTTTTCAAATATCTTGGATTTGTTTCCTTCCGAAATTCTGTATTTTTTACTTGAAAAATATTTGACCTCCTGGTATCCTTCCAAAATCCCATTTGTAGCCCCATGAAAGCCCTATAGATCGCCACAGTGAAATCGGATCGTTCCGGGACCTCCAAAAATGGATTCTACGTCCAAAAGTACCTCGAAAACGACACTTAGTTAGCGATAAAAATACGGCGATTTTTTTTCTACAGGTTTGGGATCCGGTAAGTATGTCGTTAGGGGGGTTGAACCTCCCCTCAGATGCGCGCGAGTAGGGGAATTTGCGCCCAACGCGAGTTCGTGAAACTAATTTATTTCTAATTCTTCGTTGTTAATTGTCTGATTGAGTCGGCGTTTCCTCCTTATCCTACCTAGAGATCCGAATTTTAATACGAAATGCCGAAAAAAACGACTTCCGAAGATGAGCGAATTTAGAAGGCGAGTTTGATTTGAACGAGTCCGCGTCCGTCAGGTCAGTGACGCGATCAGCGGGTGGCGTTTAAGAAGGCATCAACCTTATAGGGGTGCTTGCAAGGTCTACGAGATCTCTCCCCGACGACGGACTCGGTTGTCCAAAGCATTTAAATTGTTTTACCATCTCAGTCGTTCCTTTGACTCGCTTCAAGAAACCCTGCAGAACGTTTGGTTTACGGAGAGATTGAGTCGGCTTTTCTTAGCTGAGCGAAGCGAGGCCCCCCTGTCTGAATAAGCAGTTTTTCGATCAAGTGGCCGGCCGAGCGAAGCGAGGCCTTATGTCTGAGTGCTAGTAAATTAAAATAATGAAATGTATTATTATTATTTAACAAAACTAGGGAAAGACCATAGGCGTAGAACAGCTTTGCCATGGACCTTCCAAAGGTACTCTCAACTTATTGAGTGTTTCTCCTAAATTCTTTTTTTTAGACTTCGAGTGATGTGAGTCGTGAGGATATGTCATAAGGGGAGCCGAGCTCCTTGAACCCATGTATACATTGTACAAACTTTGTATCAGACATTCGAGATTATTGAATTCAATATTCATATTATTCGTGCCACAGTAATTTCAGTGAGTTGCTAACATTGCTAACATGCTAACGATGCATCGAAATTGACCCTTTCGTGCGGCCTCCGCAATGTTATGTGAAGCGTCGGTTTGCGGAGTGTCCCCAATAAATAGCCGAATGGCGTGCCAGCATACGAAGGAGGGTCGAGCAATCACACGAGGTGGAAGAGAGCCCTCAGCGAGGTTTTAGCCTTAGAACGATATGGAAGAGGAGGGGGGGGGGACCAATAAACCTTTGTGATGATCACAGCCGATGTGTGGACAGTGAAATGAAACTGGGACATTTTATTGAACTCTAACTCCGACTCAACAACAACAACATATTGTTTCCCTCGTGTTATGAGGGCTGGTGAATCATACAAACGCAGGTACCGCAATGTAAACTGTTCTCGATATAGGTTGATTGTGTTGTAACACCCTCGTTTGATTAATGTTGCCCGGGGGGGGGGGGGGGGGTCCAAACCACGGGATTATGGTACCTCGACAAACGACGCCTCATTGGACCCCTTGAAAATCTCAGTTTGTAGCGTGAAGACCTCTGAAAAAACTGCAAATTTTACATTGATTATTCGTCCTTCTCTCAAGAAAGTAATGCCTGCTCATTAATTTATTATTAACCGACTCAGAATAATTCTTCGTTTTCGCTGTTCCTGTAATGATATTAATACAGTTATCGATCCTACAATACTTTTGGTTTATTATTCTTGGAATAATACACCTATGTTTTCGCGACGGGGGTCGACGGCTCCGATCGGGCTCAAAATTTGACATTATCCGTTTCAAGAGGTCTACATTGTAAATCCGAAATGTCCGTCCGCCGTACGCCGTCCAGGCCGTTTTGGGCAGTAGGAATTTTTTAAAAAATCTGAAATTTCGAGAAAATATTTGGTTTACCATCTAGTTGTGCCCGCAAGGTTTTCAGTCCGATCGCCCAAACCCGTGGGGCGCTATGGGGCTATAATGGGGCTACGGGAGGGTTTTTTTGAAGGCTTTTAGCTATGGGATCGATCCCATCCAGTTAGGTGTCGTTTTTGAAGTATTTTTGGACGTAGAATCCATTTTTTGGGGTCCCGGATTGATCCGATTTCACTGGGGCGATGTTTAGGGCATTCGTGGGGCTAAAAATGGGATTTTTGAAGGATACCAGGATGTTAAATATTTTTCTAGTAAAAAATACAGTGTTTTTGAAAAAAACACATTTTTGAACAAAAAATCAAAAAAAAAATTTTTTGAGATAAAAATCCAAAAAATTTTTTTTTTTTAAATTTTTTTATTGACAGAATTAAATTTCTGCACAAGTAGCGTATATCAAAGAATAATAAACCCTTGTGTAAAATTTGCAGCGTTTTTTTTTAAATACTGATATTGAAGGAATACCTATCGAACCCACACCAAGAAGGAACGCGGGGAGTAGCCGGCCAGCAGGACTCCTCGCGCGGAAACTAGCGATTTCCCTTCGGAAAACCACATTTCTAGTCATTCAAATGCCGATTTCTCGGCGAATAAAGGTGCAAATTAAAAAAAGTGATATACCGTTAGAAAGCTGAGGTTCTGAGGATGTTTTTACCGTTTTGCGCCGTATTGCTGATGAGGCATTTAATGGTGTATTTTTGCTTTGAAAATGCCTTGAAACTTGGAAAAGTTCGCTACTTTCATGTTTATCCCTCCTGATCAAGCACTTGAGCCACCTTTCTGGCCCTAAAGGGAGGTGTATCTTATAGGAAATTTAACGCCCTTGTGTGTCCTTGGATTTTCAATATGATGCTTCTAAACGAAGTTATGGCCACATTTCTGAAGTAACAATGCATGTTGCGAAAAAAAACAAAAAATGCAAATAACGAGAAAACGAAATGCAAATTCGAAAAAAAGCTAGGAGGCATTTTTGATCGGAAATGGGCTCCAGAATCCATGGAATCTTTTTTGGCAACGTTAAATGTAACACCCTGTATAGTGGCAGTGCGGTACTGCTTCGAGTTCGATTGCTGTGAACGACACTGCACCTCATTATTTGGACCTCTAACCTCTTGGAATTTTGACTCGAGATTTTTAAAAAATCGATGGCTGCGTAAACAAACCATCTTTACAACCAACTTCTTCCATGTTGCTGAGGATGACACGATTCACCATTTTGCCGCCACGCAACGTGTTCCGCTGATTCAATCCTCATAAAATTTATTTGGAACCTCAAGTGGCCGTACCCACACAATCCCTGAAAATTTGATTGAAATCGGATCAACATTGTGGAAGTTATGGCTGTGACAACGAATCACACGCCGTTCACAATCACACAATCACAATCACACAGCGTTCCGCTAATTCAATCGTGATGAAACTCATAGGGGACCATCTAGGGCTATACCCACACAATTCCTGAAAATTTGATTGACATCCGATCAAAATTGTGGAAGTTATGGGTGTGGCAAAGAAATGCGGACAGACAGACACGGAACCAAATTTGTTCAGGAGGCTCTGAAACGCAAAACGTGAGTGGACATTTTGATTTTGGAGAATTTTTTTTTTTTTTTTTTTTTCATTTCGAAAGTGAAAACAATGCTTCCTCTGCCTTGCAGATTCGGAAGCAAAATAATGTTCGTATTCGATGTTTCGACATCGGATGTAGGACCTCAAAGAATGGATTATGCTTCCAGATTTACTCGGAAAGCGGCTTCTCATTTGACTTCCTGGGATCCTTCAAAATTCTCATTCGTAGCCCCATGAAAATCCCATAGATCGCCACGGTGATATCGGATCGCTCTGGGACCCCCAAAAATAGATTCTACGTTCAAAGATACTTCCATAACGACACCTAACTTGATTTCATAGCCGAAACCCTTCAAAAATCCCCTCCCGTTGCCTCATTTTAGCCCCATAGCGCCTACCGGGTTTGGGCGATCGGACTGAAAACCTTGCGAGCACAACTAGATGGTAAATCGAGTGTTTTGTCAACATTTCAGATTTTTAGAAAAATTCCTACTGCCATTTCGGATTTAGAATGTAGACCTCTTGAAACGGATACAAATTTTGAGGCCGATCAGAATTGTCGACCTCCATGGCGATTACATCGGCGTACCTATTATTCCAAAAATAGTAAACCAAAATCGTTGTTTTTTATTTATCACGACAGCGACAGCGAAGCACACTGCGTTGATTAATGATAATACGGAGGGAGGAAAATTACAAAGAAGGATCATGTTCATGCATTAATTATGAGGGACTAAGGAGGGCTATTTGGATTTCTTGGCTGCATGACCTTACATAATGATTAGCCCTTAACACCACGCGAGGCCTACTCGGGTCTCTGAGACATTGAATGGTTTTGTGATCTGGGCGGATTCTAAAGGAAACGAGGGGGTGGGAGTGTGTTTATGTAAATTAAGAGTTGTGGCAGTGAATTTTGATGACTTGGTGAAGAAGAACCGAGGTAGTATTTCAATTAAAGATGCAATGGAGTTAGTTAGCGTTGAATAAAATCAAACGTGCCAAATGACTGTCGAGGTTGTTTGCTGTGATATGGACGAGTCCCGTACGTATCTAAATCAGCGTTTGCCCGTAAGGGCGGTTTAATTAACTAGATGCAAGCTCGACTAGGTTGATTTGGATTAATTTCCCTTCCTCTTTGACTTGCACCTGACGTCTTCCATCAAACCAACACAATTAGTCGCAAGTTCAAGACGCCTGAAGGGATGTTAACTGACGCCTCTGAGAATGGAACGGATATAGATAAATGGACTGTGAGTCAAGTATGATCGAACAAAGGGCTCGATGGTTTCCTCAGAGAAGTATAAGATGCAGTATCTCAGAATTTTTCCTTCTCATTTGGTACTATTCAATACTCGCCGCATCCACCTTACAATCAAATTTTGATCAAATTTTGATTGTAAGGTGGATGCGGCGAGTTAGTGACAATCCTTCTTATTAAAGACGATTTTAGAGGAAGTAGTCCATTCACATAAAAATGAATGATTCGTAAATTATTCATTATTTATAGTGGAAATAGAGTTCTTCCTCTACAATTCTCTTTGAGAAAACATTTTAGAGGACAATTTTAGGAAGTACTATATTTCCACGATAAAGAATGAATAATTTATGAATCATTCATTCTTATGTGAATAGACTACTTCGTCTAAAGTTGATACCTAAAAGGTTGACCATTTTAACACGTACTTTATACCGTTAAATGGTATACGAGACGTTTTGGTTTATTATTCATGGAATAATACACCTATGTTTTCGCGACGGAGGTCGACGACTCGGATCGGCCTCAAAATTTGACATTATCCGTTTCAAGAGGTCTACAATGTAGACTCTACATTCTAAATCCGAAATGTCCGTCCGCCGTCTGGACCGTTTTTGGCAGTAGGAATTTTTTTTTAAATCTGAAATTTTGACAAAATACTCGGTTTACCATCTAGTTGTGCCCGCAAGGTTTTCAGCCCGATCGCCCAAACCCGTGGGCCGCTATGGGGCTAAAATGGGGCTACGGGAGGGTTTTTTGTAGGCTTTTAGCTATGGGATCGAGTTAGGTGTTGTTTTCGAAGTATTTTTTGACGTAGACTCCATTTTTGGGGTCCCGGAACGATCCGATTTCACTGTGGCGATCTATAGGGCTTTCATGGGGCTACAAATTTGATTTTTGAAGGATCCCAGGAGGTCAAATATTTTTCGCGTAAAAAAATAAAGAATTTTTGATGAACAAATTTTTGAAAAAAAAAAAAAAAATCCATAATTATTATTACAATGCCTACAAAAGCATACATCCTTCCAAATAAGGCAGGAAACATTCTTGTTTTAAATGGGAACCCCAAAAATTCTTTCGATTTCTGCCTTTCTAATTTGGATTCCCGAGCCAATTATACGTCCGATAAGCACATTGAGCGCAATTTTAGCGATCCGAATTTTATTACTAATTCACGAAAGAACGCATTCAGACGATCGGCGAAGTTAGACGACTGTTTTAATTTGTACGATTTTGAGAGATCGCGCGTGGTGTCTGGACTGGCAGGGCCGGCCACTGCGCTGTCTGACAGGTCTGCGTGGGACCTTGGAAGGGACTATACTCGATAAGTATATTCTTCTGTGTGTCTTTGATCTTATAGGAGCCAGCAGAGGGGGGTGGGGGGGGGGGGGGGGGGTTGTTGTTTCCAAAGGTGACTCAGGGCTATAAGATAGATAATAGAGAGTTCTTAAAGAAACATCCGAGTTACGTCGACCGTTAATTTTTATCACCGTAAGGGATTTGTCTAGGGAGAATCAAAGAAAAGCTAACTTCACATAAGACCGTAACAGAGATACGGTCTTATCAAAAGTCACGCTAAATTTAAAGTGCCGCTATTTACGTTCTATTGCTCGAAATTAAAGGCGGTATCCTTAAGACCGTAAGTTTATTACCGTAACTTTACGGCAATAACGTTCGACGTTAGGCATAAGGACGTAAGTTATCACCGTTATTTCCGCGCATGCGCGAAATCTCGAGTTACGTCGACCGTAACTCATCACCGTTAGGCAAAAAGTGGCTTTAGGAACTCTCTAATAAGTCGGCGTCTCAATTGTATCCTCTTCCATCACTTGAGCTATTATTCAAATGTCCGAAAAAGTGGCCCCGCTGTCAGGTGAAGCGGTTGGCTGAGCGAAGCGAGGTCCCTCTGTCAGAGTGCTTTTAGGGGCCAGCCCTTTTGCGGTCTGTGGGGGAGCAGTTCTGCTGGGACCTTGGAGAGGCGTGTGGCAGGAGCCCCCACCGCTCAGCCCTTCAACCTTATCAGCGAACATTTGCGTTTGCGTCTGGATGTATTCTTCGACCTTGGAGCCGGCCCCGTGCAAGGTCTATGAGGTCTCCTGACTGACTCGGGTCGATTAGGCGCTAAATTCATACATCCCATCGCTTGACCTATTCAAATGCCCTGGTAGAGAAAGTGGTCGGCCGAGCAAAGCGAGCCCCCCCCCCCCCCCCCCCCCCCCGCCAGAGTGCTAGTGATAATATAATGTAATATGGAAGGGTTGAAAGACCACACACGTCGTACTTCTTAACTTTGTTTACTCCTTACGAGCTTTCGGTGCAATGATGGCCACCCTCCTCAGGCATACAACATCACAGGGTAGTGACTTGAAAGGGTGTGGGAGGGATTATCATCATCACCCAGGGCTGTCTCGGTGGATAATAGTCAGAAACATGTTGGTCTTGGTAGGTGGAAATTTAACGAATACCTAAACAAGTCAAAATTGAAAGGAGTGCAGGTTGAATGGAAAAGGATGTCGTCAGATAACTGTATAAATAGCTTGGCGTCAGTTATTGCACAGTGCAATTTGCACTTGAATAAACTTGTTTTTTACCTGACATCGTTCTAGAAATCTTGAAATCGTGATGATGATAATCCCTCCCACACCCTTTCAAGTCACTACCCTGTGATGTTGTATGCCTGAGGAGGGTTGCCATCATGACACCGAAAGCTCGCAAAGAGTAAACAAAGTTAAGAAGTAAACGACGGGTGTGATCTTTCAACCCTTCCATACTACAACGACCGAGTCATTACACAATAAAGTATATAATGTTATGTAATGTAATATGAAGGTGATTGTTCTTTTATGTATTCGCGAAGCCGTGCATTGCACAGTAGGTACTTTTCACATCGATACATCATCGAGCTATACAAAATTGATGCAAATCGATGGTCTAACAACAGTTCAACTCAAGCCATCCATTAGGTTCAGAGCTAATAAAGAATTACCTACCGATTCAAAATACCCAGCGGAACCTCAACTTTTCTGTAACCGCCCTTTAAGCCAACGTTAATGCCACTCATCGCCGAAGGAAAAACCGGATTAAATGAGCAGGTTGCGGCCTCAACTTCGTGCCGGTGTCAAAACTTTGTTATTCACGCCCTGCCAAGACTTCCCAAGGCGGAACCTTCCATTCCGCAACTCCTTATGACTTGCTAATGAAATCGGAGGTGCAGGGTTGATGGGTGAAATTGTGATCCATAATGCAATCAACCAGAAGGAGCAAGTTGTGACGGTGGTCTAGTTCGGTTGAATTAAACCTAATTTCGGTTTTGGCGGGTTTACACCGGGCCGGCAGTCAACGTCGAGTCGAATCAGGACTTCTTGATGGATGTCACCAATTCTGGGGCGTACTGAAATATTTGGGTTAAGGATGGCAAAAGCTTATTTAACTATATTTAAAAAAAGAAGCTTTTGTTTATGAAGAGAAAATAGGGATAGACTCTGACATTCTGGTCCAGTGAAAATATCGGTTGGGGGGGGGGGGGGGGGGGTCGGCCCCCTTAAACCACCCGCGATTTGACCACCTTCGTGGAAGTTTTCGAGACCGAGAAAATTATGAAAGGAAGAAGAAGGTGATACGAAGATAATATCGGTTATATTATAACTTCTTTTTTTTTTTTGAGGTTCCGGCTGATTTGGGGTAGCAAAGGTTCGATTTCATTTCAAATTCTAAGTGTATTGAAAATTTTATTGAGGCGTGTGTTATACGTCGTTCGACTCAGTATTCACTCTAGTTTTAAGCCCCAGAGGTGTTTTTTCGATTGCACATGGAACTTTCAGGTTAGGTGCAATGATGTACAAAAAGTGATGGTGGGGCGGGTTCAACCAGAAGAGAGTGGGGAGCCTTCAACCGCTTTTTCGCGGTTCTGGTTCCTCAACGCATCAGTATAGATTAAATCGATTGATACGTTTAGTGTTCCTTTGTGCCAAAGTCAGTTTTATCAGTCTGTTTTGCCAGTTGTTAAGTCAGGAAGAACATTGTTAGTTGGGATGAAAAAGAGACTAAGACTCGATTATTCATTAAAAAAATATTATAATAAACATTGTCAGTTTTACAGTCAGGAAGATCACTGCTGTAATGGAAGAGAGACTCGTCTAATCATCAAAACAATAATATGATAAATACGGTTTAAAAAAGGTGTTTTAGTGCAAAATTGCATAAATTATTACTCCGAGTCCTGGTGCAAGAAATTATGAATAGGTCATCTCACAATCATGACGGGTGAAATCATCGAATCGAGCTCCGATTTTATTATTTGAATTTGTGTGAGGTTGAAGGTACCCCACCGGTGGGGCACATTCAACCAAAAAATTGCTGAATTTGTTGCAGATCTTAGTAGTTGTACATTTCGGGGTATATTCAAGCAGAATGTAGAAATAGGAAAATCTTGAATTTTTCAAACAGATGAGCCAGGAGATCAAAAGTGGTTGATTGGGGCCGACCTTCCCATAATATTACATATTATGTAATCGCGACGGTGGTCGAAAATTCTGATTGGCCTCAAAATTTGACCTTTTACGTTTCAATTCACGTAGATTCCAAAAACGAAATGTCCGTCCGAGCCGTTTTGAGCAGTAGCGGTTTTTTTAAAAATCTGAAATTTGGACAAAATACTCAGTTTACCATCTAGTTGTACCCTCAATGTTTTCAGCAGTTATGGGGTTCAAATGGGGCTACGGAAGGGGGTTTTGAAGGTTTTCGGCTATGGGGTCGAGTTGTGTCGTCTTTGAAGTAATTTTGGACTTGGAATCCATTTTAGGGGGTCCCGGAACGTGTAGCTTTCATGGGGCTGCAAATAGGATCTCAGACCGTAAATAATGGTGTCTTTTTCCTAGTAATTGTGGACGCAAAATCCATTTTTTCGAGATCCCACCTCTTTCCAAACATTAATAAAAAAAGTTTGTTTTTTTCAAAGATATTTCTTTAATTATTAAATTAAATTTACATTAAATCAATTATTAATTTTTGCAATTAATCGATTTCAAAGAATAATAAACCCTTGTCTAAAATTTGCAGCATTTTTTTATAATATTAAAAAAAAAACACTTCATTTAAAGATGTTAAACATCCATATTTTGGATTTAGACTAAAACTTGTATTTGCAAGTATTTAATACGTTGTTTAGGACCATCACGTACATAGTTTCAAATCCAAGTTTTGGCCTAAATCCAAATATCTTAAAATGTACATAATATGTTTCAATATCAATTTTATACTCCGCCGATGTCCCCCAATATTATTATTCTCGTATCATCAGGACCTTAAGAAATGAACAAAATGTCAGTTATCTGAAAAATAAGAGTTAATATATGATCTTATTTTATATTGTTATATATTTTGAAACGTCGGCACATTCTCGTCTTATGTGACCGACCCCGAACAACTTTCCGCCCACATTCATTGAAACGGTCAACATCATCAAAAAAATTTGTTACCTATGGTTATTTAATAATCATCACTTCATAAAAACTGTAGTTTGAACGGTTTGAAAACGGTACCTAGTTTTCATACATCACCTAATTTCAGGATGAGAAATGAAAAAAAGAAAAGAAAAAAAATTATACGGGCTACTCCTTAGTTTTGGCTGTAAATTTTCTAACAGACGTGGATTTGATAGGTAGGACTAGCTTGAATTCCATAAGAAAGTCTCTATTACATTTTTTGCTCAAATAAAGTCTTTTGAGAGGTTTTTCGTCGCGAAGTGACGCCACACGAGATTTTGCCCCTTCATCGCAGCCTCATAGGGCGGATAAAAAAAATTAAAAAAACATGTAGAAACAAAATATTTAATATGTAGGAAATTTTGTCCTCCACAATTTTTTACACGCAAAACTGCACGGGGAACGAGTTTTAGGTAGGCCAAAATCTAGAAAAAATAAATAAAATAAAAATAAAATAAAAACGGGAAATCTTGACGGTTTTTTCAAGATTGCGGAGAAGAAAGATAGCAAACGAACGACGAAAACTTGGATTTTCAACTACCTAATGGTCGTAATCAATAGGTATAAAGAAATATCAGAACCACCTGGATTTTGCAAGGTGGACCCCCTTTTTGAGCCTCTATTCACACTCCTTCACTTTTAACTTTGTTCCCTGTCCCATTGTTTCAAACATTGCCAGCCCTGATGTATTGTAGGGTTCCTGTAATCATGCGAATGAATTCTACGGCAGAATAGGTTCGATCCTCGGATAATAGTGCGAAGGCTTTGATGAAGGAGAATATGAAAAGGCTGCGCGGATTCCTGAGGGATGGTCAGCAAGGGCTTTGATGTCATGTGGACGGCCTGCCATTAGTTCCAATATACGAGGCCTATTGTGAGTGACAATGGTGCGCTATGGTGTCATAGTAGGTAATCACGTTAGCCTTCTTTCAAATACCTCGACATGAAAGGGAACCTGCATACCGATGTATGTTCTTAGCGTAAATTCCCATATGAGGGACATTCCCACTGACGGGATCCGCCAGAAAGACATCCGGTGTCAATCAATATCCTTCGGTAGAGAAGATTCAACTGTTATGGCAGGGCTTCCTCAACTTTTTGGTCTGCACATCCCATTCCCGGAATATCTACTGCTACTCGTGGCGAGAGGGGCAGTAGGTAAAGACCGATTTTCAGAGAATTTTTTATAGCGTCGCCTTTGAGCTTCACTAACTTTAGCCAACTCGGCTAATGTGACCTGCTTGTCAAGGCTGATCGGTCAAACGTTGATGCGTCCGTTTTTATTCGAAGATAAGATTTTTTTGGCGGTATAAGTCGATTCTAGCAAGGTCATTGGTCTGGCAAAATACGGTATGGTAGAAACGGTGGGAAATACTATAAACAACAAATGGCATAGTGGGTCCAAAACATACGATAGTGCGATTTGGCCAGAGTTGATAAACACTTATCCACTATTAGGTGGGCCATTTCAAACATTTTTGCCATTTAATGTCGGTCACATTTACGTCACTGGGTAAAAGTGGGGTCAAGTCACACCTGAATGCGGTCTCCTAAATTTTTATCGTGATCTATGCATTAATATGTATACTCACCGTGTGTAAAAGGGTAACAAATACAATCAGGGGACCCAGGGTAAAATTCTCAAATGGTGATTTGTCACTCCCTTCTGCTGTCGCTGGGTGGAGGTTAGCAACTTTCATTACCTATCACATTGTGAAATGTTACATCAAGGCTCAAATTCGAGTTATATTAAGATATAATTATATGTAAAGACATATAATTATATCTTAAGTACAGTATCCATTGTTGAAAAAAAAAAATGCTGCAAATTTTACACAAGGGTTTATTATTCTTTGATATACGTTACTTGTGCAGAAATTTGTTTCTGTCAATGAAAAAATTGAAAAAAAAATTTTTTTTTATTTTTATCAAAAAAATTTATTTTGGATTTTTTTTTTCTAAAAATATAACTATTTAACATCCTGGGATCCTTAACAACTCCCATTTTTAGCCCCATGAAAGCCCTAAAGATCGCCCCAGTGAAATCGGATCTTTCCGGGACCCCAAAAGATGGATTCTACTTCCAAAAATACTTCGAAAACGACACCTAACTCGATCCTATAGCTAAAAGCCTTCAAAAAAACCCTCCCGTAGCCCCATTATAGCCCCATAGCGCCCCACGGGTTTGGGCGATCGGACTGAAAACCTTGCGGGCACAACTAGATGGTAAACCAAGTATTTTGTCAAAATTTCAGATTTTTAAAAAAATTCCTACTGCTCAAAACTGCCTGGACGGCGGACGGCGGACGGACATTTCGGATTTTGAATGTAGACGAAACGGATAATGTCAAATTTTGAGGCCGCGAGCCCGGTCGCGAAAACATAGGTGTATTATTCCATGAATAATAAACCAAAATTGGATCAACACAAGCCACCATACATTCCATTTCAAGAGAGTCACACTGTTTACCGTCACTCCCGACATCCAGTTTAAAAAAGACCCCAACTAGCGGGAAGACAGCATTTTTGGGGTTGCTTCAACGCTGTTGGCCACCCTGAAGCAACATGGCTCCAGCATTGTTGGTGCAAATTTTCTAGACGTGTTCAGAGCAGTTCTACTGGAGGTGCCATGTGGTAAGCCAGAAGCGTGGCTTTTTTGACGTTCACTCCCTACTTCAACTCAATTTTGGTTACAGTATGACTTACTGTACACTTAGTGTAATTTACTCTCACTAAGTTATACCAAGTATAATAATTATACTTAGTATAAACTTAGTGACAACAATTATTGTAGTGAATTCATTGATAATGTTTTGGAATAGCTCGCTCCTTTTGTTTACTACACTGTAATGGCTCTGGAAGGCTAAAACGTCACTCCCTACAATATTCCTCTTCTCCCACATAGTAGGGAGTGACGGAGTAGGGAGTAGGGAGTGACGGTTGCTTGTAGGGTGTGAGATATTTCACCATTTTGGCATGGGAAATAAGGTTAATTTCTTAATAGGGGGTTCAGATGGTGGGTGTGATGGAAGGTCCTTCCAGAAAACAAGATTAAACTGAATACGAAACTCGGAAATAACATTTCTTGCTTCTCTTACTTCCTACTCATTCACGTCACTCCCTTCAAAAGTGATTTTTTTTTTTTCAAAAAGGGCGTATCCATGATTAGGTTGAGGTTTATGTGTGCTTACTTTAGTAACATGCTGGGAGAACCATAGAGATGTATTACCAACGAAAAAACTGCCCATTTTTTGATTTATGTTTCCAGAAAAGTTTGAGGTCCAAATGTGACCGAAATTATGAAATGACCCAGGTACCAACCTTCCAGCACAAAAGTTTTGATCAGGCAAAACATGATATGTCCAATTTAACTGTCCAAAAATTATTTTCAACTATTATAAAATAGTTTTATAAAACGCTGCAAATTGTACACAAGGGTTTATTATTCTTTTATATTGTATATAGGTTACCTACTTGTTCAAAAATTTAATTCCGTGCAACAAAAAAAAAAAAAAAAAAAAAATTGGAAAAACCTTTTTTTCGAAAATTTTTTGTTTTTTACTTGAAAAATTTTGACCCCTTGGGATCCTTCAAAAATCCCATTTGTAGCCCCATGAAAGCCCTACAGATCGCCACAGTGGAATCGGATCCTTCCGGGACCCCCAAAAATGGATTCTACGTTCTAAAAGACTTCGAAAACGACACCTGACTCGATCCCATAGCCAAAAACCCTTCAAAAAACGCTGCAAATTTTAAACAAGGGTTTATTATTCTTTGATATAGGTTACATGTCCGAATATTAAGTGTCAACAAAAAAACCTTAACCCTGTATCAACAAAAATAATGTTTTTTTTTTTACTCGAAAAATATTCCACCTCCTGGGATTTTTGAAAAATCCTATTTGTAGCCCATTGAAAGCCCTATAGATCCCCACAGTGAAATCGGATCGTTCTGGGACCCCCAAAAACGGATTCTACGCCAAAAAATACTTCGAAAACGACACCTAACTCGATCCCATAGCCAAAAGCCTTAAAAACCCTCTTGTAGCCCCATTTTAGCCCCATAGCACCCCACGGGTTTGGGCGATCGGACCACCAGGGGAACCACAGTTTGGAAAGCCCCGCATTATGCTCCGTTTATTCAGGATTCTTATTTAAAAGAACCCTTCGTGCATTTGAGCTATAAAGTTGGAATATCAGGCTTCGTCCTTGTCTCCCTTGTCTGGAGGGATTTCATGTGATCTCGGAAAGGTTCCGTTGAATGGAAATGCCTCGAAGGTAATAGAAGTGGGAGGACGAGAGGGCCACCCAAGGAGGATTTCAAACCCTTCCTCACATATTATACTTCGATCCTCAATGTTTCCATGATGAGGGCGATTTGATACCGTGAAAGCGAAAAAGGGGGAGTTTTAAATGGCTTTCGAAGCACCTAGAGAACATAAATTCTCTTTTCTTGGGACGCGAACAGTTTTTATCGAGTGAATCTCTCAACTATTCTCGTTTCATGATAGACGACATTATCGACAATCTTCTCCTCGTCGTTTTCTTCACTTCAAATCAACAATTTGCGGGCATTCAGACGTTCAGTGGAAGAAATTTACGTGTTCACTGACCGCCGATGCGAAAACGAGCATATGCAATTTGTCTTCCTCTTTCTGAACGTTTTTTTCCCCTGTCGCATTCCTTCTTCCTGACAAACAGTTAGCGGGCTAAATACTTTTACAGGCATTACAACCGCATTTTCCTCAAATTGGCAACGTTGCCAGAAAACGAGGATTGTTTGAGAAACAGTTAACGAATTTCCGAAGATCAGCCTCGAAAAATTAATGCGAAATGAAAAGATTTATTTGTGGAAGACTTCCGGCACTACACTGTAAATTACTGCAAAATTAAGTAAATTGAAAAAAGCTACAAATTTGGTTTATTATCTTTGATATAGGTACCTAGGTTAATTGTGCTAGGCTAATTGTGCAAAAATTAATTCTGTGCCAATAAAATATATTTTTGAAAAAAAAAAAAAAAAAAAAATGTTCTGTACAATGTTTGGACATACATATGTGGAACCTAGATAAATGGATTATGCGTTCAAAATTATTCGGAAACGACACCTAACTCGATCCTATAGACGAAAACATTCAAAAACCCCTCCCGTAGCCCCATAGCGCCCCGCGGGTTTGGGCGATCAGGCTGAAAACCTTTCGGGCACAACTAGATCATAATCCTAGTATTTTTTCAAAATTTCACATTAAAAAAAAAAAGTATTTTTGAATGCAAAATCCATTTATAGGGGTCCCAGAACCATCCGATTTCACTGTGGGGGATATGTGGGGCTACACATGGGGCTTCTGAAATATGCCAGGAGGTCGAATGAGGTGTTACACTCGTGTTATAACAAATTTTACTCAAGGGTTTTATTATTCATAGGTACAACTGGAGCCACAGCAGTGAAATCGGATCGTTCCGGGACCCCAGAAAATGGATTCCACGTCCAAAAAGACTTCGAAAACGACGTCTAACTCGATACCATAGTCAAAACCCTTTTAAAAAACCCTCCCGTAGCCCCATTGTAGCCCCATAGTGCCCCACGGGTTTGGGCGATCGGGCTGAAAACCTTGCGGTCACAACTAGATGGTAAACCGAATATTTTGTCAAAATTTCGATTTTTAGAATGTAGACCTCTTGAAACGGATTATGTCAAATTTTGAGGCCGATCAGAGTCTTCGACTCCATTCCAAGAATAATAAACCAAAATTACTCAAATCAAAAAATAAAAAACGCTGCAAATTTTACACAAGGGTTAATTATTATTTGGTATACGTTTCTTGTGCAGAAATTTGTTTCTGTCAATTAAAAAATTAAAAAAACTTTTTTTTTGATTTTTATCTCAAAAAAGTTTTTGTTTGGAATTTTTATTTCAAAAATTCTTTATTTTTTACTCGAAAAATATTTAAAATCCTGGGATCCTTAAAAAAATCCCATTTTTAGCCCCATGAAAGCCCTATAGATCGCCACAGTGAAATGGGATCGTTCTGGGACCCCAAAAAATGGATTCTACGTCCAAAAATACTTCGAAAACGACACCTAACTCGCTCCCATAGCTAAAAGCCTTCAAAAAAATCCTCCCGTAGCCCCATTTTAGCCCCATAGCGCCCCACGGGTTTTTGCGATCGGACTGAAAACCTTGCGGGCACAACTAGATAGTATACCAAGTATTTTGTCAAAATTTCAGATTTAAAAAAAATTCCTACTGCCCAAAGCGGCTCGGACGGCGGACGGACATCCAGTTTTGGAATCTAGACGTCTTGAACCGGATAATGTCAAATTTCTGACCTCCGTCGCGAAAACATTGGTGTATTATTCCAAGAATAATAAACCAAAAATAATACGGCTCGCCCCAGAATTTTAAAACGTCAATTCGGAGGTTGGACAGTGTTCGAGGCTGATTTTCGGCCACAGTAAACTCGACATATTTTTGGATTACCTGTTAGACGGTACATAGCTGATGATGCCTCATTTCCTCCTACTCTCTGGAGCGAATTTTCCTGTTCCACGGCCAGGACGACGAATAGCTGTGAGGCTTTTCACTCCAAATTTAATCAAATGTTCCACAAAAGTCATCCGCACATCTTCAAGTTTATTGAAGCACTTAAGGACATTCAGGCCATGGCTTACGTAAAAATCCCGAAAAATCAGCCGAAATCAGGAAAAAAGAGGAATTTCTGAGGCAGCAGATGCTTGCATACTCTTCGGGCAAGATCTCTCGGATCGTAACATTTTGACAACTTGCGATTTTCCGCGAGGCTGTTGCGGTGTGAATCAGTTCGCCTCCTCGAGGTGCACCCTGAGTAGCGCTAAAAGGACTGCATATATAGGTAGACGCACGGAGTTTGTACATACTCAGTTTGGCTGCGGCATGGAGTTTGTACATTCCTAATTTGACGGCGGCACGGAGTTTGTACACTCCCGGGAGCTCCATCACCCACCATGGGATTCGAAACCATGACCCCTCCATTGGCAGGTGGTTAGCCGTCCCCCACGCTGCCACTGCGGTACTGGGGGCCCCAAATTACTTAATTTTGGACGTAGATATTCCACATCTCTCCAAACACAACAGAAATAGAGTTTTTGATTTTTCAAACAATTTTTCATTGACATTTATTCTTGCTCCGGATGTAGGAAGAATAATAAACCCTATGTAAAATTTGCAGCGTTTTTAATTCCTCCGCCAGAAGTAATCAGAATGAAGACGAGGAGGTGGAGGGAAATGTGATCCAGGTTCTGGATAAAAATGAATTATTCAATTTGCAGCGAGTTAAACGGGTCCCTCCCTCGGACGAGAACGTTTTTCATAAATTTCCATCTCTCCCGAGGTGAATCTCAATCAAACATCTATTACAAGGCGATTATCGAATTAACTGTCAGTTAACTTTTTCAAGTCTAATCCGTTTTGGTGGTCGGGTGGATGAAATTTTCGTGTAATCTTTATTTCTTACGGTGAAAAAGTAAATGTAGGCGAGGATCAATAGTCGGGATCTGAAGCATTTCAAATGATACCTGAGTGAAACAGGAGATCCCTTGGCCCCAAAACGTGATATGATATTCGGAAATAGACTGTACCTCACACGCGGTTGGATTGGATGGCATCGCAAAGAAAATGATCATACTTGCAGATATCTTCGTTCTTTGGCGCCTTCTTCGTTCCGCCAATATTCTGGTGATTGCGACCTTCGCTCTTTCCCTTGCCGTCTTTTTCTCCCGGGCTTTTCCCCTCATCTTCTTTTCAACTCTTTTCGTTCGGAGAAGCAGCTCTACATGTCATCAAACCCACACAGCCAACCTTTGTTCTGTCGACGGGTTTCAGTTCTTTTTCGCCCGGATCCCGTCTAATACTTCCTTTTTCCGCCACCTTCCATTTTTCTTCGCTTTTGACTCTTCAAGAAGAGTACATCACAGAGCCAATTGACATTTATCACTTTCCCTCGTATGAACGTATCTAATTTACCATCTCGTGAACCAGGTAATTTCAAGTCGGATGGCGAAATGGGAACTTTCGTAAATGTGCCGTTACAACTTCTTCTTCTTTTTTTTTTTTTTTTTTTTTTTTTTTGTCTCTTCGTCAACACCGCCTCATTTTCTTTCTCCGTCTCACCGGCTTAATGACCCATTCATGATGTTTACCTCTGAACGCGAATAAAGGAGAAATAAGGGAAGTTTTTTTTCCCCCAGAGCCACTCAATTTCAGGGAAACATTGAATTAATCATCTTGCACGGCCACCAGATTTGGGGGAAAATTGAGAATCTGAAATGATTAATGAGCGAGTGCTAATTAGATGTTTCGCAGTTATAGATGATTTTTTTGCGGTAGGGCAAGAAATCCGCAAAAAAAGACGGAAGTTAACCAGGTTGCTCATAGATTAGGAATGATGTGCTTCAATTAATATCAAACACTAAGGTGCCATCCCCTGCTGGCTACGCCTGCCAACCCCCGCTCATTCAGCCCTGGGAATAGTGAAAGGATTCATGTGGAAGGTGTAATCTAGTTTTACCCCTATTTAGGCTTTCAGAGCTCAGATACGCCACATGGCGCATTTTTTTGGTAGTTTCAGACTTCTCGTCATCTACTAGCCAAAACACATTTTTCACAATCAAAACTTTCTGATGACTGGAAGAATGTTAGAATAAAAACGCTGCAAATTTTACACAAGGGTTTATTATTCTTTGATATAGGTTACTTGTGCAGAATTTTAATTCTGTCAATGAAAAAATTTAAAAAAAAAATTTTTTATTGGATTGTTCTCAAAAAGTTTTTATTTTATTTTTTTGTTTAAAAATGTGTTTTTTCAAAAACTCTGTATTTTTTACTCGAAAAATATTTAACATCCTGGGATCCTTCAAAAATCCCATTTTTAGCCCCACGAATGCCCTAAACATCGCCCCATTGAAATCGGATCGTTCCGGGACTCCAAAAAATGGATTCTACGTCCAAAAATACTTCGAAAACGACACATAACTCGATCCCATAGCTAAAAGCCTTCAAAAAACCCTCCTGTATATATACTATGGGGCTATAGCCCCATTTTAGCCCCATAGCGCCCCACGGGTTTGGGCGATCGGACTGAAAACCTTGCGGGCACAACTAGATGGTAAACCAAGTATTTTGACGAAATTTCAGATTTAAAAAAAAATTCCTACTGCCCAAAACGGCCTGGACGGCGGACGGACATTTCGGATTTTGAATGTAGACCTCTTGAAACGGATAATGTCAAATTTTGAGCTCGATCGGAGTCGTCGACCCCCGTCGCGAAAACATAGGTGTATTATTCCAAGAATAATAAACCAAAAACAATTTTTTTTTTTGATTTTTATATTTCAAAAAAAATTTTTTGGGGGGATTTTTTTTTTCAAAAATGTGTTTTTTCAAAAATTCTTTAATTTTTACTCGAAAAATATTTAACTTCTTGGGATCCTTCAAAAATCCCATTTTTAGCCCCATGAAAGCCCTATAGATCGCCACAGTGAAATCGGATCGTTCCGGGACCCCCAAAAATGGATTCTACGTCCAAAAATACTTCGAAAACGACACCTAACTCGATCCTATAGCTAAAAGCCTTCAAAAAACCCCTCCCGTAGCCCCATTATAGCCCCATAGCGCCCCACGGGTTTGGGCGATCGGACTGAAAACCTTGCGGGCACAACTAGATGGTAAACCAAGTATTTTGCCGAAATTTCAGATTTAAAAAAAAAATTCCTACTGCCCAAAACGGCCTGGACGGCGGACGGACATTTCGGATTTTGAATGTAGACCTCTTGAAACGGATAATGTCAAGTTTTGAGGCCGATCCGAGTCGTCGACCTCCGTCGCGAAAACATAGGTGTATTATTCCAAGAATAATAAACCAAAATGACTAAATACCTCCTCCTTCTCCTCGTGTTGCGGCTTGAATGAAGTAGACAAGAGGGCCTCTTGTACCTGGCCTTAGAACCAACCCATTCTGCTCGCTTTTCGATTATGAATAGTTTTTTCTTGAAGAAACACAGGATGAGAGTTGAATGATTCATTTGGAAGGTGAAATCTAATTGCACATCTTTTTTGCCCAAGCCTCATCCCAAGATCAGCGGTTTCCCCCTTGCTAGACCCCTATTTCTCCCTCTCCCCAATTGGAGCACCCTTTTATTGTTGTTTGTGGATGTTCAATACGTGGGAGTTCTGTTCCATTCGAAATGAGCTTCCTCCTTGGTCACTGCTGAAAAGGCGACTCCTCACGAGCACCACTGAGGCAATCTTGCGCAGAGATATGGGCTGACGCCTCAGCACGCCAGGTACAGAGTCCGGATGGAGGCTGTCCAGAGAAGAGGAGCCCTGAGAATCTGCAGCGCCTTCAGAACTGTCTCAGGCCCTGCTGCTCAGGTAGTTTCAGGTGTAATACCAATCTGCTTGATGGCTGCTGAGCGCCGGCGCATCTACCCGAGGAAAAATGAAGGCGAGGCCCAGAACATAAAGCAAGAGGAGAGGGCAGAGACATTCCGGAGGTGGAAGGAATCGTGGTCGGCGGAAACCCGGGGTCCGTATGCTATCTACCAGCCCTCCACTGTTTCGGTATGCTGTCTACGTCGAATTCCGTATCTATGTTGAAGAAAATGCTTTAAAAAAAGCTTACTTCAACTGAATTCTGTCGTCGTCGTGTTGCTGGGTCGTCATCATTGCATCAGGGAGGTGGCCTTCATGCCCTTGAAGAAAGAATTGAATGGATCGTCAGAATTGATGGACCGCCACCATTCCTAGATCAATTTCCGGTCCAACAGAGGGCTTGCTCCATTCTCCTTGATGCCGTAGCGGGATTTGACGTATCGTCAAATTGGTGAATCACCAAATACCTTCGATGATTTGCGTGTTGGCTCCAGTCTGTGGGTCGACAAAGTTAGGGAAGTGGTTGACTGTTAAATGGACGTAGTCTTCCCTGTCCAGTGTGCTGCAGGCTTTCCATTCATATCCGGTATAAATGGACCCGTTGTCATAGAGTGGCTCATCGTTAAAACAATACAACACAAAAAATATCACAAAAAAGAAAGAACAAACTCACAGCGTAAAATATGGAGCAGGGAGCCCTTGCCCGATCACGAACTAAACTCACTCGCAGACTCAGTGGAACAGGACTCATATCTATCATTGAACCCGAACATGGACCTTTTCTCCCGTTCAAATTATAGATAGCATATCGAAACACCCGAACCCAGGCGTAGATATTGACACAGCTCCGACAGATACCCGTGTCGGTGTAGATAGCATATGGAAACGGTACCACATTCAGTGCTAAGAACTGGAAGATGAGTCTCGAAGCTTATGATCGGGTACCACCCACGGTATGCACCTTCAAGGCGTCTGCAAGGCATCCAAGGCTCCGAGGCATCTGCATTTGCTCTCCAAGGCATTTCTTATGCATCTCAAGGCATCCAAGGCCTCCAAGGCATCTGCTCCTAGCTTATGATTGAGGGCCACCAATGGCATCTGCTCCAAGGCGTCTGCATCTCCAAGGCATCTGCAACGCATTGAAGCCATCAGGCCAGCCCCAGCAAGATCCCGCACCGCTACACCCTAACAGTCTTTGTTTGACTGTTCATGATAATGGATATATCTATACCAGTAAAGCCTGCTTAGTCGCCCGCGCTCTCATTTCACTATTATTCCATAAAAAACGGCACATCGACTTTCAAGTTTGAAGCGCGAAATTGCCTTTCAGATTTCCCATTCAGGATGCCCCTGCAACTGTTTCCCGTTTTCGCCGCCCTCGCCGCTGCAGTCGAAGTGTATGACTCCGTGCTATACCAGAATCAAGTGACCCAGTGGTAAACCTGCTGTATAAGTATCACACTCGAGTTCTCACGGGCTCACCTGTGGATGTCTGGTTCACATCATGTTCGTCCTCTCGCGACCTTCCGTGCCTGCGGACTTCCCCTGTTTTTAATTTCACAGTCGGCCGGCTGCGCAGCCACCGTGGAAAACGTAATTATAACGTAATGTTCCACTTTTCATAGGAAACCCCAACCTTTGGTTACAGTTCAAAAGTGAGCTATACGCCGAAAACACGATTAAAATGTCCTTTAGTAGGGACGTCTCTGAAAAAAGTATGAAACACTTTCTTTTTTTCTTTCTTGAAAAAACAGAGAGGATCGCTATCGATTTCCAGTGAGAAACTGAACTTTCTGCCAGCTCCGCAATCCCTTCCTATCAGTTAACAGCCCTCGCGTTAGTTTGCCTACTTGATGGCAGGCTCCCTTGAATATAATGAGATTCTGTGCATGAAAATTATTAATTACTTCGCATGCAAAGGGCGTCGCGGAAGGGTGACAGCTAGCCAACTAAGAAGAAGACTTGAGATGACGGTATTAGTGAAACAATGAACTCTCCTCCTCCTACGCTCAACACGAATACTTTTAATAAGTTTGGCGCTGCCAATTAATTTCTTCGGAAAGCCTTCTAAAACAGATTTTTTTTTTTCTTCATATTTTTGAGACTCGGCTCTGGCGGAAATTGCAGAAACTTTTTCTACCCCTACATAACTACACTCATTCAACCTTGTTTTTACCACCACACGTCTGATGAAGCCCCGAAATTTCCAAATTTGGATTGGCGAAGGCAAGGGATAAGGCGCTTATTTTGATTTGTAATGTGCTTCCGTAGGTCAGACAAAGTTTCAAACGGCTCTGCTGTAAAATAGGGCAACTTGCTTGTATTTTAGATATTCAATTCTACCCTACCGTTCTAATAATATTAGAACGCTCCAAATTTTACACAAAGGTTTTTTTTCCTTTGATATAGGTTAATTTTTCAAAACTTAATTCTGTTATTGGAAATTTTTGGAAAAAAAAAAAAAAAAAAATTCTTTACAATGTTTGGACAGACGCAGGAGTTCGAAAAATGGATTATGCGTCCAAAATTACTCAGAAAAAACGACACCTTGTGGACCGCCTGGGATCCTTTAAAAAACCATTTGTAGCCTCATGGAAGCCCCCAGAGAGCCCCATGGTGAAATCGGACCGTTCTGGGATCCCCAAAAATGGATTCTACGTCCAAAAATACCCCGAAAACGACACCTAACTCGACCCCATAGCCGAAACCCTTCAAAAACCCTCCCGTAGCCCCATTTTAGCCCCATAGCGCCCCACGGGTTTGGGCGATCGGGCTGAAAACCTTGCGGACACAACTAGATGGTAAACCATGTTAAACGGCTCGGACGGCGTACGGCGGACGGACGTTTCGATTTTGGAATCTACGTGTCATGAAGCGGATGTCAAATTTTGAGGCTGATTAGAATTTTCGACCCCCATCGTATGTACATAGATGGAATGCGCAGTTGGAGTCTCTCTTCTACCAGTTCCAGTGATCTCTCACCTGGAGCGCTAGTATCGTCATATTTTATGATAAATTTATGGCAATCATTACTTGACAAGATGAAAAAAATAATTCCTAATACGTGATTACAGTTTAGTGCCTCATCAGAAGGATTCACGGCGATGAGAAGTGACGATTATGCGATGAGTAGTGAATTAGTGTAGGTTTATACTGCGGCGTTTTGTCGCGACGGTAAAAAATCGCTGTCGCCCGACGGTAAAAAAACGTCGGTTTCTCGCGTTTATACTGCGGCGTTTGTCGCGACGTTTTCGACCCCCATCCCCAGTGTTGCACTCCTGCACAGTACACTTTCCGTCTGAGCTCACTTAAGCTCACTACAATAATTGTATTACAATAATTATTATTGTAGGTCTGATCCCATCATGTACAGAAGTGTGCTTATTGGAATACTGGAAGAAGAGGGATTGTTACGTGATGGCAGAGGGCGGCGAAGGTGGTCCGTTCAGCCCTTCAACGTCAGCACTCACCATGAAAAGTTTTTAAAATTTTTCCTCACCATGCTTTTGGTTTATTATTGTTGGAATAATACACCTGTTTTCGCAACGGAGGTCGACGACTCGGATCGGCCTCAAAATTTGACATTATCCGTTTCAAGAGGTCTACATTCTAAATCCGAAATATCCGTCCGCCGTCCGGGCCGTTTTGGGCAGTAGGAATTTTTTTTAAAATCTGAAATTTGGACAAAATACTTGATTTACCATCTAGTTGTGCCCGCAAGGTTTTCAGCCCGATCGCCCAAAACCCGTTTTAGCTACGGGATCGAGTTAGATGTCGTTTTCGAAGTATTTTTGGACGTAGAATCCATTTTTGGGGGACCCGGAACGATCCGATTTCACTGTGGCGATCTACAGGGCTTTCATGGGGCTAAAAATGGGATTTTTGAAGGAGCCAAGGAGGTTACATTTTTTTCTAGTAAAACAAATAATTTTTGAAAAAAATCAAAAAAAATTTGTTTTTTTTTAAATAAGGTAAATTTAGCTATAAAAATCCACACAAAAAAATTTAATTTTTTTCATTGACAATCAAATTTCTGCACAAGTAACGTTTAACAAAGAATAATAAACCCTTGTGTAAAACTTGCAGCGTTTTCCTTTTCATCCTGGTACTTGATTGCTTCCAGTGACTGATCCCAGAGAACAGGATGCACCTCAACGATCTGGATCAGTTTATCGTGGTCCGTCATCATGGAGTAGAGAGATATTGTCGCTACCGCTACCGTCGCAATAACAACACTGCCATGTGGTTCAATGTGTTGGAGGGGGTGACGGCTCCAGTCGGAGTGGGGCGACAGTCGCCTGTCGCGCCAGCATGCCGCGACACGACGTCTGTCGCAGAACGTTACCGTCGCACTATAAACGGCTCCATTGGATTCTTTGTGTTGCCGCGACAAAACGCCGCAGTATAAACCTATACTAGAGACGCTGGGCCGAACGATTCCCCCATCACTTGCACGCTTTATGCTTTTGGCGTGTGCACGTAGAATTTTAATATATTTTTAATCTGAGTTTCCCGACATGAAAACACCATCGACGGAGCTTTGCTCGGTTAACAGCACTCTGCCATATGTTGTGACGTCACGCTCCCTCCGTGGCCGCGTTTTTCAAACCCATTGAATTTCGTTAAATAATCCAACATTTCTGGAAGCGATTTCAGGCGTCTGGCAATTGTTTTCCTTATTTTCTTCGGAAGTGCTTTCAGAAAAATAAATTGAAAAGACAATGCAAATTGCCCATTGGCAAAAATTGACACATCAACTAATGTCGACCAGTCAAAAATGTATACCTACCGAGGAATAATTTAACTATCCTCGTATAAAATTTGCAGCGTTTTTCTATTGTGATATTTCGAGATGACCTTTTTCTCCGTTGTCCAAGGTTCATCTTGCACTCAGTTCATGGCCCTAACAACGGGTTACTGATCTACTTCACGTTCACGACCCCTTGTCCTTCCCCCAACGAAAAGCTTCCGGTCTCGGCATTCGGTCGGCCAGCCGCAGCCTCCCGTTTCGTTGTGAATCAGAGCCGACGTGACAAGTCCGGTTCAAGTCCACCGTTCCGACCCCATCTTCTACTTGTAGATTGCGGTCGACCGTCGCCTCTGGTTCTTCAGGAGTTTGCTTACTTATGTTGCGGTTATCGCGCTTCCCCCCATCAAAAACTTGGGAGTCCTTGTTTCGACCAATGAAGGCGATTGTGGGTTTCCCGGGACAGAAAAGATGAGCCTGGAGGAATCAAAATGGTGTCTTCCCAAGTTCGAGCTGGGAACGGGCGAGGTGTCTAACTTACGAAGTTCAACATCTGGATAGGGCATATCGCAGGCTCGCAAGAAAAGTGACACAACTCGAACAATTTTAATTAGTCATGTCTTGCAACAGGAAAAGTGTCATAAGTTTAAAACCGCTTGAGTGAGCGATGTGCCACTTTGCTGCCATCGAAAACTGAATGTGATCATCACATTGTGATGGCTCTTGAACAACGACACATCTCGTCGCAGAGTCGTGACAATGTTCTTGGGTGTAATAGGAGAGTTTATGAGATTCACGCGTGTTATCTTTTGCCCATAGCTCGGGAACAGTTATTCGGATCTTAATTTTCTTTGTTTCTTGTGGAAGCTGATTAAATTTTATACAGGGAGCACTACATTAAGAAGTAAGGTCGGACTAACAGTTCCCGAGTTATGGGCAAAAATGTTCGAGAAAACACGTTTTTGCCCAAATTCGCCTTTTGGTTTATTATTCTTACATAATTTGGTGTATTAATAATACACCTATGTTTTCGCGACGGGGGTCGACGACTCCGATCGGCCTCAAAATTTGACATTATCCGTTTCAAGAGGTCTACATTCAAAATCCGAAATGTACGTCCGCCGTCCAGGCCGTTTTGGGCAGTAGGAATTTTTTTAAAAATCTGAAATTTTGAGAAAATACTCGGTTTACCATCTAGTTGTGCCCGCAAGGTTTTCAGTCCGATCGCCCAAACCCGTGGGGCGCTATGGGGCTAAAATGGGGCTACGGAAGGGGGTTTTTGAAGGCTTTTGGCTATGGGATCGAGTCAGGTGTCGTTTTCGAAGTATTTTTGGTCGTAGAATCCATTTTTTGGGGTCCCGCAGCGATCCAATTTCACTGTTGCGATCTATAGGGCTTTCATGGGGCTAAAAATGGGATTTTTGAAGGATCCCAGGAGGTTAAATATTTTTCGAGTAAAGAATAAAGAATTTTTGAAAAAACAATTTTTTTGAGAAAAAAAATCCAAAGATTTTTTTTTTCAACATTTTTTCTTTTGACACAGAAATAATTTTTGCGCAACTAACCTATATCAAAGAATAATAAACCCTTGTGTAAAATTTTCAGCGTTTTATTTTTATTTTTGCCATGCCTGCCTCTCTCTTATCAAAGTTCAAATCAAAGTTTTACATGGAATAGCTGCGATGGAAAATTTATTCAGCTTTCACGGGAAAAACATAAATTTAGAATCAGGCCAATAGTGTCCGCGCTACAGCCAAATACGGTCTGAAAAACGTGGTTTTCCGCTTACCGATTCATGTCAGATTGGGCGTCTTATTTATTCGTTATCTCGGTTCCTATTTTACCTACCTACAGAGTTATACTAGTGCTCAAATAAAAGCTAAATAGAGTTCCCGCAACTTCACTGGAAACGAATACCCTCGTAGTATGTTGGCAGTGATTTGGGTCTGAAATTAACCAAGACATAAAATTTGTTGATTGCGTATTTTCAAAAGGCTGTATCTTGACAACCGTAAGTCGTACCGAGCTAGCGTGGTGCTCAAATTCTTGAATATTTTACCTACTGTAAAATAGGTACTATTAAAATGGGGTTTATAGGAGATATATCTCCTATAAGTGTGTGATTCTCAGGAAAAGGGTCAAAATAGACCCTCAGAAACGTGAACTCGTGAACCTTTCCAAAAAAATCCAAAAACATTTAAGTGTATTCTAGAGGTACCACGCAACAATTTCAAACCTAGTTTTCAGGTCAAGAACACTTTTCAGGCCCCGAAATCCAAATTTTAAATTTTTGGGAGCGGCGGTAATGACAGGTTTCGGGGTTCGGTAATGAAAATTCTCACTTTGACACCTTCTCATTTCACAAGTATTGCTGCTATTCTAAATATCAAAAGTGCGTTTATTAAGGGTTTTTATAGAGATTTAGGACACACATTCGGAAAAATTCAAAAGTCGACCCATTTTGAGTAGCATTAGGGAACGGTAAAGAGTGATTCTCAGGAAAAGGGCAAAAATAGACCCTCAGAAACACTCGTGAACCTTTCCAAAAAAAATCAAAAAAAAAAAAAAAATTCATGTGTATTCTTGAGGTACCACACAACAATTTCAAACCTAGTTTTCAGGTCAAGAACACTTTTCAGGCCCCGAAATCTAAATTTTAAAGTTTTGGGAGCGCGGTAATGACAGGTTTCGGGGTTCGGTAATGAAAATTCTCACTTTGACACCTTCTCATTTCACAAGTATTGCTGCTATTCTAAATATCAAAAGTGCGTTTATTAAGGGTTTTTATAGAGATTTAGGACACACATTCGGAAAAATTCAAAAGTCGACCCATTTTGAGTAGCATTAGGGAACGGTAATGAGTGATTCTCAGGAAAAGGGCAATAATAGACCCTCAGAAACACTCGTGAACCTTTCCAAAAAAAATCAAAAAAAAAAAAAAAATTCATGTGTATTCTAGAGGTACCACACAACAATTTCAAACCTAGTTTTCAGGTCAAGAACACTTTTCAGGCCCCGAAATCTAAATTTTAAAGTTTTGGGAGCGCGGTAATGACAGGTTTCAGGGTTTGGTAATGAAAATTATCACTTTGACACCTTCTCATTTCACAAGTATTGCTGCTATTCTAAATATAAAAATTGCGTTTATTAAGGGTTTTTATAGAGATTTAGGACATACATTCAGAAAAATTCAAAAGTCAACCCATTTTGAGTAGCATTAGGGAACGGTAATGAAAAGTTGAAAAGTACGCACCTGCCACTGATGCTTCCACGTCGGCTCCTCCGGCCCTACTGAGGGGGAAGCTTTCAAGGAAGGTTTAGTTCATCTTTGCTGGTCTGCCACATGTTGCCTGAGTGATTTTTTTCTTCTAAAAGTCCCTTCCACCATCGTAGGGGAGGGAAAGTTTATAGTGTGGTGGTAATGACCAAAAAAAAAAAAAAAAAAAAAAAAAAAAAAATCGCGACAAAGTTTAAAGCCACGTACCGGAGTGTGAATAACTCCCAGTGTTCAGAGAGTTCACGTTTTTAACACTTCCAACCATCTACTTTTCATCTATGGAAATACCTTTTTCGGGTACATGGTTTGACATGGATAAATTGGATGTTGAATTGCAAAATCGTGTACAGGGACACGTGGTGTTATTGAGATTTGAGGTGTTTCAGCTAATGAAAATGTGTATAAAATTATGAAAATACCCATTTTTTATGCTGGTCGTGGTAGAGGGGATCGAAATAAATAAAATGAGTGAAAAAACGTTGAGTCTGTGACTCTCCTACTGGTCAAAATGTGGTAGGGACACGTTTTTTGCCCTTTTTCTGAGAATCACCCATATAACCAAAAAACCAAAACAACTGCGACATTTCCGAGCTGCTCACCAAGTTCCCGACGATTTGTTTTAAGCTGCAAATCGGGTACGTGCTTCTCGTAACAACCCAAACAACATATCAAACAATCAAAACTACCCGTTAGTTTGCGATTTTAGTGTAGTTACTATATTTCGCAGTATTATAATAATAATACTCACTACTCGCTACTCAATACTCCTAAATATTTCTCGGTTTACCTAGTAGGTATACCATAATTTATATTATAGTTATATTATAACTATAACAACTATACAGTTATATTATAAAGTTATAATAATAAAACCTTACGGGCACAACAGTTGTTATAGTTCTATAACAACTGTTGTGCCCGTAAGGTTTTCAGCCCGATCGCCCAAACTCGTGGGGCTCTGTGGGGCTAAAAAGGGGCTACTGGAGGGGGTTATGAAGCCTTTTGGCAGTGGGGTCTAAATAGGTGTCGTTTTCGAAGGAATTCTTTACGAAGAATCCATTTTTGGGGATCCCAGAGCCATCCGATTTCACCGTGGGGATCTATGGGGCTTTCATGGCGCGACAGGAAGTCAAATAAGGTGTTTTCCGAGTAATTTTGGGCGTATAATTGATTTTTCGAGGTCACAAATCTGTCCAAACGTTGTGCAGAAAAACTTTTTTTTTTCCAAAAATGTTTTCTTTGTGCCACAGAATTAATTGTTCACAATTTTTCTATACTAGCACTCTGACAGGGGGCCATTTTATCGATCGTTTCGCTCCGTCAACCACTTTCTCGGACAGGGGGGCTCGCTTCGCTCTCGCCCATTCGAATAATAAATCGTTCAAGTGATGGGGGAGGATACAGAGGAAACGCCGACTCAAGCAGACTGTAAACAACGAATATAGGAAGAGTGGGCGTCCAGTGATTGGGATTGGGATCAAATCACTAGGCACAGACGTTCTTCGTGGATCGATCCACATAATATGTGGATTTGAAATATTATTTCAAATGGGAAGAGTTGCGCGGATTTGAGCGCGTCGGGAATTGCGCTCAATGTGCTTATTGGACGTAAAATTGATTGATTGATTCAAGTTTTTTTCAAAAACTTTTGTTCCTAACTTTTATTTTACTTGAAAAATTTTTGACCTCCTGGGATCCTTCAAAAATCCTATTCGCAGCCCCACGAAAGCCCTATAGATGGCAACAGTGAAATCGGACCGTTCCGGGACCCCCAAAAGTAAATTCGACGTCCATAAACACACCGAAAACGACACCCAACTCGATCCCATAGCCAAAAGCCTTTTTAAAAAACCCTCCCGGAGCCCCATTTTAGCCCCATAGCGCCCCATGGGTTTGGGCGATCGGGCTAAAAACCTTGCGGGCTCAACAAGATGGTAAACCGAGTATTCTGTCAAAATTTCAGATTAAAAAAAAATCTTACTGCCCAATACGGCAGACGGCGAACGGCAGACGGACATTTCGGTTTTAGAATGTAGACCTCTTCAAACGGATACCTAATGTCAAATTTCGAGGCCAATCGGAGTCGACCTACGTCGCGATTACATAGGTGTATTATTCCAAGAATAATAAACCAAAATGAGGGGTTCCCATTTGAAATAAGAAAGTTGGGCGCAAATGCGCCGATTTGAGCGCATTTTAGGAGGATCCCAACCCCCTAATGCCGGATTTCACCAAGTGTAGCTTAAAGTTCGTTTTAGCTAAATCTCGGATTTAACGTTAAGTCCGACTTAGGCAAGATTCCGTTTCACCATCAGACTGAAGGTGGCGCTTACCTAAGCCTCGGTTAGCTTTGGAACAGGTTGCCCCAGACTCGTGTTCCCGCGGAAAACTCGGTAATCAGTGACAAAAAAGTGATAAGGCCGTGATAAATCGTCACGTTAGTGGCAACATCTGTTATCTCATGTTTCTCAGCTTTTAAGGAGAGCCTAAAAACTGATTAAATCAGTTAGAAATTAGAAATTTTCTGAATCCCTGGACCGACTTTCATCGCAAGTCAGAAGCTTAGGACAAGGAGGTCCCCATGGGGATATAGCTATATCATTGCAATGATTGATTTCAACGTAAAAAACGCTGCAAATTTTACACAAGGGTTTATTATTCTTTGATATAGGTTACTTGTACAGAAATTTAATTCTGTCAATGAAAAAATTTAAAAATTTTGTATTTTTATATTACCTACAAAAAAAATTTTTTTGGGGGGGGGGGGGGGGGGGTATTTTTCAAAAATTCTTTATTTTTTACTCGAAAAAATTTAACCTCCTGGGATCCTTCAATAATCCCATTTTTAGCCCCATGAAAGCCCTGTATATCACCACAGTGAAATCGGATCGTTCCGGGACCCCCAAAATTGGATTCTACGTCTGAAAATACTTCGAAAACGACACCTAACTCGATCCTATAGCTAAAAGCCTTCGAAAAACCCCTCCCGTAGCCCCATTATAGCCCCATAGCGCCCCACGGGTTTGCGCGATCGGACTGAAAACCTTGCGGGCACAACTAGATGGAAACCAAGTATTTTGTCAAAATTTCAGATTTTTAAAAAAATTCCTACTGCCCAAAACGGCCTGGACGGCGGACGGACATTTCGGATTTAGAATCTAGACCTCTTGAGAAGGATAATTTCAAATTTTGAGGCCGATCCGAGTCGTCGACCTCCGTCGCGAAAACATAGGTGTATTATTCCAAGAATAATAAACCAAAAATCGAAAAATAAATAATAATGAAAATTCAGCTGAGATAGCCGGCGTTGGTGTTTGCAACGTTGAGTAAGCGGGTGTAGCACGCAAAGTTTATTCTGAGATACCTAGCGTGTGTTGTAGTTTACTATAATATAGTAATAATATTATTATGAGATAGCCGGTGTAAGTTTTCAATGAAAATCCAGAATAATTAAAATTATTAAACTATTATCGTACAGAAATATATAATTTGGTCAGGAATAATCGATATTATTTTTCGAAAAATCCAAGTACCTAATGCGCTGTCTTAATTCGTGTGAAATCTCAAAAAGAAGTGGGAGAAGAACCCGGATTATTCTTATTTTCAAAAATTATTGAATGCGAATTTTTGTGAATAAGTTCGCATTCAAAGGAAAAGGTTGATAAATTGAGAAAATTAACTTTTTTCAGGTAATTTAATTTATTATTCAAAAGATAGGAAGGCAAAGGCACTTAAATTACAAATGAATCTCCAAAGTTTCTGCATATTTCAGTCGATAAATGGATAAATCGATAAATGGACTAGTCATTAAAAAAATTGGACTAGGGTATATTATCTTATTGAGGACTCTTCCCAAATTTTTCCAACAGTTGACGAAAAGAGAAACATAATTCGATCTGTTTGAAGACTCCCGGCCGCCTTTGCAACTGGATAATCATCTCAATTTCCTCGTCGTCATCCTCGAATGTAATTCTTCGGTATGCCATTCCCAAACACGCAGTACGAACGAAATAATTAACACTCTGGTCGAAAAAGCGAAAATCACACCGTTCGAGGGAAAATGATAATGAATAAATCCAACTATCATAATATGATAGATGATATTGGATATTATCCGATATCAACGAAATGGGCACTGCTGTTGTTGGTGAAAATTGTAACAACAACTACAACACACGCGTAAATCTCAGATTTAACGCTTAAGACGTGGATGAGTAGGGACTAAAATCTGAGGCTTAACCTCACCCCGTAAACCGAGGATTAAGACTAAGTGGGAGTGGTGAAACGCATCTTTTTCTTATTCTTCGGCTTACCGGTAAGCCGAACCTTAAGCCGAGGTGGTGAAATCCACCATAAAAGTAGCTAAACGGGTCTCTGAAACGGTGGAAAAAAATCGGCGTACTTTTATCACTTACAGTTTAGAGAAGGCTTGTGACATGGGTACTCTGTTAGATAGTCAACTTCAGAAGCTTGGAGTCGTTCATGCACAGCTTTGATTCGCGCTTTACCGCCAGGACTGTCGAAACCGATTGGCCTCGCTAGAACACACAAACTGCACGCGCGACTGAGTCAGCGGAATCACAGTAGTTGAGAAGCTAATCGACTATTCAGCGTCTTGGGGTCTCGCACTGGAAACTGTACCTCCGTCAAACGGTCCGTAGGGTTTAACTTGTTTTTGTGCAATCTGGGCTTGTAGTGAACTTATTTTTTTCGAGGTGACAAATCCTTTAAAGAATGACAACGGCAAGGTTATTGCGGGACTTCTGAAAGACATTCGTGACGACAAAGGAAAAAACATAACTTCCTTTAAGGGTAATCTTATCCTCCTGAGGGACCCTTCGCACTTGGGTTCCCCCGGTTCTTGCGAGCAGGTTCCAACATCTGATAGGAGTATCAAATTATGCGTAAAATGAGAATCAATTAGGGTGACGAAGCACAAGCCTGAAATGTTCTCTGACGAATTTTGACTTACATAAACATGATCTACATAGCAATTATTGCTTTCTGTTGAATGATGAGTGAACGAGGCAACTATGAAAGTCAATTTGGCGTAAATTGATTTGAACCGCAGAGGCCTCCGCCGAGGGAGTCAGCAACTCTTTGATTTCGATCGGGGAAAATTACAGAGCACGAAAATAATTAATGGACGGCTCTTGGGAGGGACCTAACGCCCCGCACGGGTTATTTGAATTTCATCGCGGCTTTAATGTGCACCTCTTTGGTTCGGCCTCGATTGGTAATTTGGAGAAGATTGTTTCTGTGCGATTCCGGAGATGTGGAGGTGTGATGTGAGGTAGGGATGTATAGAAAATATCGATATATCAAAATATCGATATTTTTAAGCGATATATCGATATTTTATCCCGATATTTTTTATCCCAATATATCGGAATATCGATATTGATATGGCACTATCGGGTCCGATATAATATTTTTTAATCTAAAAATTATTATCATTCAAGGGGAATTTCGTTTTATGAAAGAGATGAGAATTTTAGAGAAACAAACTTATTGGCCACACAGCGGACACTTTTTTGTTACCACAAAAGTATGGATGGATTTTTTAATGTACCTATTGTGAATTGTAAATTTCTCGAGAGATCGGAACACTGCGGGCAATACTTTGGGGAAATCCCCAGTATGCAAGACTTCTGGCTTATTGTACTCCCGAGCCTCCGTTGTTTACTCTATTTGCCTCCTGAGTGGTCGAGGTCCAATTCCTAATTACCTAATATACGATATACGTCTTATCACTGCGTCTTCTTGGGGGGTAGTGAGGAGGGGGGGGGGGGGTGGAGGAAGTCCCACTGCCCCGAACTGGGAGGGGATTTGGGGGGATCCGACACTTCCCCCCTCCAATCCTTAGCCCCCAAGGACTCAGAGATTGCGTAGCTAGTTTAACGTTCTCAGCAAATGAAGACAATGTTTTTTTTACAGGTCCACCAGAAAATTTTTATTCCCGTTCGAGGTCCCAAGAGAGGTTGTTTACGATGTAAACTTTGTTTCTCAGATCTTGTGTGTTGAAGACGGATGTCTCGGCCGCCTTCGCCATGGGAGCCTCTGCTAGGATTCACATCACGGAATAGAATTCTATTCCGTGGATTCACATAAACTTTTTAAAGTTCAGAGGTGAATTGTCAACCAAGACAGGTATTACAACACGTAATTGACTTGGGTGTTCTTCCCCGGATTCGAACCAGGCTGATCAGCACTCCGACTGATTGTAAACATGCTTCTCGCTGACAACTTAGTCCATGGGGCTACCCTGTACCTATAACAACCTAACCAACATTGAGGTATTTATAAATTGATTTCGTGAAGGAAATTCGACAATTTAGGTTTGTTGTGTTAAGAACAAATACTTTGTTCTTAACACAACAAACCTAAATTTTTTTTCTAATTATTAGAAAAAAATATCGAAGACCGATATATCGAAATATCGATATTTTTCACCGATATATCGTACTACTATTTCGATATCGTTTAAAAATATCGATAGTCGATATATCGATATTGTTCTCCTCGATATATCGACATTGTGAGGTACATGTTTGGATATTCACTATTTTTTCCGGGTTGGTGATTGCAGAGACCGCGTTTATGACTCTTACTAGCTGCTCCGGCTCGCTTTGCTCGCCTACGCACCCATCCGGGGGGGGGGGGGGGGGCTCCCCCCTCCCCAGTGGGTGAGTAGCATCGATGGTCACGTTGAAACCATTTGCTGCGATAGTGTGGCGGCAACTGCAAAGTCAGATGCGTCCGTTTCCACTGTGAAAGGTAGCTTGGTGTCTATTGCGGTAGGGGGACTTCGACGATATGTCCCATTTTCGGCCCATTTCTAAATTTCCTGTTTTCTCGAAGATATTCGAAAAAGCAGTGAACAAGCAAATCTCTTTTGCGACGATCAGTTTGGCTTTCGCTCAGGCAGATCGACTGATCAAGCAATTCTATGCATGTCAGACTTTGTTAGTGGGGGCCTTGAGTAGGGCAGATACGTCGCTGCCTCAATGGTGGACGTTTCCAAGTGCTTTGACTGCGTTCCGCATGACATACTTCTGGGTAAACTGCCCAAGTACAACTTCTCACAGAATGCAGTAAATTTTGTAAAATCATACCTGGAAGATAGAATGCAGATGGTAAGGATAGGTGATGATGTATCCCATGTCACTCATCTGGGAGGCTTGTCAGTGGTTCAGGGGAGCGTTTTGCGGCCTACATTATTTTTGATTTTCTCCAATGACCTACCCCAACATACCCCAAATCGCGAGATTCTATTCGCTGACGACTCGACTATCTTGACCGCACATGCCAGCTTAGCGGCCCTGCAACGGGAAACCGAGAACTCGGTTGATTCTATTTGCAGCTGGTTCCACAGAAATCGGCTGGCGGTCAATGATTCTAAAACGGAACAAATTTATTTCGGCCTGCGAGATCTCTCGAGTATTGATAATAACCCCGACAAAGTTAAAACCTTGGGAGTATTTGTCGACCCTAAGCTGAACTGGAAAGCCCATTGTGCACAGCTGGCTAAATCTTTATACAACATAGCATATCTTCTCCGCCGACTTACCGAAAAACTATCAAAATCCGCAGTCTTGTCAGCTTATTAGGTATGCGGTCTTCCAAAGTACAGCCACATACTGTATTCTGTGCTGGGGTCACTCCACACATAGTGACTTGGTTTTCGCTAGCCAAAGGAGAGCCATTAGAGCTGTTGCGGGAATTTCTTTCAGGAATGACTGCCGTGATGCTTTTCTGGAATTAGAAATTCTGACTATCCCTGCCCTGTACATCCTCGAGTGCCTGGTATATGTCCATAGGAACTGGGCGGGGTTCAGGCTTCCGACGCATTCCCATTTCACGAGAAATGCTGATTTGTTGGTCCTCCCGTTCTCCCGCTTGACGGCCAGCCGAAATTCAAAAAATTGGTGGGGGATCAGGTTCTTCAATGCACTCCCTCTGCATGAACGTCAAGAAAAAGACACAATATTCAAATATACATGTAAAGATCTCCTGACTCAAATTGTGCCTTACTCTTTCGACGAATATTTTGCCTTCACTAAACGCTATTTGTAGCTTTGCCACCTGATGTTCTCCTTGACTTTAATTTGTTTTACTTGACATGTGCATGTATAAACCTCTAGTGTAGCCTGTAAGACCAATCTGACCATTGTCATATACAATGTGTACACGACAAATAAAGCTTCTTCTGATTCTGATTCTGATTCAGTACTGCTTTAGAAATGTCTGATTTCAGCGGTTCTCTCCTGATCACACATGGATCTTGTTTTCTGATCGCAGATGAGAGACTCATATTTGCTTCCAAAACAGTGCTGGAATCAGTTGAGCTACCAAACGTTTTTCGGAGATGACACTTTCAAGGCACGTCTGGAAATGATCGGCGTTAGCCTTTGCTAAACGACTGCTCTACATTTTTATTAACCAACTTATCGATGGATTTAGGGAACTCTTCCCTGCGGGCGCTCAAGCGCCGAAACAGAGACTGGCCGAACTGGGATAGAACCCGTTCTTCGTTAGGAACCACTGCAGCGGTTTGCCATCTGGCGGTGAAGTTCAAGCAGTGGTGCTTCGAGGATGATCCATTGGTGCGAGTGGTTGTACTGTATGACTCTGTGTTCGCCGTTATTGGTCTCATCACAAACAGGTGCAATCGACTCCCACGATGTTCTGTATGGCTTTAGGAGCATCTGCTTAACGTTAAAGGAATACGATCATTTTGTAGTGGTCTCCTCGCACGTAATGCAGGCATCTGGAGGATCGAGCAGGCAGATGTCGGACAGGCTCCCAAGTGTAAAATAAAGAATACGCAGTGCAATGCGGTCCTGTGACTATTTAGAGCAGCCACTCCAGTCTCAGCAACAACCATACGCGTATGACTTCATCATGTTCTTGACTGCTGAAAAGGGTGCTTCGACTTGTTCCTCAAATGGGTTTGTAATTGAAGTTCAGAACTATGTTGAGCTCCCTCTGCGGTATAATTCAGTCATTACAGGGTCGTTTAACGAGAAGGCTCGTGAGAGGTTTGAAGCAGTCGATGGACTAGTTGAGGCATTAGTAGTTGCCCGTCTTAATTGAGGGACCTTAGACGGAGTTGCTAGTCAAAACTTGGTGGACCTCCGTCTTGAAGGGGTTATAGGGGCTGGATGATGATCTTGGGATTAACCCTCTCATCCGCCGGCTGGGACAGCCTAACCACCAAGTTTCGGCACAAATAAAACGGTCGATCGGACGTCTTGCCCTTGTCATAGTTTCACACAATGGCATGTGCAAAACTGTCTTGGACAATAATTGTACCATAATTCGACGATAAACAAAACACTTAGTTTTAGGTACACTTAGACCGATTTTGGTTTATTATTCTTGGAATAATACACCTATGTTTTCGCGACGGGGGTCGACGACTCCGATCGGGCTCAAAATTTGACATTATCCGTTTCATGAGATCTACATTCTAAAACCAAAATGTCCGGGACGTAGGAACTTTTTTTTTAATCTGAAATTTTGACAAAATACTTGGTTTACCATCTAGTTGTGCCCGCAAGGTTTTCAGTCCGATCGCCCAAACCCGTGGGGCGCTATGGGGCTAAAATGGGGCTATGGGAGGGGGTTTTGAAGGCTTTTGGATCGAGTTAGGTGTCGTTTTCGAAGTATTTTTGGACGCAGAATCCATTTTTGGGGTGTCCCGGTACGATCCGATTTCACTGTTGCGATCTATAGGGCTTTCATGGGGCTACAAATGGGATTTTTGAAGGAGGATTTGAAAAAAAAAAAAAACAAGTTTTGAAGAAAAAAAATTTTTTCTCAAACTTTTTTTCATTGACACAGAATTAAATTTCTGCACAAGTAACCTATATCAAAGAATAATAAACCCTTGTGTAAAATTTGCAGCGTTTTTATGTAAAAATATTTTGTTAAATAGTTTCGTTCCGAGTCATATAGCCAGTTCTGTGTTCTGTGTTTTTCTGTTTGTTTTTTGACTGTACGTGACTTGGGTTTAAGCAATTTTATGTAACAATAATTGTTACAATGGTCAATTATTGACCATTGTCAAAACATCACGTGTATCTGACAAATAAAAAATTTGATTGATTGATAGATTGAGGACATGTGGAGTAAACTGGCTCTAAGAGGGAATTGACCTATCAATAAACGCATAGCTCCAAGTTGGCTAATATTTGATCAACTCTATCCCCAAGTATACCGCAGAAGTAGCCACACAAAACGCCGTTAAATTAATGATTTGGTTTCATGGCGTTGTAGATATTTTAAATATTTAATTTTCGTAATACACACCATCGTTACTAAAACATAACTCCTCATGCTCTACAAGGGTTTGTTTCCCTGCTGAGAAAAGGAAACCTCCAACCGTCATTACTTATGTACGCGGTAGCCTGCCAGTTGCTGGCTCCTGAAAAAAGAGATTTCAATAAATAATTGGGCGAAAGAGAAGGAAAGGGAGAGTGATTGAAGAGTGGACTGCACGGAGATGTTTGGTGCCGTACAAAAACAGTACCAATCGGTCGAGTCGCTCAGATTCCGGAAGTAGATAGTCAACCGGGACCGGAACTACGGCCCAAGCCGGCTACAAAGCCATCCACCGGAACTCAACCCGTTTTAGGTGAAATATCAAACTCTTCTGTTCGACTTTTAGACCATTCAAGCCAGGATTAGCCTCGGAATGTACAACTTTGGTCCTATGACATTTTAGTTTATTATTGCTGAAATAATACACCTATGTAATCGTGACGAAGGTCGAAAATTCTGATTAGCCTCGAAATTTGACATTATACGTTTCAAGAGGTCTACATTCCAAACACGAAATGTCCGTTCGCTGGTACTGGAGGGACTTTTGGAGATATTTGGCTATGAGGTCGAGTTAGGTGCCGTTTTCGAAGTATTTTTGGACGTAGAATCCATTTTCGGAGGTCCCAGAACGATCCGATTTCACCGTGGGGATCTATAGGGCTCACAGATGGGATTTTTGAAGGATCCCAATAGGTCAAATAGGGTGTCGTTTTCAGAGTAATTTTGGACGCATAATCCATTTTCCTAGGTCCCATATCTGTCCAAACATTGTACTGAGTTTTGTTGTTTTTTTTCCAAAAATATTTTTCTAAAAGACTATTTCTCAATGACACAGAATTAATTTTAGCACAGTTAACCTATCAAAGAATAATGAATACTCCTGTAAAATTGGGAGATCGTCATCTGCACCGGATCGTTCTCAAATGCACTTTCGATCAACTGCACCCCTGTTTACAAACCTATCGACTGCACTTACGATTGACTGCACCGCTCTGCATGGGAAATTCATAATATAGATTCATCGTAAAAGTTTTAATAATGCTAGGTATAAGATTTCATTACATCCATCGTCAAAGTTACGTCACTTTTATCAGTGCACACTATAATGGCGACAAGTGACTTTTAGCAGATGGAGACGAGAAATTTTTCCTTCCTTGAAGTTGGCCATTGTTTGTCGTAGAATCTGTCGCCTTCTTTCTTGTCGGGAATTTCGCGGAGTTTTGGGATCACCACAACTATTCATGATGACTTATGTGTCCGTTTGCATTTGGAGGAGAACGTCTATGAATAAAAAAATGTTCGGGTGAGGTGATGTGAACATGTTATTGAACTTGGCATGGAACGACTCACAACAGTTCGTCGTTCGGTCGGATGTGAGTTCATCGGCTGCCCACATAGTCGGCGGAAATTTCGCATGCGAGAATATGTAATTGTCAGTAAGATAATCGCAGAAATCATTCACTTTGGGGTTTATGCATGAGGGACACACGGACATAAGGTCCTCTACAAAACTGTCTTCAATTTGATCCGGGGGTAGTAGTGGGAGTCCAAACACCAGCTTCAACCATTCACCGACTTGTACTGCGCTGAGAGACCATATCGCTGTATTGCTCGCCACCATGACTGGGCGAGGTGAAATCTGCAACCAGTGATCTTCGCTTGTGGGAATACCGCCTTCACAGCAGCATGAATAGCCTCCTCAAAGTCGCATACGACAGCCTCAGGTGTAAATGAAAGACCCAACTCGCAGCTGACCTATATACCTCGCGATAGCGAGCGAATGAGATAACGGGAACCCGAGAAAACAGATCGACGGTGCAGTCAATCGTTGACCCTTGACTACCTGAAACAGAAACAAGTGCAGTCGATACAATTCATTATCGCCTAATGACAGCTTACGGTGCAGTCGATACTCACCCGTAAAATTTGCAGCGTTTTCAATTGGAGGCTCCAATTTGGAGCAGTCATTTTCAGTCGACAGGTGATGGAGGTTTAGGTTTGTCTTGTTGGGAGTAATGAGTTTGTACCAATCGGAATCGAAAGGTCCGTTTCAATGCAATGTGTTCGGGCTCAGAGGTGGTAATGAATTTGGCCTGGTCAGTTCCAATCACTTTGTTCTAAAAACGTCTGCAACCGTTCCCGCTTGAAGCATGTGCGTGGAAAGTTGTTGAGCTTCGGTCAACTAAGACCTCATCAACTTTCCGCCCACATTCAATGGAACGGTCATCAACAAGGAAGTAGGTTTGTGATGCTTTATCGGAGAAATGCCGTCCTTCGTTGGCTGTACAGCGCTCCTCTTCACACACGTCTGTATGCTTTATTCTGAGGTAATTATCGTAATGTACGAGCGACACTGCAACTGAGCAACCTGCCATTGAAAATGTGGATTCGGTGGCCACATCAGTGGACTGGGGTTAAACCAACTGCTGTTTCTCCTGCTGAGCATTCACTTCGTTTTGGTTTATTATTCTTGGAATAATACACGACGGAGATCGACGACTCCGATCGGCCTCAAAATGTGACATTTCAAGAGGTTTAGATTCCAAAACCGAAATGTCCGTCCGCCGTCCGGGCCGTTTGGACAGAAGAAATTTTTTTTTTAATCTTAAATTTTGACAAAATACTCGGTTTACCATCTAGTTGTGCCCGCAAGGTTTTCAGCCCGATCGCTCAAACCCGTGGGGCGCTATGGGGCTAAAATGGGGCTATGGGAGGGAGTTTTGAAGGCTTTTAGCTATGGGATCGAGTTAGGTGTCGTTTTCGAGGTATTTTTGGACGTATAATCCATTTTTCGGGGTCCCGGAACGATCTGATTTCACTGTGGCGATCTATAGGGCTTTCATGGGGCTAAAAATGGAATTATTGAAAGGATCCCAGGAGGTCAATTTCTTTTTAAGTAAAAAACGAGAAATTTTTTCATTGATACAGAATTAAATTTCTGCACAAGTAACCTGTATAAAAGAATAATAATCCCTAGTGTAAAATTTGCAGCGTTTTTTAAATTCATTAAATGAATTTTAACCAACAAACAGGTTTCAGCGATGCCCCCCCCCCCCCCCCGTTAAATGTCCATTGCCAAAAATTACATAATTCAATCGTATTGGTTCATACTCACTTATCACAGATTTCATTCAGTTAGAAGGGGAAATGCAAAAGGCTAATTCACTTAACGATCAATCTTCACCAAGTGACCGGCCCGGAACAATCCCTCCGGTTAAAACAGGAATCTGTTCGAGTAGATAAGGCTTATAAATGCTGAGAAGTATTTAGCCTGGCCAGGTCAGGTCGAGAGGGTTTGGCGAAAAGGGGGCGGGTATCTGCAATGTGCAGCTGCAGTCATTACCACCAAGAAACCTCTCAAGAGGATTGCCTTAGGTTGAGTCTTCCCCAAGGAATGGAGTCTTGAAGAGGACGAGGGTTGCCGGCTGTAACTACTTTATTAGTCCTTTCAAAGACTGTCAAATTACTCGTTAATCTCTTCGTGAAAGCGGGAAATCAATTCTGCTTGAAATTAACCCTCCGCGAACGCAATCTAAAACGACGCGAAGTCGACACGACATCATTTCAGTAAAATCAGATTTTATGTCAATAGAAAAGAACTCTCTAAAATGGATTCTAAGTCCCATAAATACTGCGCAAACGACGCCTCACTCGACACACTATCCACAATCCGTAAAAAAAAAAAAAAAAAAAAAACAACCTATAGCCCCTTTTTTAGCACCACGAAGCCCCATTGGGTGGAGCGTTCGGTCTGAAAACTTGGAGGGTTCAACTAGTAGCTCAAGAAAGAGCATAAAATGCTCTAGCCTGAACACATTTGTCAGGAAATTTTTTTAATCCCCCTTGGAGGTCCTGAATAGCAAATATATAATATTATGAGTTTGTGACGGTAGTGCTTCAGATTTTAAAGCCTTAAATTGTCTCGAATCGAAAAAGGCCGTCGAGCAGTTACTTGTCTGTGAAGCCAACAAATTAATTCAGCAGGAGTTCAGTGTTCTGCGGAACCTCAGATCTGACGTTTCTAACAGGCAGGGCCGCCGAGAGAAAAAGCGGGCCCGGGGCAAAAGAGAGCATAGGGCCACCGTGTAAGGAGGAGGTAGGGGTTAGTTCCCAATAAAGAACGTTCAATTTTCATTCTGCACAAGTAACCTATATCAAAGAATAATAAACCCTTGTGTAAAATTTGCATAAATACTTGTATCAGTGACCCCGCTCCTCACGCGGTCACCCATCCAAGTACTAACCACGCCCGACGTTGCTTAAATTTGCTGATCGAGGGAAACGGTAGTTTCCGGACGGCGGATTTTTTCAAATGATTTGTCTTCATCAGTACCTCATTCTGAAGGGGTGTTTAAAGTGTATTGTTCACAAGTTTTCAGAAGTGTTCGCAGCAACTCACAACGCCACAAGCGTCACCGGCGCACAGTGGTCCAGAACCCCAGAAAACGTGATCGAAACTCAATTTTTTCATATTTTTCTACAGATTTGAAAATGTCATCCTTTATTCTACAGTTCTTGAAACACCCAAAAAGCCGAAAAATGTCATTTTTGACCATTTGAAGTGAATAAAAACATGATTTTTGGAATCTGCGCACTCAAAAACACAAGACCCACTCATTTTGAAAGCAAAAGTAAAAAAAAGTCGCTAGGAGTTTCAATCACGTTTTCGGGGGTTCACGACGCCCGATTTTTTCAAATGATTTGTCTTCATCAGTAACTACCTCATTCTGAAGGGGTGTTTAAAGTGTATTGATACAAGTTTCGAGAAGTGTCAACAGCAACTCAAAGTGCCATAAGCCTCACCGGCGCCACGAGCGTCATTGGCGTCACGACGCCCGATTCTGGTTTATTATTCTTGGAATAATAAACCTATGTTTTCGCGACAGAGGTCGACGACTCCGATCGGCCTCAAAATTTGACCTTATCCGTTTCAAGAGGTCGAGATTCCAAAACCAAAATGTCCGTCCGCCGTCCGGGCCGTATTGGGTAGTAGGAATTTTTTTTTAAATTTGAAATTTTGACAAAATACTCTGTTTACCATCTAGTTGGGCCCGTAAGGTTTTCACCCCGATCGCTTTCGAAGTATTTTTGGACGTAGAATCCATTTTTAGGGATCCCGCAACGATCCGATTTCACTGTTGCGATCCATAGGGCTTTCATGGGGCTACAAATGAGATTTTTGATGGATCCCAGGAGGTCAAATATTTTTCAAGTAAAAAAACAAAAAAAAACAAAAAATGTGTAAGTAAAATATTTTTTTAAAAATCTAAAAAAAAAATTCTGAAATATGAAAAAAAATTTTCACTTTTTTTATTTTTCTGGGGCACGCTGGGGCCCCATGAAAAAGTCCGGGCCCGGGGCAAAATGTCCCCTTTGCCCCCCCCCCCCCTCTCGGTGGGCCTGAGAACAGGATCATTCCGACATGAAATTTATGAAACAATATGCCGAAGAAAAGTATTCATTATAATTTCAATTTTCGGGGACGTGTGTGTTATCAAATCGTTTGAAAGTAAGTGCTCAATTTTATAAGATATTACTCAATTTTGGTTTATTATTCTTGGAATGACACACCTATAGGTGTGTCGCCGATCTCCTTCGCGATTAAATATAATATATTTACATATTATGTAATCGCGAAGGAAGTCGGCGACTCCGATCGGCCGCAAAATTTGACGTTATCGGTTTCAAGGGGTCTAGATTCCAAAACCGAAATGTCCGTCTACCGTACGCCGTCCTACGGGCCGTTTTGGGCAGTAGTAATTTTTTTTTTAATCTGAAATTTTGTCAAAATACTCGGTTTACCATCTAGTTGTGTCCGCAGGGTTTTCAGCCCGATCGCCCAAACCCGTGGGGCGCTATGGGGCTAAAATCGGGCTACGGGAGGGTTTTTAAAAAGGGTTTTGACTATGGTATCGAGTTAGGTGTCGTTTTCGAAGACTTTTTGGACGTAGAATCCATTTTTTGGGGTACCAGAACGATCCGATTTCACTGTGGGGATCTATGGCGCTTTCACGGGGCTGCAAATGGGGTTTTTATGGATCCCAGGAGGTAACTATTTTTCGAGTGAAAAACAAAAAATGTTTGAAAAAAAAAAAAAAGGAAAAAAATGTTTTCAGAAGAAATGGTTTTTTCTTTGACACAGAATTAAATTTCTGCACAAGCAACCTATTTCAAAGAATAATGAACCCTTGGGTAAAATTTGCAGCGTTTTCTTACTGAACGTCGCGACCCTCGAATTGTTGATAGGGGCAACCTTGAAGGCTGTTGCTCGGCTGCGTGCTGACTCTTCCAGACGTCATGGTGTTTCATTCGCTCTTTTCTTTTGTTGCAGGTGCGTTAGTTGAGGATTGCCCGAGTGTGAAGAGGCCGAGAGGATAAGGTTGAGGCCAAGTCGGACACTGAACTCGTCCATCTGCATGTAATTTAGCGTGCAGGCCGTTCTGGAACGGTATGTGAGTCACCTGAAGACCAGAATCTGCCAACTGAGGTTTGTCGCGACATAACGGGATTCGTGTCAATTTTTTCCATTCATTTCGATTTTTTCTTGGAAATGTTCTGATTTCGTGGGCGGGGAATAACGAACGGTTCTTTTTTGTTGAAGTAGGGAATCGAAGAGTGAAATCATTTCTTCAGTTGATGAAGTACTGTCGATCATCCCACTCCTTTCCCTACTTCATCACAGAGGCATAATTCACGATAAACCTCGAGATGAGCGGCATTTCCGCCGCGTGTGGGATCTCCTCCTCCTTCGACGGGTTGTCTAATGAACTCAGAAACAGCTTGATAAGCCTGACGAATCTTTCAAGAGAAGAAGAAATTTATTGCGAGGGGGGCCCCCCGTTGTGAGGAGAGCCCTGAAGAAAATCACGACCGTAAACCTTACCTGAGCGGGTGGGCCTCATTGAAGGACTCGACTGTGCCCACGCTATGTGGATTTTATGGGCGGGTATTTTATTGAACCTAATTACCTCACCGGGCGATTTTTTTTTTCCAACAGTTCTTCATCCGTCGCCCACAATGTGTGCACGTCATACGGTAACTGTTGGCAAGCGGCTTCAGTATATTAGTAGGGGGACTCCATGCTGGGGATGCCAGTCAACCCTCTCTTCATAATAACATAGTATGTTCAGTATGAAACGTGGTGATAGTAAAAGGATTCATATAGAACGTTGAATCTAATTGTACTCCTATAAATAGGAGTAAAATTTAGGCTTTCAGAGATCAGGTACACCACATGCAGAAACGTTTTGGTTGTATCAGACTTTTCTTGTACTACGCTCGCCAAACTGATTTATTTTGTTAGCATGGAACATGCTTTAGCCGTGACCTAACTGCCCAAAAACGTTATAAATTAGTCCGGGAGGGAGACTTGAGGTGTGTCACGTTTATGTATTATGTAAAGTATAAAATTTCGCCACTAGTTCAGCGTCCTCACTCGACTTACCATTAGGCCACTAGTTCAGCGTCCTCACTCGACTTACCATTAGGCCACTAGTTCGGCATGCCGTGGCCACTAGTTCGGGTGATTCTCAACAAAAGGGCAAATTTCGAAGGTTGAAAATGACCAGATCATAAAGTTGGAAGAAAAATTTGAAAAAAATCAGGGAGATTCTCTGACAGCTGGAGATAACTATAAAATGCCCCGTTGAGATCAAACTCCACTATCCACCCAGAAAATTTTGAATTTAAGATTTCTTATACCATGGTAATCACAATCCACCCACGGTAATCAGAAACCAAGGTAATAAATAACATAATTTTAACATTTCACCAATTAGGTACATAGATTGAAGATGCTTGTTAGCTAATGACGTATTATTAGGGTAAAGTTCCCTAATATGGTAGGTACACCTTTTTTTGGATCACATTTTGGACCACCTACTTGTCTCAAATTTCCAAACCAAAATTACTGATGATAGTTATACCACTACTTTAACAGTATTAGAAATCAGAGTGTCTGGAAATTGCTTCAAATCGGAGAAAGAATTTATTTTCCAATAAAAGTAATTTTTCACTCTCCAAAAAAGGGGTTCCTAATATGGCACCAGTTCCATATTCATTTTGATAATACCACCCTCATTCTGTTAATACGTTTTGACGTCTTTAGGATCATAAAAATAAGGAAAAAATCAGTACTCTGCCCCGAATATGGTTTTAATAATCACTAGATACAGGTACCCCATTAAGGACATGATTAAGAAAAGGAAACTGTTACTTCAGTCTTTTTTTTCTTGAAAAAATTGTTCTAATTGCACTTTTCTTGCGAGATCTAGTAGTGCAATGAAGAAAACACGCCCGACTTGAAAAAATTACGAAAATCGCTAATTAACTAGAACACTTATGAAGGGTGCCATATTAGGAAAACGGGGAGGTTGACAACAATCAGAGCTGATGAAGTGCTAAGTGCGTTCAGACTGAAACTAAATTATGGAAGATGTTCTTTGATGAAAGACAAACTCAATCACATGCTGAAAATATCCAAAACTACTCGCCACTAGTCATTAGCAGGTGATTGCACCCGGGTCCAAAAAACTTTAGGCGGCTGCCATTTGAATCAGGTGTTGTGCTGCTTGCATCAGGTGGCCCTTGAAAATGTTGGCCCTCTACCTGGTGCGCATGCTTGGGTAGCTTGCATTTCACGTTACTGCCATCACGCCTCATCACTTTGGTTATTTTGAGGAGTGCCATTTTAGGCACTATACCATATTAGGGTACTTTATGGGGTACTATATGGGGCTGTTGAACTAGAGGGGGTGGGCAGGGCTTGTGACGAAGAAATATTTTCCCAAAAATCGTATTTTTTATTCTAGGCGCCTTGAACTTATTTTTGAACGCCAGAAAAATAGCCTTTTACCGTTAACAGTGCACAAACGATCCAGAAAAATTGTTATACTTCGATATAAATTATCCAAAAAGTAATTCTACCTATATCAATAAAAATAATTAATTAAAATAGGTACCTACCCTAGGTTGGTAGGTCCCTATTGGAAAGTGTTTTTTTTTTTTCTTGAAAAGTTTGTAGATGGGTGTGGAACCCCGAAAAATGGACAATTCGTCCAAAATTACTCGGAAAACGACACCTCATTTGACCTACTAGGATCCTCAAAAAATCCCATTTGTAGCCCCATGAAACCCCCCAAGATCCCCACGGTGAAATCGGATCGTTCTGGGACCCAAAAAAATGGATTCTACGTCCAAAAATACTTCGAAAACGACACCTAACTCGACCCCATACCCGAAAATCTTCGAAAACCCCTCTCGTAGCCTCTTTTTAGCCCCATAGCGCCCCACGGGTTTGGGCGATCGGGCTGAAAACCTTACTGCCTCAACCAGATGGTAAACCGAGTATTTGGTCAAAATTTCAGATTTTTAAAAAAATTCCTACTGCCCGAAACGGCCTGGACGGCAGACGGAAGGGAGGCTTAGATTTGTGTTTTGTCCATGGTAATCAGAAATCACACTTCAAGGTCTTCTGCACAGCCTAGGAAATACTTGTTTGCAAAAACTAAAACATGGATGCTAACTACACTTCAAGGGGTTGAAAATAAAAGGGTTTGGAAAAATATTGATTAGCGCCTTGGAGGGAAAACAATGTTTAGATGCCATGGTAATCACGTGAATAAAAATACGCATCTGCGACGCAGTTCTCATCGAGCTCCTATGTCCAAGTGATGAATGTTAGCCCGCCGGTTTCTGGGCAAGGTTCAAGAACTGAGTTGCCAGTACACGATAGGAAACCTCCCCGCATCATATCCCGCATCAGGGCGAGTGGGGGTACTTTTATTCATTGACCCACGAATAATCAAAAAATTTCCAGGGACAAAGTTCTTTGTCACTTCTGATTGATCCATCATAATATGATGGATCATATTATGTTGCAAGCTGAATCTCATGAATGAGATGCATGAGCTTCAAAATGAGCTTTCATAATTTAAAAAAAGTTTTTCCTGCAAAGGTTGTTCTTCAAAAGTGACGAAAATAGGTCAACATTGCAGAAACCCCGTCTCTATTATTTATAGGGCCTTAGGAAAAATATGATAATATCATAATTGATATTATAATATCAAATATTATTTGAATTCCGAGGTCTGGAGGTGTTACATGACGTGGGCTGCTTCGTCATCTTCTGATTGGCTGATCTCTCTCTCGCATCTATGCAAGTCAGCCAACTTGGCTCGCGAATAGCGACCCTGAAAATCGAAAATCGGGTTAATCATTAGAGAAGGTCATTCGAAAATCGAGCATCGAGGTTATTATCGAAGAAGATTATTCGAAAATCGATCTGGGCCGAGTGTTTTTATTCCGATTCCGCGCTCTGGCGGCTCCGTGCCCAACTACTCGACGCCCAGCCAGGCGAGGTGTGACGTCACGTGACCTCCGCTTTCAGTTCAAAATCGTCAACATTTCTAAAACAGTTCTGCACGTAATTATGCGGATTTTCGAACTAAAAATCTGTATAGGGGGGTTTTAAAGGGTGCTGAATCCGAATATGTTGATAGAAATGATGAATTCCGACTTTTCAAGGAACCCATCCTCTAAGGCTTTTTCTTTTCCTTCATTTAAATATAAAAGACGGTTCTAAAGTTTTTCCGTCATTTCTTCCAAGTTTTATCTGCCGTAACTGCACGCACTCTTCCTCGTCTTTTGTTTTAAGTTTCGTCAAACCGGATATTGAGTTGAAGTGGGAAGTGTAACCCCCCAACACGCTCGGCTGATTGCCGAGACCTTTTAGCGTGTTCTTTCTACTCGAACCTTTAGATTCGTAATTTGGTTTATTGTGCATTGTTTAGTTAAAGAAAAGGAAGACGCAAAGGGTTGCCGTACCTCCGCGGTCGGTACTTTCACAGTCAATTACTTATGAGCGTCGTATAGGCCATTGTTCATTTGGCGTTGACCGTATCTCCTGAGGGGGAAGTCAAGATGCCTATTATTTCTTTTCTCTATTATAAGGCCCCGTATTCACCACATCTTGACCTTTCGTCACTAGGCTCATCCTGTTCGATCTTTACCCGTCGGTAGGGACACGCGATACTTCACCGTGGGGCTCTTTGGGGCGTCGCAGGGCCTCCAGACAGGGCTGTTCTCGAAGTTGAGTGAGATGTCGTTTTCGAAGCAATTTTGGCCGTAGAATCAATTTTTTGTCTCAGGTGGGGATCTACGGGGCTAAAATTGAGGCTGTTGAAGACGCCAGGAGGTTGAATTAGGTGTCATTTTCGACGTAGAATCCAATTTTGAGGATCCCTCATATGCCCAAAAACTGTACAGGCGTAGGACAGCAACTGCTCATTAAAATTGCAAAAATTGATATAGCTACTGTAGGTTTTATTTTTTTATGTGGTCGGTCCCAGCAGTACAGTTTATGGTCTTTTTTGCAACTTCGAAAATGCGAGGCTTAGAGATTGGTACGGTAAAAATCACAACGTTTTCGAACTTTTTTCTTTTTTAAAGTATCTAGAAACGTACCTATCTCTGTACGTGTCTAGCGCAAAGCGCAACTGAGAACTGAAAATGGGGTCGAGTGGGATGTAGTTATAGAAGTATTTTTGGAAGTAGAATCCATTTATTGGGGGGTCCCAGAACCACCCGGTTACAATCTTAATAAATTACTGAAGAAGACTCAGTTTTGTACAACCTCAATTTCCCCCTCTAGCCCTCTATAACCATCTCATCATGACGACGTTTTCGCTAGTGAAGTTAAAATTGAAAATCAATGATGAAATGATATGAATGAAAATGAAATACTTCCATCTTCCAGATCCAACTCTGGAAATGTAAAATTTAGTGTGATTTATATTACTATCTAGGCCCCCTTGTAGGGATGTTTGATACTTCTAAAGTATCGATACAGTATCGTATCGATACATCCAGACAGTATCTAAAAGTATCGATACGATACTTTCAATAAAGTATCGGTATCGAAGTATCGATACTTTTCAAAAACGCCTGCAAATTTTTAGTCAAGGATTTATTATTCTTTGATATGGCTTACTTGTCCAAAAATTAATTCTGTCTCAATGAAAAATTTTTGAAAAAAAGGTTTTTCTTTTAATTTTTTTTTTTATTATTTTTTTATATTTTTTTTTACGCAGAAAACATTTGACCTGAGATCCTTCAAAAATCCCTTTTGTAGCCCCATGAAAGCCCTTTACATCCCTACAGTGAAATTGGATCCTTCTGGGACTCCCAAAAATATACTCTACGTCCAAAAATACTTCGAAGACGACACCCAACTCGAACCCATAGCCAAACGCCTTTAAAAAAACTTTCAATTGCCCCATTTTACCCCCATAGCGCCCCACGGGTTTGGACGATCGGACTGAAAACCTTGCTCCAAGCCTCGGGGCCCCCGAGTCGGGGGGTAGTTACAGGTAGCAAAAAAGGGGAACATTCCCTCGTTTGGTGTAGCTGTGGCCACACTAATTTCTATAGAAATTAGTGTGGCCACAGCTACACCAATCACAGTATACCTACTCATCACAGTATACTGTGATGAGTGAGTTGGGTTGGTTGGTTGGGCCAACATTTTGGTGGTCCGCCCTTGATCGATGACGGCTGATTCTTCTGATATGAGAGCTGGTGCAGCTCCAGGAGGTGGTGGTAGGTCCCTACATCAACTTTCTTCAATTGCTGGTCAAGTTAGAGGTACTGTCAACTACCTATATGCCGTAAGTTTTGAATCTGATGAAATGTGAGGGATAAAAAAAGTATCGGCGCCGATACTGGAAAAAAAGTATCGATACTACGATATGTATCGGGGACAAAAAATATCGATCTTTTAAGTATCGATACTTTTTCAACATCCCTACCCCCTTGCCGAACCCCGTGCAATTAAAAAAAAAATCGAATTACACGTATGATTATGCTATGGTTCCAGATCCAAAGGAAATGATCAGATTCTCGGATTGGTATAAAAGTGCACATAACATTTCTGGTGGTGACGTAAATGAGCTGTCGAAGACGGAGTTAACAAGAAATTTGATTCTCTACAACTTTGATTCTATAACGTTTTTCGATTTGGGCCGTTGTTTAGAAGTTACAGCGGTCTTACTGTGACCAACATGTGGCTTTGACGAAAGTTGGTAAAAATAGCCTCTCTTTGACGAACGATTGTGGCTAAACCGCTGAACCAATTTTGATGATTATGTAGTGTTTTGAAAAGCGATTTTAATGCTCTTTCATGTTGTAAGGTATAACCTTTTCTGTAGGATGGATAGTTTCCGAGTTAAACGCGAAAGACCGAAGAAAGGGTGAAAGTTTCGTAATTTTTCGGCTTTCCAAAGTTAAGCTCACTACCTGCGATGGTGCAAATTCAGATTCCGTGTATTTAGGTCCATTTGAAGGTTTTAAAACGATTTCGGCTTTGGTCGGAATATTTCCGGAGAGTTTTCCTTCAGTTTTGGCGGGCTGCACAGGCCGGCAGGCAGGACAGTTCGCCGGAAGTGAACCCCTTTCCTCACGTGTGAAGGGGGTTGCGCGTTTGGACTCAAGGCCGCAGTGACGTTTCGATTCTTAAGTTTACCCGGTAAATGGTATCGTTAGGACTTTACAGTTTTCCTCACAGGTTTGCCGGAGCGTCCACACGGCACCCGCAAGCCTGTGAGGGAAACCGCACAGGCGCTTGGTATGTGAATTAGTTGGTACCGTCTGCACAAACAAAACAGAGCTTTATAACAAGCTAGGATGCATTTAGCCCATTTCTTCAGTTACACTATCACAGCTTATCAAGATCAAAAAAGAAGGCTCGCGAGCTGAGAGGATTTTAGCGATTCTGGCCCTCCTCGCCATCTTCCCTCCACCCCTTCTCCCTCCCACAATTGTACATTTCTTTCGAATTCTAGGCCCAACCTCCGGCCCTTGGTAAATTTACATTTTACATATACCTACCTACCCGTTAGAATTTAATTATTAAAAAGTTTTAATAATTTTGTTTTTTAAATTTTAATGTTAAGTGTTTGGACGGATGAAGGACTCAGAAAATGATCCATCAACATTAGGTACCTACTCGGAAAACGAGTCCTCAATCGACTTCAAAAGCCCCATGGGTCCCCACGATGAAATTGGAGACTTTTGGGACCCCTCAAAATGGGGTTTACGTCCAAAAATACTTCGAAAACGACACCTAACTCGATTTCATAGATGAAACCCTTCAAAAAACCCTTCTGTAGCCCGTTTGTAGTTCTGCAGAGGCCCCACAGGTTTGGGCGGTCGGGCCGAAAACCTTGCGTGTACAATAGTTGTTGTTTCTCCTTCTAGTATAGTAGGTAGTAGTTTCTCAAAATGTTGTTTTTTAAATAAATTCTTACTACTCAAAACGGCGTGGACGGGAGATGGACATTTCAGTTTTGGAATCTACTCATCTTCAAACGAAAAATTAGAAATAAAATAGGAAGAAAACATTAAATGTTGTCCAACAAATTTTGTCCGTTCATTATTCAATAATATGAACAATTTTGAGGAAGAGAAAAATGTTTGACCCCCGTTACAAATACCAAAGTGAATTTTATTCCAAGAATATTAAATTTTAACCAAAAAGGGATCACGATGTGATGCCATAACGATCACACACAAAACGCTTGCTATTGAGGTAGAATGTTGTAGGCGATGGCGAGGAGGACAGGAAACGAAGCCACGAAGCCGGAAACGACTCAGCTCAGTGCTCTGGCCAGACGCTTGCAAGCCATCAACGTGAGATCCTTCAGGGTGTTGTCACACAGAATTTGCCTCAGCCTTTTCAATTTCGAAAAACTCCTCTAACACTCGACTTGGGTTGAAGAAAGTGTTATAAATAAAAAAGAAACGTGTATACAAGAGGTTGTACTATTTTAAAACCTTGTATCACAAATTACGCATTTATTGCACTTGCCATCCACCCTATGAGGAAAAAAGCCAACCAGATCGCCTTTAAAAATATTTTTGCGCGGATAAAATTCGTTTGCCAGCTTCGACCGGCCCCTGAGGACCTTCGGCCCATCCGCCCCTGATTATTACTACTTTCGGGTTTTCCTCACTGGCTTGCGGGTGCCGTGTGGAGGCTCCTCCCTCTAGCTTTGCTGGCTTACTCTCGTCGACTGGCCGGGTGAGGTCCTCCTGCCCGGATTCTAATTACCTACTTGATACTGCGTGTTGCTTGCTACCGTGGTTGGTTTTGTTTGTCAACAATGCGCCCTGAACAAAACTTCCCTTTGATTTAAAACTAACAGGTACACTTTGTTTTGGGGGCAAAGCGGTTTTCGCGGGGAGGGCGACCTCACGCACCGGCCCTTTTGACTAATTTTCCTACTTCCAACGGACTTCGCCCCCACCCTGGCAGAGGCCTTGAGTAATGGTGGAAGTTTCATTCTAATAGCGCTTGTAGGACGTGCTCGAGTTAGCAATAAGTCACCCCCCTCTCACCATCCCCCCGCCATCACTACAGACGGGTACCGAAATGAAAGCACACTCTACCGTGCTCGGTTCACCCTTTTGTAAGTTCGATATCCGGTTAACTTACTGAATGGGAACTTGAACGAAGCATTAGGGGGAGAAAATGGTTCGAGAAATCGGTCGATGAGCAGTCGGTTGGCGTATTTCCGTTTTCCTCTGACAATGGTTGTTGGTAACAGCCTCAGGCTTCGACCATTTTCAAGTGTCTAGTTTTTCAAAGGAAGGGGCAAAATATTTAATGTTTTCCTCGGGTTTAACACTGTAAGGGAGGGAGACATTTTAACAGCCGTGCCAAAGTGAAAGCCTTTGTGGTTTATATTAGCCTTGGAATAATCAACCTACGTTTCTGCGTTGGGCGTTAAAAATAATTATTGTGGTACGGAACATCGTTCTTCTTCTTCCCCAGTCTTGAACTCCTTCTGCGCATCTCTTCTGGCAACGCTGCCGCATCTGAACCCCCATCATTCTTGTAGCGCTCTCTCTGGTGTCCTGCAGGTGCTTCCCACGGGAGAACAGACTGTGTCATATGGAACCGAGAGTGAATGAATGAATGAATGAATACTTTTTATTTGTATAAAGCCAAAAAGCCATTACAAAGGTTGGCTTATATAAAAGCGATAATAATAATACATAGTTATACGATAAAATGAAAGAAATCAAGCAAAATCAGAGTTATGACAATCATGAAAAAGTAGGCATTAATTCATTAGCAAAAATAAAAACTACTTCTGCAAAAAAAAAAAAAAAAAAATAGAACCTTCTCTTATCACCAGAGCCCTTCAAATGCCATATTGCCATGGCGCCATACAAAAATGCCATATCCTGCCGATTTTTCGGTAAAATACCATATTTTGCAGATTTCTTGCAAAAGTGCCATGTTTGTGCCATGTTTTGCTTATTTTTTTTTAGCCCAACTCCTTAAAAAATAAAATTAAAAATAATATTGAAGTGAAAGTTTGTTAAACTTTAATTTGAGTTTTGCTAATTTTGAATTAGGAGGAAGCCCGAGGTTAATGACATGAGTTTTCTCGAACCCTGCGGCCACTGTAGAGGGATTAGATTGAAGGGCGCTGCCGAAGGGCCCATTTTGGAATGCAGTGCAGAGGCTAAGGACATTCCTATACCGATTGCTGGACTTTCCTTGCGATGGGTAAAGCCTGCGGAGTAAGGCTGCGTCGTCAATTGTTATACATATAACGATATAATTACCTCTCCTCTACACATCATTTTCATTACAACCTGAACTTTCAAACTGAAGCGTTAGTGAATTTGATTTTTCCGCTCGCATTCAAAACGCTCAAACTTGCTAGATCAAGTGACAGTCTTTATAAGAAGTAGAAATATGGAGCCAACGATTTCGCTATAGAGTATGGGAAGATATTCTTAAATATGTGTACGAAAACGGTAAGATTTTAAAACGTCTTATCCCACTTACGGTGTAGGTCTTGCACCCCTTGTGAACGGCCATGATTTCAATTTCTAACCACCTTCCTCGACCCACCACCACTACAAGGTGAAAAACGCTGCAAATTTTACACAAGGGTTTATTATTCTTTGATATAGGTTACTTGTGCAGAAATTTACATCTGTGTTAATGAAAATAAATAAATAAAAAATTTTTTTTTTTATTTTTCAAAAAAGATTTTTTGGATTTTTTGTTTTTTCAAAAAACATTTTTCAAAAGTTTCTTTGTTTTTTTACTTGAAAAATATTTGACCTCTTGGGATCTTTCAAAAATCCCATTTGTAGCCCCATGAAAGCCCTAAAGATCGCAACAGTGCAATCGGATCGTTCCGGGACCCCCAAAAAATGGATTCTACGTCCAAAAATACATCGACAACGACACCTGACTCGATCCCATAGCCAAAAGCCTTCAAAAACCCACTTCTGTAGCCACATTTTAGCCCCACAGCGCCCCACGGGTTTGGGCGATCGGGCTGAAAACCTTGCGGGCAGGTTGAAAATAAGTGCCATATCGAGCAGAATAAGTGCTATATTTGGGCCTAAATAAGTGCCATATTGCCATGTTTTTTAGGGCCCTATTTCGCAAAAATAAGTGCCATATTGTGAAGGGCTCTGCTTATCACACACATTCTTACTCGGAGGACTGTTCTTAGAAAATTATACAGCCTGAGCGAGGATGTCAGTGAGCACACCGCGTTGTCGTCCCGTGGTGGAGTAGTGAGGCCCAGAATCTTCTGCGCTCGGCCCGAAAAACTGCACATTTCCCAATTAGGTGACCGAGGGGTATCAGGTGACTCCAAGTTGCACACCTGGCATGGGCGGGATTCAGAGAATGCGCTCGTCAGACGGTCGATGGTTACGCGGCCAATTCTGTCACCAATCATTCGGGTCTGCGCCAGCGCGCGCTTAACAAGTAGCGGGATGTCCACTAGGGTGGCAATAGGACATAGGGGGAAAAATTTTTCTCCCCAAATTTGAACTCTCAACCCCCTAAATGGTGCAGTTGGGCTAGAAAATGAGTTTGGCAAAGTTTTAGGCTGGTCGGACAAGTATAAATGGCGCCTCATCGCATTTGAAGTTCGAAGAAACTGCAAATTTTTGGAAAAATGTTCAGCTTTTCGTTTGTAACTCGAGTACCCTTTGGGCTAGAAACCTGTAATTGGTCTCATTGTGTAGATAATTTGATTGCGACCAACTTTTATCTCAATACTCGTAACACTCAATAACTCTCAATACTGTTTTCGTAAAACTAACAGAATCGAGGTTATTAAGAATTCTATGGGTCAGGTCGTGATATTTTTAAGAAAATGTGACTTTTTTACGCGTACTCCAAACACCGGAATCGCAAAAAGAACAATTCAATGGAATGTCATGGCGTTGTTAGAGTATGCGTAAAAAGTCACATTTTCTTAAAAATATCACGACCTGACCCACAGAATTCTTAATAACCTCAATTCTGTTGGTTTTAGCAAAAATAGTATCGAAATAAAAGTTGGTCGCAATTAAATTATCTACAGAATGAGACCAATTACAGGTTTCTAGCCCAAGGGGTACTCGAGTTACCTACAAACGAAAAACTGAACATTTTTCCAAAAATTAGCAGTTTCTTCGAACTTCAAATGCGATGAGGCGCCATTTATACTTGTCCGATCGACCTAAAACTTTGCCAAACTCATTTTATAGCCCAACTGCACCTTTTGGGGGGTTGAGATTGATCAAATTCGAACTTTGATTTTTCATTGCCACCCTAATGTCCACGCTAAGATATATCAGATATATGCTATACTGCCGTCCAAAGGAGAAAAGCCGTAGAACATGAAATTCGTCACTTTTATCAATTTTGAGATTCTGATATCATTCGATTCCTAATTTTGAGCTCTATTTGGCTAACTATGCAGAAAAGCTGAAATGAAAATCCCTCAAATGATATTAAGGAAAAATACCTACGGTGTATTGAGTTTTTAGGGGTTTTCCAAGGGTAAAAAGCCGTAGCTTTTTCTACAACAAAGAAACGCGGTACCTCGAAGACCTACGGTCTTTATTTGTTGAAAAAGATAACTTCAACGTCATATCTCAGTAGGCAGTACTGCTTTCCTCTGTTGAAACTTTCGTCAATTTTTCACAACCCATAATGCAGTACTGCTTTTCCATTTTGAAAAGAGCACTAAAAACCTTCAACCAAGCTTTTTAGTGCTCTTTTCAAAATGGAAAAGCAGTACTGCATTATGGGTTGTGAAAAACCTTCAACCAAGCTACCGTAGGTGGTTATCAGTGGCTCAGTGGTTTGAGCGTTGGACTACTGAGTCAAAGGTTGCTGGTTCGATCCCAGCAGCCGCAAGACATCTTCCTCATACTGATAATCACCTTTCGGAAGGCAATGGCAACCCACCGAAAGTATTCTGCCGTGGAAAACCTCTCAAATTTGCCGTTCGGAACCGGCGTTAAGCAGTAGGTCCCTACTACTTCTGTAATAACTGGTCAACACGCTCAACAGATGTTAGTAGCGAGAGGTCGCCAACGCCCGATTACGGGTATGGCACCCAAAGAAGAAGAAGAGAAGCTACCGTAGAGATTCTACGGCCCTTCTCTGTTGTATCACGTTTCTTATCAGTTTACTTGCGGCTAAGGTTACTATCCCGACCGGCGACGGGAAATCGAGTGTTTTCTTTGTTTTTCGTCACATTTTTGACATTTTATGTCTTTTCTTTGGCAAAAACGAAAAAAGTGTTAAGTGTTAAAAAAAGCTTTACGGTTGGTTCCCTAGCATTGATTAATCTAAAGACATAGGTAATAAAATGTTATAATGTGTTGCAGACTCGTATGCAAGCGTTGCTAGGTTTGTGAGTGGGGGTTTAAATTAAATAAGTTTCACTTTAATTTGCCTTATGCCTTCATCATGACTTCGCGAGGGAGGAAAATGGTTGAATTGTGCGGGAGTGATGACAACAAGGAAAATGTGGGGACTAAAGCCAACGTACGCCGAATCCTCTTTGGATCGCTTTCCTCCCGAAGATCAAAATGTCTTGGTGGAAAATGTGAGCCCTCGACCTTCCACAACGGTATGAATTACCTGAGTCCCAAACAGACCAAGATCACTAATAATTAGTCAGTAATTAGTGTAATTATTACACTACTTTCCCGTCACCTCCATTCAATCAATATGAGAGAGGGGAACAGTTCTAAAATAGTTACTAGTTACTATTTTGAACCCTGAAAAGAAGCTGGGTAGGGAAATCTTGCAGACAAAATGTTCTAAAAAGGTATAAATTGTATGAGGAAGCCTAATGAAGATATGTGATTAAATGTTTTGAACTCGGTTTTTTCGGTGCAAAAGAATTTTTCCACGCCTAATTTTCTATCTTGGCTCATGAAATGGGATTTTTCCATACTTTTCGCAAGTTTTTTATGAAAACGGGGGTTTGAAGCGGTGCAATGGAAAAATTATGGTGATATTCGGTATCAGCGAATTTTACATAAGTTAGGCACCTTTGAAAGGCATTTAATTTAGATGTGTGTTCAATGAAAAATTCTGAAAGGTTTCACACAAAAAAAGTGAAAACAAGCTATATCATGGAAAAACGAGCTAAAAAAACGGACCTCGGATTCGGATTCAGCACACCAAATAACGTAAGAAACCGACAAGCCCCGGCCGGATGCAAGACCGCCCCTAAATTCTGTAAGGTTTGTTTGAGGAATCTAATTTACCTTGAATTGAAAACATTACCAATTTCTGTTATTGTAAACTACTTTAACTACCGTAACGGTAGTGACTACCCTGTAATCTGCAGTGCTTATTGATTATTGATTTGAAGAGAAGTCAATCTGATTTTCCTAGAAAATGGGTACTGAAAATTTGAGAAGTAGCATTGTTTTTAATCACGCGTTACAAAAGTAAAACGCTGCAAATTTTACACAAGGGTTTATTATTCTTTGATATAGGTTACTTGTACAGCAATTTAATTCTGTCAATAAAAAAAATTAAAAAAAATTTTTTTTTGGATTTTTATATTTCAAAAAAAATTTTTTGAGGCGATTTTTTTTCAAAAATGTGTTTTTTCAAAAATTCTTTAATTTTTACTCGAAAGATATTTAACTTCTTGGGATCCATCAAAAATCCCATTTTTAGCTCCATGAAAGCCCTATAGATCGCCACAGTGAAATCGGATCGTTCCGGGACCCCAAAAAATGGATTCTACGTCCAAAAATACTTCGAAAACGACACCTGACTCGATCCCATAGCCAAAAGCCTTCAAAAACCACCTTCTGTAGCCCCATTTTAGCCCCAGAGCGCCCCACGGGTTTGGGCGATCGGGCTGAAAACCTTGCGGGCACAACTAGATGGTAAACCGAGTATTTTGTCAAAATTTCAGATTTTTTAAAAAATTCCTACTGCCCAAAACGGCCTGGACGGCGTACGGCGTACGGCGGACGGACATTTCGGATTTTGAATGTAGACCACTTGAAACGGATAATGTCAAATTTTGAGCCCGATCGGAGTCGTCGACCCGCGTCGCGAAAACATAGGTGTATTATTCCAAGAATAATAAACCAAAAGCAGTAGGCCCATTTTGACAATAGAGAAAGAAGGTACTTTGATTCACTTTTGAAGAGATGTAGAATGAAAACCTCATTTCAAACGGAGAAGGGCCGTAGCTTTTGCGTGCAACAGAAAAAAGCCGTAGCGATTCCCCTACCGTTTTTCAATTCAAAAATTATCACAGCCATTACAACGGAGAAAAACAGTCACTTAAATAAAATCGTCTCATTTTGATGAAAGCTAATGGGACTAAGTCCAATAGACGCAGAATCGAATGAAAAGAAAAATCATGCAGAAATGTCGAAAAATGACCGCCCACTGGTCGGAAAACTTTGACGCCTGATTTCTCAAAACTGGATTTCGCCAATCTCTTTTTTTCTACGGCTTTTCTCCGTTGGACGGCAGTATAGGTTGCTCGTTCACAAACGAGGGTGGAGGGGTTGCGTGGCATGTTGAGCTGGCGGCGGATTCCACGTCTTTCCTCCTGAGAGTCTTTTCTGTGTTCTCCGGAAACGTTGCCCTCAATTCTTTCACGTTCACAGCATCCGTCCCAATATTCCCGCAGTCGGCCCTCATCAAGAGAGACTGTTGCGTCCAGTTGTACCTGCGATCGAAAGCACCTGAGCCAAGCTCCACGAGCCGCTCGAAGGAAATCTTGAGCAGTCTTCGGTCATTCAGCTTTCTAAGTTTGGACCACCAGTAAAACATGTATCTGGCAAGCAACAACTCCATGGGTGCGAGGCCAAGCTCTGTACGTACCAAGCGGTCCGGTGTCGACCAGGGAAGGCCCAGCAGCGCCTTAAAGGCCCTCACCTGAACACGCTCAAGGGTCTCCAGCTGGCAGAACCCCCACGTCTCACAGGCATAGAGGACAGCTGAGGCTTCCGCCGAGCTGAATAAAGACCTCCACGACTACAGCGAGTATGTATGGAACCGAGACGTGTCTTCCCTCAAGACAGGCCTGACCAAGTCTTCAAGAATCAAGAATCAAGAATTTTTTTATTTGCCAAAGCCAAATAATGACAGAGCAAAAGTCAAAAGTTAGAACATACAGAATAAGCTGACTGGTTATAGGGCCGATTATATTGACTGTAATAATGGGAATGACAGAGAAAATAGCATCAACTCGACTGCAGATGTACAAAACAATGAATGGCCGTGCACAAGACAATGACAAGAAAATACATGACAAGACAATGAAGACTAATTCACCACAGGCCATTTGATCTTGAAAAATTCCTCTAGAGAATATAATTCTTCTTTTACCAGGTGGGACTTCACGTACTTATAGAAGGATTTAGCTGGTAAATCCCGAACATGGTGGGGTAGGGAGTTGAACAGACGGGAGCCCACCTGTATTGGGTCGTTCTGTTGGGCATTAGAGAGGCGGGTGAAAGGGATGATGACATCACCCCGGGAGCGAGTATTATGCTGGTGCGAGTCAGCAACCATGGGCAGACACGAAGAATTGGACTTTACATGGTTTAACACAACCAATACATAAGTGCTAGGAATAGTAAGAATTCCTAAACGAGTGAAAGAGCCCCTACAACTCTGACCCCATGATAGATTGGCCATTATTCTGATGACTCGCTTTTGAAGTTTAAATATGGTTAAAGCATGATTGGAATTGCCCCAAGCGATGATACAATAGGAGGCTCTACTGGCAAAGCAAGCATGATAAACCGAAAGCAGGACCTGGTCGGACACTATTCCTTTCAATCTCCTAACCATGTAAATAACGGATGATAGCTTAGGCGACAATACCTCAACATGTGAAAGCCACGAGAGACGATTATCCACCATCAAGCCCAGGAAATTTACCGATTGGTCCAGGCGCCTGTTTAGACCCAATTCCAGAGTCTGGGTTTTACTTTTGTTTAAAATTAATTCATTGGCCGAGCACCAACTTTCGATAATCTTTGATCTGTTTAAAGAATCATGCCTAAGCTCAGTACATGAAGCTCCCCTCGCCAAGCTAGTTATATCATCAGCAAATAAGAATATTGTCTTCGAGTCTGGAAACTGATAAGCCAAGTCATTGATAAACATAAGAAAAAAACATGGACCTAGGATACTACCTTGTTTGACACCACAGGGTATAGCTACTTCCTGGGAAACACAACCGTTGAAGTAAACCACCTGCGACCACCCTTCAAGAAAGCTCTTGATGAACAAAACTGATTTATAAGTAAAACCATAGTGGTCGAGTTTTTTGAGAAGCAGGTCATGCGGCACAAGATCAAAAGCCTTCGACAAATCGAAGAGGCTGAGCGAGGTGTGTTGTTTACTCTCTAATGCGGAGTATAACTGAGAGATCAATGAGATCACAGCTGTGGAAGTACTACGGCCTTTTCGAAAGCCAAACTGCTGAGGATGGAGCACATCATGGTCAACCAAATGCCCTAAAATTCTCCGCAACATGACCCCCTCCATAACCTTCACCAAAGTGGGCAACTTAGAGACCGGTCGAAAACCCTCGTACTCATTGGAACTCCCTTTCTTAGGGATGGGAGATATAACAGTCTTCTTCAAGCAGTGGGGGAACCTACTATAGATGAAGCAGTTATTAATAAGAAATGTCAGCGGCTCAATGATGAGACTCGCCACTGACTTAAGCGCGCGCGAGTTTATGCCCAAGAAGTCCGTAGCGTTACTGTTTCTGAGAGCCATAACGGACGCGAAGACTTCCTCCACCGATGCTGGATGAAAAGCAAATTCAACAGGCACACTGGGAGCACGACTTAGAAACTCATCAAACTCCTGAGCCGACGACGGGGAAGGACGCTGCTGGAAAACGCTAGCAAAAGAGTCACTGAAGCCTGAGCTATTCAGATTAGAATTCTGATAAGTTTTTCTAGATTTGTAATTCAGTACCTCATTTATCACCTCCCAGCAAACCTTGTGTTTATTTGAAGCTGAACTTATACGACTATCATTGGACTCGCGGGAAGCTCTGATCAATACGCTCCTAAACTTATTTCGACTCTCATTCGCTAATAATTTGAAGTCGGGATTTCCAGAGGAACGAGCTATGTCCCTAAAATGGTGGTAACGGTCCCGTAATTCCATGGATTCCCGAGTAAAGTGGTGGTATTTCGGCTGCCTCTTCTTTGAGGCCGGTTTAACCCGATGAGAAACCCAAGGACAGGCCACATCGAGGGCCGACAATAGAATCCTCAGAAACTCCTCTGTAGACGCCTCTACGTCATTGGCCTCATAAACTGGGAACCAAGAAACCAATGACAACTGATGGTACAGAGAGAGGATGTTTTCAGGTCTCATACGTCTGAAAAGATTAATGACGGGTTTCTGAGTAGGGATACGCTTGAATAAACGAAATTCAACTCCTTGGTGGTCACTCAACCCCACATTGCTTACTGCGGCTCTGTACCAGCCGACACCAAAATTGGTTATAATCACATCCAGGCACGATGGCTCTCCAGACTGGCCCGCGTGGGGACGACGAGTGAACTCCCTCAGAGTAACCTGAAGGCCGAAACTCCCGAGGAGGTCCTCGAATACAACGCGATTTCTGACAAGAGCAGAGTTCGCACATGAGGACTCGAAATGAATATTGAAGTCTCCCATTAGGAGCAGCAAACGGTTAGGGGAACATAGTATCTCAAGGACAGCCCCCATGGAAGAGATGAAATTGTCAAAGTTACTCTGGTAGGGAGGGCGGTACACACAACAAATCGAAAGGTTGAGGGGGGCCACATGCACAGCAGATACCTCACAGCAGTCTTCAATTGACAAACCCTCAATATTATTGAGGACAGAAAACCCTACTTCTCGTCTCATCAGAATTGCAGAACCACCACCCCTTCTTGATTTCCTAGAGAAGGAAGATGCCAAAACATACCCTGTGGGGGTGTAGTATCCAATCTCCTCAGGCCTGCACCAATGCTCCGTCACTCCCATACAGAAAATATCGTGGCGCTGCTCTAGTAAAAAATTCATTTCATTAATTTTTGAGCGAATACCTTGGGTGTTGAACAAAATAACTGTTATACCGTCCTCAGTGGCGGCAGAAGCCACGTCGTTCCTACACGGTAGTTGTCAAATAGGTTGAGAAACGCCAGATGGGCCAACTGAGAAGATACCAGACAAATTCTGTTCGTACTGTAAAATTGAATACTTGATTCTTTTCGCAATGATGTCTCTCGCTACATAATTATAAAAGGGGTTGGAAGCTTTCGAGAGAATCATACTTTTATCAATAAGGCTCAAGTCTACCATGCTAACAAACGAAAACTTAGTAGCTAGCCCCGATAAAAATGTATTGAGGCGACCAATCTCCACATTAACTGATGACCAAACTGGGAGATTGTAGTTGAATGGAGCTTTAAGCAAAATTAACTTGGTTTTCGAGTTGCCTAAAGAAATACATGTACGCAGCAACGTGCGTTTAAATTTTGCTAATTCATTGTATTCGACGTCTACCGAGCCTGCAGACAAAATCATGTAGTCAGGAGGGGCATTCCGATTGAAGGAGGAATCCAGCAAAACCGGCAATGGAGCATCATTCTTCCGCATAGAGAAAACCGTGAAACCATGAGGAAGAACCGAACTAACCTCGCTACACAAATCTTTTGCAAAAGAATCACCCAACAAAAGGACACGCTTCGGCCTTACACCCGCCTCTAAAAGCCCACCAGAATCCCCCCGAGGGAGTCCAGGGGGGGAGAAAGGGGGAGCAGGCCGCCGCCGATCGGATGCTGACGCCAAGCCGTTCCCAGTCCTTTCAAGAGAAGCGGCGGGACTCTTCGGACCTGAAGACTCGGTGGCCTCCTCCTCTACCGGTGTGATGGAGACTTCTGCGAAGGACGTCTCCAACTCTGCCACCGCCCACGTTCCGGGAAGTTTGCTCCTCTTAGAACGCCGATTTCGACGAGCACGTTGACGTTTTCCTAACCCCTCACTCAATACCCCAGACTTTGGAGAGGAGTCCACACATACAATGGCGTCATTGTCGTCATTCGCGCAATTTGCAACCCCCGAAGAGAGAGGGTCCCGCGTCCTATTTAGAGACTGCTGAGCAGTACGCTCCTCCATGACATATTCCAAAATTCGAGCAATGTCACTCTCCATTCTATCCATCCGAGGGCCTGCAGCAGTGGAATCCAACGGCGTAGAGGTTTGAACTTCGGGGGATGCCTGGTCAAACCAAGATATTGAGGTTTGGCATTCAGTCTCAGCCACTGAGTTGGAAGCGAAACGTGACACTAGTCTGCTCTCCAGAATCCGTGATTTCTTTTTCCATTGCGTCAATTCCTCTAACAAAGCCCCATATTTATCCTGCCATGCGTCCTCGTTCTTCAAATTTTCGTTGAACAGTTCACCCTGGACGTCTCTGGATGCCTGGTAGGCGGACTCAAGCGTTGTTATGTCCCTCTTATGGCAGCTGGAGCTCACGACCATAAACCATCAACGCTGGCGAGAAGCCGGTCGTCACATGGCGGCACACTCCTGTAGGCCAGCCAGGAAGAGCGATAGATCTCTGTCCCAATCATTCTGCTTCTGGTTCCCGAACTTTGTCAGAAATTCGGTTATCGTTCAATTGAAATTGGGTTTCGAAGGTTCTTTAAAAGTGGTTTCGAAGGAGTTTTGAACGTAGAATTGATTTTTGGGGGTCACAGAACCATCAGATTTCACCGAGAGGATCTATGGGGGCATTCATGGGGCTACAAATGGGGCTTTTGAAGCAGGCCAGCAAGTTGAATGAGGTATCGTTTGCCGAGTAATTTTGGACGCCTAATCCATTTTTCTGGGTTCCAAATCCGTCCGCAAACTTCACAAGAAAATAAAATAAAAAACATTTCTAATAAATAAATATTTAAAAATTGTTTATTGATATAGGTAGAATTAATTTTTAGCTACCGAATTTATATCAAAGAATAATAAACCCTTGTGTAAAATTTGCAGTGTTTTTAATTCACATCGAAATTTATTGTTGTTGCCGTAGCCAATAATTGGCTATATCTTTATTGCAGTATTCAGGGCGGTAAAGGACTCTGGAAATGATCTCAAACTTTTTGAAAATTCAAGCGATTTTATTTTTTCCCCGAAATTGGAAGTTCTGCCTCACTGTGCCCCGTGGAGATCTTTAAGGCTAATGACGGTTTTGATTGACTTCGACTAGGAGGTCGAAAGAGGTATCGTTTTCGGAGTAATTTTGGGCTCGAAATCCATTTTTGGTGGTCTCTTATCTGTCCAAATACAAAATACTATTTCACTGTATATATATATTTTTTAAATCATGTACCCAGGACATAGCTATTGACTGAAACAAACATCTTCAGAATTCATTCATAGAGAATTCATATAAAGTAGATACCTACTTAAAAATAATAAACTTGTGTAAAGTTTGCAACGTTTCATCTTTTTTTTTTCATTTTGCTTCAGTTTCGGTCTTCTCTCCTCTTTATTCCGTAATGTAAACCAAAAACTTATTCTTTTCATGCTCGAAAATGTTACAACTCGAATAAAAGGAAAGATGTCCATAAACTTCATTGTAGCTTCACTTTCGAAGGTAATTTGAGAAGCGATACTTTTCAGGAACCTTTTTCAAACCCTTCTTTGTATTTTCTTTTCTTCTTTTCTCTAATCTTCAAGAACGATAATGTAACAAGGTTCATTGTTCGTCGGAGGTCTTTATTGACGTTCCTTTTGTTTGGATTGAGTTTCCTGTAGCCCTGTAAACTTCAAAGTATTTTGGGTAATTAAACAAGCTTATAAAGTTACTTAATTCGTTAAGTGTCCCTCACCCCTCAACCCTTTCGGCTCGTCTTTTCTTCGAAACGCAACACAAACTTTGTTTCGCGTGACGTTGGTGGATTTCTGGGAAGGAAACTTTTCCCTTTGGAAGAAGATGTAGGTCGGGAGCTGTTGAGGGGTGTTGGGGGATGACGAACTCCTGAAGGTATCCGGGAAAGTACGGCGGGACGCAAATAGCGAACAAAAAGCGCTTCCAGATGTGGGTAATTTAATGATGTTTACTATGCAGCACAACTCCACTGGGGATATACCCGGCCATCTTCTGATTTTGCCTTCATTGGATATGGATCCATTCGGATTATACGAATGGGCGGTCTGGGTTAAGACCAATCGCTTGAAAACGCAATGGGTTTGGACCAAAATAGCATACAAGAGCAAATACGGCGAATAGCATAAAAACGCTGCAAATTTTACACAAGGGTTTATTATTCTTTGATATACGTTACTTGTGCAGAAATTTAATTCTGTCAATGAAGAAATTAAAAAAAATTTTTTTTTGGATTTTTATCTCAAAAAAAATTTTTTTTTGGATTTTTTTGTTCAAAAATGTGTTTTTTCAAAAATTCTGTATTTTTTACTCGAAAAAATTTTTTGAGTAAATATTTAATATTTAACATCCTGGGATCCTTCAAAAATCCCATTTTTAGCCCCACGAATGCCCTAAAGATCGCCCCAGTGAAATCGGATCGTTCCGGGACCCCAAAAAATGGATTCTACGTCCAAAAATACTTCGAAAACGACACCTAACTCGATCCCATAGCTAAAAGCCTTCAAAAAACCCCTCCCGTAGCCCCATTATAGCCCCATAGCGCCCCACGGGTTTGGGCGATCGGACTGAAAACCTTGCGGGCACAACTAGATGGTAAACCAAGTATTTTGCCGAAATTTCAGATTTTTTTAAAATTTCCTACTGCCCAAAACGGCCTGGACGGCGGACGGCGGACGGCAGACGGCATACGGCGGACGGACATTTCGGATTTAGAATGTAGACCTCTTGAAACGGATAATGTCTTATTTTGAGCCCGATCGGAGTCGTCGACCCCCGTCGCGAAAACATAGGTGTATTATTCCAAGAATAATAAACCAAAAGCAATGAGACAGTCCTTGCAGTGCAAGAGCCTCCATTCAGCCGAAGACGTGTGGTTGGATTTGGCATGGCAAGAGAGCATTAACTTCGCGCCAGTGTGGTGGTTCTCGGCGCCATTATGAGCGCAATTTCTGTAGCATCTGTCCTCACGAACCGTTGCTGCAGTTAGGATGAAAGCCACATGTCTGACTGTGCTGGCCAGAGTAAGCAAAATCACCTGCCAATGCTGAACCTGGCACGACTGCTGCACACAAGTAATCAGCTTGCAAGAGATCATAATCTGCGGCGATTTTCTTCCCACAGCGAGGCGTGTATCTGAAGTGGCCAACCGCAGAGAGAAGTGTTATTGTGAATGGTTCTGCACAATGAAGAGAGCAGAGTTCTTACGGTGGACCTGGAGCCAGAAGTTTTGTTCCAGGAGCGTGAGTGTTAGTTGAGTGTGAGCATGAGGAGATGTAAGTGTGGGCGTGAGGATGCTAACGAGCTCACGCTGCCGGAATGGATTTTTCATGGATGTAGGCATACTTACACGTTAACGCGTGGGGTTCCCTTGGAGTGACGCGAAACTCTGTCGGCCACAGAACCAAGGTATAAACAAATAGCAACAACCAACCCTCAAGTAAACAAATATCCGAAGTCAGGTTATAAGAGATCTGGCCAGATTATACAAGGTTAACAAGCGGGTTACAATAACTGTTCAACACGCTCTACAGAAGTTAGTAGCGAGAGGTAGGCAACTCCTGGTTACTGGTACGGCACCCAGAGAAGATAAAGAACAAGCGGGTGGAGGGGGTAACTCACACTGACAGTCCGAAATGTGAACATGTGTGAGCACCTTACATAGCCTCATACTCACGCTCTTGGAACAGTTGTGTACATCGGAAACTGCTTTAGAGACCTCTTTAGAGACGCTAGAGACCTCTTTAGAGACGCTCTTGGAACAGCAAAGTCCTCACACTTCCTCACGTGTCACTCTTTGAAGTGGGAGTTAGTGGGCGTGGCCAACGAAACGTAGCACTGCGCAAACGCCAGCTCCTCACATCGCCTCACACTCACAAACAAAGAACAAACCTACAATGTTGGGCTGATTAGATAAAAAATCATCAAATTAGCTCAGGAGGGTCAGTATGTTGTTCATTGTGCACAGCATCGTTCCACAAGTTCATTCTAACGACTAACCCTTACGAAAACTACAGTCGAATAAGTCACTGCGGGTGAAGCTACGACTCATATACTGACGGAGAAAGCCGGGTAATCAAGGAGAAGCCCAAGAAAGCTCGGAATCCTCGGAATGTGTCAGCCAGCAAAGCAAACGGGAGGCTGGAAAGGGTAGATGGCAGATAGGAGTAGTAGGTATTCGGATGGAATGACGTTCCCGACGGAAATAAAACGCGGAAAAGGACACCTGACGAGAACGACAATGTCCGCCGAGAACCGTTTTGAAATCTACACTCTCCTTTCAACGACCGGAAAATCCTCAAGGGTAGTTACAGGGTTCGCTTTCCCTGCACCGATCGGTGGTTGATGATCGCACCCCCGCGACCACCCGATGAAAAACTACGTGAGCCGATTTAGGTTAGTCCATTGTGATAAATCGTAGAACAATTCAATTCAACATTAAAAGTTGCCCAAACAAGAATGTAATTGCTATTGTCATAACAAAAGTAAGAGTAAAAATTTTCTCTACATTTAATGTAAATATCTAAAATATGCCATTTTCGGATTCAGCACCTCAAAAAACATAATAGTTTTTAGGGCCCTCAGATACCTGGACAAGCTTGAGTCGGCAAGGTTGGGACACTTCAAGTGGTTATTGGGGCTTTCCCGATGCACGCCGAACCATTTTGTGAGGCTGGAAACAGGCATAACCCGCATTACTTATCACGTCCTGGAGGGCACACTCGCATGGCTGCAGAGGATCTTTGCAATGAACGAGTCCCGCTACCCGAAGCTTTGCTTGCAGAGACTCATCACCCTCCTCGCCTCACCATCAAACGTGCCAAAGTTCAACTGGTGGACTCAAGTCCTTGGTCTCTTGGAGCGCCTTAACTGCCAGCTGGAATGGCCACCGTCTACAGCCAGTGCTTTGAGGTCCAATGTAGCTGCAATCATGGAGAAAGCTGCGAGTCGCCTCCATGAAGAGGACGTGTCAACCTTGCAAGAATCCAGGTACAGTGATATGTGTAGGAAAATCACGAAACTCGATGGTCTACCACAACCGTACCTGCGGCTTGACGTCCCATTTCACCAAAAACAGGTGTTGGTCCAGCTGCCTACCTCTGGGAAACATGTGACGGCTGTGTCAATTCACAAGATGCGGTATCATCTCACCCCAACGGTTGCATGCTCGATATGTAACCTCGAGCAGAATGAGGACTTATATCACGTAATGGCAATCTGCCCGATGTACTCCGCAACAAGATCATTCTTCCTGCCTGAGCTCCGTGGAGCGCCAAGAGAGATTTTCGAGACGTTTCTCGTCCTCCTTCAGAGAGGATCGCAAGAATTCAAATATTTCAGGGAGGTTTGCCGTTTGCGGGCCTTCTGCTTTTTGGACTGACCATCGTTCAGTTACAGAAAGTATTTAAAAAAAAGAAAAAAAAAAAAAAAAAGTACCTCAGGGTGTGGTGAGATGAGTGAAAAGAGAGGATGACTGGAAGGAAAAGCATTAGAAAAAGTATACATCCTAATCAATCATATAAACCAACCTGAAAGGGTGAGAGAATATTAAAAGAAAAAACACACACAAACGAAATAGGCCTTAGGTAAAAGGAAAAATACACTGCCAAGGCAATGGCACATGAGCTTCCTCGTGCCAAGTTCAAAATGAACGTAACAACTGTAACAAGAAAATTACGTTCGCGCATGCGCAGGGAGTACCACTGATTCAATCATGATGAAACTGATAGGGAACCATCTAGGGCTATACGCACACAATTCCTGAAAATTTGATTGAAATCCGATCAAAATTGTAGGAGTTATGGCTGTGGCAAGGAAATTACGTTAGCGCATGCGCAGAGCGTACCGCTGATTCAATTTTGCTGAAATTCGTATGGGACCTCAAGGAGCCTGATCCGCATAATCCCTCAAAATTTGAGCTAAATCCATTCAAAATTGTGGAAATTATGGCTGTAACAAGGAAATGCGGACAGACCGACAGACCGACAGACACGGAACCAAATTTGTTCAGTAGGCTATGAAACGCAAAATGCGAGTGGAAATTTTAAATTCGGACAACAAAATTTTTTTTTCTCCCGAAAGTGAACACAAGGCTTCCGCTGCTTCGCAGACTCGGAAGCAATAGTCAAATAGGCTCAGTGGATAGCAATTAAAAGAGGAAATGTGATTAGTGCGTTTTTGATAGGATTATCCCGTGTTGTGAACATTGTCGTTAATTTGTTATTATCTATTAGGTACCTGCGTATTGTTCTTTGCTCCATCCTGTTCATGTTGGAATATCTTGTTATATATTAATAATCAATGTACTTTGTTATACTGAAACCATAACGAGCCAGGCTTAACCTCATGTATATATAGGACTTATGTCCACAAATACATTAATAAATAATAATAATAATAATAATAATAATAATAATAATAATAATAAGTAGTTTTTAGCAACGGACCAAAAATTACATGTACAAAATAACAAATTTTTGTTTCATTTTAGATACAATCTTAGTAGGTATCTAAATCAATAAAAAGCTCTATTCAATTCAAACAATCTATAGACAATCAAAATTCAAACGTTCTATAGACAACCCTTTGTGTACTTGCTTTAAAATTTGAAGAAAAAAAAAATTGCGGGGCGGGGGGGGGGGTCAGATTTACTTGTTGCCCCAGGGCCCCCGAGGCTCCAGCTACGGCACGGGGCACTGGTAATAAAACATTAGAAGCGGTTTTTTTTTTTTAGAAATGTGTCGTGAGCTGTGCATTTTATTCTTACGTTGCTCCCAACAAACGTGAGCACTTTCCGGTCGTTTGCTCAACTTTCGTCATTATCAACTTGATGCTTCACGGAAAATGATGCCCATTTGGGGGCGAATTCATCGACGAAATGGGGAACTTGGAAGTCGCATTAATGGGCTTGGGGAGCAATAATGGTCCGTATGGCAAGCACTATCTGATATTGCGAACTTGGGCCTCCGCCGTACGTCATAATATGTTATGGATGGGAGGAGGAAGCCGTTAAATGATAACTGGGGCTGTACATCACTAAGATAACATATTGGCGCGTGGGCGAAAGTGCGGCGCGGATTTCCCCGCGTTTTGACTTATCAATCAGCAGCCCTGATGAGGTTTTGTAGAGTACACTCCTTAGTATGATTTTCTCGACAACAAATAACACCTGAGGATGAAGGATGGGTCTCACCGTGGGAAGCTCAATTAACCGCAAGGCACTCGTATCACCTCAACGTCTCTCAATCACCCTGAAGGCTCGAACGCATCCGAAACGCGAGTCATCGGCCAGGATGAGCCGCTCACTGACGACTTCGTATAATTAACGTTGACTTTTTTTTTTTTTTTCACCCGATACTAATAAGGTGGTTGAACTTTGAGGTCAATTTTTAACCCACTAGGTACACACCATTCAAATGTGACGAAGTAAAATGCTTAACTGAAGATCGCCACCACAAACTTCGCAGAGTCTGGTTATTAATTAACAAAATCGTTTCATTTAAAACAATTGGGTTTAAATTTCTTCGATTCTAAAAACCGTCATTGCCGGTCTGTTGCCCTCACACGGTGCTCTATAGCCCAGACTTAGACGTGTATTACAGCCGGCATTGTGAAACCCTAGCCTTATGCGGGCAGTTCTTGGAGCTTTGGCCAGGTCTGTAGCACCAACCACAGGTCTGTCTCTGAGAGCATTTGAACTCTGGAACCACTGCTGTAGGATTTTTTATTTATTTTTACCCTGGTAAAATCTTTCTTCTCTCGGATAATAAAATAATGAACGCCTTTTAATCCAATTAGCACCGCTTTTCGAGTTGGAGTAACTATTTTGGGTGATAACTGTTATGATATGAGCGTCATCGAATTGAATTTATGCCTGGATCTAATTAGCGGAGCGTGTAATCCTATTCAACGGAAATGCCTGATTGAAGCACGAGTTTCCAATATCAATGTGGAGCCCCCACAATTAATAACGATTGTAAATAACTTGTATAACTACAAATTGCAATAAAGAAAAGGAAAGCAGAGAGGAAAAGATAGTTACAACGCTCGCCTTTTGGAGAAGGGCGCCGCCTTTCCCAGAGGGCCTCTCAAGAAGGGGACTCAACCCCTTCAAGGCAACTACCAAAGAGGAGGGCGCCCCAAGGTGTATATTATACTACCTGGGCACCACCTTATATTATATTATAATCCCTGGTGCCAGCAACGGGACTTCATTCCAGTGTTCTTCTTGAAACCATCAAATCCTCTCTACTATCTTTACGTTACCCAAGCTTTGTGTCTGTTTAACTTCGGGTTTAGCCATTGCACTTTCAGGCCCAGAGAAATGGACAACTGCACTATTCCCCATGGGAGTCAAAAATTTTGATCGCCCAAAATTGGCAGCGTTTTCGGTTTATTATGCTTGGAATAATATGCCATTGTATTCGTGAGGAAGTTAATAATGTTTGAAACCTACGTCCCTTGGAGGTGTGCTGAGGGAAATTGTCGTGGAAAAACACACCTTTCTGGTCACGACTACCACCACCACTACAGCCACACAAACAGATTCAATATCTGTCATGATGAAACTGACGACCAGCGCCACAAATAGCTTCTACACTATCAGATAGTGTTCAGATGTGTTTCGCTCGTCCGATAGATTCTATCGGAGATAACAGGTTTGTTCCAAGTCTGACGGCGTCTGTTGACAAAAGGTGATAGCTGACGACGGCAGTCCCAATGCCTTCTGACGCTGTTAAGTTCTGTCGAACAGCCCACCTGCTGACCTGGAACGCGAACTGTCTACAAAATTTGTTGAACCAAGTCACGTGAATCACTGAGAAGTAATGCTAAAACAATTTAATTACTTCGCAGTGATTGACGTGAGAGTGAATTTCATATGAAAAAACGCTGCAAATTTTACACAAGGGTTTATTATTCTTTGATATACGTTACTTGTGCAGAAATTTAATTCTGTCAATGAAAAAATTAAAAAATTTTTTTTTTTGGATTTTTATCTAAAAAATTTTTTTTTTGGATTTTTTTGTTCAAAAATGTGTTTTTAGCGCAACCTTTTTCCAAAAAATGGAAAGGTGCGCTCACCTCCTCGACATGTATGTTTTTTTGTGTACAGAGCATCACGCCCGAGCGGCTCAACAGATTTTCATGAGGGTGGTCTCATTGTGATCAGCGAGTTCGTGGGGTGGTTATAGGCTACCTTGATTTTTCCTCCCTCATCCCTTTCATCGGTTTTCGGGAGGTACTTCACGACGAAAGTTGTTTATCTCTGATGTGTAACTAAGGAGGCCTCAATAGGGGGACGAAAGTTTTTGTCCGATTTCGTTGGTACAAGGGTCTATGGAATGAGCTTTTTAGGCTGATTCCAACGACTCCAAAACGATTTTTGCAGCCTGAGCCGTTCGTTACCTCTGATCGGCATAAGGTTTTATTACGCATCGGTCGTTAGGGTGCAGTTGTTTACGTAATGAGCATCACGTGGATGATGTGTTGTGTGGCATAGTTTGGTCGCTAGATACCTACTGTTTCTTAGTTTCTTTCGCTCATTAAATATATCGTAATAACAAAAAGGTTGCGCTCATCTATTCAATTCAATTGATGGCTTGTTTCAAAAATTCTGTATTTTTTACTCGAAAAATATTTAACATCCTGGGATCCTTCAAAAATCCCATTTTTAGCCCCACGAATGCCCTAAAGATCGCCCCAGTGAAATCGGATCGTTCCGGGACCCCAAAAATGGATTCTACGTCCAAAAATACTTCGAAAACGACTCCTAACTCGATCCCATAGCTAAAAGCCTTCAAAAAAACCCCTCCCGTAGCCCCATTATAGCCCCATAGCGCCCCACGGGTTTGAGCGATCGGACTGAAAACCTTGCGGGCACAACTAGATGGTAAACCAAGTATTTTGTCAAAATTACAGATTTTAAAAAAAATGCCTACTGCCCAAAACGGCCTGGACGGCGGACGGCGTACGGCGGACGGACATTTCGGATTTAGAATGTAGACCTCTTGAAACGGATAATGTCAAATTTTGAGCCCGATCGGAGTCGTCGATCCCCGTCGCGAAAACATAGGTGTATTATTCCAAGAATAATAAACCAAAATCCAAGTGATACTTTTTGGTTTATTGTATTCAGAATAATCAACCTTTTTCGAGAGAGGAGTATCATAAGGGCGGGAATGAGTCATTTAAAGTGTTTGAGGGTATCTACGTGTCATGTACAGTAACATTCAGGTTAGGGTTGGTACTCTGCGTTGTTATCATTCAGTGATGCTAATCAGGAATTAATTACACCGTTTCAATTTCAAGCGTATTATTCATTTCATACACGACAAAGTGGCGACGAGGATGGGATGAGGTGAATATTCAGACGTTTTCACTGAAAAAGTCGGCGTGGTTCCTAACTATCAAGTTTCACTGAAATTCAAAGACAATGTAAGACCCATGTTTTTTAAGGCACGTCCGGTTCCCCATGCTCTAAAATCACAAGTTGAACGGGAGCTACGGAAATTAGAATCCGATGATATTATCGAAAAAGTAGACCACTCTGAATGGGGGACTCCTTTGGTAGTAATACCTAAACCAAATGGTCAGATTCGCATATGTGCCGACTACAAAATTAGTTGCAACAATCAGTTACAAGATTCACGCTACCCAATTCCCATCATAGACGAGATTTTTGAAAAAGTGGAAGGGGGAGAATTATATTGCAGTTTCGATGTCCATAAAGCTTTTCTACATTTGAAAGTCTGTGAGGAAAGTGCAAGAGCCCTCACTCTGTCCACTCATCTGGGCACTTTCAAGGTCAAACGGCTTTTCTTCGGGATAAAATGCGCTCCAAATCTCTTTCAACAATTTATGGATGGATTAATTGCTGATATCGATGGGGTTTGTGCATATTATGATGACTTAATTGTTAGAGGGAGCAATATTCAAGACTGCGCAGTACGGGTTCGAAAATTGCTTGACCGTCTGCGTGAAAATAATATTCACCTCAACCCATCCAAATGCAAATTTTTCCAGAAGAAAATCAGCTACCTGGGACATCACATCAGTGCTCAAGGCCTTCACAAATCCGAGTCGAAAATCAAGGCTATTATCGAAACCAGAGCTCCAAGAAGTGTCGAAGAAACGCGCGAATTTTTGGGGCTCGTAAATTACTATAAAAAATTCATCCCCGATGCCGCAACTCTGCTCTACCCTCTCAATAGGATTCTCAAAGCTGGCGTGAAATTCCACTGGGATTCGAAATGTGCAGACGCTTTCGAGAAGGCCAAAGCGGAAATCGCCAGTGACAGAGTTCTGACACCGTTCAACCCTAGATATCCAATCATACTAGCAACGGACGCCTCACCATATGGGTTAGCTGGCGTCCTCTCACATCAAATGCCAAATGGTGATGAACGCCCAGTCATGTTCATTTCACGATCACTAACAAAAGCAGAGATGAACTATTCCCACTTGGATAAGGAGGCTACAGCTGTCTACTGGTCGTGCAAACGCCTATTTTACATGCTTTTTGGGCGGAAATTTACACTTTTTGTAGATAACAAGCCAATTGCACGGATCCTCAACCCAGAAAAGCAACTTCCATCAGTCACAGCTACCAGATTGCTCCGCTACGCTCAATTTCTATCAGGATTCGACTACAACATCAAGTATAAATCAGGTTCTTCTAACGCCAACGCCGATTATTTTTCGAGAAACCCTTTGCCATTGAAAAACAGGAAAGCTGAAGAGACGGATGATGACTATGTTAACCAGGGCTACACTATCAACCACATCTCAACCAACACGCTCACATCAACGGACATTGCCCGGGAGACTAAAACAGACCCAACTCTGAGTGAAATGATGACTAAACTGGAATCGGGAGAGATCTGCGACGCCGAGTATACACTCAGAGATGGCGTGATTTTCAGAGGAACCCGGGTGGTGATACCGAGATCGCTCCAACCTCAAATTTTGGACGAGCTCCACTCGACACATGTTGGAATCGTCCGGATGAAGGCACTTGCAAGGAATTATTGCTACTGGAAAGGGATCGACAACGACATCGAAGACATCGTGAAGAGCTGCAAGGCCTGCTGTGACGTCAAATCAAACCCAGCCAAGGCACCCGTGCACAAATGGGAACCCCCTGCAAAAGTCTGGCAGCGAATCCATATGGATTACGCAGGGCCTTTCTTGAACCGACATTTTTTCCTCGTAGTTGATGCCAACACTAAGTGGCCCGAGGTTTTTGTCGTTCAGAATGCTCCTTCAACGTCCATCACAATTCGTCTTTTGAAAAAGTTGTTCAGTCGCTACGGTCTTCCAGAAATATTGGTTAGCGATAATGCTACGATATTCAAATCAGCCGAATTCGTACAATTTTGCAAACGCTTCGGGATTCAACAGCGTTTTTCCCCACCAGGACACCCGGCAACAAATGGCCAAGTAGAGAGATATTGTCAAACAATAAAACGGAAGTTGAAAAGCATGATGACAGAAGACAAGTCTCGAAACTTGGAAGACAACCTTCTCGACCTACTTTGCCGCTACAGAGCTACACCTCTGCCGTGTGGTGAAACTCCTGCTGAGAAAATGCTGGGTCGGAACATCCGAATCAAACTAGATCTCCTCAAGCCGGCTCAGAAGCTCACAGCCCACAACAAGCCAGATGTTCCACGCCTCTACATGGTAGGACAAAGAGTCCAGTCTAGAAACTATCTAGGAGCTCCATGGAAATATGGGAAAATTAAAGAACGTCTTGGGCGACTTTTCTATCTGGTTCAACTCGACGATGGATATGTGCTAAAGCGACATTTCAATCAACTACGTGCGTGTAATGTCACTCCCCAAGAAGAACGTCGGGAAGAGACACAAAATTTTCTGCCGAAAACGCCAATTCGTTTCCCACCAAAATTAAATCATACTCCTCAGCCGCAGAATGAATCCAGAGCAGCACCTCCAAATCCGCCTCAAAAGCCTAGAAAAAGTAACCGACAGAGTCTGAAACCATCAACAAGTCCTCAAGAACAAGCACCAAGGAAAAGTGTGACGTCATCAACTTCAAATCAAGAACATTCTCCGAGTCCATCTCAGTCAAGTCATCAAGCCCAGTCACCTTTGTCTTCAAAACAAACCAGGAACGTCCCAGACTCATCCATAAAGGAGGCTTACCAGCCAAGGAGGATACTTCCCGCAAGAATTCGTTCAAAGCCAGATCGTCTCAATTTATAAATCAAAACTTCAAATTCTATCTTTCAAATCAAAATCAATTACAATTTACAAAATTCCTTGTTCAAACTGCTCAAATTCTAATTCGACTTGTTCCATTACAACTATTCCACATGACAAAAGATTATGTTTTAACGTTTTATTTCCAAATCAGTATTTGGAAAAAGATAAGATTTATTTTCCCTTGCTGTAATCGATGTTTCTAGGAATATATTAAGTTCAATATTCCTCTGTTCTTACCAATCATGTCAGCTTAACAAGTTAAAGATTATTTTCAATTAATTTCAAAAATGATATTAATTTACAGGTTTACAATTGCCCGTAGGGGTAGTGTCATGTACAGTAACATTCAGGTTAGGGTTGGTACTCTGCGTTGTTATCATTCAGTGATGCTAATCAGGAATTAATTACACCGTTTCAATTTCAAGCGTATTATTCATTTCATACACGACACTACGCGAGTACAACTTGACGCGCCGAGCACAAAAATAAAGTGAGAAGGTTATGAGAGAGGTTTCAACTTGGTAGGGTTATCAAAGTCGTCTGCTCCCAACAGAACTTATTCGAGATGTCGGTTTCCGTCCGACGGCAGTTGAACTGCTGTCAACCTACAAATCGACTTTTCGCCGACCCAGCGACCTTGAACAGCAGTTTTCTCAACTGCGCATGTCTCCGTCGATTTCTGTTAGCAGTCTGTGAAACCTGGAACGAACCGAACGTGAGGGAGTGCAGTGGCTAAGTTCGCATTATGAGCTTCTGCAGAGCCGGGAGTGCAATGGCTATCAACCGGCGAGCGAAAAGTGAAAGTCCGACCAGCCGGGAGTCTGTGGATAGTCCCCTTGAACTTAAGCTTATCTATCTTCCTTATATTAGGGCTCTTAACATAGTGTGGCTCCCCAATGGGGGATATGGGGAGTCCCCATATCGGCAAGATCCACCTCAATCAGTAAATTCAGAACCTTGCAATAGTTTAGCCTAAAACAGGTTGGCTCCCCATAGCTGCGAGATCCACCTCAACAGTGCACATTTTACTCCAAGTTAATTTCATTTCCTCTACGTTCCATTAGGTAAAGTTAGGCACAACAATCAATTTCCAACTAGTCGAATTCGACATTTACTACAGTAACATCAGATTAACATGGTGAATACCTAATTAATGAAGTACACAATATGATTAATGTTACAGCTGCGATATCCTCTCTTTTGGTAGAGAACTTCATTTTATGGACTTGATTAGCGCTTTACGGTCTAAACGGAATTAATTCCGCGTAAACGGGAATATATAAGATACTTATCTGGAAGTGTTTTAAATTTCCGTCTGACACGGTTCAGTGGCCCCTAATGGCATACTGGTTTATCCGGTAGCATCACGCGTGCCGCAGCTACAACCAAACGATCGTTCAACTCGAAAAGGGGAAGATCACATTTCATGGTCCATTTGGTCTGTTTCCCTTTCGAAGTCGAAGATGGCGGAAGAAAATGCACCATAATGCGATAGGCGGGATCACGGTTTAATTTTGGTTTGTAAATCAACGCTCGACCGATCACGGATTTGCCTGTGTGACGCCAACTGAGAGAGTCGAGCCCTTGATCCCGCCGTAAATTTGAATTTATCGGTTTTTCGTAAATTTCAGACATTTATGTCTTAAATACATTAATGTTCTTTCTACATAATAGGTAGGTATGTAGAATTCATAATATGAATAATAATATTATGATCATAATAATATTATTATGAATTCAGGATGCCGAGTTTTGACTTATCGGCATTGGATTACAGCTCGTGTGGAATACAACTCGTGCTGTGGAGGGGATATCGATGTTTTGCTCTCCATATTGGATATTTTGACATTGATGTTGTACATTTGACGTTATGGTTATAATAGAGGCGGTGAATTCCAAAACTGTCTACATTCATTTTCGGCCAAATCTATTTAGCAATCGATTTTGAAGCATTTTCCCGCGCTCCATCGAAAAATGACTTCCGAATCAAGCAAAACTCTCTCCTTTCCACTGCTTTCGGCTCCCAAACTTTGGGGTTCGTTCCAAAACTCTCTACTTGCATGAGTCAGTTCGAAGCAAATCTCTCCATTCGACAGTTCGTGTCAAAACTATCTACATTCATTTTGGTTTATTATTCTTGGAATAATACACCTATGTTTTCGCGACGGGGATCGACGACTCCGATCGGGCTCAAAATTTGACATTATCCGTTTCGTCTACATTCTAAATCCGAAATGTCCGTCCGCCGTCCGGGCCGTTTTGGGCAGTAGGATTTTTTTTTTAAATCTGAAATTTTGACAAAATACTTGGTTAACCATCTAGTTGTGCCCGCAAGGTTTTCAGTCCGATCGCCCAAACCCGTGGGGCGCTATGGGGCTATAATGGGGCTACGGGAGGGGTTTTTTAAGGCTTTTAGCTATGGGATCGAGTTAGGTGTCGTTTTCGAAGTATTTTTGGACGTTGAATCCAATTTTTGGGGTCCCGGAACGATCCGATTTCACTGGGGCGATCTTTAGGGCTTTCATGGGGCTAAAAATGGGATTTTTGAAGGATCCCAGGATGTTAAATATTTTTCGAGTAAAAAATACAGAATTTTTGAAAAAACACATTTTGGAACAAAAAAATCCAAAAATTTTTATTTTTTTATTTTTTCATTGACAGAATTAAATTTCTGCACAAGTAACGTATATCAAAGAATAATAAACCCTTGTGTAAAATTTGCAGCGTTTTTCAATCTCAATTCACTGGCTCACTTCTTAAAAATTATTGAATTAGTTCGCACTCATTTAGTGATGCCAAATGAGTCAAATGCAAAAGAAATCTTGTCTCCCGGCTTGTTGGTTGAGTTGATGCATGTTTTTCGTGTTTCCTGAAAAATTGCTGAATCTGACATAGACAATTTTGGAATCCACAGCTTCGAAGTTATCAATATATTATATATCGATAACTTCGAAGGTAATACATCAATGTGAATTAAATATTATTACTTGTATTGATGGTTAGTTCTGATATCATCGGTTTTAATTCTTCCATCAGGTAGCAGTTTTTCCTCCCTTAAAAGTGGAAAATGCCCGTATATTTTTTCCAAGTCAAATATTTTCCGAGTAAAAAAATTTTTTTGTTGACACTGAATTGATATTCTGACATGTACTTAACCTATATATAATTTAAAAAGAAAATTAAACCCTTGTGTAATAATATTAAAAACGCTGCAAACATTATTTTCGTTTTTAATAAACACAAAATTTGTTTCCATTTAATGGAAATTTTTCACTTTTTCGGGCCTATTTCCCGCCAAAACAATTTCATTAAGAAAAAATTAATACCTACATTAAATTTTGCACCTTGTCTGCCTCTGGGACAGTAAAAACACATCACGTTGGGCTTTGATACCTAATGATACCTAATTGAAAACCTTGAAAGAAATGATCGCCATCATAACGTAACCAAGGTCTGCGTTTCGGCTGTAAACCGTAAAATTTAATCCCTTATTAAAAGGCTCCACTCATCCATAAAAACAACTCTGAAAAAGTCACTCGGCCAACTTAAGCAATTCAAGGCACCGAAATTATACTGAATGACACGAACTGCGTTGGATTGGGGTTTGAAGAGTCGGAAGAGCAAAGACGAGAAAAGCAAATGTGTTGGTGAGTTTCCCATTCGAAATCACCGAGCCGTGTAATCTTTAGACGCCCTAATTCTTTTCGGAACATAATGCCTTTAAGGTAGGGGCCGAGCAAAAACCGCGATTGTGTGGGGGGGATCGTCCTCAGACAACTCCAGATTCTTCGCCGGCTTTTGTGCAAATTCGACTTTTTTAAAATTCTCCTCCATCTCATTTTCTTCGTTCTTTCAACGCTAATAAAACGTCTTTTGTCTTTTCACTCGTTGTCCCCCCCTCCGCCCTGTCGAAAAACTCCTCGAAACTCCTCTCGCATTATTTTCCGTCCGGTTTACTCCGAAGATTAAGTTAATGGTTCTTAACAACTGCTTGCTCTTTACGGACAATTATGCGGGTTTTCCGACAGCTTTCGAGGGGTCTTAACAGTTCTTGACCGCGTTTTGGGGGAATAATTATGGAAATGCCGCCCACGTCAAAGTCCCAGGTGTTCCGAATGGATCTAAACAAAGCCCCAAAAACTTTACTGATTTCATTGTTCTATTCCGTGTAGCAGGGCTACCCTAAGTGTGTTCCAGGAGTACCTACCATGGACAGAAACAAGTAAATATTAAGAAAAGTGAAACATTAACTTATATCGTATGAAGATTTAATAAAATAATTTATGTTCATAGTCCCAATAATCTGAGTACCTACCTATATAGGTACTCGAAATTTTTTTAGATTGGAGTCAAAAAAGTTTTACATAAGTGCGATATTTTGGCTTCAGTCGTTGACGAGCAAATGAGCCACCAATTCTCTCTCGACGACCAATTCTCATTAAGTACATAATTTTGCTTCTTAATCAAATATTACTTGTGATTCATAACAAGTCGTCCTGCTGAAGTAGGAGTTGAACTGCAAAACTCTCAAACACATTTTTTCCCCCCGTTCAATTACCTCACCTTAGGCCGTCCAACTCTGCACGGTTCGCTCCTCCCTAGTTGGCGAGTAATTAATGGAAAAAGCCGCTAACTTTTAAAAACTTCTCGATGGATCACATTCCCGATGAACCAATCTGGGCCTCCCTCCCAAGTGAGTAAAACAAACTTTCCACTTTCCGACCTCAGCGCCCTCTTGAGGGGGTGCCAGGTAATCCCCGCCGTTCAGCCCAAAGGTAAACAATAAGTAGATAAATCGACAGTTTTGGACGTAGTCGGGAGGAGAAGAGACCCCAAAACTTGACTCTTCACTGTTTCATCTGGCTCGTTGTTGTTTGGAGAGCCGACGAAAATGTGGGCATTAGGGGTAGAGAGAGATTGATACTTTCGAAAAGTTTTTACCGTTTTTAGCGCAAACTTTACACAAATTAAAAGGTGCGCTATCCACTTCGACAGGCATGCGTGTGTCCCCCAATCACACCCCAACGGCTGAACGCACTTTGGTTTATTATTATTGGAATAATACACCTATGTAATTGCGACGGAGGTCGAAAATTCTGATTGGCCTCAAAATTTGACATTATACGTTTCACGATGTTCCAAAGACGAAACGCCCGTCCTCCGCCGCACAGTAGGGCGAAAACGCAAAAACCCGCGACATTGGCCGAAAAACCAAGTTGTTCGGACCGATGAAAAACCTGGATCCCAAGAAGTTAAATATTTGTCGAGTAAAAATTAAAGAATTTTGGAAAAACACATTTTTGAAAAAAAATCCCCCCAAAAAACTTTTTTTGAAATATAAAAATCAAAAAAAAAAAATTGTTTTTTAAATTTTTTTTATTGACAGAATTAAATGTCTGTACAAGTAACCTATATCAAAGAATAATAAACCTTTGTGTAAAATTTGTAGCGTTTTTCGAGAATGGACCTCGAAAAATGGATTACGAACAGTTCTGTTGGAACGACCTACAGATTTTTTTTTTTTTTTTTTTTTTTTTTTTTTTTCAAAAATATGTTTGCAGAATTAACCTTTATCAATGAATAATAAACCCTTGTGTAAAATTTGCAGCGTTTTATAGGCGTTATCAGCGAGTACCCGAGGCTGGTTAAGGTGAAGTTCCCTAATACGATTCGGTTTTCGGCTACGATAACGAGTGGGGAGACGTTTTCAGAGCATTTTTAGATATAGAATCCATTTTTGAGGGTCTCGGAACGATCGGATTTCACCGAGAGGATCCCTAAAAACCTTATTCTCGACTCCCGATTCTCGACAGCCCTCAAGTTGACCAACTTCTTCCTCGAATTCACAGTTTGGAGCTCCATCAAGAGGCACTGGATTCAGCAAATACAACGGAAAAAAATCCAATTTACTTTGCAAGTATTTACGTTCAATCTGATCCTGTCTCAGCGCCAAACATATTTGAACGATCTCGGAGGGAACCCGTTTGGAGTTCATTTACCAACCTCACATCTGTTTACGATTGGACTCTTCGAGTGAATTTACTTGAGTTTCTCGTCAAGCTTGAGAGGTCATCTTATAACCCCCCCCCCTCTAAGTCTCCAAAGCCGAGGTTTACCGATCGACGGAAACAGTCCACCTTTGTCGCGTTTCTTCTGACACCAAGTCAGGTACGGGTCGGACGATCGACTCCCGCAGAAGCGGGAACATCTTTAGCCCACTCGACTCTCTGAGTCGCCGACCTTCGAGCGAAATGAAAATGACTGCGTCCCAATCGACTCCCCGCAAAAAACGTATCAAACCGGTCCTTTCACTTTGCATGAAATGGGTGGGTACGGATCTGGTCTTCCACGCTCAAGTCTTTTTTCATAGGGAACAGGCTAACATTTCTCAAGCAGGAGTGGATTGCAAAACACATTCACAGACAGCAAAACGAGGGCTATTTTCTTAATAAATTCGTCGAGAAGCTGTCATCAATGCTCCTCCTTCACTGAGGCCAGTGAAAAGGGGGTGGGGAGGGGGGGGGGGGGCACAGAAATAGTGTAGAAATTTTTATTGTTTTAATGGTTGTAATGGATCTGATCAACAAAATATCAGAAATGGTAGCAAAATTTGCTGGGATAACTATTGGCGGCCAAAAAACCTCGATTTAAAAAAAGGATTGAAAAATAGGATTGGCCTAACTTCCAAGGTACAGAAGACCCAGTACCTGTGTATTATACTTTTGGTTTATTATTCTTGGCATAATACACCTATGTTTTCGCGACGGGGTTCGACGACTCGGATCGGCCTCAAAATTTGACATTATCCGTTTCAAGAGGTCTAGATTCCAAAACCGAAATGTCCGTCCGCTGTCCGGGCCGTTTTGGGCAGTAGGAATTTTTTTGTTTTAAACCTGAAATTTTGACCAAATACTCGGTTTACCATCTAGTTGTGCCTGCAAGGTTTTCAGCCCCATCACCCAAACCCATGGGGCACTATGGGGCTACGGGAGGGGTTGTTATGAACGCTTTTAGCTATGGGATCGAGTTAGGTGTCGTTTTCGAAGTATTTTTGGACGTAGAATCCATTTTTTGGGGTCCCGGAATGATCCGATTTCACTGTCGCGATCTATAGGGCTTTCATGGGGCTAAAAATGGGATTTTTGAAGGATCCCAGGAGGTCTAATTTTGACCCTTCAAAAATCCCATTTGTTGCCCCATTGTCGAGGGAGTCGAATGGGCACACATTCCCAATTTGAATCCTGCAGGGAGTCGATGGTCCTTCATTTTGTTCGGGAGTCGGGTGACCTTTCCATTTTCTGCTCAAGCGGGAGTCGAGGGGAAAGCCCCCAGTCGAACCACCACCACCACCATCTTCCTGCTCGTTGAGATCAGTATCGAATACAAAACTTACGATTTGAAGGATATTTTGAAATGGTAGTAATATGTCGATAAGTGGAATATCGAAATAAAATTTAAGAAAAAAATCAATTTAAACCAATTAAAGTGAATATAATTAGTGGTTTGTTTAAATGAGAATAATTAGGCCCTTGAGCGACATAAAGGTATTGTATTGCAACCTACCTATATCACTCTCCCCTTTTTTCAATCAGCTGAATTGAATCGTAATATGGATGAATTTCATTATATTCTCGACATAATGAGCTTTGAAATGATTACAATGTGAGCCGATTAAGAGGGTTTGGCATCGATTTATCTGTGAGCACCATATGAATAATATTTAATATTATTAATATTATTAAATATTCCCTGAAAACTACCCGCCTATCTCTAATGCATTTTGAAAGGAAGCGCTCATGTTTCCACGCAGGTTCTCGAATAAGGTCAAATATTGGGTTTATAGCTTCCATGGGACATCTTGGTGACCATATTTCATCAATCAATCAATCAATCAATCAAGGCTTTTATTTGCAGAGGCCAAAAATGACACAGCAAACGTCAAAACATGAGTTGGTACAAACGTAATTATAAACACGAAACACATCAGGCATTTGTATGGTATGTACAAAGCAAACATGATTGCAAACAATGGTAGGTACATGATGGGTGTGGTCATATGGTTAGGTAATCAAAAACAAACTAAAACACCTCAGGACTTAAATATAAATATGACACCAAAAAATCGGTTTGGCTCTCTCGGTGCCACTACCCGTCAAAAACAACTATACAGTCTCCACCGTGGAGTATTCTGGAGAAAGCGGATGCAGGCATTGCAGATGTCAGCGAATGGTTGCCCCGTTTGCCAGACGACCCGATGCAGCAGAAACCCGAAATCTATAAACGTATCTCGTCTTTTTGTCCACATTGGCGTTGGCTTAAATGCCTTGTATAATATCGATTTATTTATTTTTATTTATTTATTTATTGAGAAACGGGCAGAGCCCAATTATACAAAAGTAATACATACACTCGTAGGCAGAAACACATAAATCACTAATTATCGTAGACAAAATTTGTCTATTTAATGGAAACACAACCGAATCGATGTATATATAATTATGAATGGAGACCTAAATTACAAATAAATGGAAGTAAATGAAATGAACTTTATGGCGATCGGTAACACAGATAAAGAAGTCAAGAAGAAAGGAAAAATTCGTGGAGCGAACGTTTGAGGTGAGTAGGAGAGTAGGAGAAGAAGTCAAGATATGGTGGGGAGGAGGTGAGAAGGTTGGCAAGACGGGGGAGGCGACAAAGCGTACGGTGGTAGAGGTAATTGGTTGGCGAAAAGGGAACGTTGAAGGGGTGGGCAAAACGCGACGAGGGGCGCGGGGCTCGCAGACCAATTGAGCGGAGAAGTTCGGGAGAATTGATGCGACCGTGAAGAAGTGCGTGGAGAAAAACCAAATCAGCTGACTGGCGGCGGTCGACAGGCCTCAGCAGATGGAACCGAGTAGAGAGAGCAGAGTAGTTAATCTCAGTGCGAGGAATGCCCAACTTATAGCCCAGGTACCGCAAGAATGCCCGGTGCACACGCTCCACCTGCTCAATGTGACAACTATAGAAAGGGCTCCACACCACCGACCCATACTCCAGGACAGGCAGCACAAGAGAGCGATAGAGGGTCACTAGAGCAGGGGCCTCGGTAAATTCCCTCGTGTTTCGCCTAAGGAACCCAAGGGCTCGCATACCGCGCAGGGCGACCTGGGATACGTGGTCAGAGAAGGTAAGCTGGGCGTCAAGCAAGATCCCAAGGTCACGAACTGAGGAATGACGAACAAGAGAAGCCCCGTCGAGTTGGTAGTTGCAAATGATAGGCTCGACAGTGCGGTGGAAGGTGGTGACCGAACACTTTGATGGGTTTAGCTTAAGGCCGTTTTGGCAACACCAAAGGGACAAAGTGTCGAGACAGTCCTGGAGGGGGGAACAATCAGACAAGTTGCGGATGGGACAAAAAATCTTGAGGTCGTCGGCATAGATAAGGTGGGAACACTGAGTGAGGGCAGCCCCGACACTATTCATAACAAGGTTGAAAAGTAGTGGGCCAAGGTGCGAGCCCTGAGGAACCCCCGATGAGGCAGCGAAAGAACGCGAGAGGGAGCCGTTCATTCGAACGGTCAGCTCACGATCAGACAAGTAATCGCCAAACCATCCCAGCAAAGGACCGTACACCCCCAGGCCAGCCAGAACACGAAGAATCACGCTATGAGGAAGCTTATCAAAGGCCTTTGTAAAATCAGTTGAGATCACATCGACCTGGTAACCCCCTCCGAAAGCCCCCAGCACAAAATCCTGGAAAAGCACCAGGTTCGTCACGGTTGATCGTCCCTTCACGAATCCATGCTGCTCAGGAGCGATGATGGAAGTTAAGACAGGGGAAATCCGATGGACGACAAGCTTCTCAAAGGTTTTGGGAATGGTCGAAAGAGAGCTGATGGGGCGGTAGTTGCTGACGTCAGACCGATCACCCTTCTTGAAGATAGGGGTAACAAAGGCTGTCTTCCAGCAGGCTGGAAACTGCCCTGCAGCCAAAGAAGCATTGAAGAGAGTGGTGAGAGGGGGAGCAAGAGTGGCCGCACAGGCTCGTAAGAGCACGGGGGGGGGGGGGGGGGGGGCACGCCATCGGGACCGGGTCCCTTGGATGGATCAAGGTCAAGCAGTGCCTGGCGGACCTCAGCAACACAGAGTGACAGTTTGCCGAGTGAGATTGCATCAGGGAAAGCGATCGAAGGAGACAGGTGCTGATCAGGCTCGTAAACTGACGAAAAATGACTTGCAAACAGATTGGCAATGGCATGGGGGTCATCAGCGAAAGTCCCAGAGAGGTGCATGCTTTGAGGGGGAGCGGAGGACCCATTATGATAATTGACATAATTCCAAAAAGCTTTAGGGTCAGTGACTATTGATTCCTGGACAGACGATAAGTAATGTCTATAACAGGCCTTGGACTCTGCCTTGCATTTAGCACGCAGATGAGAAAATGAAACATAGTCCTCCTCCAAGCCAGTGCTCTTGTAACGTGAATGAGCATAATTTTTGCGACGTACGAGCGAAATGAGACTGGGGGGAAACCATTTGGGGAAAGAAAAGGAAAAGGTGCGGGTCATAGGGACGAACAAGGAGATAGCCTCGGAGAGAGTTTTATAGAAACTGGAAACAGCGTCAAACAATGGAAGGGTCTCACAAGCAGACCAGTCTTGCGTGGAGAGATATTGGTTTAAGGAGTCATAATCACCCCGCTTAAAATTATAGGTGAATTGCCTGGATGGGCCGAGACGAGGAGAGGCAGAGATTTAACTCGCGATTTAACTCCTTTCGGTTAATAATTCTCGGAATAATACACCTTTGTAATCGCGAGGGAAGTCGACGGCTCCGATCGACCTCAAAATTTGACATTATCCGTTTCAAGAGGTCTAGATTCCAAAATTTCGGACATTTAATGTCCGTCCGCCGTCCGGGCCGTTTTGGGTACCTAGTAGGAATTTTTTTTTTTTTTTTTTTTTTTTTTTTTTAAATCTGAAATTTTGACAAAATACTCGGTTTACCATCTAGGTGCTATGGGGCTAAAATGGGGCTACGGGAAGGTTTTTTTTTAAGGCTTTTAGCTATGGAATCGAGTTAGGTGTCGTTTTCGAAGTATTTTTGGACGTAGAATCCATTTTTTGGGGTCCCGGAACGACCCCTATAGGGCCTTCATGGGGCTACAAATGGGATTTTTGAAGGATCCCAGGAGGTCAAATATTTTTCAAGTAAAAAACAAATTTTTGAAAAAGAAATTTTAAAAAAAATCCAAAAAATGTTTGAAAAAAATTTTTTTTTTCATAATTTTTGTCATTGACAGAATTAAATTTTTGCACAAGTAACCTAAATCTAATATTTTAAAGCCGCAACCCGAGGAGGAGGAGGAGGAGGAGGAGGTAGACACGATTTTGGTCATCTTTATTCCAGGGCACTTCTAGCGGTCGGAAAAATCTGAAATTGGTCTTATAAAATCCAGTTTGGCGAGAATAGTGCGAGAAAAGTCTGAAACCACCAATACGTAGTTCAATGTGGCGTATTTGATCTCCTAAAGGGGGGAAAAAACGGGAAATTAAACTTTTCTAAAAAATTTGGAAAGATTACCGAAAATCCGTTTTGGCGAGTATATGACGAGAAAAATATGAAACCTCCAAAAAGTTGCTCCACGTGGCGCATCTAAGCTCCAAAGGTGGAGCAAAAATTAAAAAATCTGTATTTTTTAAGAAAAAACGCTGCAAATTTTACACAAGGGTTTATTATTCTTTGATATACTTTACTTGTGCAGAAATTTAATTCTGTCAATGAAAAAATTTAAAAAAAAAATTTTTTTTTGGAGTTTTATCTCAAAAAAAATTTTTTTTTTGGATTTTTTTGTTCAAAATTGTGTTTTTTCAAAAACTCTGTATTTTTTACTCGAAAAATATTTAACATCCTGGGATCCTTCAAAAATCCCATTTTTAGCCCCATGAAAGTCCTATAGATCGCACCAGTGAAATCGGATTGTTCCGGGACCCCAAAAAATGGATTCTACGTCCAAAAATACTTCGAAAACGACACCTAACTCGATCCCATAGCTAAAAGTCTTCAATAAACCCCTCCCGTAGCCCCATTATAGCCCCATAGCGCCCCACGGGTTTGGGCGATCGGACTGAAAACCTTGCGGGCACAACTAAATGGTAAACCACGTATTTTGCCGAAATTTCAGATTTTAAAAAAATTCCTACTGCCCAAAACGGCCTGGACGGCGTACGGCGTACGGCGTACGGCGTACGGCGTACGGCGGACGGACATTTCGGATTTAGAATGTAGACCTCTTGAAACGGATAATGTCAAATTTTGAGCCCGATCGGAGTCGTCGACCCCCGTCGCGAAAACATAGGTGTATTATTCCAAGAATAATAAACCAAAAAACTGCACAACATGGGAAAACGAGTTGTTGGGTCTGAGGCCAGGCGGGATACGGTCGGGGGTTGGACCCCTAGTCAAAGAATAATTAACCCTTGTGTAAAGTTTGCAGCGTTTTTTACAAGCGTCCCGTACCCATCGAAGAGAGCCCAGGGGATATGACAACGGACGAGTGCTTGCTTGTCCACCAATCTGGAAAACAGTGAGAGATTGTATCGCAAAGACTGTCGGACTCGTCCATCCACCTAAAAGGTGCTACCTTCGAACTGGCCCACCGAGATCGTTCAGCTCGTCCTCCCGTACTCTCCACTTCAATCTGGGAAACACCGGCAGATTTTGAGGTCGCTGTACACTTGGCGATCTTGTTGTTGTTGTTCGAGGTTCCAATTTTCATCTGCTGATATTTTGGTTTCGAAACATTCAAGAGCTGGGTTTGTTGGATGGGAACCGTCAGATCAAATGAGTGTGGTTGGGAGGTGGCGAACTTGATAACCCTACCCAGTTGAAACCTCTCTCATGACCTACTCACTTTATTTTGGTTATTATTCATGGGGCTACAAATGGGATTTTTGAATGATCCCAGGAGGTCAAATATCTTTCGAATAAAATCAAAAAATCTTTGAAAAACAATTTCCAAAAAAACTTTTTTCCAAACATTTTCTTCTCGTTGACACAGAATTAAATTTTTGTACAAGTATCCTACATCAATGAATAATAAACCCTTTTGTAAAATTTGCTGCGTTTTTTTTTTTCTTTGTTTCTGACTAACTTCAGATTCGGATTCAGCACATGAGAACTCGCCGAGAAACTTGCTACATTAATTTTTTTTTTGTCCAAACTACGTTATGACTGGGCTAATTCTATTACACCCACGAATTCATTTCATCAGCAGAATAGGAACTCAATCCCTGTTAATCAGCATAACAGGGCAGAAGTGCATACTATACTACGTGTACGGGTTGACTATTTTTTTCGTTAATTTGTGCCGCAATAATTGAATTATTCTAGCCATTGAGATTGTTCGATTGAATCAGGAAATGAAAGTGATGGAAATTTCACTCCTGCCCCGACATTTTTGTAAAAATATCGGGATTTCACGTGTTTCAATATCAGTTTTAGCAATTGCAAAGGTATTTTAAGGACCTTTAAAATCGTCAGGTTGAGATGCGAACAAATTGAAACTTGTGGTAACTGCAATGTCCTTGATTGGTATACATTTTTGGATATCATGGTGTGGCGAGGGGAAAAACCGTAGGCAGTCTATGGTGATAATTGCATTTAATAAAGTATGCAATTACATGGTCCTCAAGGCGCCTTTCGCCCTCTCCTTTATCAGGATAAAGGGCTCATCAGGAGTTTAACAATACCTGCCGGCACATCACGAAAGTCTTAGATTGAGGTTCTGCAAGGAGCAGCCTCACGTTGCACAGAAGTAAATCCTTATAAATTTAGATGTAATTTTTACCTTCCGGGTCCATTTGGTGTGTAGGTCTCCTTTAGAGCGCCCCGCAAGATAGAGTTGGGGGTTTATTGGGGTAATAAATAATAAACCCCCAACTCTATCTTGCGGGGCGCTCTAAAGGAGACCTACACACCAAATGGACCCGGAAGGTAAAAATTACATCTAAATTTATAAGGATTTACTTCTGTGCAACGTGAGGCTGCTCCTTGCAGAACCTCAATCTAAGACTTTCGTGATGTGCCGGCAGGTATTGTTAAACTCCTGATGAGCCCTTTATCCTGATAAAGGAGAGGGCGAAAGGCGCCTTGAGGACCATGTAATTGCATACTTTATTAAATGCAATTATCACCATAGACTGCCTACGGTTTTTCCCCTCGCCACACCATGATAAGTAATATGGAAACCGACCAAACCACGCAGAATTTTTGGATATATTTATCCCACTGGTGAGCGTCTGTGACGGTTACAGGCTTTTCGGGTCACATCCAGAGGGAGCCACGACAGAGGAAAGTAGCTATTCATACTTGTAATTCCGTCGCGGTTCGTACTAACCGAAAATCGCTCAGTTTGTGGTTTCCCACCGGCGGTTTCGTGATAGCTGAGGGTCGTGATTCATACTGGTCTGCCAGTGCCCTTCTCGGGTCTCCCTGGGCGCCTTATTGAGTTTGAATCGGTCGGATCCTGTTGAAAGCAGGATGAGAGGATACCCTGCGGTGGTGTCAGTCGGTTAATATCCTCGTCCCCTCTGTCGTACAGAGCAGAATTTCCTCGCCCTACTATATCACCTCTTCGTGCTCGTCCGGTCCGAAGGACTATTGTGGTTCTCTCACCTTCATTGTACCTCACGACACATCTTACGTTGTCCCATAAATATCCTTAATCTCATCGCCTGGCCACATCTTGAGGTCCCATGAGCAAAATGGCGTCATCTTTTCTGCGTCCCAGATCATAAGAAAATGTGGAGCTACGTTACAAGCAATGATGGGAAAGCTCCAAGTTATGAAGAGGAAGCAGAGTACCTATCAATGCTGTCACAACCACAAGGACTGCAAGCTACAAGAAGAGGCAGAAGAGTAGTTACGGTTTGTTGCATTCCCCAACTACCTACTGATGATCTGAACACCACAAGTCACAAGACGGGGTGATACAGTAAGTTGCGATGACTCGAGTCCCAGCGACTAGAAAAAATCACAGAACGTCATAATGCGAAACCCGGCACCTCCATATGTGCCGATGTCGCTAACACCGGAGGGCCTTCTGTACTTCCTGGGGGAGTGCTTGAGAGGACTGAGAGCCACCAATAGTAAGTCCTCACTACCCTCAGCAGAAGTGGCCAGATGAGACCATGAGCCAAGCCGTTGAATGAAGAGCGGATCTGGTGCTGAAGGACCAGAACAGGTTGTATTGGGCCACGACTGGCACCAGACACAATCTAATGGCTCTGTACAGCAAGCCCCAGATCATAATACTTCATAAAACGAGCACCACCTGCTGAGCCAACGCCTTGCTGACGATACTGGCTGCACATGGTGGGGCGGGCCGTCCTCGAGGCTGAGGTTGTCCCTGACGGTGTAAGGGTGGACTAGAGCAGGTATGTATGATATAGGGTTGTTTCCTACCCTGAAAGCCCTGCGGCAACATTGGACCTACTTCAAGTTTACAGCTGGTTTAGCTGCAGCACCCAATAGTAATCCCCACGGGCATTGAATTTAAAGAAGAAAAAAAAAAAAAAAAAAAAAAAAAAAAAAAAAAAAAAACTGCAAATTTTACACAAGGGTTTATTATTTTTTTATATAGGTTACTCGTGCAAAAATTAATTCTGTGTCAATAACAAAATTTTTTCAAAATTTGTTTTACTCGGCAAATATTTTACCTGCTGGTATATTCTTCAAAAATCCCATTTGTAGCCCAATGAAAGCCCTATAGATCCTCTCAGTGGAATCGGATCGTTCTGGGTCAAAAAAATTGATTCCAAAAATACTTCGAAAACGACACCTAACTCGTAAATGATCAAAACCGGGAAATAATCCCGACCAGTTGAGCGTGGAAAGACTCTACGGCAAGCCACTTGCGCGCGAAGGATCTGGAAGTCAGCTCATCGTGCGGGTGTGTGCGTTTCGCAGCTGTTGTTACTCTGCCGGGGTAATAGGAGTTCAGCATTGTTATGCCGTCTTATTTGAATTCAAGTAGGAATCACTCGGTCAGTGCGGTTCGAATCAGCATCCTTCGACATCTACTAGTGGAATGAGTATTGCGACCGGGCAGAATTTAATTAATCAGTTTATGTTCAGCTTCCCAACTTCTTCAGCCTTTCACACTCAAGTCAGGGTTGGCTGGTCTTCTAGTTAGTTTGGCATATTATTTAGGTATTCAGCCTTGTTGAATCCAGGAATCTTCCAGTCTTCAGCCTGACGTCCCTTGACTTCAGTCTGCCAGTCTTCCAGTTTGGATATTCCACTATTTAGCTCCATAGATTTCCTATGTGCTGATTTTCCAGTCTGTCGGTCTTGTTTCTTGGACTCCTCCAGCCTTCAGCTTGCGAGTCTTGTATTTGGTTTGTATTTTGCCAATAGTTCTCAGGTTCCCTGCTTATTAATGTTTGGCTTTCAGGTTGCCATATTAAATATAGAAATTTTCTCGCCTCCCGCCTCTTTTTACACACCTCCTTCGCTCTTCTTACAAGTCCTTTCGACCAACCACCGGATCTTTCGCTCTTTTTACACCCGGCCCTTCCTTGGCGCTCAACTGGTTTTCCAAACTGACCTCTATTGCGCTCAACCAGTAAACTAACGAGGTGATTGCGCTCAACTGGCTGTTGCCCCCCAGAACAGCCTGAACGGTGGATGGTAATTTGGTTTTTGGCATTTACACGTCATGAAACGTATAATATCAAATTTTGAGGGCGATCAACATTTTCGACCTCCGTCGCGAATACAAAAGTGCATTATACTTAAAATAATAAACCAAAATACACAGTACAAATAGTAGCAAAATGGAAACGGTAGAACTACTGGCAATCCCACTCGAGACTGAAGTGGAGGTCCCACGAAAGGAAAACGAACCTGTCAGTATACGCATCCATTTTCACACCTCCCCGCTCAAAATGAAAAATCCCCGTCGCACGAAGCACACAAATGGAACCCCCCTGGGTCGTTTTCTGTGTAAGCCAGTTGTTATGGGCCCGTATACAAGAGGGATTAGGGAAAATTTCACAGGAAATCTCCTGCACCCCAAGTGGGACTGTCGGATGGGATTAGACTCGGGTTTCTCTCAGGGACCGTCTGGGGGTCGAAGCCGCCCCTAAAAAACCGGCAGTTTCCAGGGAAGCAGAAAAAGGGGGGCGAGTAAATACTTCTCTCGCCCTACGCCCCCCTCATACCATTTTTTTTTTTCTTTTTTTGTCGTTAAGAGCCGGTAAGAAGCTTTCGGTGCCTAACAATAGCGACTTTTCAATACTCGGAGTCAACGGAGGGGGTTGCGGATTTCTTTTCGTCGTCTGCTTTTGACAATCGACCGCCAATCGAACTAAGCCCGAAGAGAGATCGACGAAATCGTGTCCCCCGGCCGGCTTCCATAGAAAAGTCTTACAATAACTTGACGATTGGTTGGTGAGGGCTGGCTGGATACCGAAAGTTGTGAGTAGGGGGTGAAACAAACTAGCTTAAGACAACTGTAACTGTATCAGTGACAGTAATAACTGTTGTCTTGGAGGGGAAATCGATGAATGTGACTTTTTTCGACGATTTGAAGATTCATGAACTTGAAAGGAGTATCAATTGGCTATTAATAGCCTGCCAAACCACAAGGGCTAAAACGGCGAGAAAGATTGGTGGCAATGGGGGAAAAACGCTGCAAATTTTACACATGGGTTTATTATTCTTTGATGTAGGTCCATTGTACAAAAATGCTGTGTGATAAAGAAATAATATTTCTGTGTGATACAGAAATAAAAAATATTTTTTGAAAAAAAATAAAAAATAAATAAATAAAATAAAATAAAAATAAATCGTGACGATGTTTGTGTGTTTTAAGGTCCCACATCTGATGTGGGACCTTAAAAAAAAAAGAAGGACTTTGCGACCGAAATGACTCGGAAAACGAAACCTTATTTGACCTCCCGGATCCTTCAAAAACCCCGTATGCAGCCCCATGAAAGCCCCATAGATCCCCACAGTAAAATCGAATCGTTCTGGAACCTCAAAAAATGGATTCTTCGTCCAAAAATACTTCAAAAACGACACCTAACTCGACCTCATAGCCGAAACCCTTCCAAAACTCCTCTCGTTGGCCCCACTTTTAGCCACATAGCGCCCCACAGGTTTGGGCGATCGGGCTGAAAACCTTGCGGGCACAACTAGATTAAACCGAGTACCTATTTCGTCATAACTTCAGATTAAAAAAATTAAAATTCCTGCTGCCCAAAACGGCTCGGACGGCGAACGGATATTTTTTTGGAATCTACACCTTCCTCAAGGTTGTTCCTGTTTCCTTCTGTCTCCTTATTCCTATTATTCTGTTCGAAAAATACCTACACCTTATTCTCAACATGAAAAACCCGCCAGCTGCCCTTTCTTTTTCTTCATTTCCTAAAAGCCCTTCAGAAGCAGAAAAAAAAGGAAGGACGAATGAAAAATACTTCTTAATCAAAGACTCCTCCCACTATGGTGCCTAAGAAGACTTTAATTTGTCATCATGAACTTGCGACAGGGAAGACGGAAGTGGGGGAGGAAAGAAGCCCCCGAAAAAGAAAAGGGGTGCATCAAGTTTTACTGTATCTAGGGAAGAACCGTATCAAAAGAGCAGGAGGGGGGAAGTGAGAAATGACGTGGCCTCTTGATCACTCTAAGTTAATTTTCCCCTCTTTTATTGGATTCATTTCAGAATTAATCTTGTCAGTAACATTAGTCTGGAATAGAAATAAGTTTGCACGTTAGGTAGTGATTTCTGGTGTTGTTCGAAATTTGAAAAGTCGCGTCGTGTGATCTCGAATAAGGAGAGTAAAAACTTTTTAAATGTTGTTACACAAGGGTTTATTATTCTTTGATATAAATGATCCAAAAATCAATTCTATATCAACGAAAAATACACTGCCATGGCACGGAAGCTTCCTCGCGTTTAAAGATTTTAGCTCACTCAGCTGATCAGGGAAAAGCCCGTCATTTCAATCGTCTCTTGTCCTCCCAGGAGGGCTCCATCTCACATTTCTACCTCCAAGAATGAACAGGAGAGGAACTATGGGATCGAGTTAGGTGTCGTTTTCGAAGTATTTTTGGACGTAGAATCCATTTTTTGGGGTCCCGCAACGATCCGATTTCACTGGGGCGATCTTAAGGGCATTCGTGGGGCTAAAAATGGGATTTTTGAAGGATCCCAGGATGTTAAATATTTTTCGAGTAAAAAATACAGAATTTTTGAAAAAAACACATTTTTGAACAAAAAAATCCAAAAAAAAATTTTTTTTTGAGATAAAAATCCAAAAAAAATTTTTTTTTTTCTTTTTTTTTTCATTGACAGAATTAAATTTCTGCACAAGTAACGTATATCAAAGAATAATAAACCCTTGTGTAAAATTTGCAGCGTTTTAAAAAACATTTTCACAAATTTGTCGTTTTTACTTGGAAAAATATTTGACCTCCTGGGATCCTTAAAAAATCCCATTTGTAGGCCTATAGATCACAACAGCGAAATCGGATCGTTCCGGGACCCCCAAAACTGGATTGTACGTCCAAAAATACTTCGAAAACGACACCTAACCCGATCCCATAGACACAAGCCTTCAAAAAACGCCTCTCGTAGCCCCATTTTAGCCCCATGGCGCCCCACGGGTTTGGGCGATCGGGCTGAAATCCTTGCGGGCACAACTAGATGGTAAAGCGAGTATTTTGTCAAAATTTCAGATTTGTAAAAAAATTCCTACTGCCAAAACGGCCCGGACGGCGTACGGCGGACGGACATTTCGGTTTGGGAATGTAGACCTCTTGAAACGGATAATGTTAAATTTTGAGGCCGATCCGAGTCGTCGCCCTCCGTCGCGATTACAAGAATTCCAAGAATAATAAACCAAAATTAGTATCATTAAATGATATGAATGAAACAACAATTTTGCATACATCCTTTTCATGGGGGCTTGACGATTTCCGGATGAATTTAGTGTAACGGATGGAGACTTAAAATGCCCAAAGTTCTTGTCGCCCTATGTTTTGGAGGAGTTATGACGGGGGAGAACTGGGGAGTTTGGTTTTATTATATATACGATATGTATATAAATATAACCAAATATATTTCGCTGAAATAGGAGAAATCCATGATGTTCCCAGTATTTTATCGGCACATTGGCACCTCATTGAAACTTAGTGGATGAGGCGGGACACAACCGGGAAGCTGCGGATTAAGCCAAATGACAACTGACAAGATGGAGAGCGTCATCCGGGACTTCCTCTACCAAAACACATTTATCTCAGTCTCTCCATCAGGGGCATCCGAGCTGATGGTTTGAAAGGCGTAGTGTGGTACTGCGGGGGTTACAGCTTCCCTCGCATGGTCTTGACGGAGGACGAGGCCTATTTTGGGCGAGGTCTGCGGTTCCCGATTGTGCTCAAGAGACGTCACTAAAGGAAAACCTCTCAGAGGCCGGCGAGAAATCCCTCCTGACACTCTCCCACAACCTCATCAGTTTGACATCCGAGATGAGAAGTTGGAAAACCGACCGAGAGTCTCAATAATCTCTTTTTATAACAATTTTGTTAATTTGAACTTGGCTAATTTAATTTATAGACACCAACAATTGCCCCCAGCCAAAATTTGGCTTAACTCCTATCAACACTTAAAAGAAAACCAACTACCTCTGCAAATGGTTCACGCGAGTTTATAATGGATCTATGACAGTTCGAGTACGTTCTGATACGGGTCAGCGCCAGGGCGGCATCAGCCCAGCTCGTTAATTTCCTGCCGACGTACAGTGCGTTATTTGAGCAATTTAGGGAAGGAAAATCATTGGACATATCTGGATGGTTTATGTTTTTCGATCAAAAAATAATGTCAAAAAGAGGTCGGGTGATGATTCAGTAGGAATGAAAATTACTTTTCCACTTTTGGTTTATTATTCGTGGCATAATACACCTATGTAATCGCGACGGAGGTGGACGACTCGGATTGGCCTCAAAATTTGAAATTATCCGTTCCAAGAGGTGTAGATTCCAAAACCAAAATTTCCGTCCGCCGTCCGGGCCATTTTGGGTAGTAGGATTTTTTTTTTAAATCGGAAATTTTGACAAAATACTCGGTTTACCATCTAGTTGTGCCCGCAAGGTTTTTAGCCCGATCGCCCAAACCCGTGGGGCGCTATGGGGCTATGGGATCGGGTTAGGTGTCGTTTTCGAAGTATTTTTGAACATAGAATCCGTTTTTGGGGGTCCCGGAACGATCCGATTTCACTGTGGCGATCTTTAGGGCTTTCATGGGGCTAAAAATGGGATTTTTGAAGAATCCCAGGAGGTCAAATATTTTTCGAGTAAAAACAAAGAATTAAAAAAATTCCAAAAACATTTTTTTCCAAAATTTTTTCTATTGACAGAATTAAATTTCTGCACAAGTAACCTATATTAAAGAATAATAAACCCTTGTGTAAAATTTGCAGCGTTTTTTCTTGCAATCCTTCCCCTTTCTTTCCCCGAGATTTGGACCTTCCGCCTTCTTTCCCAGTAATTTCAAATCTAACACAGATCCTCCCCCCTTTTCCCGGTTTTCTAGGCATATAATGAAACTGGACCCTCGGGAGATTTTAGTGCCAACCTTATCTCTTTTTCAAAAAAAAAAAAAAAAAAAAGAAGAGTGACGTTCCCCTTTTCCTGTGGTCTTCAATTCTGATTGGCCTCAAAGTTTGACATTATCCGTTTCAACATGTCTTGATTCCAAAATCCGCCGTCCGAGCCGTTTTGTGCAGTAGGATTTATTTATTTTTTCTTAACCTGAAATTTTGACAAAATACTCGGTTTACCATCTATAATAAGTATATATATCTATGATAATTATATTATATTATATTATAATAGTTATATCTATAATACATAATTATAGTTGTGCCCGCAAGGGTTTTCAGATCGTTTTTCGCCAAACATTTCGCTCAACCGTCTTATCAGGCGTAAAATTGGCCGTGGAATCCAAATTCGGGGGAAAAAAAATAGGGGTTTCCATTTAAAATAAGAAAGTTGGGCACAAATTCGCCTACTCGCGCACATTTCCGTGGGTGGGGGGGGGGGGGGGGCTCGACCCTCATAATCGAAGTTAAAAGGTTCACTGAACCCGTACAAAAAATCGGCGTATTTTTTATCGCTTACCGTTTAGATAATAAGTCGGTGGGTCCATGGGCCGTGTGAATTGGGTCAATGTGATCTACCTATATCGGAGGTGTAGATTGAATCAATGACCACAGATTTTTTTCAGATTTTTAATGGTCTAAGTAGAGTTTTTACTGGGGAAAAGGGCCGTTTTTCCCCACTGTGCGGCGAACCGTTATTATAGACGACGTGCTATCGTACAATGCTATCGTGCTATATACAACACAAACTAAATCACGAAACTGATTAATTATTGGGAACGCTTGCAGATGTAGGTACACACCCAGCACCCACTAGTGGAAGTGCTCTAGAATAGCTATTTAATAATAATTAGGTATCGTTAATGAGTTTCTTGATTACTATTCGCTGTTGTTCTGATTTTAAACGGAACTAGTCCATAGTGAGATCCCAAATGATTGAATGTTGAAAGTTGCATTCATGCTGTAGTTGTGTTCGTAACACGTGAAGTATCGAGTTAGCTGGCGCCGCCGAGGTCGAACGCGACTTACACAGTCAGGTTATTTAGTTTGTGGAATAACATTATCACTGTGCCAGCCTCACAGCTCGCTGTTGTCGCGAGTAGTTGTCGGAGCTCGTGCCTCATCCAACTTATTGTCCCCGCTAAGCACTTATTTACACTTCAAGTTATAAGTTGGTTAGTTTGTAACTGGGTTCTCTCCCGCTCCGAGGGTTGAAAACCGCCTTTCTCCGGGGGACGTCTATTCAGAACGTGCGGTGAGGGTTGTTAGGGGGTGAGCGAACTGCAGGACACAATGGGCTGTGTGAATGTCGCTTACAGCCGCTGTTGAGGTCAGACCCAAGCTGGCCTAAGCACCTTTCCTTGCACAGATTTTTGAGACAAGTAAAACAGAATGGGGCCCCTTGAATGATTTTGGTTTGTTATTCTTTATTCTTAGATTCAAAGTTTGACATTATCCCTTTCAAGAGGTCTTGATTCCAAAACCGAAATTTCCGTCCCGGGCCATTTTGGGCATTTTTTTAAAAGGAATTTCATAGGAATTAAATTCCTAAAAAAAATTTTTTTTTTTAATCTGAAATTTTTACAGAATACTTGGTTTACCATCTAGTTGAGCCTGCAAGGTTTTCAGCCCGATCGCCTAAACCCGTTGGGCGCTATGGGGCTGAAATGGGGCTACGGGTGGGGTTTATTGAAGGCTTTTGGCTATGGGGTCGAGTTAGGTGTCGTTTTTGAAGTATTTTTGGACGTAGAATCCATTTGTGGTGGTCACAGAACGATGCCATTTCACCGTGAGGATCTATGGAGCTTTCATGGTTCTTACAAGAGATTTTTGAAGGATCCCAGGAGATCAAATAAGGTGTCATTTTTCGAGTAATTTTGAACGCAAAATCCATTTTTTAAGTCCCTTATCAGATAACAGATTCTGTCCAAACGTGGTAGAATTTTTTTTTTTTTTTTTTTTTCAAAAATATTTTCTTTTCAACACAGAATTAATTGTTGCACAAAGTTGCATCAAAGACCTACCTTTCTTTTTTTTTTCACATTTTCCTGGAAAGTTCTGTAAGTAAGGAAAGGCAGTAAAATTCCGACCATACCCCCGAAAATTTGTCACTTCAGAAATTGCGTTATGGTTGATGAGCCCTGTTTACTTCCGTACGGTGGATTTCCCTTCACTGTGGAGCCTGTCATAGGTCACTTATAATAGGGAGAATAACACGGTAAATAGCCCCGAGCGGGGAGCTTAATCGGTCCACATAGTCCTCGTAAATTGCGATCAGCGGAGTTGCCCTCGTATAACCTTCCCGTGTTGGGCCGGTAGATAACCTGCACAAAGCAACTCATCTGAGTCGATAATATACCCTGTGGAAGTTGGTAAAGACCCTTCCCGGGGGCAAAGTCAATATAAAGTTATAATATAATATAAAGATATTATCTCATCCTTGTCGCTAAGGCAGTTGACATAATCTGTACAGATTGCAATCTGTACAGGTTCTCATGAGAACCTCTGCCCTAAAGTCTGCGTGAACGTAGACGTATGGGTCATACTGTATGACCCTACAGAACTCCTCCAAACTCCCCGTATACCTACCTTCTTTGCCGAACGCAATGAGGCTCTATTTTGACTCGACTGGTAGACACTTCAGACCTCCTGAGTCATTGTGGCGGTCTTTAAGCAAGAACTTTGAAAATATTACGCGTCTTACGTTTTTTGACCTGCCACGTCCAACGGAACCTTCAAAATAGTGTTATCTTCCGCAGCAGCTGTAGCATAGGACGCATATATTCGGGATATATCCCGAACAACTTGTGTTTATATCGTCATATATTATTTTTTCGACTTGTCGAGTCCAATAAGAGTTGCTTTAATTTTAATTTTTTATTTTTACCTACAAATTTGTTTGTTGACTTGCTAGTTGGGTTTAAATTACCTACTCATCCAACTTTTGTGTTATTGATATCATAGAGTAGGATTTCCTACAATAGTTAATTGACAGAAGCAGCAAGACAAGCTAAGTTGTTTGCCCTGTTTTTCATTCGATAAATGGAACCCCCTCAGGTCCTATGTCGTTTCATTACGATCTCCTTCAGTCTCGGGAAAACACAGAGGAACTTTATTATACGCCACGACGAAGCATTTGGAGTGATGAGCTTCCAGTGTTCCGACAATTCGTTTTCACCCAGTTCCTTCCACGTTCATTTCACAGTTCCTTCCACGGCGCCGCTTCCCTCTTCCAGAGGTTCTGTTCTTAATCAACTCACCCCAAGACCCCGCCCCGAGTGCACCGGAGCGTAAATCACGTTCAGTTTGAAAGCCCAATAACTCCCAACAGATGGAAAGGCTGGATGAATAGTCGATAGGGAACTCGAAAAAGCTTTTTTTAAAAAAAAAACGGTAGGCACGCCTCTCGCCCTTCGTTTTATATCCGAAGGCGGAAAAGGATAAACAAACTGGAGTGCGAGATGGTGAACTAGCAGATTACTTTTTCGAGGTGTGAACGACCTGAACGACCCACTCAGGTTCGACTCTTTTCTTGAAAGAAGCGAAATTGGCATCTCTTCCCAAACTCAATTTTCTCCTTCAAATAAATAACTAATGAAAATCTTCAAAATGTACTTCAGCTTGATTAATAATTATCATTATCTTTTAGGGTGACAATGGCGGACCGGCCGAAGGGCCTAAGCAAACATTTTTCAGGGATAACAACGCTTCAAATATTACACAAGGGTTTAATATTCTTTTATACAAGCAACCTGTGCCGAAATTAATTCTGTGTCAATAAAAAAAAAACTTTTTTGATAAGTATTTTATTTTTTTATTCATTTTTTTACTCGGAATATATTTTACCTCTTGGGATCCTTCAAAAATCCCATTTGTAGCCCCATGAAAGCCCTGTAGATCGCCACAGCGAAATCGGATCGTTCTGGGACCCCCAAAAATGGATCCTACGTCCAAAAATACTTCGAAAACGACACCTAACTCGACCCCATCGGCGAAACCCTTCAAAAAACTCTCCCGTAGCCCCATTTTAGACCCACAGATCCCCACGGGTTTGGGCGATCGGGCTGAAACCTTGAGGGCTCAACTAGATATTAAACCGAGTATTTTGTCAACATTTCAGATTAAAAAAAAAAAAAAAAAAAAAAAAATCCCACTGCCCAAAACGGCTCGGACGTCAACGCACATTTGAGGTCGATCAAATTTTTCGACCTCCGACACGAATACGGTTTTGCCGCCGTGTTTAGTGTTTCGTTTTATTGTTATCGTCTGTCTTGTCTTGCCTTTTACCTAGTTTATTATTTGTCCGTCTAGCTTGTTTTTCTGTCCAGTCTATTTTTCTGTCTAGCCTTTTTGTTGGCCGTTTAGTGTTGTCTTGTTTTAGTCACCACTAAAACTTGTTGTCTTATTTTAGGTTTACCTTACTTATTTACTTATTGTTGTCCTACTTAGTCTTCTTATTTTGGTCTTTCAGTGTTTTGGTCTTATAGATCTTGGTTATTTATGATAATGAGCTAAGCAGCAGTCGATCTCCGCATTTATTTTTTCACCTGCATTGAGGAACCAAGGAACCTCCCTGCCCTTGCGCACTCCCAACCAACTTTCTTGAAATCAACGTGCTGTAGCTTCAGCCGCCTGGCCTTGCTCAGCATAGTGACCTTTACACCTTTACACACACTTCATTCTGGACCTACTTCTAAACTGTATTCTTCACTCTGTTTCAGGTTGGTACATAAGCTGGCGAAGGTTCCGTTTCAAGAATCATGCTGCAACAATCACTAGAACTTGAGGGATGGAGCCATGGGTGGATGGTGGCGTGCTGCGACTATGGCTATGCATCAGGTGGTGGAAATAACTTCGGTTATAACCACTACTAAGTAGTCTTGTAAGTATCAACTTAGCCTCTCAAAATTTTTCGTTTGCTGTCCAGAGTTAGTTATTCTGGTCGTTTGGACACATTTGAGGGTTGGACTTGCAGATTTTATGGGAACCGAACCGTAGCAGGTATTTCGTGGACCTACTCGTTTTTTCAATTTTATTTTTTCAAATATTTTTGTACGAAGTGAAATTGAAGGTGCTCGGTAGGTACGTCCTTGCTCTTGTAGCCGTTGTTGGAGGAACTGGGAGTTTTAGCTCTTCTGACGCATCCCGGCCGAGTTGTCAAAGTTGTTACCTGGGGCGGGGGGGGGGGGGGGGGGGGGGGCAGAGACATCTAGATGAGATGCCCCTACGAAGAAAGAAAAATAGCAACTAAGAATGAGTTTTGACGGAAGTGGGGAATTTCGGCCAGTTTTCAACGCGCTCCGGCTCTTGTACTTGTTGATAAAAAATCAAAGTTGACTATTGCATTTTTTAGGAAATTTAATGCTTTTGAATTTTGATATCGGCAACATTTGCCACAGAATAGTTTAGCAGTTATAAACCAACAACTGAAGAAAGTGCCCACATTATGGAGTTTTTTTGCGAATATCTCATAACGCGTAAGCCTAATTTCGTCGCTTTTGCAACCACACGCTAAAAGTCAATTTAGCCAACTTTGCAGGAGACACAAAAACCCGATTTCTTCAACTAAAGCCATAAAGATAACAAATTGTTGATAACCAAAAACCCCATTAGTCTCAGAACCTGAAATTACTTATGTAATACACCTTATATATACCTAATGTTTTACATTTATCAGCTAAATGAGTTATATAACACGTATACCGTATAAACACGTATAAAACCGCTCTTATATATCATAACTTATGTGTACATACATAAGTTATAATATATAAGAGCGGTTTTTATGTTCCTGTACATTTGCATTTTTTTACTAATGGGGTTTTTGTTATCAACCATTATAATTTTCTTGACTGAAATCTACCTCTCCAGATTTAAAAACAAGGTTTTAACTGTAATTTTGAAAAAATTGAAAGTAGCAGCTGTAAACATCGGCAATCTGTAAATTAAAATAACCAGAAAAATAATTGATTAATAAGGAGTTGAATTGGCAATCCGAAGTTATAGACCTAAATGAAAATGGAGTAAGGAGTACAAAGAAATACATCGTTGATAGTGCAATGGTTATTACAGACTTTTTTTTATTTTTTATCACAGATAGGTAGTTCAATCATTATTGCACAAAAAAAAAAAAAAAAAAAAAAAAAATTGTTTCAGTGAGTTGTTTTCTATTTACTAAGGCATACTCTCAAAAATATTATTTTGATCGTTTCAGAATTGAGTGTTAGGTTAAATGTAACTCAAACACTCAAATACAAATTTTGTAGGTGAAACGTTATTTAATTAAACAAATCGGGGAAAAAAAGATGATAACCCCCCCCAATAAACAATATTATAAACATAAAAATCCATCAAATCCCTGGTTTCAACTTGCAAGTTGCCGTCCTCTCCATCAGGTTCTTCAAATTCGATTTTTTACACAGTCTCCGCCTCCCAGACATCTCCTACTGGTAGGGTTGAGAACTCCAAAATTGAGCGCAAGTGCAATGCCTTACCTCAACTTTCTTATTTTAAATGGAAACCCCTAATTTTTTCCCCGAATTTGGATTCCTCAGCCACTTTAACGTCCGATAAGTGTTGCGCGAATTTTTTGGTGAAACTAATTTCTCGGTTTTTCGTGAAACTAATTTCTTTCTAATTCTTCGTTGTTAATGGTTAATTGAGTCGGCGTTTCCTCCGTATCCCACCTAGAGATCCGAATTTTAATACGAAATTCCGAAAAAACGAGTTCCGAAGATGAGCGAATTTAGACGGCGAGTTTAATTTGAACGATTCCTAATAAACATAGAGGCCGCCAGCTCTTAGCGTCCATAAGGCCTGTGACGCGATGGGCGGGCGGGTCATCAACCTTAAAGGGGCGCTTGCAAGGTCTACGAGATCTCTCCCCCCGACGGTCTATGTTGTCCAAAGCATTTAAGTTGTTTTACCATCTCAGAAGTTCCCTTGACTCGCCTCGAGAAACCCTGCAAAACGTTTGGTTTTTGTTTACGGTCCGATTAAGTCGCCATTCCTTGACCGAGCGAAGCGAGGCCCTCTGCCTCAGACGGTGGTTAGCCGAGCGAAGCGAGGCCTCCTGTCTGAGTGAGTAGTCGGCCGAGAGAAGCGTGGCCTTATATCTGAGTGCTAGTTTTACATTAAAGGTAAAGTCTAACTAATTTTGGCAGAAAATTGAGTTGTAGCTCGTGGTTGCTTGAGCAAATGTTGTTGGATCTCTGCAGATTCGGATTCAGCACCCCAAAAAACATTCAATACGATTTGAAACTTAAAACAAATGTTTTTGCCTCGTCGGCCTCATTTTCGCCTCGCTTTGACTGGGAAAGTTGGCGCTTTGAGTAGGAAAGTCGTACCATAGATATCAGTGGAAAAGTCTTCATCTCTGCCGACAATGTTACTGTAAACAGCGTTAAAACGCTTACGTCGAAACGTTCACTGCCTCTCAAAAGCCGCTGGTTAGAACCAGAGAAGGCGGTTACGGTTTTGCGGGTCGGAGTCGTCTTCCCATTGTCCGCGTCGGATGGCTCGAATCACACAGAACCAAAAGTAGTAAACTTGATCCTTCGCTCTCCCACCCTCTGCCGAAGCACAACCACAAAGCATTAACCCGGTAAAGCCCCCCCGTGCAGCCATATAATAGAATCAGCATCCGAGTACACAATTTCAACACTCCCGTCCCCAGCATTGCGGTTCCTATTGTATTGTATACCTTCTCTGTGAAGCCCCTCGTTGTACAAACGCTAATAAACCTGAATACAATCGGAGGCCGCTAAGTGCAAACAGCGCCCACAATGCAGAGACCGTTAGAGCAATTTTATATCTCTTCGGGCTATCAGAGTAATGCGTCGACCAACTCGCCAGTTTACATTTGGCGCAGTAATATTCAATTTCCCATTTCGAGAGCCGATGGGGCTTAAAACCAGACTCCCGCCAGGCTTAAAACGTTTTTCACGGTTCATCCCACCCGCGCACTGTTCATTATTTTAACTCGTTCGCATCTCGTGATGTTAATTGACTAGTAGGTACTAGTGTGGAATACATTGCACACTATTACCTACATTTATGGCACTTTTCCGCAAAAGCTTGGTTACCTAGTTCTGTTGTCGTATAATATTTTTACCTACCTACTATGTAAAAATGAATTAATGTCTGTCCCGGGCACATTAAGTGGCACATTAGACGAGTAGAAATGTTCTACTCCGCTCGTTCGATTTCCGAAACTTGAAGAAGTTGATTAGGATTACGTTGTTGAGGTTCAGTCAAAAAGGTAACTCTTCGTCTAGGCCAACGTTTCGGTTTATTTATCGGGCTACAGCCATATACCAGAGGACGTTAGACAAACATATTATGGGCCAACAGCATTAAACAGTCAATAGTAAATAGAATGCCCAGGATAAAACTGAAGTGAGACTATTTTGAGATCAAAAACATGTAAACTAAATGTGCTGTAATATAAAGTTAACCTACTTACATATTAATGCCTACCTCTACTATCAATTTGTAATATAATTATTTATGATATTATCTGGTAACAATATATAAAATTCTTCACATACCTCAGATGAAATCATGCAACCTGAATCACATGTGGGGTCTTGCAGAACACCATACTCCCATCACTCAGACTAGGCAGTTCAAATGGCACTATTTTATTTGTAGGTACTGTACAGTCCACAGATAAGTAATATAATTGATTTGAAAGAAAACGTGCAACAGATTCAACATGTGGAGTTAGAGCAGTGAAGGTTATACAGAAGGTTATGAAGATGGTTATGGCTGACATTCTGCACTAGACATTATCGAGGCTTGACATGATAATATTATGTTGGTAACATTCCATGGGGACTATTATTATTCTTATTTACATATATACATTCCCCACTTTATCAAATTATCACATTATCTACCACCTATTATCACATTATCTACCTACCTATTAAAATGGATAGACAAGGCATACAATTTATAAATTTTCATAAATGAAAATTTAATGAAAATTAATGATTGAACAATATTTATCTATACTTACAATCTAAAATCTGTCTATTGGCATTAAATATGTACGTTAAATATGTACGTCCTCTGGTATATGTCTGTAGCCCTGAGGATGGTTTATAAATAAACCGAAACGTTGGCCTAGACGAAGAGTTACCTTTTTGACTGAACCTCAAGATCCCACAACGTAGGTCTGAGCCTAGCAGTCGAGTAACCCAGCCTTGTTGATTAGGATGTTACAAATATAGCGAAATAAAGATATTTTTCCTTCGGTATATCGCTAAAAAAATTCTACAAATTTTACACAAGGGTTTATTATTCTCTGATTCAGGTTACTTGTAAGAAGATCAAATCTGTGTCAACGAAAAAATTTGGGGAAAAAAAAACATTTTTTTTTCCCCCACTTGGAAAGTATTTGACCTCCTGGGATTTTTCAAAAATCCCACTTTTAGCTCCATGAACGCCCCATAGATCCCCACAGTGAAATCGTATCGTTCAGGGACCCCCTAAAAATGAATTCTACGTCCCAAAATACTTCGAAGACGTCACCTAACTCGACCCCCATAGCCAAGAGAGGTCTAGATTCCAAAACCGAAATGTAGGAATTTTTTTAAAAATCTGAAGTTTTGACAAAATACTCGGTTTACCATCTAGTTGTGCCCGCAAGGTTTTCAGTCCGATCGCCAAACACGTGGGGCGTCATGGGGCTAAAATGGGGCTACGGGAGGGTTTTTTGAAGGCTTTTCGCTTTGGGATCGAGTTAGGTGTCGTTTTCGAAGTATTTTTGGACGTAGAATCCATTTTTTGGATTCCCGCTACGAACCGATTTCACTGTTGCGATCTATAGGGCTTTCATGGGGCTACAAATGGGATTTTTGATGGAACCCATTACGTCAAATATTTTTACAGTAAATAACAAAATAATTTTGAAAAAAAAAAAAAAATCCCCAAAATATTTTTCTTCATACCTATATGAAAGAATAATAAACCCTTGTGTAAAATTTGCAGCGTTTTATCCTGTCGAACATGACACCTCATTGTCAGTGTCTCCTAATTGCCTTCGTCAAAAAAGGCTCCGCCACCCCCGTCACAAATAAAACTGAATATCGAACGGCGAATACGGCCGATTCGGAACGCGTCGGCTTCAATTTTAAAAGTGTGGGAAACTGGAATCGCCCTCGTGCCAGATGTGGTTGGTTAGCATGGTAATTTATGCTCCGAACTGCCCTCCGTGTCGTGTTAGGCTGAGCGGCCTCACGTTAACCGCTGATCACTTATCGTTAACATTTTCAAGTCGGAAATCGCGAATGGGTCGCGAGGTGGATTCAATTTTGCAGCCCCCCCCCCCTCCCCTTACGACGTACATTTTCCCGAAAAATACTGCGGAATTTTCGCCCATCGCCATTTTCAGAAGATCTAGTTAATTAAGGCGATAAGTCAACTTGCCCAATCGTCGGCGGTGGGTTTTCCATCGGAAAATCTCGTATGCGGTTGGGATAGAAAAGAAGTTGGACGGTGGTTGGGGGTAGCTCGTTATCTGAGGGGTGCATCGTGTTTCGAATCCAGAAGCTGAACAACCCGGTGACTAGAAGGAAGAAAGTGTAAGCTACCTCGGTAAGGCTGGGCTTCGGGGGCAGTAGCGTGTAAGTATTGACAACGTAGTTATCAAAAGAAGAAGCTTTACAAAAATGGTTGACTGGATAAAAGATACTATACACTCTCTTAGACTGGGAAAAGGTCAGATGAAGGAAGAACACGTGGGAACAATTTAGGGTTGCAATAAGTTGTAATATAAAATAAGGTTCAATTGTACAAAATAAAGAGTATTTACAAAAGTATCCACATTTGTACCTCGTATATGTACACAAAACAAGGGGGGGAAATGTACAAATATAATGGGGATTTGCACCTGAGGGGTGCCACGAGTGTACCTAACGGGGTACTCGAAGTGTACCTCGAAGAATACGTTGGTGGTGAAGCCACAAGGTGTATCTAACTGTTGTCTAAGCTCGACTGTACCTTAAGGGTACCTAAAGATTGTTGGGGGAATGTCTCTCGAAATGTACTCAAATATGTACTTAATGGTGTACACGAATATGTGCCTGAAGGGCAAGAACGAAGTGGCACTGAAGGCGCCGATGAAAAGTAGGAAATGTACCTATACAAACACAAATAATATAAGGAAAGAATAAGAAAACGCCGGAGGCGTACCTACTCGAATCTACTAAGAACCAAAGTATACTGGCTGTAGAAATGATACGAGAGGAATGTTGACTGTATTTACCGAAGGTCTTCAGATGTCTAGGAGTCGTCCTGGCTATGGCACGTGGATATTGTACCTGCAGAGGCGCCTGATGGATCTTCTAACACGACGGCGTATCCAGTCGAAAAAGGGGGGGGAACACGTTTCACTTGCGGATACGCGGCGAGGGGAAACTGACAGAGATGGGGATTTATCAGAGTCAGGATGTACCTTTTGACGAAAGGATACAAAAAACACTACAGTTGGGGTAGGATGACGCTACCAAAAACACTACAGTTGGGGTAGGATGACGCTACCAAAAACACTACAGTTGGGGTAGGATGACGCTACCAAAACAACAGATCCGAACACTTCGAAGGTTAGCACAAGAATGATGATGGTGGTGGGAGCTGGAGATTCAGGTCCCAGGGGAGGGAGAGCTTCCCCCTCTCCTCCTAAGAGCAGTTCAATCTGTGAGGGCGCCTCCCGGGGCAGGGGAAGGCCCTGTAAGAGGGAATAACCCCTCGATTCCTCCATAGGTAGCGCTGGGTGGCTTGTTTGGGAGTGTCGCCGGCTTACACCCCTCCCCTTTTTTATAGCTGTCGTCCTCGACAGCCTTACCCTTCCCCCAGGCTGATGGTAGCTGCAGGGTTCTCCGGGGATACCCCGTCGCAGGCGGATCCTCTGCACTGGTTTGTTTGGGGTGGCGGTAGCGATCGGCGTTTCTCCTACTTCCGTGAGGATCATCTTTGGCTCCAAGATGTTCGGCGTCTGATGGGACGTTTCTTCAGAGGTCGGGACTCAGGTGTTGGTGGCTGTTGGCAGAGATTAAAACACAGGCAACCACATCTCCTACCATGTACCACTTTTGCCAGAGAGTCCCTAACGGTTTCATGGGCTCTTGCCTCTTTTTGTTCTTATGTTAATTTTCGATTCAATTTTCTCTTTTTTTTCAATTTTTTTTTTTTTTTTTTTTTTTTTAATTTTTTTTTTTTTTAATTTTATTTATTTTTTTTTAAATCTATGTATCTATACGCCTACCTACCTATGGATCCGTGCCTACAGGGCAATCGAATTCCGTACCTAGCGTCTCTATCGACCCACTTGCCTCATCCATTCCTACCCTAAGTATGTTTCTTTTACGAAATAGCTTTCGATAGTCTCTTGATGCTTGGATATGAAGTTGGTAAGGGCTTCGAGGAAGTTGAAGGTCAGTGTCTGATGCTGTGGTAGATAAGCCATCAACTGGTACATTGGTGAATGGTAAGTTGCTGTTAGTTCCAATGTTGCAAATCAAATCCGGTGCAGGCTCCACCTCCTCTGTCGCTCCAGGATCTGGGGGGACTGTCCGGTTTTGTATCCATGGATCGAGTTCCTGGGCGGCCACTAAGGGTTTTCCAGGGAGGTCCAGACTGATGACAGCAACACTACGGTGGCTTCGCCTGTCCACACATGTCATTTTACTCCTAGGCCAATACCCTGGTTCAAAGTCATAATCAACCAGTCTGATGGTCCATCCCCCAATATGAGACATGGGGTCCCTGTCCTTTAGTGTCGCGTCGTTGGGCCTGGGGACGTCCTTGAGGCATCCGGTGTCTTGAAGTTGATGAGTCCAGTCGATGTCTGGGTTGGTTGGGTTTTCGACCAGAAGGTTCACTGTTGGGCGTACTTGGGTACTTTCAGAAGTTAGTACTTTCGTATCTTCCAGGCGTACCTCTGTACTTATGGGAGAACGTACCTCCGTACCTCCCTGGAGTACCTCAGTACTTATGGGAGAATGTACCTCCGTACCTCCCTGGAGTACCTCAGTGTCGACGTGGTGGTGTATCTCCATTTCGTCTTGGAGTATCTCCCGTTTGATGGGTGATCGTACCTCCTCCTTGACGAGTTGGGTTTGCGGTATACCAATTGGTGAGTGCACCTCCAAGTCGGTTGGACGTACCTCTCTTCGCACGAGTTGAGTTTCTGGTGCATTGGTAGTTGTGCGTACCCCCGACTTTCTTGAGGATACGTCTTCAGGGATGGGATGCACCTCGGTCGTATTGATGGATGGAGGTACCTGGAGATCACTCTGGGGTACTTTTCCTTCGATTGGGCGAGTCTCTGGCACATCCGGGGGTCCTCGTACCTCCGACTTTCTTGAAGGCACGTTTTCGGCGGGGAGGCTCACTTCCGGCGTAACGACAGACTGGTGTATCTGCAACTTTGGCTGCAGTATCGGGTCCTCGACGACGGGAAGGTCCTTTGTTGTCTTACGAGCAGGTGACGACATGTTTGAGCTAGTTGGTGTTTGCTCACACTCAACTTTGGACTTTGAAGTTATGGGGTTGATCCCATGATTTTGTTGGTAATCACAAAAGATGGTATTTTGAGGGTTGTGGGGACAGTACGCGGGGAAGTGTTGCATATCCCCACAAAACATGCATGGGTATCTAGGTGCAGGTAGGTCAGGTTCCTCTGGATCCCATGAATCTATATCTAGAAACATAGATCCCGGTATGTCGTCATCTTCCGTAGTCCCACCCTCATCCCTCTCCATATATAAGTCGTTGAAGGATTTGAGTAGTTTCTGGATTTCCAAGATCATACCTGCCATTGGAATTTCTTCCTTTCCGTTTGGCATTGTGAAGTAGAAACGTATCGACGGCTTAATGAGGTGAAACCGCTACTTTATGGTCAAGAGGCAAGTGAGTTCACAATAGAAGGCAACTCTTTGTTGCGGGGCTCTACCAGAACCCTCCTAATGGTCGGTATTGTCGTGTACCGTTTCGAAAGTCGAGCTATTAATGGCCCTAACTGTTGAAAAACGGTTTGTATCTATTCAGAATTACTTCCAAATTGATCCAACGGTTCAACACCTGTACCGTCCAGTCAAGAGTGTATCTTTGCGGGAACGAAGAAAAGCGAGCTTTGCAACGAATCTCACCGCGTGCCACCAGATTTTGTAAGCTACCTCGGTAAGGCTGGGCTTCGGGGGCAGTAGCGTGTAAGTATTGACAACGTAGTTATCAAAAGAAGAAGCTTTACAAAAATGGTTGACTGGATAAAAGATACTATACACTCTCTTAGACTGGGAAAAGGTCAGATGAAGGAAGAACACGTGGGAACAATTTAGGGTTGCAATAAGTTGTAATATAAAATAAGGTTCAATTGTACAAAATAAAGAGTATTTACAAAAGTATCCACATTTGTACCTCGTATATGTACACAAAACAAGGGGGGGAAATGTACAAATATAATGGGGATTTGCACCTGAGGGGTGCCACGAGTGTACCTAACGGGGTACTCGAAGTGTACCTCGAAGAATACGTTGGTGGTGAAGCCACAAGGTGTATCTAACTGTTGTCTAAGCTCGACTGTACCTTAAGGGTACCTAAAGATTGTTGGGGGAATGTCTCTCGAAATGTACTCAAATATGTACTTAATGGTGTACACGAATATGTGCCTGAAGGGCAAGAACGAAGTGGCACTGAAGGCGCCGATGAAAAGTAGGAAATGTACCTATACAAACACAAATAATATAAGGAAAGAATAAGAAAACGCCGGAGGCGTACCTACTCGAATCTACTAAGAACCAAAGTATACTGGCTGTAGAAATGATACGAGAGGAATGTTGACTGTATTTACCGAAGGTCTTCAGATGTCTAGGAGTCGTCCTGGCTATGGCACGTGGATATTGTACCTGCAGAGGCGCCTGATGGATCTTCTAACACGACGGCGTATCCAGTCGAAAAAGGGGGGGGAACACGTTTCACTTGCGGATACGCGGCGAGGGGAAACTGACAGAGATGGGGATTTATCAGAGTCAGGATGTACCTTTTGACGAAAGGATACAAAAAACACTACAGTTGGGGTAGGATGACGCTACCAAAAACACTACAGTTGGGGTAGGATGACGCTACCAAAAACACTACAGTTGGGGTAGGATGACGCTACCAAAACAACAGATCCGAACACTTCGAAGGTTAGCACAAGAATGATGATGGTGGTGGGAGCTGGAGATTCAGGTCCCAGGGGAGGGAGAGCTTCCCCCTCTCCTCCTAAGAGCAGTTCAATCTGTGAGGGCGCCTCCCGGGGCAGGGGAAGGCCCTGTAAGAGGGAATAACCCCTCGATTCCTCCATAGGTAGCGCTGGGTGGCTTGTTTGGGAGTGTCGCCGGCTTACAAAAGACATGATCCCCTTTCAGCTTATTACACTTGGCAGATGTTAACTCAGGATTAGACAATTCAAATTCCTGAGTTAACACTGAGTTAACCTCCTGGGATCCTTCAAAGCCTTTTTAGTGAAATTGGATCGTTCCGGGATCTCCAAAAATGGATTCTACGTCCAAAAACACTTCGAAAACGACACCTAACTCGATCCCATAATCAAAAGCCTTCAAAAAAAGGCCTGAGGCCAACGTGTAGGGGAAGGATGGATCATCACTGCCTATGCACTCCCTATAACGACTTCAAAGCCTTCTAAGGAGTGTTCCTCAAGGCGGCAGGGACAGGCCACAGAACATAGAAAGATTCTTTCTATGTTCTGTGGGACAGGCGCTCCCCTCGGAGACTCAGCTTTTATTTTTTTTTAAAAAAAAAGCTCTTTTGAAGATGAATTTGGGGCGTTTGGGCTCCTTCTTTGTTTTGTTCCAGTTTTGGCAGGGCTTTCGCCTTTTTCACAAACTCATCAACGAAAGCAGCCAGAGAAAAGCTAACTGGCATTACATTTTGGAAATACAATGCTGGTTTTTTTTTCTTTTGCTGCTTTCGTTTTTGAGTTTCTGAAGAGATGAGAGCCCAATGAAACAAAAAAAATATTTCGGCTCATGATCATGGTTTTTGGGATCAATTTGCCGATAAATGCCTATACTACCCAGAATGGGTCAGCTGAAAATAAAACGCTGCAAATTTACACAAGGGTTTATTATTCTTTGATATAGGATACCTACTTGTGCATAAATTAATTTCAGTGTCAATGAAAAAAAATTTTAGAAAATTTTTTTTTTAATTTTTTGTTTCAAAAAAAAAATATTTTTTTTTTCTTCAAAATTTGTTGTTTTTTACTCGAAAAATATTTGACCTCCTGGGATCCTTCAAAAATCCCATTTCCAGCCCCATGAAAGCCCTATAGATCGCAACAGTGAAATCGGACCGACGCGGGACCCCCAAAAATGGATTCTACGTCCAAAAATACTTCGAAAACGACACCTAACTCGATCCCATAGCCAAAAGCCTTAAAAAAATCTCCTCCCATTTTAGCCCCATAGCGACCCACAGGTTTGACGATCGGCCTGAAAACCTTGCGAGCACAACTAGATGGTAAACCAAGTATTTTGTCAAAATTTAATTTAAAAAAAAAAAAAAAAAAAAATCCTACTGCCCAAAACGGCCCGGACGGCGGATGGACATTTCGGTTTTGGGATCTAGTCCCTTTGAAACGGATAATGTAAAATTTTGAGGCCGATCGGAGTCGTCGACCTCCGTCGCGAAAGCCGTAGGTATAATAATAAATAAACCTAATAATAAACCAAAAACACGATATGGATGAGTTATTCATCGTGCCTTGTTGCGCACTTGATATCCAGCTCCAAAGAGGCGCAACCATCGTAGACAAAGGTAGGTATGACTCGCGGAGCTTTGATTCCCGGAAATTTTCTTTTGGGTCGTTCAAACTTTGATGTCCTGGCTGCAGCCATGTTCGTTATACACAATAATTGTTTTAGAATTATTATAAATCCATTTTTCTTCCAAGTCGGAATGTAGGAGAATTTTCCCTAATTAATGCGTGTTAGACATTTTATAGGACAAAGTGTAATAATATTACAATTATTATGAAATGGAAATAAGAAACTGACTTCAGTTCTATGACTTGAGTTCTTTATTTTCCCGCTATCGAACATCCAAAAAGTAAATAATATTACACTTATAATAATAATATTAAAATTATTGTAAATAATAATAATAATAATAATATAACAATTGTAATATTATTACATATTATGTAGGACAATGTCATGTTCTACAAAAGGAGGACGTAACCCTGAGTAAAAGGGATTTTCAGTGAGTTGCAACTCACATCATAGTCCAAGTTAAATCCAAATTACATCCAAGTTTTGGTCATTCTCGTCCTTGTGCGTTCTTTTACAATGTCATTACGTACGTATAAAAATTTTTTTAATGGCTTATTATTAACAAAATTTGTACAGAAAATATTTACTTAATATTTTTAATGAAATTTAAGAAAAATTCTGTACCTATAATTTTTGGACTGATGTGGGACCTACCTGGAAAAATGGATTATGCGGCAAAAATTACATTTTTGATTGGAAAGTCTAACATTGTTCAATCCTCGTTTTGAATTCGACGTAGTTTTGGTCCTACTTTTGGAAACGAGCGATTGCTCCCCGAATGGAGTACAGAGATGGTAAATAAATAAGGATTAACGACGGTCGATATCCTCCCACGAGTAAAGTGTAAACTGGCGTCGAATAATGGCGTAACGCATTACACGGGAAATTAGAGGGTCACGTGAACTACAGCGCCCGCATGACAAATCAACCTCTCACGCCGTTTTCATGACACCCTCAGGGACAAAACGGCTCTTAATCAGATCCACAGGTGGGGAAGCAGTTTTGGGGGAAAACTTTATTTCCGTCGATTTACCCCTTCGCAGCCCCCGAAAAGCGATTTATCGGTTCGAAGAGTTATTTCGCTCAGGCTTCAACTCGGATCTGTTGGGGTTGTAGTTTAGAACTGCAGCGGTTTTCGAAGGTATGCAATGTATGGCCTACGGGATTTCATCTGTTTTGATGCGCCAGATGCCATTTCAATAATAATACTAGCGAGCCGCCCTGTACAGGCAACGGCAGCCAACCCCCGCTCATTCCGGCCTGCGGAGAGGTCGTCACGGCCAACGTTGTGAAAGTGAAAGAATTCATTTGGAAGGTAAAATCTAGTTCTACACCTTTCACCTCAGATACGTCATATGGAGCAAATTTTTGGTTTTAAGGCTTTTCTCGTCATCTACTCGCTGAAACAAATTTTTAGTATTTTTTTCAAAATTTTCCCAGAAATACCCAAGAAGGATAACTGAATTCGGGTCACTTTCCTCTTCCTCGTCCTTGGGTTGGTGCTTCAATACAGTACACTGGGGGGGGGGGGGGGGGATCCCCTGCTGGCTTAACCCAGCCAAACCCTGACCTCTCCTACACTGAGAGAAAAAAAGGGCCTATTCTAGGTTATTTTTCGATTTTTTTATAGGTTAAATGCTGCCAACCTAGATTTTTTTTTGGTTTTCATTCTAGGGTGGAACAATTTAGTCTAGGTTGAATATAATTTAACCTAGATTGAAAATACTGGTGAAGTTACCTTCCTAAAAATGCAAACAACCAAGATTTAAAATGCGCCACCCCCACACTTTAGTTCTAGGTTAAGTTCACGGTGTGTGCCACCGCCTCCACCCATTTACAGTCTAGGTTAAAAACATTAATGTCTTGGTTGTCTCACCCTGGTATTCAATGTTTTTCACTTTCATAGACGGTTGATTTACCCTAAAACAAAAACGTCCTCACCCCACCTCAAACAATTTACAGCCATGGCGCATTAACCTAGAACCCTTTTTTATCTAGGTTGTCTCCATTTATTTACGAGGTTGTTTCAATTACTATCCCTGTTGTACCAGTTAAATTTCTAGGTAGCTTCCTATTCTTTTCAGGTTGGTCCTAATAAATTACTAGGTGGTCCACTTTTCTTTCTAGGTTTGCTCCACTTCCATTGCAGGTTGTTTCTACCAACTTCAACTATCTTTCTAGGTTGTCTCTGTTTCCAACTCTGTACGAAATTTGAATGTGACGTCATAATATGACTGCACATAGTGACAGAAATTAGATGATTAGAATTTGGCAAAGATTTGGCCTCAACCCCACCGGGTAAATAGCAGGGGTGCCAAGACAACGAGAATTAACGCCCACCGCCTACAGTGGCGCTCTCCGCGGCCGCTTAGCATACTGTCGAAACAACCTGGAATTTATTGAATGAATTACAATCACTGTTGTTTAAACCTAAAACTATTTGTGGTACTACGGTAGTTTTAACCGAGACTGAAAGTCTAACTTTTTCTTCTGGGTTGTTACCTAAAGTAACAATCTCGCCTTTTAAATCTCTCGGTTGTTTTCAGTTGTACAACCGAGACTTTAATGGAGGGGAATTATATGGAAGGTCAAATCATTCAATTCTAGGTTACCCCACTTAAAAGTCAAAGGTAGGTAATATATTTTCTAGGTCTTCACAATGTCAACCTAGACCAAATGTGAAGTTCACATTTGGTCTAGGTTGACACTTTTTTATTACAGGTTGTGGTCAGAAGGCGGGTAATAACGGATTAGGTTGTTTCTATATGGGTCTAGGTTGTATTAATATTTTTCGATGTTACTTTAACCTGGACCTTTTTTTCTAGGTTGAATCAATTGATTCTAGGTGGTTTCAATTTCTTTTCGAGGTTATTTCGGATTTAACCTAACCACTAAAAAAATCTTTTCTCTCAGTGTACCTGGCCTCAGACCCCCAAACAAAACAAAAAATCTGTCGTTGTTTTAATTTTAAAACAAAGGGCTAAAGACGGCTTTTTTGGTTACTGATTCAAATTTTTGCTACACCTGGAAGTGCCTTGGAATAAAAATGAGCTCTCCTCCTCGTCCTCCTCCCCCTCCTCCTCCTCCTCCTCCTCCTCCTCGGGCTGCAGCTCCAATGTAATAGTGGGGGTTTCCCGATTGCGGCCGGCCGTCGAAGTAGTCAAAAATGGCATAGCCCGATTGCGGCCGCTAAGTTCTCCCCTTCAATTTTGGAACAGCTCGATTGCGGCCCCTCGCACCCGTTCTTTTTAACGGCTCGTTGTACCGATTACTACTGCCGACAGCTCCCAATCGGTTCATCATTGAATATCGTTCTATCGTGAGTTATGTATTGATAAATTTTAAACGGGCCTAGGCTAGGGTTACCAGATGGTGTCCTATGGGAAGACATGTCCTACATTTTCGGATCAAAAATAAAAACCTAAGCTACCATCTAACAAAGCTCCCTACCTACCATTTCAGACTAAACGGTCCAGTTTCTGTCTTTTCCAAAGACAGTTATGTGGAGCCGGCTGACAGTTTTTCTTATAGAGTCCTAAAATTATGTGCTAATAACAATGAAAATATGACATAAAATAATACATTGTATTAAAAATCAAAAACATGCTGTGCGAATCCTCAGGATGAAGTACTGGAAGTGGGGTCGTCAAAACACACAGTGGGGTCGTCTGCACAGTGATCTTTAATGAAACCACCATAAATCAAATCCCTGAGGGAAAATTCTTGGCCAACTAAAACAGTAAACGATTGCTTATTGAGGTGCTGAAGGGGCGCTTTGAAGACTGCAGTGTGTTGTACAATGCAGACTTGCTAATTGTTAACATGGCCATCTCCAAGGCCAAGGAGCACAAAAATGTGGCAATAGTAGGAGAAGATTTGGTCTTCTAGTGCTGTTGATGGGGGTTGAGAGGCAGTGCAACAACTTCGTGTTCCTGAATCCTGGAAGAAGAAGTGCTACTGATTCCTTCAGGTTTGACCCAGACACCATCCAGTATACAATAACGTTTTCGCTAGGAAGCATCGTTCCATGATCTTCCCTAACCACAAGCGGAGATTCACCCACAGCTTTAGTGTAGCCGACTGTCAACAACAGCCCTGGTCCTTCGATCAGCAGCTTTGGGTTTTTTTTTCTCGCTCAGAGAACAGAGTTGCTACTCAAACATTGACTCCAGAAACGAGCCGTAATTGAGTCATCCAACACAGGGACAACGTACAACTCGATAAAGCTTGTTATTTTTAACAGTTCCTTTTCCCTGAGCAAGTTACGGCCGCAACTGGGCGATCGTAATTTCTCTTCCTCGTATACGAGCGGCCGCAAACATATATGTGTATACACTGCGGCCGCAAACGGGCGATTTTTATTCGTTTCGGCCGCAATCGGGCGTTCCCCATAATAGTTATCGGAACAAACTTAAGGCATTAGGATTTTTCCCGTCAGAGTTTCTGATTTTTTTTTTTATTCCTCCCTTTTTTCCGTCAGCTGAATTGTATCAATGCCACAGCAAAAAAAAGATACTGTGAAACACGCAAGCCCGCATCCATTTCCGGGTAGTTGATGACGTATAGCACGCCATTAGGAGCCAATTTGACTTCGATCCGACGCAATACCGGTAATCAGCGCTGCGATGATCCCATCCCCAAGGGCGGCATTGAATTAAATCGTTCCCAAACACGTAGAGCGGTCATGTTTGAACTGACGGACAAACCAAAGATAAATATCGGGGTCGAACAACGTAGAAGGGTATCAGGGTTTGTATAACAAAAGATATAACTAATACGACTAACTTGAAACGAGACTATCATATTATGATTTATTAAACGCTGGAAATTTTACACAAGGGTTTATTATTCTTTGACATAAGATTAATAGCAAAAATTAACTGTCATTAAACAAATATTTTTGAAAAAAAAAAAAAAAAAAAAAAAACTACAATAACCGGACAGATGCGGGACCTCGAAAAATGGATTATGCGTCCAAAATTACTCGGAAAACGACCCCTTAATTGACCTCCAGGGATCCTTCAAAAATCCCATTTGTAGCACCATGAAAGCCCCAAAAATCCCCAATCTGATCGTTCTCGGCCCCCGAAAAATGGATTCTAGGTCAAAAAATACTTCGAAAACGACACCGTATGTACTTATGTATGGCCAAAAGGATCGGATGGCGGACGGAAATTTCGTTTTTGGAATCTAGAGCTAACGTATGTCAAATTTGAGGCGTATCTGAATGGGGAGTTCGCATTGATTTTAGATTTGGAAATCTTCCCTACCATTCAATAATATGGCTAAAAAGTAACGTGCACAGACTCCAATACCAACGAAAAAAAAATCATTGTAGGAGATATAACGAAAAAACGAAACGCACAGTTTGAATCGGCCGGCGTTTCCCACCAGTCACTGTTTGAGGTAATGACGTCACAGTTCCAGTGAATCTCTCACCATGAGCGCTAGTGTCGTCAGCTTATATGATAAATTTATAGCAACCTACGACTTGATACGACGGAAAACATAATTTACTTTTAATTATAATACATGATACTTGAAGTTTAAAGCCTTATCAGAAGGATTTACGGCTCACTTGAACGGAACAATACGGCAACACTGGGCGGAACAATCCCCTCACCTGTCAAGAACAAAACACTATCGACGACGCTCTTCAGCTGTAATGAGGTAGTGACGTCACGCTCCCTCCATGGCCCCGGTTTTTCAAACGCCGTAATTTTCGTTAAATTATTTAAATTTTCTGGAAACGATTTCAGGCGGCTGACTACTGTTTTCCCTACATTCTCAGGGAGTGCTTTCAGAAAAAAAAAAAATAGGAAAAAAACAATGCGAACCCCCCATTGTCGACCTCCGTCGCGATTACATTGGTGTATTATTCCAAGAATAGCCGGTAGAATTTAAGGCGAACGACGGGGGTCTTGCGCCAACAAAAACGGCAGGTGATTTTTCTTCTCTTTATTCGTCAAGCTTTCGGGTAAGCGCCATCTTCAGGAACAACTGTGCAATACAGGTAAAGGTTACTGGTTATGACTAGGGAATAAAGCAGCTTAGTCTACCTAGAAATACATGTTGGACATACTTAGTTGTTGTTAATTCGCCTCCGCGAGTCCCAAGGGGGGTCTTTTGGTTGTAAAATATACATGAGGTTTCTATGGAGTGTTGAAGAATTATTAGGGGTTGAAGTTAACTGAATAGGTGTAGGTAGATATGTCGTTATTTACCTTGTTGGCTGGGGGTAAGGGGTGGTGCAGGATTGCTGAGTGGTAAGTTAATTAGGGTATGACTGTTGAAGGGTTGGAATTTAGTTACTGCCTATAATTTACATATGGAATTTTTTTGAAAGAGAGGTGAAATTAGATCGGCATAACCCTTCCTCCGTGAAGGTTGGGTGACGAACGGCGTGGGTGGTAACCGATGGGAGGTTTTATTGTAGTGTTATTGTTGAAAACTATTTTATTGGGTGCTCGCAGGGGTTTGCAGGGAGAAAACCGCGAGGGCGGGAGGTCGGCGGGTTTTCACCAGCGATCGTCCGCGTAGATACGCACATACGTACTATACTATACATACGACACGTCCTGTCTACTATTCCAAGAATAATAAACCAAAATTACCCGGATGCCGAACAAAATCAATAAATAGTTTCTTGGGGTTCATCATCACATGAAAATTTCCCCAGGACGTGATATCATGCCCCCCCCCCCCCCCCCCCCGACGGTAACAAGTTGGGTTGGAATCCTCGCTATCTGAGGAGCCACCAGACTGTAAAGAAACTAACTATCCTCCAACTATGCTGAAGCCCTTGATAGCGACTCAGTGACTGACTCGAAGGGCGTGGCCTTCCATTAGAAGTTGAGGATGTATGAACTTGAAAGGGAGTCGAGGATGCACCTTCATCACTCATTTCCTTCTTCCAGTTCCTTTGTTTATGTCTGTCCCCTCTTTCTCCCCGAGCTCTTCAACTGACGGGTTGAACAACAACTTACAACCGCGTCAACCCATCCCCACAGGCCTTTATCTCTCTTTATCATTTCGAGTGTCATCAATTTTCTCTTGAGTTTGAATGCCCGAGGAATAATAAGGTTTCTTTAGCTCTTTTCTTATCCCCCAGAGCGCTATTCCTTCTCCTTTTCAAATGAAATTGATATGAAACTCTTGACAGGTGGGACAATACCAGTGGGAGGATGCAGAAGCGAAACCTCGTCCATCACTCGTAATGATTTGAGATTCTTCAACTCAGGACATTATCGCCTCCTCAACTAGGTCGATTTGCCGACTCAAGAAATCCTCATAAGCGATTAAATTAAAAGCACTGCAAATTTTACACAAGGGTTAATTATTCTCTGATATAGGCTACTCGAGCAAGAATTAATTCAGTGTCAATAAAAAAAAAAATTGGTAACAAATTTATATAATATATGGGGCATTCCACGTCAAAGGTTGAACTCAAAAAAATAAAGTTCTTCGAAATCAACCATTTTTGGGTATGTTGTACCCCTAGGTGAGAAAAAATTTCCCAGAAATTTGGAGACCGATTCGTGGCATTTGCGTCGCTCCACAGGCAGTCAAAGTTAGCAAAATAGGCAGGTGTGGGTTCACTTCGCCGGCTGCTACCGCCCTTATTCCGCCACCAAAAAAATAACATCGCCAGTGCTTTGGAAAGAGAAAAACCTCCTCTTTTCTGTGTTGTAATCGTTTTTTCAATCAAAATTTTACTTCACCTTTAAAATCGAGTTTGAAAACTTAAAAATAAGTTTTCTCCAATTTGGGCATTTTTAATTTTTTTTATTTTTGGCTTAATTTCAAGGTATACACCTGTAGAACATCCAGTTAAAAGGGAATCATGGGATGCAAAGTCTTTAAGTGTCAGCAAACAAAAGATATCACTAATATATGAGGAAAAACGCGTTTTTCTCCTTTTTACCGGGTTTTCCGCGGTTGCATTGCCTCGCATCCTTTCTCTACGAGAACACAGACTATAATGGACTTCATCTGCCACTCATAAGCTTTCCCAGTAGGTTTCAATATTTTTTTATTTCAAAAACTGTTTCAACTCTTACAATTCAAATTGTCCCAATTTGTAGGCAGTTTAACACTTTCTATTCGATCCACATTCCTTTAGTTACCTACTATATTTTGGGGAGATGGTGAGATCACATGAAAACAGATGTATTCGATTTACTACCTACACGTTTATTTTACAAAATACTTTGCGATACACGTCTCAAATCGGTGATTGGGTGAGAGAAAAATTGAAGTCATGGGATTCAGTCACGTAACCGCGGCCGTAAGGTACTGATGCTGTAACACATCATCCATCCTATCGCTAAATTCATCAAGTCTTCAATACTCCAAATCAAATTTTGATTGTTTGATTTTTGTTTGCCAGTTCGCGTACTTCCGAGCTACTATAACAGTGCACCATGTCTTCTTTTCGTTCTCGTTGTCTTAATCCATTTAATGAGCCCCATCAGACACGGTGTGCGAGTTTGAGACGTGTATCGCAAAGTATTTTGTAAAATAAACGTGTAGGTAGTAAATCGAATACATCTGTTTTCATGTGATCTCACCATCTCCCCCAAATATAGTAGGTAACTAAAGGAATGTGGATCGAATAGAAAGTGTTAAACTGCCTACAAATTGGGACAATTTGAATTGTAAGAGTTGAAACAGTTTTTGAAATAAAAAAATATTGAAACCTACTGGGAAAGCTTATGAGTGGCAGATGAAGTCCATTATAGTCTGTGTTCTCGTAGAGAAAGGATGCGAGGCAATGCAACCGCGGAAAACCCGGTAAAAAGGAGAAAAACGCGTTTTTCCTCATATATTAGTGATATCTTTTGTTTGCTGACACTTAACGACTTTGCATCCCATGATTCCCTTTTAACTGGATATTCTACAGGTGTATACCTTGAAATTAAGCCAAAAATAAAAAAATTAAAAGTGCCCAAATTGGAGAAAACTTATTTTTAAGTTTTCAAACTCGATTTTAAAGGTGAAGTAAAATTTTGATTGAAAAAAAGATTACACCACAGAAAAGAGGAGGTTTTTCTCTTTCCAAAGCACTGGCGATGTTATTTTTTGGTGGCGGAATAAGGGCGGTAGCAGCCGGCGAAGTGAACCCACACCTGCCTATTTTGCTAACTTTGACTGCCTGTGGAGCGACGAAAATGCGACGAATCGGTCTCCAAATTTCTGGGAAATTTTTTCTCACCTAGGGGTACAACATACCCAAAAATGGTTGATTTCGAAGAACTTTATTTTTTTGAGTTCAACCTTTGACGTGGAATGCCCCATAGGAATGCCCTATATTATTATTATTATTTTTTTTTCAAATTTGTTTTCTCGGAAAATACAACCCCCCCCCCCCCCAAAAAAAATGGCGTCCTAAACAAAATACGTATTTGCCCTACCGGACCCATTTGTAGCCCCATGAAAGCCCTATAGATCCCCACAGTGAAATGGGATCGTTCCTGGACTCCTAAAAATGGATTCTACTTCCAAAAATACTTACATCGAATACGACACCTAACTTGATACCATAGCCAAAAGCTTTTAAAAAAAACCACTCGTAGCCCCTTTTTAGCCCCATAGTGCTCCATGGGTATGGGCGATCGGGCTGAAAACCTTGCGGGCACAACTAGATGGTAAACCGACACGGGCCATATTATGGCCTGAGAATTTTTAACATTATTTCCATATGCCCATGTTACAAATTCTCAGGATGAGTTGATAGGAAGAAAATGAAGAAACCATTTTGAGATTTTATCTGCCCATGGGATGCATCTTTTCATAATAATATTATATGTAAAATAATATAATATACAGACAGAAACCCGATTTATAGGAGCCTAAACGGGTTTCGACGATTTCAGTTGGGCCTGCCATCACAATATAGGCTCTATTATAATCCCGCGCCACGCGCGCAACTGTGCGCAAATGCGCTCATTTATGGTTTTTTTTTTTTTAGATGTATAACCCCCATTTTTTTTATCGCGGATTCAGTTTCTACGTTAAATTTTACCTCCGAAACACCCGTCAGGCGTTCTCCGTGCAGAGCGCAAACGTGCGCAAATCCGCGCAACTCTTCCTATCTTCGTTGTTTACAGTCCGATTGAGTTGACGTTTCCTCTGTATTACTGGAGATCCAAATAAGTACCTAATCGCCAAGGCGAGCGAAGCGGATATTTGAACTGATGTGCGACATCGAAAAAATAGATTTTGCGTCTAAAATGACTCAGAAAACGACAATTTATTTGACCTCCTGGGATCCTTCCTCGTTGGGGGGTTCTGAAAGTCGAGCAAGTTGTGGTTTCTGAGGTAATTTCGAACGAGGATTCGATTTATGGAGGTTCTGAGACCCGTCCGATTTCAAACTGTTTCCCTAATTTTCCAATGCACAGTGAACCGTTTCATTTGGGTGTATCAGGCTGCGACTTGGTTTTTTCTTCCCGAGTTCTCTTTTCTTTTCGGCGACTTTCTCCGTTTTCAGCTGGGAGCCTCCTCGTCCGTCCAAACAAAGAGCCGTGAAATGAACGGCGAGCGGATAATTGCGCGGAAACGAGCCTTCCTCCTGCAGAGATCCCTTCGGGAGTATCGGATTCGAACGGACACGATTAGTCCGAACCAATTGGCTCTCCCCTGCACGAGGAAAAGAGCTCCAACGTCCGATCTGATTGGCTTGTGTAGGGAATCGATCTGCGTCAGGCGAGACCGCAAATAAAACACTGTTTCGTCTCACGTTTAAAATGAATTACTGTCGAGCCCCCAACAGACAATCCGACGACCCATTAATCAACAATTATTGTAGGTGTTGCTGTCAGGTGAGGATTCAACTTGTCTACAGTAACCGCTTATGAATGCGCTACTTTTGGTTTATTATTCTTGGAATAATACATGTATGTATCTATGTAATCGCTTGGAATAATACATAGATGTATCTATGTAATCGCGACGGAGGTCGACGACTCCGATCGGCCTCAAAATGTGACATTATCCATCTCAAAAGGTCCTAGATTCCAAAACCGAAATGTCCGTCCGCCGCCCGAGCCGTTTTGAGCAGTAGGAATGTTTTTAAAAATCTGACATTTTGGCAAAATACTCGATTTACCATCTAGTTGTGCCCGCAAGGTTTTCAGCCCGATCGTCCAAACCCGTGGGGCGCTACGGGAGGTCATAGGGGAAAGTGACAACGCATTCATATATATTCTGATATATATAGCATGCCCAACTAAGGGTGCTCGTCCACTGGAAGCGTATTCGAGCGGCGCTTCGCCTGCACAAGAGGCGGCAGAACAAGCGACAACGAGCGGCAGGGCTCGTCCACTGCATACGCGCGTCGGGCTTCAAGTTTTCAAGTGCATCCATAGAAAGTTGTGCCTCTCTCTTTTCCCATTTGTCATGGACCCAGAGGAGTTAGATTATTTCCTTGAAAGCAACATTCAATTGCGAAGACGGGTGTAGGGGAGAGTAGGGTATAGTGGGGTTGCGTATGAAGTGGGGTACTCTCTTGTATTTTCCCCATAGATCAGGTGATTACGCCTCAAATACCTCCAAATTTGTACACAGTTTAGATCACCTGTTAGCCTAACTACCATAAAAAGTCTGATGCAATTGAAGCATAATCACGGACTTTCTGTGGCCCATACCAAAGGGTACACCCCACTTCATACGCAACCCCACTATACCCTACTCTCCCCTATTAGTCCAGTCAGAATCGACAATAAATTCGCAAAACGAGATGTATCTCTGCTTTTTTAATATGTTGTTCGAACCCTAGGGTAGCGTATACCCAATTTTGCAACTTCCCAGAAGCTGTGCTTCACGCGTAGCACACGAAAAACCGCGATTTTTTCGGCCTTATTTCAGTTTTTGCTCTATATCTAATAAACTATGCATTTTTCGTCGAAAGGCACTATATACGGTTTTAAAGAGCATTAAATGTGTGACAATTTAAGCCCAACCGGAACTGTATAGGTCAATTAGTTACAGAGTTATGGCACTTTGAAAATAGGCCATTTTTTCCAAAATGCGAACATTTTACTTGGACCTGAAGACAGCGGAAGCACGTTTTTCAGAGCGTTTTCGGTTGTTGCTCAAGAACTATTGGTCCGATTCCAAGTTTCTTTTTTTCTCGTGAAAGCTTAATAAATTCCCAATCGCAGCTATTCTGTGTGAAATTTTGATTTGAGCGTTGATAAGGGAGGGGCGGGCGCGGCAAAGAAGTGGCGAATTTCGAACAAACCGTTTCTTTGCACATTTTTGGCTATAACGGGGGAACGGTTGGTCCGATCTTACTTTTCTTTTTTTTTTTTTTTTTTTTAAAGGTGAAAACTGATTAAATTTTATACAGGGGACGGCACATTGCGTGTCTATTGAAACAATAAAAGTGCCATTAAATGGCAAATTTTGTATTCGTCGGAAAGGGTGGAAACAAGATATTTGACCCTCTACCACCACGTTTTTTGGAAGATTTTCTTCTCCCCTCCAAGAGTCCGATCGCAATTTCATTAACCCCACGCTATTTAAAATTTAATCAGCTTTCACCCAAAAAAAGAAATGTAAGATCGGACAAACCGTTCCTGCGTTATAGGCAAAAATGTTCAAAGAAACACGGTTTGTTCGAAATGTGCCACTTAGTTTCCGCGCCTGCCCCTCTCTTATCAACGCTCAAATCAAAATTTCACACGGAATAGATGCGATTTGGAATTTATTAAGCTTTCACAAAAAAAAAGAAGAAATTTGGAATCGGACCAATAGTTCTTGAGCTACAACTGAAAACGCTCTGAAAAACGTGCTTCCGCTGTCTTCAGGTCTTCAACTAAAATGTTCGCATTTTGGAAAAAATGCCCTATTTTCAAAGTGCCATAACTCTGTAACTAATTGACCTATACAGCTCCGGTTGGGCTTAAATTGTCACACATTTAATGCTCTTTAAAAACGTATATATATAGTGCCTTTCGACGAAAAATGCATCGTTTATTAGGTATAGAGCAAAAACTGAAATAAGGCCGAAAAAATCGCGGTTTTTCGTGTGCTACGCGTGAAGCACAGCTTCTGGGAAGTTGCAAAAATGGGTATATGCTACCCTAATGGGCCCGAACAACATATTAAAAAAGCAGAGATACATCTCGTTTTGCGAATTTAGCGATTTTTAGTGTCGATTTTGACTGGACTATATAGACAGAGATCATATTGGGTGGACCCGATCCCAGGGTCGTGGAGAGAAAATCCGGGCCCGGGGGCAAAATTCATCGGGCCCCCTAAAAAAAAAAAAAGGGGTTGTATGGAAATTCATCGGGCCCCCTAAAAAAATAAAATAAAATAAAAAGTATGAAAATTCATCGGGCCCCCTTAAAAAAAAAAAAAAAAAAAAAAAAAAAAAAATTCCTATATTGATCTGTCCCTTTTCCCATTTTGCCTCTCCTACCCCCTTTTTTACAACAAAAAATTCTCAAGAAAATCCGGGCCCCCCTACGAAGGCCGGGCCCGGGGGCAACGGGTCCAGTCCCCCCCCTCTCTACGGAGCTGCCCGATCCTCTCCAAAAGGAAATCTTTCGGGGAATTTCCCCATCTTCATCAAGAAGTTAATGCCGACCCTAATAAATTTTTCGATTATTATCGATTGAATTGAGACTCGTTTTATTATATTTTGGAGGCTATCATGAAAACATCAAACTTCAGGGAAACCATATCTTTCTGTGTCTCGATCCATTTTGGCGGAGGATTCCTGTCACTAACTACTCACAACGAGGCCTGAACTGAGTCGAAATGAGCAAAGAGGGTACAAAGGGTACGAAAAAAAAACAAAAAAAAACATGAAACTTCGATGTTTTTTTGGCCTCGATGGTGGGTTTTTAAAACATCAACTTAGTCAAACGTCGATGTTTTTGGACAATGTCACAGCCCTAGTCCCGATGAACCTGTCTAATATTTACGCGAACAAACCGAATAAAAAATAAAAAATACCGCGAATAAAAAATTTTTTTTTTAAACCAGTAGGCAGGGAAGTGATATTGACATCTGGAACGAGCGGCAACGAGCGTAGATCCAACGCTTCCAGTGGACGATACCACATTTGAATCAACGTAGTTGGATCTGTAGCGCGTGTAGCTTGTTGTCGCGCGAAGCGCCGCTCAGTGGGGCGAAAACGAAAAAAATGCGCTTATAAGTAGAATTTTTGAAAGTCGAGATTCGGTCCAAGTGATGGGAGAATGTGGTTTGTTTGCCGTCAATGCCAATGCCAAACGGCTAAGTGATGATTAAACCGTTGAGATTTTTGTTGAATCGTGTGAAAACAAGTAAGTAAAAAAGTTGATGAAATGTAAAATGGAAATCAATTCATTTTTAATTTTTTTTATATGGTCCAAGTTTTTTTTTTTTTCAGTTTACATACTATAGTAGAAGTACAAATAATCAGTTTGCAGGATCAGAATAATTATTTTTCTCAACATAAAGAAATGTATAGTGTCAATTATTTTTCATTTCACTGTACGGTTTTTGCGCATCCTTGCGCATCTTAATTTCCACGATTTATAGTAGCCTCTACCTATCTAGAAACACCTCCAACAATAGTTTGCTCATATTCATATACCATTCCATGCTTTAATATTGAGTAAAATACAATTTAGAAGGAAAAACCAGCGTTATTGGGCGTTTTTTGCCATTTGGGGAAATTTGGCCCATTTTTGAACGAACGTAACTCGGTACCTATTGGGTCAAAAATTACATTCAAGTAGTGCAAAATGTTCAGAATTTTGTGCTCCACAACGTTAATAGAAGGCTCCTTTTCGATATAAGTGATAGAAAACAAATTACAGTCAAAAAACAGAAAAAAGTCCGAAAAAATCGCGGTTTTTGGCCCCCTTGAACTTGGCACAAGCTTAATCAGTTCGACTTTTTTAGTATAGACCCTCTATATAGTCCCGAACAACCCCCAAAAGTTTCGGAATTATTCCGAACGAAAGGCCTTTTTTGAGATAATGACTGGACTATAGTTTTTGAATTTTCAACCCAAAGAAGACGACGAACCGATCCAAAAATGATTCCATTGGGTTCAGCATTGAAAAATACTTATAACTACACAGCAATTTTTTTCGGATATCGATTTAGACAGTTTATTTTGAATTATAAGCGCATTTTTGCGTTTTCGCGCCACTGTGCGCCGCGCCGCTCGTGTGGACGACCCCACTAATACGCCAAATCTTGGACCAACTTTCTCACTGGTCATCATCAAGCGGACCGGAAGTTGCAAAAAACGGCATCAAAAGAAAGAGCTTTTTTTTTTTTTGCCGTCGGAGTTTATGGTTTGATGATTATGCGAGCTCTTTGTTCTACGACAAAAAAAAAAGAATAAAAGAACAGCGCTGGGGGAGCTCCCTTTTCTTCGGCGTCAGTTTTCGGGGACAGGTCGAACAAAAGCCGGGAGTTACTCCTCCGTCCCAAACGGGGCGACTGTAACCAAAACCCAAGTCTCCATCATAGTGGGGGTCCCTCTTTTATGGGGCGGGAAAGCGGAGATTTCGTCGATGAAGCAAAGCTTTTGGAAATGAGTGAGGGGAAAGCTTCGTTCACATTTTCATTTTAAGGTCCACTTAACTGCAATGGTGTACAATTTCTGGCGTTTGTACTCTCGCGAAAGAGGCCGACAATTCATAATGAACTCCAAGTTGGTAAGAGTCTCTTACCCCAGGCCCACCGAGAGGGGGACAAAGGGGACATTTTGCCCAGGACCCGGACTGTAAAATAAGAAAAAACGCTGTAACCGTAACTTTTACACTAGGGTTTATTATTCTCTGATATCGGTTACTTGTGCAGAAATTTAATAATTAAAAAATTATTCTGTGTCAATGATAAAAATTTAAGAAAAAAAATTTTTTTTTTTGAAAAGTTTTCGTTTTTACTTGAAAGATATTAAATTTTGACCTCCTGGGATCCTTCCAAAATGGGCCATTAAAGCCCTAGAGTCCCTCATTCACCCCCCTCGGCACCTTATGATCCCATGAGGAGCCGTCTCCACCCTCCTTCGCCCCCCCCCTTTATCATCCCGTCACCCCAGATTGAGGAGCTATGACTCCCCACAGCCGAAAAATGGGTAAACTTCTCAGGATAGCTGCCCCTTTTGTTGTTCCAAACGGCCTCCCCCCCCCCCCCCTCCTCCGCGGAGCCATCCTATCACCCCTACCCCTCTTCAATCAAACTTTTCCCAACATTCTTGTAAACTGAGCCTTTAAACACATTAAAAGACCGCTCAAAATGGCTCAATGGCCTTTAAATTTTAAAGGCCATTGTGCCATTTTGAGCGGTATTTTTGGTGTTTTCAGACTTTTCTCGTGCTATGCTCGCCCAGACGACGTTAATTTGTTTGAGATTCAAATTTTTGCGACATGAAACGTCTTGGAATAAAAATGAGCATTCTCCTCCTCCTCCTCGTGTTGCAGCTCCAATATTATATTATAATAATAGAATCTGATATATTTTTCGGGGCGAAGAATCCAAATTCGACGTCAGCAATAGAGCTAAAATTTTGTAAAGACCATAATGGGCCTTTATCGTGGAAGTTTTTCAATTTTTTTTTTTTTTTTTTCGAAAGTACATCCTACGAGAATAACAAAAACGACAGTCAGCCGTCTGGAATCGCTTCCAAAAAAATATTATAATTTAGAGAAAGTGGTGACGTTTGAAAATACGCGGGAGTATAATCGATCAGCTGGGTCAGTGATGTCGTTTGGTAACGAAGGTGCTACCAACCTCGGCGGGCTGCCGATTGTGTTACCAGTGTTGCCATCTGACAGCCCATCTCAACGAACGCTAAAGAATCACCGTCAATCTGATGTAATAAGACGTTTAACTATAAGACTTACTTAAGACTTAAGACTTATAATGTTACATTATACTTATAATATATTTTGAATTATTTATTCACTATATCAAATGATAAACCTTCGTAAATTCCTTCTACAAGCTGCAGACACTAGCGCCCCAAGTGAGAGCTTTGCCTTGTTTGTGACGTAGATTGCTCAAGTCAGCCTCACGGTCAGACCCGCGAAAATTCGAACTGCACAACTCGTTTTTTGCTCTTCCCTCCTCCAACAATTAAAAAAAAATGATTTCAGTGTTTCTATAACATATGCTTCGGTCCTACAATATAACGGTAGGGTTAAACTTGAAATCGGAAGTTTATGATAAAGGCCATAATGGGCCTTTATCATAAACATGCATTTTAATGGGTATACTCACTGGCTTTCAGCTTTTTCAGGTGTTATTGCTTATGTACCAGTTTAACACTTATACAGTTGAGAACCCATTGTGTTTTGAAACCTGGGTCGAAGGAAGGGTTTTGAATACAATAATTGTATTTTCCTACAATAATTGTAGGTTTGAATTATTCAAACCATTATCTATGAAATTTATCAAATAAAAATCCGCATCCCGTAAACGATCACTGGGATCCACAATAACGAGACATTAATATATCTAAATGGAAGTAAAAATAGCGTTAATTTTAAAATAATGCACCATTAACTCAATTAGTTTGATTTGAAGACTCTTCAGTAAGAGGGAAATAATCATTTAAAATATTATAATGACAGCTGGGTAAATAAAAAGTAGCTTCTAAACTAAAAACGCTGCAAATTTTACACAAGGGTTTATTATTCTTTGATATAGCTTACTTCTGCAGAAATTTAATTCGGTCAATGAAAAAAAAAAATAAATAAATAAACAAATTTTCTTTGGATTTTTATATTTTAATTTTTTCTTTTTGTTTTTTACTTGAAAAATATTTGACCTCCTGGGATCCATAAAAAATCTCATTTGTAGCCCACACGAAAGCCCTATAGATCGCAACAGTGAATAGTGATAGTTGCGGGAGCCCAAAAAATGGATTCTACGTCCAAAAATACTTCGAAAACGACACCTAACTCGATCCCATAGCCAAAAACCCTTTTAAAAACCCTCCCGTAGCCCCATTTTGCCCCATAGCGTCCCACGGGTTTGGGCTGGAACCCTTGCGGGCACAACTAGATGGTAAACCGAGTATTTTGTCATAATTTCAGATTAAAAAAAAAAAAAAATCCTACTGCCCAAAACGGCCCGGACGGCGGACGGACATTTCGGTTTTGGAATCTAAACCTCTTGAAATGTCAAATTTTGAGGCCGATCGGAGTCGTCGACCTCTGTCGCGAAAACATAGGTGTATTGTTGTAAGAATACCTATTAAACCAAAATACAGAGAAGTTTGTATGAAGACACCATCATGGAGAGGAAAACCCGTGGAAAACGTCTCTGTCTTTTGGTTTATTAGGTATTCTTGGAATAATATACCGCGACGGAGGTCGTCTTCGTTGTATGTTTGGTCGTAGAATCTTCCTTTTTCGCCCCCTTTTTGGTCCCACAAACAAAAGTACTGCATCAAATTTGTTAGACATTTTGTTGCCTACGTATTTATATGGAGACGTAAATCTCCAAAAATGCACTGGGATGGAGCTAGAAGCCAAAAACTGAAAGAAGTGCCGATTTTTGGCGTTTTTTCTTTCTTTCAAGAGCAATGGGGAGGGTGAACTTCCTCTATTGACCGGACTAATATTCGTTACTTATCCTATATTGTTTCAAGCCTACGTTACTCACACTTTTCTATCCACATAACTCGGATTTTGTCTATTGAAGCTCTCGTGACCAGACATCCTCAGGGAGAAATACTCGGGTCCTCGTACGCGAGAAGGGCACTAATGGGCCTCATATTGTTCCCCTAAGCGTGCGAAAATCCCCGCAAGGTGTTTCGAGTGAGGTTAATTATGAGAAATTGCCTCGCAGGGCAAAATAAAAAGGGGAAGGAAAAAAAGCAATGAAAAATAGTGGCGTGCATGTTCTGGGGGTAAAAGTACTTCCTTCAAACGAGGTTCAGTCGGTAATTAATAGACGTGATAAAAAAAAATAGGGCGCTGAGGGATGACGAGGAGTGTGTGAACTCGTTTTTCTCTCTCGTACAACCCCCCCTCACCACACCGAGTTGAGGAAAAACCCTTTGAAGAAGAACGAATGAGCTCAACGTACCGAAAAATCGCCTTCCCTTTACAAGATGTGTCATCTCGGCGGGCGAACTGGCGGATTATCCGCAAGGTGTTTACGCACCTGAAATATGCGACAAGTGGTGCGGAATAATATAGAATACTACAATTCGGAGAAGATTCAAGCGAGGAAAACTGTCAAGTCCGTTGCGTTTAAATTTGAAGTTTGCAAACATTGCTAGGGTTCACTTTTGGTTTATTATTGTTGGAATAATACACCTATGTGTACGCGACGGACGACGACGATTCGAATCGGCCTCAAAATTTGACATTATTTATTTATTTACTTATTAACGGGCAAGCCCAATTTACAACAGCATAATAAAAGTAGCAATTCAGTGTACACAGGAACTTTTACATTCAAGAAAAAGAACGATTTTACCAGAAACAGCAATAGGTAATGTAGCAGTGATATAACTTATGAAGACAGTGGATCAATTTGGAGATAATAGTCAAAACAAGGCGGGAGAAGAAAGCACTAGATATTTCAGAGATGACAGGGGACTATTAAAAAAGTCAAAATATGGGTGCAAATTTAAGAAGAGGTTTGCAGAACGGGGGATGCGATGCAGAGGTCGATTTAGAAGGTAGTTCGTCGCAGAAAAAGGGACGTGGAAAATTTCAGGCTGACGACTTGAGATGCGAGGGATGGAGAGACGAATTTCCGCCAGCAACGGAGGACAGTCGATACGGCCGTTTACGAGCTTGTGAAGAAATGACAGGTCAGCCATGCTACGCCGCACTTCCAGTGGTATGAGTCTGCAGGTCCTGAGGAGTGATGGATAGTCCACGTTTTCCGAAGATATTCCAAGCTTAAATGCAATGTACCACAGGAATTTATTTTGATCACGCTCAATTTGATATTTATCGATGGCATAAAATGGAGACCATATCGTTGAGGCGTACTCCAGCTTAGGAAGGACAAGCGCCTTATAAAGCATAACGATGGCTTGAACGTGGCTAAATTTGCGGGTCCTTACAAAGCCAAGCGAGCGCATGGCGCTACTGGCAACCATGCGAAAGTGAGCTGACCGTCGCACCTAACTCCCAAATCCAAAGTTTCATCCCCTCTCGCCAGTGGTGCATTTCCAAGGGTGTAGGTACACAAACTGAAGGGGCGCCACTGAGCGATGAAATGAGACGACAGAACACTTCGACGGGTTCAGAAAAAGGCAGTTCACCACGCACCAATCCTCCAGTTGGCCCGCTGAACGATGTCACGGTCTTCAACTGAGGCGACGTATCGGAAAATCTTCAAATCATCAGCAAATAGCAGGCAACGCTCGGCAGGACCCAAGTGGGCAATAACACTGTTGATAGCCAGCAGGAAACACCAGGGTCCAAGATGGCTGCCCTGTGGAACTCCCGAGGAAGCATGAAATGGAGAAGACAATGCACCTCGAACCCGCACCCTCAGCCATCTATCACATAGATATGACGCCAACCAATCAAGCAGTGGTCCAAAAACCCCCAATGAGCCAAGCAGGCTCACTAGATGACTGTGCGAAACCTTATCAAAGGCTTTGGAGAAATCCGTTGATACCAGGTCAGTTTGGTAGCCACTGCGAAAACCCTCCATAACATATTCTTGGAACAAGAGTAAATTTGTCACCGTCGAGCGTCCACTCATAAAACCATGCTGCTCAACCACAATTATCCGTTTCAAGAGGTCTGGATTCCAAAACCGAAATGTCCATCCGCCGTCCGGGCAGTTTTGGGCAGTAGGAATAAAAAAAAAAATCTGAAATGTTGACAAAATACTTGATTTTCTACACCAATCCTACCTCGTCACCAGAGCTAATCTCTCTTTCCACTGTACGTACGAGAATTCCCTAGGCTCTTGGGATACATGGGAACAGTTTACTCGACTATACTATGGGACCTGGAAGGTAACACTGAACCCCACTGCTCTCGAGTCGTCTCAGTGCACGTGCCCTTATTTTTCAAAACACCTGGTTTGCAAGCACGTTTTGGCAATGAGAATTTGCCTGAAGCCAAACCTGTCCGTATGGGCCAGAAAAGGAAACGAGTCAAGACAGCTCTTTTGATTTAGTTTAGTCTTTTTGATAAGTTTTCTTGATTTGTTGTGTAATTTTTGTTGACTTATTTTGTTTTTCCACTGACTTATTTCGACGTTGAGGCAGTGGCGTTTTTTTGGTTTATTATTCTCGGAATAATACTTGGTTTACCATCTAGTTGTGCCCGCAAGGTTTTCAGTCCGATCGCCCAAACCCGTGGGGCGCTATGGGGCTAAAATGGGGCTATGGGAAGGGGTTTTTGATGGCTTTTGGCTGTGGGATCGAGTTAGGTGTCGTTTTCGAAGTATTTTTTGACGTAGAATCCATTTTTGGGGGTTCCGAAACGATCCAATTCCACTGTAGCGATCTATAGGGCTTTCATGGGGCTTGAAATTGGATTTTTAAAGGATCCCAGTAGGTTAAATATTTTTCGAGTAAAACCTAAATAATTTTTGAAAAAAACATTTTTTTAAATAAAAAAAAAAATCCAAAAAAAACTTTTTTTGAGATATAAAAATTTAAAATTTTTCTAAAATTTTCTTCATTTACAGAATTTAATTTCTGCACAAGTAACCTATATCAAAGAATAATAAACCCTAGTGTAAAATTTGCAGCGTTTTTTTTTTTCTTACGTTCGATTTTTTTTCAGTCGCTAAATAATTAAACTGTCGTGCAAACTCTTTTTGAGTCGTTCATATTATTTTCCTGTCGTGAATGGATTGTCTAGGCGTGAAAGTTATTTTAGAACCGTGAAAGCACGATTTCCTGGTGTGCCTTCGCCTTACTCTGGCGGGCGATTAAATCACACCCCTCAAAATTTACCTATAGGTACGTTTCAAGACGTGTAGATTCCAAAATCGATCCGTCCGCCGCGTTTTGAGCTAAAGACTCAAAACTAATGTCCTACATTTTCACTTGGATGGTAACCCTGCTTTTACTTAACCTAATAATAAGAGATGTCCAAATAGGTGAGGTTTCCTAGCGTCACTTCTCCGTTCGAGAGGAACAAAATCTTCGCCCTAGTGATTACCTTCGTGAGTTAATTAAATTAATTTTGATTTAATCAAATTTTGATCTCTCCTTCTGAAAACCCCGTCTTGGAAGATCTCCCGCAAAACCCGGCGACTCAGCCATGTTGATATTGTCACTTGACTCAACACACACAACTCGATATCTTCGGCGCAAACACCGTCTGAGGGAAGCTGAACAAACCCCCGACATCGCCTGCCCAAACATTAATTTGATGAACCCGCCGTCAAATCAGTTTGGGGTGACAAATCAAATGCAAACCGAGCACAACCTCCAAGGGCCCCAGGCAGCCCCTCAAAGACCCTGAAAATACCTTGAAATTATACATTTCGAACACGTTGTCGGTTCAACTCCTCGTAATTTTGAACTTGTTAAAAAAACGCTGATTTTTTTTTACCGCTATTTGCACTTGGTGGGGTAGTTATAATTGGATTAGGCAGCCACCGAAGTCCACCCTTTAATAAACATAACGGAGCTTTCTTAAATTTACATTTGAATGAGCAAACGAGCTACATAATTGGAGAAGCTCCGCCCTTCCTCAACTCAACTCCTTCTCTGAAGGAAAAACGGAAGACGGCGGGATATTTTCCTGACCCCATTTCTTTTCATAAAGAGAAACTTCTTGAATCCTCTGAACTCCATCATCAGCCTTAATGTAAGCGTAAATTCCCGGACGGTTGGAGTATTTCGGGGCATTTTTTTAATAAGTGCTCTGAAGGAGGTTTAATGCCCAATAGAGCCTCCTTAGCAGCCAATTAATGAAGATTTAAACCATGATTGGTATAATAAAACGCTGCAAATTTTATAAGAGGGTGAATAAATCATTTATTGAAGATATATGTAAAATACGTAGCCGCCTGTGGGGTGTATTACCGCTCGTGACTATGAGGGTCATCCAGAAAGAACGTTTACATCATTTTTAAAAAACCGAAAAATGCTTGTATTCCAATAAAATTCACAGAATACTTCACAAATAAACTATTTTTCCACGTATAGTCCAGTCATTAGGTCCTCAAAATGGTGAAACAGAAACATATTTTGGGTTAGAAATGGTTTCTATGGTTCTCTATGTTTTTTGGGGTGCTGAATCCGAATCTGAGGTTTTCCAAAAAAAATTTCGTGACGGAACATAGAGAAAAATGCAAAAAACTGAGAAATGTTCGGGTTTTCCATAGTTTTTTGAGTATAGCTCCAAAACTATCAACTTTGTGAAAAAAAAGTTCATACCTTTATTAAAGACGATTAAATTGCTATCGTTTGAGTACAACTGCAGCTCTGTAGGTCCAATGGATCCCGAGATACAGCACTTCAAAATGTGGCAATTTTTCTCAAAAAGTGCAATTTTTAGGTTTTGAGAATCTAGCGAGCCGAATTTCGGCAGGACCCCCTCCTGTTTGTTTTAGCTTCTGAACATTCATTCGAACGCACGAAACGAATTTAAAACAAAATAAAAGTCCAATCTGACCGCGCGGAGAGCGGAAGCACGTTTTTCAGGACGTTTTCGGTTGTAGCTCCGAAACTATTGGTCCGATTCCAAATTAATTTTTTTCTCGTGAAAGCTGATTAAATTCCCCGTCGCAGCTATTCCGTGTGAAATTTCGATTTGAGCTTTGATAAGGGAGGGGCGGGCACGGCAAAAAAGTGGCACATTGTGAATAAAACATGATACTTTGCACATTTCTGCCAATAACTTGGGAACGCCAAGTAGCCGTTAGTATTCGTCGAAAAGTGTGGAAACAAGAAATTTGACCATCTACGACCACGTTTTTCAGAAAATGTTCTTCTTTCCCTCCCTTATCAAAGCTCAAATCGAAATTTCACACGGAATAGCTGCGACGGGGAATTTAATCAGCTTTTACGAGAAAAAAATTAATTTGGAATCGGACCGATAGTTTCTGAGCTACAACCGAAAACGTTATGAAAAACGTGCTTACGCTCTCCGCGCGGTCAGATTGGACGTTTTTTATTTTGTTTTAAATTCGTTTCGTGCGTACAAATGAATGTTCAGAAGCTAAAACAAACAGGAGGGGGTTCTGCCGAAATTTGACTCGCTAGATTCTCAAAACCTAAAAATTTCACTTTTTGAGAAAAATGTCCACATTTTGAAGTGCTATATCTCGGGATCCATTGGACCTACAGAGCTGCGCTTGCGCTCAAACGATAGCAAATTTAATCCTCTTTAATAAAGGTAGGAACGGTTTTTTTCACAAAGTTGATACTTTTTGAGCTATACTCAAAAAACAAAGGAAAACCCGAAAATTTCTCAGTTTTTTGCATTTTTCTCCATGTTCCGTCAAGAAATTTTGTTGGCAAACCTCAGATTCGGATTCAGCACCCCAAAAAACATACAGAACCATAGAAACCATTTCTAACCCAAAATATGTTTCTATTTTTCACCTAATGACTGGACTAGTGGAGCTACTTAGTCCCCGTGGAGTTCGACACATTTCTGTAGCCTGGGCACCAGTTTTTTGATGCCAGTGTCATAGACCTCCGCCGCCACCTGTTTTAACCACTTCTGAACACCTTCCTGGACCTCTGGGGCTGTCTGCTAATTTAAATAAAACAAAATTTGTTTTATTTATTTAATAGTGTGGATCCGTTTCGCCTCTTGAAATAAGGTGTTCTTTGGTCTGCTGACCCAGGGGCTGTGATTTAAGTAACGGAAGTAATACAGCAGTCCCCCAAATGGCTCACTGAGCTCAGATCCGGCCGCTGCTGATGTATTGTTTCCTTATTCCACTGACGGGTCTTTCAACTCCGCACCCCATCTATTACCATCTCCGGGGTTGATTGATAGGTGACATTAAGAAAGCCCGTTTTAGGGGGTTCCGGTATTCATCACTCAATCAGCGAGTTGTCTTTCGTCGTCCCGGTGGATCCGGCCTGAGGGCGTAAAAGCCCTTTAGAGCTTCCATTTTCGTTTTCCATTCCGTTTTCGTTCCACTTCTACTGCACACATCCGAGCAGAGGAGATATTTTCAGCATTTTCAAACGTCTCAACTTTAATAAATATCTCTTCGCTTGATTGTTAGATAAAACCCTGATATATTGTGCACGTGGAGTTCATTCCATGTTTTTCATATTGATTTATGAATATTCGTTCGTGTGACTGGCGGTTTGAGGGCACTTGGTACCCCCCCTTAAAACAGCGAAATTCGTGCCCCAAAATCTCGGCACTCCCTGGTCCGATTTTGTTGATTTTGGTTTATTATTCTTGGAATAATACACCTATGTTTTCGCGACGGGGGTCGATGACTCCGATCGGGCTCAAAATTTAGCTATGGGATCGAGTTAGGTGTCGTTTTCGAAGTATTTTTGGACGTAGAATCCATTTTTTGGTGTCCCAGAACGATCCAATTTCACTGTTGCGATCTATAGGGCTTTCATGGGGCTAAAAATGGGATTTTTGAAGGATACCAGGATGTTAAATATTTTCGAGTAAAATACAGAATTTTTGAAAAAACACATTTTTGAACAAGAAAAACCAAAAAAAAATTTTTTTACATTTATTCATTGACAGAATTAAATTTCTGCACAAGTAGGTAACGTATATCAAAGAATAATAAACCCTTGTGTAAAATTTGCAGCGTTTTTTTTTTTTTTTTTTTTTTTTTGTTGTATGAAAGGCCTTGCAAAGATCTAAAATCGTGCTGAAACAGATTTTGAAAATATTGATCTGGAGATTTACAACAGAGGAGCAAACTTGACAATTTTCAAGGGCGTTCTGGAGCCCCATGCTTGACCTGTACACGAAAAATACTGTACGATTTCAAAAATGTGTTTCAGCACGTTTTTAGATCTTTACATGGCCTTTCAAACAAACAAAAATCAAAATGTAAATCGGTTGAGTGGTTCCCGAGAAAATTGGTCATATCCGTAAAAAAATTCAACTCTTCAGGAGAGCCAAAAAACTGAAAGGTGACTGTCTGAGCGTGTCTTGTTTTTCCATTGATTAGACGGAGAAAGAAGGAGTGCCAGAGTTGATGCAGGCACCTTCCGAGCTATTTTTTAAGAATTTTAATTGAAGTTCAAGCCTTTTGCAATATACCATTTTCTTCAGTATTTAATGTAGTTTTTTTTAAGAAGAAAAAAACAAAAAAGTCGGGGAAAAAAATGTTGGGGGTACCAAGTGCCCTTGAGCAGTTGGGGATATATATAGTTTTTTTTTTTTTTTTTTTTCAATATAGTTTTTGATACTTCCGATATTTACTGATATCGATTCTGTCTTTCGACACTTAGGTACGATATTTGTATCGGGTACCAGAGGACCGATATTATCGTGATATCAGTAAATCATAATATTTGGCGATATCAATAGCGTATTATATAACACTATTTATATCGCCAAGTATTTTGATTATATGAGGATATTATCCTCACACACAATCCTTCCTTCTTCTTGTGTTGTAACCAACCCCTGCATTGTTTTTGTTCAAAAACGTTACTGCATTAAACCGAATTTCTTAATGCGAATTCGATATATTGTGCGCGTGGAGATGATGTGTTTAGGCAATGTGAGCAAAATAACAAAAAAAAAAGTTTTTGACATTTTACCCACTTTCATGCTTGAATATCTCCTTAACTATCTACCATAGGTAGGTTCGCGAAAAATGAATGGAAACACTTTTGTAGCAAATGTGGTAAGCTGTATTTTTTATATAGAAGATCTTTCGGTAGGACTCACCGTTTTCGAGTTAGGAGCGAAAATAAGGAAAACAAAAAAACTGAACTTCGCGCAGGAAAAACTAGCATAATGTGCTATATTATGCACCTACATTATATCCACTGACAATTGAATCCCTGAACATCATCTAATTGACGTCCATAACAAGAGTTATCTTCCTTGCTTATGTAGGTACTAACCGAGAACGCCTGGAAAGAGTTGATATAACGAATTGTAGGGAAACGTCACTATCATCCGACTGTTGACTGTTGATTGGCTATGGGGTCGTTTCAAGATCCATAGATTCCAAAAACAAAATGTCCGTCCGCCGTCCGGGCCTTTTGGGCATTAGGAGTTTTGAAAAATCTGAAATTTTGACAAAATACTCGGTTTACCATCTAGTTGTGCCCGCAAGGTTTTCGCCCAGATCGGAGGGGCGCTATGGGGCTACGGGATGGGTTTGTAGCCCCATGATCCCCAAAGTGAAATTGGATCGTTCTGGGACCCCCAAAATTGAATTCTACGTCCATTAATACTTCGAAGACGGCATCCCACTCGACCCCATAGCCAAACGCCATTAAAAACTCTTCCTGCAGCCCCATTTTAGCCCCACGGGTTTGTGCGATCGGGCTGAAAACCTTGCGGGCACAACTAGATGGTAAACCGACATTCGGTTGAATTACAGATATTTAAATAAATTCCTACTGCCGAAAACGACTCGGACGGCGCACGGACATTTAATATTTAATTAATTTTTTAAATATTTAATCAAGAATAATTAATTATAATTCAATAATAATTAGATTATTTACCTATTAAATATTATTGTTTTTATTTAATTAATACGCCACAAATTTTACACAAGGGTTTATTTATTTATTTATTTTATTATTATTTTTTTAGGTTAGGTACTTGTGCAAAAATGGATTTCTGTGTCAACAAGAAAAAATTTTTCGTTAGAATTTTTTTTTCCAAAAATTTTTTTTTTATTTGAAAAATATTTGACCTCCTGGGATCCTTCAAAAATCCCATTTGTAGTCCCATGAAAGCCCTATAATCGGAACATTGAAATCGGATCGTTCCGGGACCCCCAAAAATGGATTGTACGTCCAAAAATACTTCGAAAACGACACCTAACTTGATCCCATACCTAGCTAAGAGCCTTTTAAAAAAACCTCCCGAAGTCCCATTTTAGCCCCATAGCGACCTTCTGGTTTGGGCGATCGGACTGAAAACCTTGCGGGCACAACTAGATGGTAAACCAAGTATTTCGCCAAAATGTCAGATTTAAAAAAAAAACGCTGCAAATTTTACACAAGGGTTTATTATTCTTTGATAAACGTTACTTGTGCAGACATTTAATTCTGTCAATGAAAAAATTAAAAAAAAAATTTTTTTTTGGATTTTTATCTCAAAAAAAATTTTTTTTTTGATTTTCTTGTTCAAAAATGTGTTTTTTTCAAAAATTCCGTATTTTTTACTCGAAAAATATTTAACATCCTGGGATCCTTCAAAAATCCCATTTTTAGCCCCACGAATGCCCTAAACATCGCCCCAGTGAAATCGGATCGTTCCGGGACCCCAAAAAATGGATTCTACGTCCAAAAATACTTCGAAAACGACACCTAACTCGATCCCATAGCTAAAAGCCTCCAAAAAACCCCTCCCATAGCCCCAATATAGCCCCATAGCGCCCCACGGGTTTGGGCGATCGGACTGAAAACCTTGCGGGCACAACTAGATGGTAAACCAAGTATTTTGTCGAAATTTCAGATTTTTTAAAAAATTCCTCCTGCCCAAAACGGCCTGGACGGCGGACGACGTACGGCGGACGGACATTTCGGATTTAGAATGTAGACCACTTGAAACGGATAATGTCAAATTTTGAGCCCGATCGGAGTCGTCGACCTCCATCGCGAAAACATAGGTGTATTATTCCAAGAATAATAAACCAAAATCCTTCTGCCCAAAACGGCTCGGACGGCGAACGGACATTCGGTTTTGGAATCTAGACCTCTTGAAACGGATAATGTTAAATTTTGAGGCCGATCTGAGTCGTCGACCCCCGTCGCACATTATTCCAAAAATAATAAACCAAAATTAGTAAAAAAAAAAAAAAAAAAAAAAGTTTATTTAATCAATCAAAAGGTGCTTTCATTGGCGCAGATCCAATTTTTGCACAATTTAGGTACAGTTGCGGCGTTTTATAGTTTAACACTTTTACCAGTGTAACGCTTTTCTCTGAATCTGAGGACTGCGGGTATAATCCCTTGAGGCATAGAATTCCTCAATATATCGGGTTTTCCGGAGGACCGAGTTGAAATTTGCATCATTTCCCGCCGCTCACGTAAGGGGATCACGTACTGTCTGCCTCTTTGCGTCTTTTCCTCTGTTTGATGGTCCTCGGTAGGGAAATTGCGATGACGAGCGGGACCCCCCCCCCCCCCCCCCCCTTCCCCCACGTGACATTTTCCCCGTCAACACATGCGGCGAGCACAAAAGAGGCCCCACCGACGGGGTTTGTTGTTAAGGTTGCGGGGACTGGCGGGCTTTCCCTCTTTTGCAAAAGCAAAACGCAACTTCGGCCTCTGCGGGGGCGAAAGCTTTTATTATTACGGCGGCTGCGGTGATTGCGAGGGGGGGGGGGGGGATGGCGGCGACATGTGCGGTGAAAATATTAACGAAACCCACGTAGTACAACCGCCGCTCGAGGGGATTTCAGTAGAGATGCCTTTTCCCGGCTTTAGTTCATTAGGAGGTTATATCAGTATGAGACACAGGAAAAGGTCTCGTCACTGATTTCAACAAAATATTTTGTCAGTTTTCCTCTCATTAGAAATCTTGGTTTAAACAAGTTTTCTCCTTAACAGAAATCTTGTTTTAAAAAAATCGATGCGAATTTTGTTGTAAATTGTGTATAAATTGATTCTATATCAATAAAAAAAACTTTAATTATTATTATTATTTTTTCATTTAATTTTCTTTTCAAGTGTTGACGGATGTGAGACCCAGAAAAAATGGATTTTCCGCCCGAAATTAGTCGGAAAACGTCATCAACGTCAATGAGCAATTATTTCAAACAAATAGGAAAATTTACAGGGGTCCTGAACCCATCGTTGTGGGACTTTTATTTGCCAAAGATGGGGTTTTGGATGCTTGCACCCAGCAGTAGCAAATAAAAGTCCCACAACGATGGGTTCAGGACCCCAGTAAATTTTCCTATTTGTTTGAAGTACTTTTTCATTGACGTTGATAGCTTTTTTCACAATAATTGTGAATTAATTTATACCAGGGCACAGTTTTTTTTTTTTTTTTTTAAATATTTTCACTAATGCCAAAACCTGAGGCTTGTCAGACGAGGAAATAACATCAAGAAAGCCACTGCGGAGAATGGTTTTCATATCTACAGAAGGGTTTACGTGTTGCATGAAGAATCGTCCAATATCTAGCATTCAGAGGGAGAACAATGGTAATAACAACAGTTGTGAAGAAAACAAAAGGCGGTATGATGTACGAGCTCGGAAAGCTCTTTTGAAAATGAACTGGTTACAAATGATGGAGCTCTCAAAAGCGTCAGGGGGAAGAATCAGAGTCACACCTGGTTTTTCGAGAAAAGAGGCGACAGTTTCCCGCATGGGGGGAAAACAAAGGTTTTGTGTGAAGTATGGTTTTACCCGGGGTGGGTATTGTTTCCGGGGGTGGGGGCTCTTCCTCGTATAAAATAATGGACGGTTTCGAGCCCGTTTGGGATAAGGGATCTCGTTTTCGAGGGGACTTATATGCCCACCGTGAACAAGTATCATGTTCAAAACGTAGGTTTTACGGAATTGCCCCCTGAGGTGACGTTTTGGTTAAATGCCCAAAAAGGAAACCGTACAGGATTTTCCCCCACCCAGAATAGTCCGAGTGGTAGCAATGATTAATTTTCTGTAATTATTAGGGAAATGTGGCTTGATAACCGGCTCTGCTCTGCTCCAGGTTCTATAGGACTTTTTGTGCTATTTCGGTACAATTTCATACTGCAGTTTCAGTTCAAGCAGCCCGTTCAGGAAAAGTATGAAACAGATTGGCCTCAGGATTGTTCCTTGAGGAATTGCGACTCTGAATGTCTGTTCCTCACTCAAGGTCTCATTGATTTTCACCTTTTGGACTCATGTACTGAGAGAAAAAAAGGGCCTATTCTAGGTTATTTTTCGATTTTTTTCTAGGTTAAATGCTGCCAACCTAGATTTTTTTTGGTTTTCATTCTAGGGTGGAACAATTTAGTCTAGGTTGAATATAATTTAACCTAGATTGAAAATACTGGTGAAGTTACCTTCCTAAAAATGCAAACAACCAAGATTTAAAATACGCCACCCCCACACTTTAGTTCTAGGTTAAGTTCACAGTGTGTGCCGCCGCCTCCATCCATTTACAGTCTAGGTTAAAAACATTAATGTCTTGGTTGTCTCACCCTGGTATTCAATGTTTTTCACTTTCATAGACGATTGATTTACCCTAAAAAAAAGCTATAATTTTAGGGGTTTTTGAACACTATGCTGGAAATAACAGAGAACAAAAAGAAAAGGGAATTGTCTGTGAGGGAATTTTTAGCAACTTTTTTGGCAACTAGTGCCCTGAGGGGGCACTGCGCTCCTTACAAGCGTGTTGCCAGGTAGACTAGACAATATTTACCAAAACAAATTTTGTCTAGTTTTGCCTCCTTTTGGTAATAATAATTTTCTAGTCGTTGAATTTGTTATTGTGTGCGTGATTTTCGAGAGATGAATACTGTTAACCGTCGCAAGAACATTGCCTTTGACACTCCACCCTTAGATGACAGATTGGAAATGAAACGCCTGGGCCGTACCTACGTAGGGACGTGGAATTCGGTTGTATTTTTCTTAAGAAAAATATTTTAGAATTCTAAAATTAGCTTTCTTGCTTAAGGTTCCCAGTCAGCAGACCTACTTCGACTTTACATTCAGGTGTGAATTAACTAGCTAATACGCGTATTAAATTTTGATGGTGAAGTTCAACAGTTGAATCCCCTCTCGTACATAGCGCTGTAGCGCGTCCTGCGTCGATCTTTGAGTTCGAAATCCGAATTGACGATCGCTCAGGAGATTTTTTCCTTCAATATTAATGACCAATTATTGGCTCCTACAACTGTGTTGTGCTAGTTACAATCTTTGCAACTATCCACATCTAGCTGAAATTCAAATGGGAAAGTCAAGACGACTGCCCATAAGGAAATGCCTTGATTTCAAGACGTTCGTTCTCATTTGGCTCCGTGTCGATTTTCACGCTTGAGGCTTACGGCAAATCGAAATGAGTTCACTTAAATCTAAACGAGCAAAAGTTGACGTCATCCTTGGCTTTATAAGCTTCCCCCCAGAGCTGGAAGAATATTCAGTCACAGTCAGTCAGCATGTAGTCCTCAAGTCGCATGCTGCGGCTCTGCCAGCAGTCATCATCGCCCGTCGTCTCTCTGTCACTCTCATGAGCTTGTCTCCAGGACACCCTCCAAGAGGTCACATTAGTCGCATTCGCTTTAGCTAACCTCCCTCTCGAAACAAGTCAATTATGTTATAAGGACTTCCTAGTCCTCTATTCATTTTACTACCTTCTTGTAATAAAGGCTCTAACATATATCTGCTTAAATCATTCACCCGAACTACCGCTTGGGTAAACATAATACCACACAGACAGGTGAACAGAATACACAACAATGGTGGAATTCAGCAGAATAACACGTCCAATTCTGAATACAACATCTGTTGATTGAGTTCCTCATTTAATTTTAAAGCTGATATGGCCCCATGCTTACTATTGTGCTGGGTCGGCTTCTCGCTCAATACTCTATTCATTTAGCTCCTTGCCTATTACTCTAGTGGTTTGGCTCCTCCCTCACCCACTACTCTGTTGATTTAGCTACTCTGTTGGTTCAGGTTCTCGCTTAGGGGAGACCGGGGCAAGACGAACCAAAATTCGTTCAAGCTGAATTTTTGAGCATACAGCTTGATGTGGCACTAATCCCAAGTATGGCGTTTCAAACTGTGACTATCCACCTTCGTTTTATATTTAGATACTAAATTTCTTCAAAAACCATTTAAAAGTACTGATTTTGAGTAAAAACCTTTGTCAAATGGTTCATTTTGTCCCGGACCACCTCAGGGGCCAAGATACGTGAGTCAACCAAAAGATTCGTATAAAAATGTCGCCTAAAAAACTACTGTTACAGCCTTGTTAAATCTCATTATCGTTGGGGGAGATATAAAAGTTAGGCTGGTGTACTCATCCAGGTTAGACAACTTTAGGTAACATCTGGGTGAATTTGAACTACAGAAGTTACAGCCTTGTGGAGTCAGATTAGGTAGGTACCTAAATTATTTTAGGAGTGCAACATCTGCTCCTGGCCAGAGGGGAGTTCCACAAAAAAAAAGAAAAAGACAAATAATGTCCCCGAGCAATCAACAATTAATCCCAGGGATGGGAACTTGAATAAACTCTTGGGCTCCTGAACGAGGGCACACACAAATAGTTATGAAGCTTATAATTGTTAATAATATTCACCTGAGCAGCAGGCTACAAAAAGAAGGTCATATGGATGTCGCAGCAGCAGATACTTCACAAGACACAGCTCTTTACGATTCGACTAGCATATTCCTGGGGCGCCCCGTACAGTGTAATTGAGAATTTTACCTGAAAATACAGCGTATTAGAATTGCGTAAATTATCACAGAAGGTTAGACTAGGTTGCTTTAAATATCACAGGTACATTACTCAGAGTTCAAACGCCTCAACTGGCGGGAGGCACAATCCTTGTTGGAACTTGTAGAAGATTCAAATTAATATGTCCACGACGTGGAGAAAATTCAGACAAAAATTGTTAAAGGTTCTTTGGTATTTTTAAGAGGATCTTTCACGTAACTTTAGGGGTGGGCAAAATACGCCCTTGGATTGATGATGTCCCAAGTAGTGGAGACGACAGAAGAAGAACTTGTTGGTCCTCAAGCGATCGCAGAGGTGGGGTGTTGGTGCCCCCTCATGAGAAAAGACGACGACACGGAGTACAGTTGACTCCACAGATCAGACACCCGGTAGTCCGAAAAATAATGCTTCCTCCCTGGAATATTTAAATAATAATTAAAATTAGAACTCACAACGAGCACTCAAACTATAAATGGTGGAAATCCTCCACGCCATTTGCCGCCATTTTCCCCTTCATCCGCGTAAGACGCTATTTCCCTTTTCTCCATTTTCTTCCCTCCGCCGACAGTGATGTCCGCCACGGAGACTTGGGGAAATTTCGTCCCACTTCCATTTATTATTCAATCCTCGCAATAAATTCGTCCTTTCGGCCACCAATCATAGAATATTATATTTGATTTGTTACAAAAGAGATTTATTTATCAGAGAGAAATTCTGGTGTGGTTGGTCCCGCTGACCAGGTGCCACACTGTCATCAGCTGCTTATCAGGCTGGTTTCCGCTCATTTTGCGGATTCTTGGCGGAATCCGTCCAACTAAATACCTATTCCTTCACGACCCACAGTACCCACGGCTTCAGGACGTGACAGGAGATAATATCTCCTATACTCTAATATTATTAGAGTTAGGCAGTTTGGGTGAATTTAAACTAGAAAAATGGCAATACATCAAAAAATTTAGAAATTAAGTCGTCATTACCAATAATAAACCAAAATAATGAAATTAATCTGTCCTCAGGGTGACAATTGAAAACGCTGCAAATTTTACACAAGGGTTTATTATTAGGTTACTTGTGCAAAACTTTAAGTCTGTGTCAACAAAAAATTTAGAAAATAATGTTTTTTTTTTTTTCCAAAATGTTTTTGTTTTTTACTTGAAAAATATTTGACCTCCTGGGATCCTTCAAAAATCTCATTTGTAGCCCCATGAAAGCCCTATAGATCGCCTCAGTGAAATCGGATCGTTCCGGGACCCCCAAAAATGGATTCTACGCCCAAATTTGGGCTTTAAATGCTTCGAATTAAAATGCTTCGAAAACTACACCTAACTCGATCCTTTAGTCAAAAGCCTTCGATTAGCCCCTTCTGTAGTCCCATTTTAGCCCCATAGCGCCCCACGGGTTTGGGCGATCGGGCTGAAAACCGTGTGGGCACAACTAGATGGTAAACCGAGTATTTTGTCAAAATTTCAGAATGGCCCGGACATTTCGGTTTTGGAATCTAGACCTCTTGAAACGGATAATGTCAAATTTCGAGGCCTATAGGAGTCGTCGACCTCCGTCGCCAAAACATAGGTGTACTATTTCAAGATAATAATAAAGAAATATAAACTAAAAAAGAAATATAAAATATAAAAAGAATAATAAACCTAAATATAAAAACGGGAAAGAACACCGAGCCCTTAAAATTATATATTCTTCTTCTATAGTCGTGTAGAAAACAGCTCAAATAAGGAAAATACCTAATTAAAACAATTTCAGCATGGGACATGGGACATGGGAAAGCCCGCAAGGTTTTCAGCCCGATCGCCCAAACCCGTGGGGCGCTATGGGACTAAAATGGGGCTACGGGAGGGGTGTTTTGAAGGCCTTTGGCTATGGGATCGAGTCAGGTGTCGTTTTCGATGTATTTTTGGACGTAGAATCCATTTTTTGGGGTCCCGGAACGTTCCGATTTCACTGTTCCGATCTATAGGGCTTTCATGGGGCTAAAAAAATGAGATTTTTGATAAATCCCAGGAGGTCGAATATTTTTCAAGTAAAAAAAAAAAAAATTTGAAAAAATCCCCCCCAAAAAAATTTGTTTTCTTTAAATAAAAAAATCCAACAAAATTTTTTCATTGACAGAATTAAATTTCTGCACAAGTAACGTATATCAAGGAATAATAAACCCTTGTGTAAAATTTGCAGCGTTTTTCTCCCCGTGTTTATTTGGTGAATGATGGGCGTTGTATGGCCCTCGGGCGGTTAGCCGCCGCCGGAAAATCTCTCGTCCGGAAGACGTAGACCACGGAGGCTTTTCCGGGAAAGATGCTAGCAGGAGATAAAGTTAATGGAAACGAGCACTTGAGCATTAGCAATGGGAGGAGTGAGATACCGTCTAAGTGTCAGTAGGTTTAAGGGGAACCCTCGAGTGAGCCCGGTCGTCGTTCCTTTTACTTCCCAACGCTGAAATTCGCTCCTTCTTAACGACCTATATTTTATAAGTCATCATTTAATGCGATCCGCCCCGGCTCTCCGCTTTTGCTTTTCCCCTTTCCCGATAACGCTTTTCCCGAGGGTTAAAGCGATCGTTTGTTTTGGAGGCTGGCCTATATCTTCCCAAACCCACCTCCCCTCCGCCCCTTCAGGGGTCCTGATTTACTACTTATAATGCACTCATAAATTATTTAATATCTGCGTCTCTTCGGAATGGAAGCTCCCGGTACGCGCGGTGGGGTTACTTCGTAATGCTTGGCCTTTTCCTTTTATTATCACCGCTAAAAGATCGAACGCGTTTAGTCGGATCGTGAATCATATTCTGAAACGTTGGTGGGTTTCTTCGTTATACGCCCAAATTCTCCTGGCCCAGTTTTCTTTGTGAATTGAATTTCGTTTTGAAGGGGCCAGTTAAACTTTATTGACAAATTTAATTTCGAGGTGAACTGACTTCGAAAACCACTCCCGGCTCGATATCATAGATAACCTTCTGAAACCTCTCTCGCAGCCCCTTTTTAGCCCCACGCCGGGTTGGGCGATCGGGCTGAAAACCTCACTGACACAACTGGATGATAAACTGAGCATTTGGTCAACATTTCTGATTAAAACAAAATAATAATAAAACGCTGCAAATTTTACACGAGGGTTTATGATAGAGGAAGAACAGAAACGGTGGTGAGACCTCGTCTGGGCCCCTAACAAACCATCTATTGAACAATTACGCCAGAACAGGTACATAGGACTTGGCCTTTGGAGTTGAACCCGTCATATATGGACATTAGCCTGGGTGGTAGCATACACAACAACGGATGAAGAAGTGGGGACTCGGAGCCGGTTCACGGATGAATTAAGACATCAGAATACATCAACGGAGATGAAGACGGCGGGGGATTCGAACCTCTCGCTCGCGGGTGGTCTCATCTCCTCACCGTATTACGCTTTGAAGGTTTTCTTCCTTTTTGTAGATACCCTTTCAAGGATTGATGAAGGGGGTGCGGGGGTGCACGACAATTGGATTAGACCCCTGTTTTACCTATGGAACCCGTTTGAGTGTCAACTTGACGGGTCTACGAATCTGTCTACACTCGTTTAGTCAAGAGATTTTTAGGCTGGTATGTTAGAAAAAGTTAAGGAATATAAAGATATATAAACTAGAGTGAACGAAAACAAAAAATGTTAGATGTGCGACGATTCATCTTACACGACGCTACATTCCGTAAAAATTGTAGGTAAGAATCACCTCGAAATCTTCGGACTTATTTTGGGTTTTGGCTTATATCTTCGTAGGGGTCCATCTTACAAAAAACATTACTCCTACCTTTTTTGAAGTAGACGACATTTGCAAACTTTTGAGACAAACCGCAGCTCTGTAGGTCTGATAGTTTCTGAGATGAAGCTTTTCTAAAATGGTCACCTTTTCGAAAAGTTTGAAATTTAACCATTTGGTCACGTTTCAAAGCCTCTGTATGGAAAACAGCGAGTAATAAATAGCTTCAATAAGGGGGGGGGGGAAGGGGAGCCGACAAACATGGCCTACCTCGGAGCAGTGGACACTTCCATTTTGTCAAAATTGCCAAAGTGGCTGGCGACCTTCTGTGGTAATCCTCCATAATATTATTTGAATAAGAAAGACTTCTGTACCTTTTAATTACCACTTTATTTAAAAAAAAACACGAAGCTTTATTTTAAAAAATACGAGACTCAATCCACTCTGTGTGTATGTAACCTGATGATGGCTAAAATTAAGCTGAAAAGCTTCGTGTCTTTTAAAATAAAGTGGTAATTAAAAGGTACAGAAGTCTTTCTTATTCAAACTTCCATTTTGGTTTATTACTCTTGGAATAATACACCTATGTAATCACGACGGAGGTATAAAATTCAGATCGGCCTCAAAATTTGGCATTATCCGTCTCAAAAGGTCGGGGGTTTGGGCAGTCGGCTTTTTTTTTTTAGTCTGAAATTTTGACAAAATACTCGGTTTACCATTTAGTTGTGCCCGCAAGGTTTTCAGTCCGATCGCCATAACCCGTGGGGCGCTGTGGGGCTAAAATGGGGCTACGGGACGGTTTTTTGAAGGCTTTTAGCTATGGGAGTTAGGTGTCGTTTTCGAAGTACTTTTGGACGTAGAATCCATTTTTGGGGGTCCCGAAACGATCTGATTTTACTGTGGCAATCAATGGGGCTTTCATGGGCCTAACAATGGGATTTTTGAAGGATCCCCAAAAAAAATTTTTTTTTGTAAATATACCTACCTAAAAATCCAAAATATTTTTTTTTCATTGACAGAATTAAATTTCTGCACAAGTAGGTAACGTATATCAAATATCAAAGAATAATAAACCATAGTGTAAAATTTGAAGCATTATGTTTAAGCGAACTTCAGATTTTGGGTTCAGCGCACCAAAAAACATAAGAATTAAATTCAATTCAAATTTTGTGGTGAAACTTTCTATCCGAATTTCATCCTGAAACAGGCGGCTCTGAACACCATATGAATGAACGTGTAGCGTTGTAAAAGAGAGACCAAAGTGATATTTAATTGTGGTCTTATCTTTTCGTCGGAATATCCTCGAAGAGTTTTCGATTTCACGAATAAAAGCACCCCTCATTGACAGGAGGTCGACTGGGAAGTGACAGCGGACTAATTGATTGGGCTCTCGAGAAAACAAGTCGTCTTCGTCTTGAAGTTTCTGGCGGTGAGATTTACTGTCTCGGGGCCGCACGCTAGGGCTCGACTTATCTGGCTAATAATTATACGTATTGTCCACTTTAGGGCTGGAGGAGAATTTATTACCGTCTGATAAGGTGTCCCAGATAACCGAGAAGAGGCGAGCACCAAACACCGCGTTGCTGATCGGCTGGAAAATGTCTAAGCTGTTGAAGCAGAACAATTTAATTGTTGGTTTTTCAAGTTAGCGAATGTCTGCTGATTCAATCTCTACGTCTATCAATTGATAAGTTGTACAGCAATACCAGACAATAATGTGGAGGCGTCATGTGAACACAGTTGGCCTGGCAATAAACGGGGGTTTCCACACTGGCGAGATTCAACCCCTTTTGGCCTCTCGATCTCCTCCCTAATGTTCTCTACCGTGTCCCACTTAGCACTACAACTTGGAAAGATGTATTTTTTTTTTTTATCATCCGCCATCCGAGACAAATTCCGCCCAACATTAACTTCCCCGCTTTCCACCTTTCAGCCGTCTTTTGTCAGTACAAGGACTAATATAGTGCTGAGAAGGTCGAAAAAGAGGAGGAATACTGCTGTTGCGGCAATTTTTTCCTATCCCTCTCTTGAACTTCACTAATCCGGGGGTCTTTCCAATATTGGAATTGGTGGGTTTTCGGCAGGACTGACGCAGCCAAAGTCAATTGGGATCTTCGGTTTCCGGAACAGATGGAGAAGGGATTGTCTTTAAACCTCTTGTCGATAAACTGGACGTGCCTCGAGTTTTTTTTTTTTTTTTTTTTGCGATAGATGGCTTCAAAATAATACTTAAGGTGAATTCGAAACGGAGGCAGTGTTAAGGGGGAACTCGTTTTTGGAATCTAGACCTCTTGAAACGTATAATGTCAGATTTTGAGGCCGATCAGAACTTTCGACCACCGACATGAACACATTGGCGTTGAGGAATTAAAATAATAATAAACAAAAAAACGCTGCAAATTTTACACAAGGGTTTATTATTCTTTGATATACATTACTTGTGCAGAAATGTAATTCTGTCAATGAAAAAATTTAAAAAAAAAAAAAAATTTTTTTCGATTTTCATCTCAAAAAATTTTTTTTGGATTTTTTTGTTCAAAAATGTGTTTTTTTCCAAAATTCCGTATTTTTTACTCGAAAAATATTTAACATCCTGGGATCCTTCAAAAATCCCATTTTTAGCCCCATGAGAGCCCTATAGATCGGCACAGTGAAATCGGATCGTTCCGGGACCCCAAAAAATGGATTCTACGTCCAAAAATACTTCGAAAACGACACCTAACTCGATACCATAGCTAAAAGCCTTCAAAAAACCCCTCCCGTAGCCCCATTATAGCCCCATAGCGCCCCACGGGTTTGGGCGATCGGACTGAAAACCTTGCGGGCACAACTAGATGGCAAACCAAGTATTTTGCCGAAATTTCAGATTTTTAAAAAAATTCCTACTGCCCAAAACGGCCTGGACGGCGGACGGCGTATGGCGTACGGCGGACGGACATTTCGGATTTTGAATGTAGACCACTTGAAACGGATAATGTCAAATTTTGAGCCCGATCGGAGTCGTCGACCCACGTCGCGAAAACATAGGTGTATTATTCCAAGAATAATAAACCAAAAGTGGCCAAGTCTACTCGAGCAGTTTTGCGGCGGCACAGTTGATTTGGTCCTTCGGGCCGGAAAGGTAACAGACAGTTCAGCAGCTGAGTTCAGTGGCGGATCCAGAGGGGGGGGCGCCCCCCCCCCCCCCCCTCAACGAGAAAATATCTTAATGTGAACAGTGCAAAATCGTTCAAAGGTGGATGGTTCGTTGCAGAAGAAAAGATTACAGGTAGGCTCCTAACTACAATGTTGTTGTGGGTACGCAAATGTAATGATTCAAAATTTTATAACCACCTAAATTTGAAGAGAAGTACTCAACATAAATTTGATGATTAAATGTCTGTGTGGTGGCTGCGCTGCGTTCATCACTGTGCCGAGAAGGTGTCAGGACGACAAGCGACAGGGGTATAGTGAATCTACATGGAGGAAAGAAAACTATAGAATATTGGGTGGGGTGGTCGGAGGGGGCATGGCAGTTGGCAGCGCGCGGCAGCGCCAGCGGGACGGAGGCGCAACTTGTAATTTAAGCCTTAACTTGTATTTTAAGGTAAATGTGACAATTCTGCTGTGAGAAGGAAAAACAACTCATTGCCAAAATCAAAACATTGCAGAAATTAGCTCTAAAGTTTTCCTCAGAAACCCAGCTGTCCTTAAAGTGCATTCTAGAGACCCAATTTTTTGAGGGTTCATAGATAGGACATCAATTCACGATTTAAAAAACTGAAAAAATCGATTTTTTAGATCGTTTTGTCGTACTTAAGGCGGTTTTTTTAATTTCTCAATGACTTTATCCGTATAATTTTGAAGCTAAAATGCCTCAACTCGCCGTTGGGTGCTTCATTCTCAAAAATAACGCTATCGCTAAGGGGTTTGTTTGATGGAGAAACGCCCCAACTACTAGTAATTAGAGTATCCCATCATTGTTTTTTTAAGGAAAAAACGCCTTATCCAGTCGTAAAAGCAGCTGTGATTTCCCAGTTACCAGACGTGAAAAATCGCCTTATCATCGGTCAGCTGTGACAACATTTGGAGGAGAAACGCCTCAAGAATTTCTATGAATGCTTTACTCCAAATTCGAAACCAATATTGACAAACAATTTGAAGGTAAAACGCCTCATCTCAATTTTTGCCGAGTTGAGGTGTTTTACCGTCACAATGTTGAAAAATAAACAGTGACTTGAGGCACTTTAATCAAGAAGTTGAGTTGTTTTACCTACAAAGCGCGTCGATGAGGCGTTTCTCCTTCAAACCGACCGAATTTCGGATTATAATGGTCGGAATAACCCCCACTTTCGAAATTTCGACTTCACCATCGGAAAGAGCAGGTCGAAAATAGTGAAAGTATGTGAAAATCCCATTTTCGTTAACATTGGAGTTGAGTCGTTTTTCCTTCTCACGGCAGAATTGTCTCAACCTGAGTTTTAATGAGATAATTGTTCACACATTAGCCCAAAATTTGGGTTTAATGCAACTATCCAAGCCCTAGTGAGCCTCTTTGAGAGCATTGAGAGTGAGATTGAGCATCTTTGAAAATTTTCACGGGGGGTGGGGGGGGGGGGGTATCTATCATTCAATCTCCCCCCCCCCCCCCCCCTCAGAAAAATCCTGGATCCGCCCTTGGCTGAGTTATCGCAATTTGGTCGGTGTAGCACTCCGGGAAGTGGGCGAAAAAGCATCGCGTATTTTACTGTCGCAAAAAATGTTACCGACCCCCACCCTTAAGGACACATCTACGTCAAAAATATTACCTATTATAATGTGCACATTTTTTTGTTGCAGGTGAGTTTGGTAGCGCTTCTTCTGGGAGACTGGATCACCGTGCGATGACCGTTTCCTACTTAGCGGAGAAATAATTCTTCCCTAACAGAACTACGAAGGTACCTTCTGAAATACGAGGAATAGTTCAACAAGAAGTTAACTAACAAGTTATCAGTTTGAAGTTAACTACTTCAAATCGACCAGTCCCCACGAAACCAACGGTATATTCGGTCGTGCGCAACATCTCTCCTTCGATTCCAATGATAGAGATTTGGTATTAATTCCGTAAAATATTTCCATCCGTGTGGTTTATTTGCCTGCTCCAAGCCTATGTTGTAAGTTACAGGTTACAACTTGTAACCTGTTTCGTGTTTAGTGGAGCGGAAACTCACCGTGTGGGTTGTTGCCGAAGCGAAAGAGACCGACGGCGAGGATATCGTTTGCGAGAGAGACGGAGGAGGTCTTACAGTTATTAAGCTATAGATAAGAACGAGATAGAATTGTTCGACTCGGCCGGCTCGTCGGGCCCGATAAATCCTCGCGAAAGTCGTGACCGTCCCTGTCGAGAAGTCGGACAAACCTCCACACCTTCCGACTCGAGTCAAATCCGCCCATTTTATTATTCTTGGAATAATACACCTGTGTAATAGCGACGGTGTTCGACGACTCGAATCGGCCTCAAAATTTGACATTATCCGTTTCAAGAGGTTTAGATTCCAAAACCGAAATGTCCGTCCGCCATCCGAGCCGTTTTGGGCAGTAGGAATTTTTTTTTTTTAAATCTGAAATTTTGACAAAATACTCGGTTTACCATCTTGTTGTGCCCGCAAGGTTTTCAGCCCGATCGTCCAAACTCGTAAGGCGCTATGGGGCTATAATGTGGCTACGGGAGGGGTTTTCTGAAGGCGTTTGGCTATGGAATCGAGTTAGGTGTCGTTTTCGAAGTATTTTTGGACGTGGAATCCATTTTTGGGGGCCCCAGAACGATCCGATTTTACATTGGGGATTTTACTATGGGGTTTTTAATGGGCCACAAAAGGGCCTTGTGAAGGATTTTAGAGGGTCGAATAAGGGGAAAGGCTTTCTGAGTGCTCATATTGCATTTCTCGGGGTACCTACCTACATCCGTCCTTAAACTTTACAAGATTTTTTTAAATAATTAAATTATTCTTTTTTTAATAATTAAATTATTATCATTTTTCATTGTTATACTTACAATAATTCTGTATCAATATGTAATTAATTATTAATTTTCATATAATTTATATAAGATATTGATAAACCCTTGTGTAAAATTTAGTAACGGATCTTCACTCACCACTGCTGCTTTGGTCCTCATTAAATGCTCAGCTGATTTGCCTTCACACAGGCAGGCGCGACTGGTGATGGCAGAACAAGGGGGTGCAGTCACGGATTCGTGATAATATTTTATGAAAATATTATTGCACCCAACACAGATAAAAAGTACCTACTATCAAGATTTGCTGTAGTTCATTATTTATTTGTTTGTTTAAAAATTCCAATTAACTATTACCAGTTTCCTTTCATTTCCTGGGTACACGCTGCAAACCTGGTAAAGGTGAGGTTGGCCGTCCCATGTCGCGAATGTCACACTTATCACTCACGCCTAAACGGGAAAACTCCCTCAAGATGAAATCAATAGAGTTATCCAACAAACGCTTTATGAAATGAACAATGAAACGATCGAATGAAACGAACGAATAAAAAACTTATAAATGAGACAAACGCAGATCACCGAGTTCAGAAAACACTTCCCAGAAAACATGGAAGCACACTAAACCCCTGATGCCATCCCCTCAACTGCTGTAGCTTCTGGCAAAAAGTACCTTTGTGGGAAAACTGAAAAAATCAGAAACCTTGGTCGATCGAAATTTTATGATTTCATACCATACAAAGTAATATAGCAACACCAAAAAGTTTTCAAAATATTTCAAAAGTAAGCCTCTATTTTTTCCATGATTTGAGACAGATTAGATCCTGAAAAAGTCCCTCATTACAAACGAAAATTCCCTGCCCATGAACGAAGACTGCCAACACTGATTGTGGAGGTGATTTAACATCTGGTGAACGGTGAGAAGGAAGGGTGTGCGCAGTGCCCAGAACTGCCCCACATTTCGACATTTCTGGCTTCACACTTAGTTCGTTGTTCCATAAGGTCCATGCAAAAAAAAATCGTCTCAAGAAGGGCAGTGCTCCCGTGATCATTGCACTATCAACACAGGCTTTTCAGACGTTCCGCGAACTATGTAAGGTCTACAAGAACTTACGTAGATTTTCGAGCCGAGTTTTGATTCATTTTTAGGTAGGTAACTAATTAGGTAGGTAATACGTAGCCCCCCTCTCGCCCTTCTGCATCGAGGGGGTGCAGTTGCGACGCTGCCTCCCTTGTGAGTCACAGGTACTCTTACCAAAATTTGGTCATTCCGCTACAACGAGACGACTTGCATCTCTCACCCACTGAATTCCGGGATGGATTGTCCGTGAGGTATGGCCGAGAGCCCGCAGGGCTACCCAATCTTTGTGATGGCTGTGATGCTCAAATGAATCTCAACCGCGCATTGAACTGTAAAAAAGGCGGCCTGGTCAAACGCGGGCATGACCGAATTCTGGATCAGTGTGCGAAGATGGCATGTCTTGCGTGGAACTCTGTGTGCCTCGAGCCAGTGTTGGACGAGGGGGGACGATGGCAATCCTCGGTTGGTTGCAGACATGAAGGTGGACGAAGTTTGGGACCAGGAGAGGACGGCGTACTTTGATACCCGGGTTGTCAACCCAGACGCCTCTTCTAATGGTTCCCTTGACTGCCCAATAATCGCCCAGAATGCAGCCAACGCGAAACACCGCAAATATGATGCATCAACCCCGATCGACCCCGGGGTTCTTTCAAGCCTTTAGTAGCCGGCTGTGACGGGCCCCTGCACTGGGAGTATGTCCGGTTTCAGAAAAGAATGGCTGAAGCTCTGGCAGATAAATGGTCGAAGCCTCTGTTGGGTTAGAGTGAAGACACAGGTAGAGGTGGCTTCGAGGCTGTCGCCGACGGGTCCGTTGCCTTGGCCTAGAGGATGGGGCCGTTATGCCTGTGATGATTGTCGGCCAGAGTAAGTACCTACCACGGCTCACAGTGGCCAACTTTCTGGATCTAGGTGGAAACAATTATTTTATGGTCCTATCTTGTAGGAAATTTAACGCTGAACACGAATATACCATACATGATGGGTCGCAAATGCCTTCTTCATATGTTTTCTGGCAAAAAAACTACCAAAAAACGTGTTTTTTTTAAACCTATTTTAGGTGTTTTGGTTTATTATTCTTGGAATAATACACCTGTTTTCGCGACACGGGTCGACGACTCCGATCGGCCTCAAAATTTGACATTATCCGTTTCAAGAGGTCTACATTCAAAATCCAAAATGACCGTTCGCCGTCCGCCGTCCGCCGTCCGGGCCGTTTTGGGCAGTAGGAATTTTTTAAAAAATCTGAAATTTTGAAAAAATACTTGGTTTACCATCTAGTTGTGCCCGCAAGGTTTTCAGTCCGATCGCCCAAACCCGTGGGGCGCTATGGGGCTAAAATGGGGCTACAGGAGGGGTGTTTTGAAGGCTTTTAGCTATGGTATCGAGTTAGGTGTCGTTTTCGAAGTATTTTTGGACGTAGAATCCATTTTTGGGGGTCCCGGAACGATCCGATTTCACTGTGGCGTTCTATAGGGCTTTCATGGGGCTAAAAATGGGATTTTTGAAGGATCCCAAGAAGTTAAATATTTTTCGAGTAAAAATTAAAGAATTTTTGAAAAAACACATTTTTGAAAAAAAAATCCCCCCAAAAAATTTTTTTGAAATATAAAAATCCAAAAAAAAAATTTTTTTTAATTTTTTTTATTGACAGAATTAAATGTCTGTACAAGTAACCTATATCACAGAATAATAAACCCTTGTGTAAAATTTGCAGCGTTTTTTTTTTCCAAATACTCTCTGAATTCACGTAAAAAATTATTTTATTGGCTTTCCTAACACAGAATACATGGCTTTTACAAAACACATAGTTGGCACGTAGTGGTGGTAACACTTGTAAATTAATGGTAAATTCATGATAATTGAAGGTAATACTTGTATATTAATGGTAACACTTGAACATTCATTTTAATTGAAGGTAATAATGAAATATAGAATAATAATATATAATAACACATTTACATTTTACATATAATGATGAATTAATATAATACAATAATACCCCTATTCAGGGCAAGTGCAGGGACAAGGTGAACGTCGATGTGAACCGTCGCTGTCGTACAAATATACTACAAATATAATACAATAATGAAATATAATCAAAACGAATGATGAACTGCCATAATTATGCGATAGGAGAAAAACAATTATTGCCACCTTACACCCCCCCCCCCCCCCCCCCACCCCGCTTAACCGCTTGACTCATTGTCAGACGAACCACTTGATGAGTTGCTGGGGTTGGTCTCGGAGATCGTGTCTAGGGGTGAGGATTCGGCTTCAACTTTCTCTCGACAATAATTTTGGGAATCTGAGGGACTAGAACATTGCAACAACTTTACAACTTACAAGTAGTGCAGATTTTTTTGTTTTTTTCATTGGACTCCTGTGACTTGCTATTAATGGATCTGATGAAACCAGAAGCATCACTAGCAAATCATGGTTAACATAGTATGTATACTATGGACGTATTACGTCCCTCCTGTTTTCCTGGTATTATTCAATCTAAATCGCCTGCAGTCCTTGTTCCGAGCCTCTTGGTCCTCTTCACTCAGCATTCCGATAGGCACCGAAATATGGTATCGTATAATTTCAGCAGTATGTTCAAGTATTTTATGAACTGTTGGGAGACACCAACACTCCTTCCCTCACACAAGCACTCGCACACGCCTGTAGCACAACGAAGCTTAAAGCGAAACCGCCTTTTTTTAGCCTTTTTCTCGAGCTAAAAGTAGAAAAAACGGGGTTTGCGCAAAAAAGCGCAAAAAACGCTTGGCAGTTCTAAAAACTAGAGTGTCAGACGGAAATTTTAAGACTAAAATCACTCTGGAGACTCGTGGGGTTCAATGAAATTTTTAGCCTTGAAGTTGAAGTTCTCTTAAAAATTTACTACATTACAGACTAAAAAGCTTCAGTGCTCTCCCCCTGCTGAGTTTATGTCCTCAGTTTATTTTTTTAATAATACAATACATTGTACTAGTCACAAGAACACCCTTCATCAGTTCTAAATCCGCTTGTGAAATCTGATGGAAGGCAAGTGAAGTGGACACAGATTTCTCCGTCGCAGGCCACAAAGAGTCGTGTTTTCCTGACTTCTTCTCTCGCTCCATCGTTCATAAATGACTTTGGACAGTTATTATTCACGTTTTCCTGTTTCATAGGATATCTTTAACAATATGTACTATCAAAAATCTTGAAAGCATGACTTGAATTTGTTCCACCTAGATCGGGAAAATTGGCCACTGTGCGGCGCCCAGCATGGCATAAGACGCCATGAACGACTCTGAGAGAGAGTTTTGGACCCGTACAAGAGGACGGCGGCGCGGCGCACAGTGGGGCAAAGCCGGAAAAAACCCTCAAAAACGAAAATTAGTTTTGCGAACTTTTTCCGATGGTTTATATATGTTGAATAGTTGTAGAATGCATCCCTGTAGCCGTTTTCCTGGAAGAATTTATTTTCAGCTTGGACTGAGGGGTACAATGTGGAGTTTTTTGAGACTTCGAAAATAGGCACTTATAAACATAAAGTTTGGAGTATTCGTGTGTGTTCATTTTTGAAGATAGAAATCTGACATTTTTTGGGCGTGTTCCTGATATATTAAAGAAAATTAAGAACCTTCAATCCGCTTGAAATACCATGCTCTTCATGGGGGACTGAATCATTTAGTAATTAATCGTGTTTTAACGAGTAATCTCGGGTTTCTAAGCTTTCAAAAAATGCTCCACCGTGCTCCGCTCTGGCAGGGCAATTTTTCGATTGTAGACACCCTAGGGAAGCTCTTGTAAAAATTTCAGCTGCAATCATTTGCAATTCTGGACGCAGGATTGATTTTAGTGTAAAAAAACATGGCCGATTCAGCCGCTTTCGGCGAGATAAACGAGCTTGATCGAATATAAGGTGCTTACTCCGTAGCTGGAGGTTTACGGTAGAAAATTTTATGCTTTCACATAAGATGTCATTCCCAGACCATTCATTTAGTCAGTTCAATATCCTAAGTGATCGCCGCAACAATGCCAGGGCTCATAATTCAATATCGCGAATTATGCGAGGTTTTGCTCAACGGTGCGAATTTGGACCGTTTCGTTGCAGGTAAATTGGCTGATTTTATCAGGATTTGTCATTAAAATAATAATGTAGAACGGCTTATCTCAAGCCAGGTTGTTCAAGCAAGTATTTATCATTGTACCAAATCTCTGAATGATTCACAAATAATTAAAAAAAGCATTATTATTCAATTTCAGAAACATTTGGCGAGAAGTTGAATGAAACTAAATTGAACTAGATCCTAGTGACTTCTGACCCAGTGGTTAATAATACAAAAATTAAATATAATAATACAAATATAAATAATAATAGAAGCATAAATAATATAATAATACAAGTATAAATATAAATAAATATAATAAATAATAATGATGATTTAATTTAATAATTTTAAATAAATTAGATTAAATAAATTTTAAATAAATAATAAATTTTATTATCACTAATGTTACAAGCAGATGCTGATTTCATTTGTTGTTTTTCTACTACTTTCATTCTATTATGATTTTTCTGCCCAATTTTGTATAACAGAAGTCAATTCAACTACCCTGACTAAACAGTACTATTCTCATTAATTATACATATAAGTTAAAATGTACTTAAAATTTTTCTCAAGGGATTGTGTACAAATATTTGGACCTTGGAGAGTTCTCTCTTCTACTCAGCACCCCAGAAACTAAACTGTTCTACCTTCTACTTTTAGAGCATATTGCGATTGACCCACTACAGGTCAATTGACCCTGGGCTATCCTATATATTATATATCATATATACATATAATCCTATGAAATTTAATATTTATAATCGATTGGTGACATTGCCAGCTTTGTACCTCATAATGGAGTTGAATTATAGTGAGTCAGTGGGTCAATTGACCCATGTGAATTCGGTCAATGTGACCCACTGACTACGTACAATGCGTAGTGAGACTCAAAGACCACGTGTGATTTTTTTCAGATTTTTAAAGGTGTAAGTAGAGTTTTTACAGGGTTTTTTCCGAAAAACAGCCGTTTTGCCCCACTGTGCGGCGCCCAGAATGGCATAAATCGCCAGGCAGCAGGGCAGAAACGCTGTAGTTCAAACGCGGGTTGTCGGGTTTCTTGTTCATGTTTTTGTTTTTGTTTATGTTTTGGCTTGTTGCCTTGATAAGGAAATAAAATATTCCACAAAATTTGGTAATTTAATAATTAAAAAAAAAAAATCAAAAAAAAAATGTTAAACTCTCTCGGATTTGGCTGAATTTGAACTCTGCATCTTTCAATAAGTTGAGTCGGTTGGTTTCAGTTCGGCCAGCATCTCTTCATACGGACTAAAACGATGTCATGAGTTGAATCAAATATATTCGAAGCCATCATTGGGCGCCGAGGTGGCCCTGCGGAGTGAGGCGATTGATTACAATGAACCGTTTCATCTGATTACAATTTAATCGAGCAATGATCCGCCTGCTTCGAATCCGAGAACGTCAATGTTTGACTAAACATCAATCAAGTGTTGTAATACCTGCATTGGAAGGTTCACCTCCGAACCCGAGTTCACACGACGAATACACAATTCTGCAAGAAATTCTCCCTTGACCCAAACTATCATTTTCCTTTGTTATTTGGTGCGCTGAATCCGAATCTGAAGTCAAAATTTTAGTAGCGCGTACCATTCATAATTATGAATATATCATGAATATACCATTCATAACTTAAGTTATACTCTACGTTCATTTGATGCAGAATGACTTGAGGACCCGCTGGAATGGACCGCACAAGTCGAAAAAAAAAATCGTTCAGTGTAAACAATCGCTATAGTAAACCAAATGTAATACCACCCTAGAGAGAAGCCATTAGACTTTTTCGACGCTAGCTGAACGTTTATGGCAATGCATCAAAATGTGTGTTTAATTGTAGGCCTAAATGGCGTTGACGAGGGTGAACTTTGTGCGAGGTTTTTTCTGTAGTTGAGGGTGTGGAATTGATCATCCAATAACCCTCGCCCTCAAATGAGGGAAATATAGCTGTGTCCGCCCCCGCTCTTCCCCGCCTGGGGAGAACCCGAAATTAATGGCTCAACGCGTTCGAGGAAGGCCAGCCTGATTAAGTTGGTTGGTTTTCCTGATCGGCTTCAACTGATTAGTTTTGGTTTGGAGGGCGGGCTTCAGGTGCGCAGAGTTGGATAGGGAGTAGTAAATTAGACCTCCGCGCGCTAATTGCGACTTCCAGAAGGTTGGTAGGACTGGTATATAGGATACCTTCCCTTTGATACGACTTCATTACCGCGATCCTCCATTTCCATCCTCTGGCAAACGCACTTCGGTTCGTTCCATCTTATTGAATATCGTACTCGAGCCTGGATAGGCATTAGCTTAGTTAAAGCTACCGTAAAGATAACGCAGCGGATTGCAATTACTGTCATTCTGTATGTTGGCATAAGTATCATTTCAAAGTGAGAAATCTCTACCTACGCCCAGTTCAACATTAAATCCGATTATAAGGGGAGACCGGGTCCAGTTGGCATATGCGGAGGGTTGTCATAGTCGCTTTACAACTCTCCTAGAACAGTTTGAAGGCTACCACTCTCATCAGGTGACTTACTAGTGGTATATCAGTTGCTCACAAAGTTTCGTCGGAATCAGAGGAGTTTGCGCCCCTCGTTTGGAGAAAAGCCGTTTTTGTAACCAGTGAAGATGTAACAATTTTCAGTTCAACTATTTCTAGTCTGGTGTTGTGCGTATCTTGAAATCGTTCACTATGACAATTTTTTTGTACTCTGCTCAATCTAAAGAAAAATTTCGTCACGCAAATTTTTCCATGACCCCCAGCCAAAAGACATATCCATGTCAAAAAATCCGTGGGTTATTTGGCGGGATAGGTGTGATGGGATAGCCTCGGCTCCGTGACCAGCTGCATTCTTCACCCCATACTTTACTTCCCAATATTCAATTACTCGGTCTGGATTTTCATGCCCTGGCCTCCCCCAGTTGGAGGCTCGTGACGGTTTCCCGTCACAATAGGTTTTTTTTAAAGCGTCGGTGGCAGCCATTTTTCCCCAGGAGGTACAGTCGGGGACAGTTGGCCCAACACTATACCGAGATTTGGTTCGGCGGCGACGAATTTCACGAGAACCTCCGCTCTTCCATCACCCGGTTCGAATCTGGACCACTTCCGAGGGTTTCTTCGGAAGTCGTGAAGCTCCCCCCGACTCCAAAATTAAACTAAAACTCGTGACTCGTTTTCAGACGGGACCATACATTCCTATCTCGTCGGATCCATCGCTCGAGTGGTTATGGTTTCGAGCTCCCCCGCTTCACTATTACGAGTTTCAGGGCCTCGGAACCCGATAATATTATTTCATGCCCAGTTATTAGATTTAAATTTCCCTCCGGTCACGAACCCTGTTGATATTGAAGCAAGTTTTTAGCAGGGATAGCGGAGTTCAGGTTGGACATTTTACAACCGCTGTGTAACAAAAATGACTCCTTATACAGGTAGGTATAAGGAGTCCTACGCGGTATTGACATGGCTGAGGGTTACGGAAATAGAAATGCAATTCGACATAGGTATAATATACCGACATATTATGTCGAATCTCATTTCTATTTCCCGATATATCGGGCTAAAATTAGTACATTAATGTTTTTGGGTGTTTAGAATTCTAAAATGTGGTCAAAAAGAAGCCAGGGGATGATTTAGTACCTGTTTTGACACGTTATTCCCTTTTTCAAGTCTGAAATGCCCACATTGTTAGGGTAGACTCTGATTTGTCGTCTTACTATCACAATGCTCTTTAACCCGGCTGTTAACAAGGGTTTCAGTTGAAATGAGCCCAGTATTAAGCGATTTATAGTGTTAAGTAGGAAATAAAATTAGGTTTCCTACTTTTCCAATTTTGGTTTATTATTCTTGGAATAATACACCAATGTAATTGCGACGGAGGTCGACGACTCGGATCGGCCTCAAAATTTGACATTACCTATCTATTTCAAGAGGTCTACATTCCAAAACCGAAATGTCCGTCCGCCGTCCGGGTCGTTTTGGGCAGGAGGAATTTTTTCAAAAATCTGAAATTCTGACAAAATACGGTCGCTATGGGGCTACGGGAGGGTTTTTTTTAAAGGCCCATTTGGCTATGGGATCGAGTTAGATTTCGTTTGCGAAGTATTTTTGGAAGTAGAATCCATTTTTCGGGGTCCCGGAACGATCCGATTTCACTGTTGCGATCTATAGGGCTTTCATGGGGCTAAAATGGGATTGTTGAAGGATCCCAGGAGGTCAAATAATCTTCAAGTAAAAAACGAAAAAATTTTGAAAAAAAAAAAAAAAAAAATTATTTAATTTATTAATTTATTTTCTACTTTCCGAGTAAAAAAAATTGGGGAAAAATTTTTTTTAATGACAATTAATTTTTGCACAATTAACCTTTATCTAAGAATTACAAACCCTTGTGTAAAATTTGCAGTTTTTTTTAAAGCTTATTTTTGTAAAACAAAATCACGCTTAAATCTCGCATCTGAGAATGAAGCATTCGAAAAGCGTAGAAATGTTCAAAAATGTGTTTAACTTACCTTAGAACGTGTGGAATACAGAGGATCTCGCAAAGTTCGGTTGCATCTGAGATTTACTCGTTCATCAGTTGAAGAAGTTCGAAAATCGGACCTATCATCAATCGTCAAGTTTGGGAAATGCACCGTTTTTCTCGGTCGCCCTTGAAGGTTTTGCGTTCCATTTTCTTTTACTTTAGGTATCCATGAACACATACATTAGGTCCGAAATTTTTTATTTCAACTTTCATTTTTCGATTTTACTTCCCCTAAATTGCTAAAATAACGAACTGTGCGGCGGTACAAGATAAATCACTACAAAAACGTTGCAAATTTAAAAAAGAGTTTATCATTCTTTGATATGGGGCTTTTAAAATTAATTCTGTCATTAAGAAAATATTTTTGAAAAAAAAGTTTTTTCTGTAAAATGTTTGAACAAAGGTGGGCGCTAGAAAAAAGTGGATTCTGCATCAAAAATTACTCGGAAGACGATTCCTTATTTGACCTCCTGGGATCCTTCAAAAATCCCATTTGTAGCCCCACAGATCCCCACAATGAAATCGGATCGTTCTGGGACCCCCAAAAATGGATTCTGCGTCCAAAAGTACTTCGAAAAAGACACGTAAATCGACTCCATAGGCCGAAAACCTTCAATAACCCTATTTTAGTCCTCGAATGTTGAAGTGTCAATGAAAATTGTTTACAGGCCTTGATGAAGAGCACATACTGCTCGAAAGCTCGGCAAATGAAGTTGAGTTTTCCCGTTCTAGTCCCTAATCCCAATAAAACTGACACATCATATCATCATAATATGATGATATTATCATCATATCATATCATCATACAATAATATAAAATCGTGTTGGCCGACGTACGTGGTAGGTGGTAGGTGGTAGCCGTGTGGTAACGCGTTCCCGAGTGAGTTTTTTCACTTTCCGCTCGCTGGCCGTTTAGGGGGTCGAAAAAATTACGAAAAAATACGAGCCGTATAGATCAGACCTGGAGGAAGACGTAGGTCAAATCGTAAATCCGAAATTCAACCGGGAAATTCGTCGAAAATTCGTCGAAAAATCGTACCAATCCGAAAAACATGTACCATGCTTCCTTGCTATGATCCTTTTTTCCTGTGAGTTTTAAAATTTGATTTGATTTCACTAGCACTTTGACAGGGAGGGGGGGGGGGGGGGGCTTTCCTCGCTCGGCCGATCATTTTACTGGCCAGGAGAGGCTTTTTTTCAAACTTTTCAAATTTGATTTCACTAGCACTTTGACAGGGGGGGGGGGGGGGCCTTAATTCTCCCGGCCGATCACCATATCAGCCAGGGGCTCGCTTTGCTTGGCCACCAACATAGGTAGTTCTATTATTATTGAGGGTGGACTTTTGAAATTTGATTTGACTAGCACATAGACAGGGGGGCCTTGCTGATGTTGATGTTGATGGTGATGGAACAGTTGACCTTGATGCAGGGTTATGAATGTGTCCATCAGCCAGGGGGGTTGATGTTGAAGGAGCAGTTAGCCTTGATGCAGGGTTATGAACGTGTCAATCGATGCTACGCACCCCACTAGGGGAGCGAGCGAAGCGAGCCAGAGAGACTAGTAACATAATAATATAATAATATGTTATATGAACATAATAATATTATGTAAATATTATTATGCTGTGTTCCCACAAATTTGCAGACCGTTTCGTCGCCTTCTTGCCGCTGCACAGGCAGTAAAAGTTCGCGAAATAGGCAGGTGTGGGTTCACTTCGCCGTCTGCTCCCTGCACTATGATAAAATAGTGCAGACATTTCAACATTGTTTCCATCTATGAATGATGAAGAACTGCCTTAACGCATCAAACTTTGTTATTCCGAGATCAGCCGCTTTAAAATGACTTCAATTAGACACTCCCCTGATAAATTAATTAAATTCTCCAGTTAACTAAGCAAGTGACGCGTGAATTTATTAGGGAAAAGATAAAGACGTTGGTGGTGGTGAGGACAAAATATAACTGAAAATGCTGCTAAGAGGAAAATTTTCAAGATAAGAACCAAACTTGGTAAATGACATTATAAATTCAGCATTCAAATGCGTTTTTTTTTTTTTTTCCTCGTGTTCTATAAAAATGTATAAGGCTGTACATCTTGTTGGGAATTACTTCAGAGCCTTCCCAGGGCATAGTAAAGGGAACACAATCTATTCTGCGTGGGAATTAGTGTTTAAGCTCCTAGCTCAAACTGGACATGTTAAAACGCAGACGGAGCCCTTGAGCCTCTACATTAAATGCGGCTGTGGGATAACACTTTAATCACATGAGCTTATTTATGAGAGCGCCCTCCACCCCTCAGGCATTGCCTCTTCTTAGACAATTATATTAGACAAGATATAAGGGACGGAAGGCTGTAAATTATAATTTCCCAAGGGATTGTACGCCTGTACCAGAAGCTTTGTAGCGATTCCCCAGGGCGAGGGATTGACGCCTATAGGTGAATGTTACTGGGTCGGGCACCGTCGTAAATAAAATATAATACAAAACGAAAATCCGGGAAACGGGAATTCGCGACAAAATGCGGAGTTCTGTGATTAATAATGTTACACAAGCTTACCTGTGAGTCTCGTGATGGGCAGTAAATCAACGCACAGGAAAGTGGGACACATTGGTACTCTTTTTTTTGGAAGCCAGTAGTTTTTAGTCTGACGGATTTTGAGGACGTTCTTGTTGTTAACCCTTTAGGCAAGGCCGTACCCAGGAAAAATTTTCGGGGGGGGGGGGGGGGGGGGGGGTTGTGGCGGTAATCGGAAAAAAATTCCCCGGAAAAAAATCCTGCAGGGCGGAAAAAAATCCCCAAAAAGTTAAATTGAAAAAAAAAGGAAAAAATCTTGAACAAAACACAATGGAAAGTTAGAGAACCTCTTCGTTTGGTTTATTATTCTTGGAATAGTACACCTATGTAATCGCGATGGGGGTCGTAAATTCTGATCCGCCTCAAAATGTGATATTATTCGTTTCAAGAGGTCTAGATTCCAAAAACGAAATGTCCGTCCGCCGTACGCCGTACCCCGTCCAGGTCGTTTTGGACAGGAGGAATTTTTTTTTTTTTTAAATCTGAAATGTTGACAAAATACTTGGTTTACCATCTAGCTGTGCCCGGAAGCAACCCGATTGCCCAAACCCGTGGGGCGCTGTGGGGCTAAAATGGGGCTGCGGGAGGTTTTTTTTTATGGGGCTATTGGATCGAGTGAGGTGTTGTTTTCGAAGGATTTTTGAAATCAATTTTTGGGGGTCCCAGAACGATCCGAGTCCACTGTGGCGATCTATAGGGCTTTCATGGAGCTACAAACGGGATTTTTGAAGGATGCCAAGAGGTCAAAATTATTTAATAATTTCTGAATGAAAAAAAAATTGTTGAAAAACCCTTTTTTTATTTTTTATTTTTTTTATTTATTTTATTGATTGACAGAATTAATTTTCTCACAAGTACACACTGAATACCACGGACACGGTTCCGATAAAAGATGAGATGAAGGCACTCTTTTGGACAGTATTGTTATTAACATTAGACGTTGACCGAGTCATTGTATACACCCCCTACGACAACAAATACTTAACCCTCTTAAGTATCATTTTCTATTCATTTCCATTCAGTCAACGCTATTTCTTCTACGGGGGTTTTTTTCCGGGAATTTTTTTTTCCGGGATCGGAAAAACGGGATTTTTTCCGGCGCCTTATTTTTGGGGGACTTTTTTTCCTAAAACCGTTGTGGCACCAGGCGGGGTCCGGAGGCCCTACCCAAAAAAAACTTTTTAAAAAATTGTCAAATAACCCATTGTTTGGTTAGAAAAATTCTAATACATTTTATAAATTATTTACGTATACTTGTAACTAGAAATTGTTTTGAACTCTTCCTTATTTACCTATGAAGATCAATTATAACTTGAGTAAATTTAATTCCTATGTGTTTGAAAATGCTTATTTTTGGGAAAATTTCGGGGGGGTTCCAACCCCTTTGACCCCCCCCCCCCCCCCCCCCCCGGGTACGGCCCTGCCTTTAGGTATGTCTCATAGATACCGGGGAAAATGGGGAACAATTTAGCTAAAAGCTAAGTGCGCCATGTTGAGGTTTTTTTTGGAAAAAGTCATTTGTATCAATGTGCACCATATGCGGGCACATTGATACGGGCGCTGGGGCAGTTTGATACACGGTGGGCTACAATTATGAAAATCACTATAAAAAAAAAGTGCATAACAATCGTGACACACCTGGTCATACATGACATCCAACTAGGACGAACCGAGCGCGCAGCCTCGCGAGTGGGGAATCTTTGTAAAATTTTGTATTTTGACCTATCGGTACACTTTCCTCGGGAACTATTCAACCGAATTGAAAAAACTAAAATTCTGCTGATTCCTATATTCTTCCCGAACCCACTGAGTTATTGGAAGGGGTTTTTACCGAAAAATAGAGTCACAGTGGCCGATTGACCAACACCGAACATTCACTAAAATTCTGCGTTCTTCAAAGTCGTGGGTAAAATCGGGTAGCGATGGTACCTATGTGAAAAAAAAACTCAGTAGAAACTTCAGAATATTACCTCTCAGATGAAAAACAAAAAACAAAAAAAAAACACCAAGTCGCTATCTTTATCCAGTGCTTCACAAAATGTACCGATAAATTAGTCTAAAACGGTAGAAAACGCCAAGTTGCATTGCCACCTTAAGCATTTTTTCTTACAGCTACTCGAAAGTAACATTTTGCACCTCTCAAGTTGTCAAGGGAAATATACTGACTCATCCTTTTTCAACTTCATATAAAATGCAGCCACCTTACGTAAGGACATCGACCCTTCAGTTACAGCTTGGACTGTAGAAGACATTGCAGGTTCATCGATATCGCTCCTCCTTGTTTTTGTTTATTATTCTTGGAAGAACACACGTATGTAATGTCGACGGAGGCGAAAGTACAGATCGATCTCAAAATTTGACATTATCCGTTTCAAGAGGTCTAGATTCCAAAACCGAAATGTCCGTCCGCCGTCTTGGCCGATTTGGGCAGCAGGATTTTTTTTTAAATCTCAAATTTGATAAAATACTCGGTTTACCATCTAGTTGTGCCCGCAAGGTTTTCAGTCCGATCGCACAAACCCGTGGGGCGCTGTGGGGCTAAAATGGGGCTACAGTAGGGGTTTATTGAAGGCTTTTGGCTATGGGGTCGAGTTAGGTGTCGTTTTGAAGTGTTTTTGGACGTAGAATCCATTTTTGGGGGTCCCAGAACGATTTGATTTCACTGTGGGGATTTAAGGGGCTTTCATGGGGCTAAAAATGGGATTTTTGAAGGATCCCAGGAGGTAAAAATATTTAATATTTTTCAAGTAAAAAACACAAAATTGTTGAAAAAAAAAAAAAAAAATCCAAAAAAAAAGTAAAAAAAGTAAAAACAAATTTTTTTCTGAAATTTCTTTTCATTGATAAAATTTCTTCACAAGTAACCTATATCAAAGAATAGTAGACCCTTGTGTAAAATTTGCAGCGGTTTTTGTCCAACATCATTCCTTGTATAAATACCTTAAATTTAAGGTGATGAATAATAAACATACATTTATTCACTCCACGTTTATTTTTGTTAGGACCCAATAATATTTTCTCGATGATTGCCCCGGACCCCCTAGTGAGTAGGACCACAGTTTGGGAAGCCCTGCTCTACGCCAACTCGGGGAGGGCCGAAAAACCTCACAAATGACGGTGTTTTCAGTTTTTCGCTCATAAATTCTAACTTTTTTTTTTAGGAGGATTTTATTTCATGATACGTAGAAATGTAAGCTCATAGGCCCTTCTATTAAATAAAAAAAAGTGCGTAAATAATTCGTTTGTAGTAGCTACGGTAGGTAACCTACCTACCAAAAAATTGAGTTTGAATAAAAAGTAACTTGGTCAAATAGCCCCACTGCCGATGTGACACATTTTTAGCCGCCTTTGGCGTGGTTGTCGAAACGCACGATCTCTGTAGCTATAATCGTACGTTACTGGAGCTGGGAGGAGTTCCTCCATGTGATCCACAGTGGGGCACTGGAGTGGTGGGTGGCGGGGGGGTTAATTGAGATGTAGTGTCCACTTTGTAGGTGGGCCGCGGCCGTTTTGAGTCTGAGTGCTGTGGGTGGTCCGTGAAACCAGCGCCCTCACGTTCACGTAGCGGCGACTTCGGGAAACAATTCAATTAGAATACACGGCGACCTTGGGTTTCAAACCCCCCACCGATCATTCACAATGTCCCGGGGGACTTGCCGGTGAAAGGTGTTCATTGTTTTGGTCAGTTTTGTGTCCGGGCTTTTGTTTGGGAAGTTCTAGCCAGGGGATGGGAGACGTTGCAATGCCGCCAAAGTATCGATAGACTTTCAACAAGTCACTCAGAATCCACACTAAGTTAACATGCTATAAGCAAGTTGATATTCCTATAGATAGGAAGTTGACTTGTTGTTCTGGTGCTAATGGTGACGATAAAAGAGGAAAGCATAACATACCTCATAAATTTAATCGACTTTGTCCAAAACAGAAGTTTTTGACTTAATCAAGGGCCCCTGAATAAATATACCTCACTGAAGGATTATAGGTACCTACACAAGAAAAAAAAAAAAATCCTGTTAAACTGCGAAAACACACCGACAGATTTTGAAAATTCTTTTTCTCATTAACGGCTCGACCGATTTTGTAGAAACTTCTTAAAAACCATCTTCTCGCAATGTTTCTCTTACATTCTCACACAATTTGGTGACAAACACTCTTCTGGTTTTTAAATAGTGAGTCCTCAAACAGATTTGGCAGTCATTTTTATAGATATAGATATGTATATTATATTGTATAGGTAGGTACTTGATGTTATCATCTTGAGGCTCCCCTTGCAAACAATGTCGCAAAATGCGCACTTACGCAAGATTTGATTTCTGATTTACTCAGAAATACAGCAGCTGCTCAAGAGCTGCTCTGTTGAAATCCTTTGAAATTGCCTCTTTCACTGATAATGACGCAACCGAGAAGTCAGACGAAATCTCTTCAACATAATATACCTCAGGGATGCCAGATCTACGGATTTCTCCGATTTCTAGGGATTTTCAGAAGCGTCTAGGGATCTTCTGATAATGACCCAAATCAAGGGATTTTTCCACACTTCTCCAGATTTATAGGGAATTCCAACGTGTCCAGCCCATTTTCGCATATTTCGGGCCCTTAGAATAAAAAAAAACGCTGCAAATTTTACACAAGGGTTTATTATTCTTTGATATAGGTAGGTTACTTGTGCAAAAATTTATTTCTTGTCAATGAAAAAAATTAAACAATTTTGTTTACATCGTCTCAAACTTTTTTTGATTTTTTTTTTTTTTTTTTTCAAAAAATGTTTTTTCAACATTTTTTGTTTTGGTTTATTACCTATTCTTGGAATAATAACTACACCTATGTTTTGGCGACGGAGATCGACGACTCGGATCGGCCTCAAAATTTGACATTATCCGTTTCAAGAGGTCTACATTCTAAATCCGAAATGCCCGGGCCGTTTTGGGCAGTAGGAATTTTTTTAAAATCTGAAATTTTGACAAAATACTCCGTTTACCATCTAGTTGTGCCCGCAAGGTTTTCAGTCCGATCGCCCAAACCCGTGGGGCGCTATGAGGCTAAAATGGGGCTACGGGAGGTTTTTTTTTTTTTTTAAGGCTTTTAGCTATGGGATCGAGTTAGGTGTCGTTATCGAAGTATTTTTGAACGTAGAATCCATTTTTGGGGGTCCCGAAACGATCCGATTTCACTGTTGCGATCTACAGGGCTTTCATGGGGCTAAAAATGGGATTTTTGAAGGATCCCAGGAGGTTAGGTAACAATTTTTCGAGTAAAAAATAGGTAAAGAATTTTTGAAAAAAAAAAAAAAAACCAAAAATTTTTTTTTAATATAAATATCAAAAAATAAAAAATAATAAAGTGAAGGCAGTAGATGGAGATTATTTTCACTGAAACGAGTAGGTACCTACCTACCTACATCTTCTGACAGAAGACAAAAACCCCGCAAAATAATCTCAATTTAGTCAATAAATAGGTGATAATATCAAACACTCCTTAGTTTTTGGGGCGATAATTTCAATACCAATTTGTTTAAATAATTTTGCTTAAAAAAAATCTACTGATTTTTTCAGGGAATTTTCCAACTTGATCTACTGATTTTGTCTCAATCTAGGGATATTCGAAGTCGATCTAGGGGAAACAGCCCAAAATTATCTGGCATCACTGTAATACCTACCGTATGGTAACAGTCAAATTCCAATTGTGTTCCCCTGATTCGGTTTGTGTGGGCCTTTTTATTATTATTTATTTTTAGTTTATTATTCTTAGAATAACACACCTACATGTATCAAAAATCAAAAAGGTCAAAAATTCTGATCGACCTCAAAATTTTACATTACCTACCTATATGTTTCAAAAGGTCAATGCCAAAAATGAAATGTCCGTTCGCCGTACCTTGCGTCCTTACCGTGCGCCGTCCGAGCCGTTTTGAGCTGTAGGATTTTTTTTTTTTTAAATCTGAAATTTTGACGAAATATTCGACATACCATCTAGTTGTGCGCGCAAGGTTTCCAGCCCGATCGCCCAAACCAGTGGGGCGCTATGGGCCTAGAATGGGACTTTGGGAGGTATTTTTGAACGTAGAATCCATTTTTGGGGGTCCGAGAACGATTCGATTTCACTATGGGGATCTAAGGGGCTTTCATGGGGCTACATATGGGATTTTTGAAGGATCCCAGGAGGTCAAATAATATTTAATATGGTGTCATTTTCCGAAGAATTTTGAACGCATTAAGTTTTCGAGGTCCCACATCTGTCCAAACGTTGTTCAGAAAGAAACACAACTTTAATTTTTCCAAAACTTTTCCCTAAATGACACAGAGTTAATTTTTGTTCGAGTAACCTACCTATATCAAAGAATAGTAAACCCTCGTGTTTTTTATTATTTTTTATTATTTTTTTTTTTTTTTAATTTCAACAGTTTCCTCTTGCACAAGCCACACACACACACAAAGTCGTAGAGGTTCCGCAAAGATTTTGAAAAAAAAAAAAAAAAAACTGGAATTATTGAAAGCTTGTTGAGTCGTTTGAAGGATCAAGACGATGCAAAAGGTTACAAAACTTACATTTTACCAGCATAACTCAAAAAGTTATTTTCGCCATGAATTCCACTTAGCCAAGAGGCAGGGGTATGTATTCAGGCTGAACCAGGTGCAGGAAATTCAGAAACGCTGCAAATTTTACACAAGGGTTTATTATTCTCTGATACTTCTGCAAAAATGAATTTTGTGTCAATTTAAAAAAAATACAGCGTTTTTTTTCTTGCAAAATTTTGTTTTGCTCGTAATGTACATCCAAAAAACAAATTTGACGTCAAAAAAATGCGTATCAAATTTTGACCTCTCGAAAATCCCGTAAAATGTCTTCCCAAATTTCGAGGGTATATTGCCAATTCCCCGAAACATTTTCTACGTGCTCTTCCAGCAGTTATATCATTGAAACGATTAGTCCAATCCAAAAAATGCATAAAATGGAAGTCGTAGATGACATTTTACATTAGGTGAGCACCCTAGTTTTCATATAAGCTGCCGAAGCGGCCGCCCTTAGCAGCCATAGTGATTTTCTTCCTAGTACACATACCTACAAGTACTAAAAATAAAATAGACGACACCACCTTTGGCACAAGCTGATGTCTGGTCTAGTAATTTCTGGGCGGGAAATCTCGCTCGAGCGCCATTTTCACCCGACGACACTCTCTCTTTGCCATCAAGAAAAACATCGCCCCTGGGCGTCATCTATGAGTTGTAAAGGTTTTGTTCCGTTTGGTCTTTTCTCATCCCCCCTTCCCCCTAAACTGCGGCATCCCTTCAGCACGTGGTTGAACTTGAAGGTAAACTGAGGGTAACCGAATAGGCCTCCGTGCGAACCCGTGCACCTGCGCCGCTAATAATTCTCCCCTTCATTTTATCCTTTGTTATCACTTAAGCTTCCGTTTTCTACTTGCCGCCAAGCCCACGACAATAATTCCTCCTTTCGCAAATACTTATTCATGTAATTTATCGTAATAACGATTGAAAACTTCAAAGCTTTGAGGTTCGCCAGCCGAAAATTCAACATTCTGAGATCAATGACATGAATTCCCAACGTCGACAATTCTGAGGGACGAAGGAACGAAAGGAAAAAAAAAAAAAAAAAAAAAAAACTCATTGACCTTTCATCAATTATGAATTAAACCAGCCTCCAGGCCCTTCCTATTTCGAGGGTCCACCTTTTTCCTCTCCGATTTCCATAAATTATTTTATTGTGGATTTCGAATGAATCAAATTCTTTTAATACCCCACTTCCAAAGGTTTGATTGTATTGCGAATCCGCTCAGCGATTTAAAAAAACAAACGATATTTTTGTTTGTTTTTGGTTTATTATTCTCGGAATAATACACCTATGAAATCGCGACGGAGGGCGACGACTCGGATCGGCCTCAAAATGTGACATTATCCGTTTCAAGAGGTCTAGGTACATTCAAAATCCGAAATGTCCGTCCGGGCCGTTTTGGGCAGTAGGATTTTTTTTTTTTAATCTGAAATTTTGACAAAATACTCGGTTTACCATCTAGTTGTGCCCGCAAGGTTTTCAGCCCGTTCGCCCAAACCCGTGGGGCGCTATGGGGCTAAAATGGGGCTACGGGAGGGGTGTTTTTGAAGGCTTTTGGCTATGGGATCGAGTTAGGTGTCGTTTTTGAAGTATTTTTGGCCGTAGAATCCATTTTCGAGGGTCCCAGAACGATCCGATTTCACTGGTGCGATCTATTGGGCTTTCATGGGGCTACAAGTGGGATTTTTGAAGGATCCCAGAATGTCAAATATTTTCCAAGTAAAAAAAAAAAAAAAGAAAAAAACAAATTTTTCCAACATTTTTATTGACACAGAATTAATTTTTGCACAAGTAACCTATATCAAAGAATAATAAACATTTGTGTAAAATTTGCAGCGTTTTAAAACTTGGTGGGTTTCCTCCCCTACTTGCTCTCCACGTCCGACGAGCAGAAGAATCCTTCTATTCGACAATCCAATTCACGTCATTTTTCATTCTCCAACGCCGCTGGATGGTACGAGAGGTAAATGACTTGCAACTAGCGTGACATCTTGTAATCAACAACGCCGTCATTCTTAACCGCTTTACCACATCCGAACGTTACCTATTGTCATTTGGAGACGGGGATTGGGGGGTATTTTTGGGGAGTTTTACGTTCCCGAGTCACGATTTTTGATTTCGAGGATTTTATTTTTTTATCGCCCGGTCGGAGTAAGAAAGGTCTTCTTTGAAGGATTAGTCCAGTAGACATGTACATTGTACGTGGAAAAAGTTCCAAAATGAATGGAACTTTTACAGACTGTTTGAAGGTGTTGTGGGATGACTCTATAAAATTATTGGGGACCCTGTTATTAATTATTCTGGGAAGCGGTTTTCGACAAGGTTTAGTTTTTAAGTTGTAGAGAATTAAGTTTACTACAACTTTTGTACCTATATGAACTTTTCCTCTAAACCTTATATTAATACACAAGGGTTGATTATTATTTGATATAGGCCACTTGTGTAAAAATTAAATTCTGTCAAAAAAAATTTTTTTTCCGAAGTTTTTTCAAAAATTCTTCATTTTTTTTTTACTCGAAAAATATTAAATTTTAATCTCCTGGGATCCTAAAAAATCCCAATTTTAGCCCCATGAAAGCCCTAAGTGGGCCATTCTCCCAAAACCTCCGAATTTCGAGTTTCAAATTCCAGCATTTTAAAAGTAGGTAACTTTTTCAACCAATTTCTTGTGAATTCCTTCTTAGCACAATGTGCTACTGATGACACCTACCAAAAATCCTATCACAGAAGTTCACGATTCAAGAGATATAACATGATCTCAAAATAACTATGGTTAGGGACTGATTACCTCAATATCATGGACATATCTTTTTATTATCACATCCCGACATTTGAGCATCCTACTTGAATGCTACAAGGAGGAGACTTTCCAATTCATAAATTAATCATGCAAAATATAATTTTTTGTGGCTTTGAGTAAATAACGTCAGTCCCTAATTTATTTGGCATCAGTCTCTCAGTAAAATAAATGAGAAAAAGTTAGGGACTCGCGCATTAGGGACTGACGATTTGCACGTTTTTCAGACGTGCACCCTACCACGTGTTTTTATCAGGAAAAATAAATACGAGAATCTGTACTCCCTCTAAAAACACTCTAACTGACACAGGTTAATAATTTTCTTCCTCTAATCTGACGAAGATACGTGACGGTTAGGGACTTACCCGTTTGATAAGAAATTCTCGATCTGGCTTCCTTGAAATCCACAAATAAACTGAACAGTTGGTAGGTTGCCCTGGAAAAGGTTACCCGCACTTAGGCGGGAATCGGACCAATCTAGCCAACACTTGTAAACTTGGTTGCTGTGCTCTGGATAGTGGTGGCGCCGTGTTAAAAAAAAGTTAGGGACTCGTCGAAAAACCTGGGGACAAGGGTTCAAGGCTACTTATTGTAGGGTTGGCCGCTTTCTGTAAATTATATGAAATCGTGTGTGAAAGAAAAAACCGGTTACCATTACTCATAAGGGAGTAATTGATTTTTGAAGTTAGAAATTTTAGTCAGGGGACAGGTTAGGGACTGATTTGTTGGCACTTTGAATTTAAATTTTGATATGGAAACGAGTGAATACTGAGATTGAATTTGATTAGAAATCAAGGTCAGGGTGTCTATTTTCCGTTGGTAAAAAAAAAATCCACTCTAAGTTAAACACGGAGCCCACAAACTCCAAGGGACATGAATTCCGACATGTTGGGAGAATGACCCAAGTATAGATCGCCACAGTGAAATCGGACCGTTCCGGGACCCCCAAAAAATGGATTCTACGTCCAAAAATACTTCGAAAACGACACCTAACTCGATCCCATAGCTAAAAGCCTTCAAAAACCCCATTTTGGCCCCATAGCGCCCCACGGGTTTGGGCAATCGGGCTGAAAGCCTTGCGAGCACAACTAGATGGTAGATGGTTCAAAAAATTCATACTGCCCAAAACAGCTCAGACGGCGTACTTTTAGGCCGATCCGAGTCGTCGACCTCTGTCGCGATTACCTACATAGGTGTATTATTCCAAGAATAATAAACCCAAAATCCCTCTTCAACAATCCATCAACAACCGACGTACCTACCGAATTCCGCCACGAGGCAAACTCATCAAGTGTTTGGCTTCACCGCACTCGACTTCCAACCGCGATTTTAAATTCTAATGAACCTTTCCTGCGGGCGGGCACACACTTGTAATTCACCTCGGTATCGGATTAAAAACACCCCCAACCCTTCGTTCCCTCCTGCGGCCGCCAGGGAGAGCCACCTGAGGCCACCGGGTGGGAAATGCGGCCACGACAACCGGGATATTCACCCCCTTAGGGAAAACCTACACACCGCAATATGTTTCAACTGAGCATATGTACGCTTATTGTGTGCATCTTTTATGAGGGACACAACGGAAAATGGAAGAGTATACTGAATAGTTGTTTGTTGGGCAGTTCCCCCCCCCCCCCCCCCCTCCCAAAAACTATATTCCCACTTCGTACTAATTATTTCGATCTATAGGTAGGTACATACCACTAAATGTCACCGTGACTGCGGCACACGCCTTCTCCTCTGAAGAGCGAACGGAAGCGGTAAAAATATGCCGGTTTTTGGTTTATTATTCTTGGAATAATACACCTATGTAATCGCGACGGAGATCGACTACTCCGATCGGCCTCAAAATTTGACATTATCCGTTTCAAGAGGTCTACATTCTAAATCCGAAATGTCCGTCCGCCGTCCGCCGTCCAGGCCGTTTTGGGCAGTAGGAATTTTTTTTAAATCTGAAATTTTGACAAAATACTTGGTTTACCATCTAGTTGTGCCCGCAAGGTTTTCAGTCCGATCGCCCAAGCCCGTGGGGCGCTATGGGGCTAAAATGGGGCTGCGAGAGGCTTTTTTTAAGGCTTTTGTCTATGGGATAGAGTTAGGTGTCGTTTTCGAAGTATTGTTGGACGTAGAATCCGGTTTTTGGGGTCCCGGGTTGATCCAATTTCACTGTTGCGATCTATAGGGCTACAAATGGGATTTTTGAAGGATCCCAGGAGGTCAAATATTTTTCAAGTTAGACACAAAAAATTTTGGAAAAATACAATAAACAAAAAACACCAGATTTAAAAATGACAGTCGCATTGAATACCCTTTTTATCGAACCTCTTTTGCCCAAAATTCTTATATATATCAGGGTATAAAATGCTTTAATGCTCTACCCTCAAAGCTACGAGAAAAGCTATTACATTCAAAATTCAACAAGTATTTAAGAAAAGCCATTGTCAGTTTTCTATTATCTAATGATTACTTTTTCTAAGTGCCTGCCATTATATTGCTGCTTTATTTTTAGAATGTACCTAATATACATTTTATATCATAATATCTTTTATCTCTGATAATATTGTTGTGTATTCTGTATTCTTAAATTCTCTGTATTAATTATTAATATGACATACCTATCTATTGTATTGAGTGGGTCGACTGAGAACAAAAACTCATCCTCCAACACGAGCCTAGGCTCATATGGAGGATTAATTTTTCCAATAGCATTTAGGCACATAGGGGGGGCTGGAAAATGGGTACCCATTTCCTTGGTTCGTACTAGTTGATGTGCCCCGATGTATACAATAAACCTGTTCATGTTGGTGGGTAGTGTCAAACATTTACCCACCAAGTACTATTGAATGTATCTATGTTTTGTACTTGTAATGGAAATAAATAAATAAATAAATAAATAAAATAAAATAAAATTTTTTTCTAAAATTTTTTTATTGACAGAATTAAATTTCTCCACAAGTACTTTGTATCGCCGGAAGGCCTTTACAAATAAACCTTCTCATTCTCATTCATTCTCATTCATTTTCTCCACAAGTAACCTAGATCAAAGAATAATAAACTTTTGTGTAAAATTTGCAGCCTTTTAAGATGATTTTTGGTTTATTATTCTTGGAATAATTCACCTATGTGATCGCGACAGGGGTCTTCGACTCCGGTCGGCCTCAAAATTTGACATTATTCGTTTCAAGAGGTCTACATTCTAAATCCGAAATGTCCGTACGCCGTCCATTTCGGGCAGTAGGATTTTTTTTTTTTTTAAATCTGAAATGTTCACAAAATAGTATTTAATACGTACTTGGTTTACCATTTACTATTTTTGGGGTCCCGGAGCGATCCGATTTCACTGTAGCGATCTTGAGATCTTTCATGGGGCTGCAAATGGGATTTTGACACAGAATTGAATTTTTGTTAAAATAACCTATATCAAAGAATAATAAACTCTTGTGTACAATTTGCAGCGTTTTTCCACTTAAATCGCTATTTGGCCCACTGTGCGCCGTTTTATTAAAGTGAAACTTTAATTCCATCGTCCCAAAATTTTTGGTCTGTGTGTCGTTTTGCGTAACATCACGCTTAAAGCGTCGTTACTAGGGAAAATTTTCGAAACGCCGAAACCCGATACAACTTTTGCCGTCGGTTTTGAACGAAACTACGTCTGTTAAAACGAGCCTTTCACGCTGATTTCAACGAGCACAAAACGATTTCTGTGCGATAACCCGTTCGAAAGTTATTCCAAGATCGTCGGTAGGTGGGTACGAGTATTTTTTGCGAGCCTTCGATTAGTTTGATAGGTAGGTAATCCTACTAGGTAATCCTTCGCAACGAGAGACGGGTCAAAAAGCGTCGTTGCCACGGGTGCGTTTTCAGGGATTACGCGGGTTGTGCCTCCCAGATTACAGATTGTACCTCCAGCACCCTTTAATGTTATATAATATACTATAATATAGAATATAATATACTATAATATACTATAATATATATATATATAATATAGAAATGTGGGCATCATTTCCTGAAACTAGTGTGAATAAAAGTTTCACTTTTACCGTGGTTTCATAAAACCACACCCCAGTTTTTTCATTTTTATTTATTTATTTATTTTTTTACATTCCACATGAAATTCAAATTTCTCTCAAACCCGGTGGTTTTCGATGGCATGGATGACTTAGTCCTGTAGATAGAAAAAAACCTCTAATTTACTAATAGGTAAATTAGTTATTTTTCGTGGAAATAGACTTCGTCCAAAGTCGTATTTGTACCTATTTGATAGGCCTATCAAATACCTGCACCACGATGAATTTAAAGAATCGCAACACCCCAAGTTGGACGAGGAGAGACAAAATAATTAACCATCTTTGATCAGGAATATATTCAATCAATACTCGGTATATTTGGGCTGTCTGCATTTATAGCTCGGGTTCACCAATCTGCTAGTCATCCGGTCTGTGGACCTTCCATTTCCCAACTCATCACTGCGACTTTTGGTCGATTTCCACCATTGCCTGAGGTCACAATCGGCGACTACCCTGTGGGCTTTTGGCTTTCGGTTTGGCTCAGGGGAAGCTTCCCAAACGGAGCGGAAAAAAGAAAACAATGCCTCTCTCAAACAGAAACCCCGGGAGACGAATGAGCTGGCTTATTGAGGCAGAAGACAGACGAGGGGGTGACCAATGTGGGGGATAACCCTGAAGGAAAAAAAAGAGGGTGGAAGATGAAAACAGCCAGTCTTGACGGTTACCGAAATCGAGACACGATGTGAATTTGCGCGAGCAGGTGACTCACTCTCCGAAAAAAAAAACCCTTATGTCTCTTGGAAATGTGAGAGCCGTCGAAAAAGGATTCGGGGCGAGAGAGGACTTCCAACCTTAAATCTGCCTTTTGAATTAACAAATAGCCCTAAGTGCCTCTCCGTAGTGGGCAGAGGTGTTGTACAAAGCGAAATTCCGTCCGGGGTCCGATCGTCGCCATCGACAACATTCACTCCGGATCCGGCGATTTCCCTAAATCCCCCTGAAAGTCCCTTTCGTATAACGTGCGTCAGGAAAACAAACCTGCCTTTATGCTAATTAATCAACAGCCCCCGTTTGTAATTATTCACCGGCTAGCGGCTATTTTCGTGTTGGAAATCCGCGTTGGCGGCTTTTTGCGGATGGACCCCGTTTTTTGGTAGTCTGGTTCGTAATACGTGGAAAAATTCCAATATTAGGAATAATAATATAATAAATAACTTCTTGGAGACTTGGGAGTTTCCTACTCGGCATAGTGCATCCTACAAACGCCGATCGGCACGCGGGGAAAAAGAGACGCCGCCCCTTCTCCGCATGATGGTGTCTGTGAGTAAGGATTACTTCCCGAGTCCTATCGATGTGTGGAAATGAAGGAAAAGACGAAATGGTTTTGAAAATGGCGCCTGTATGTTACCCTGGTTAACGGATATCTACATGGACAAAATGAGTTCCTAATTCTTTAATTAGTCTATCATTATTTGTGTTGTCGGTTTGGGCGTAGGCCTCCAGCGTAACTGGGGTTTCGCCCCCGGTGTCTTTGGAGGAAAGTGAAGTCAGTACCTGAATATCCCTGCCCAGGGCATAACACGATATGTCGCAATCTGCTGACCTGGGAGGCGGTTTCGAGGCTGTAATGGGAGACCTGCGATCTCCAGACCGACAGGAAGTGTTGTGGTAGTCTGGAATGCGTTGGTTTCTAGGAGGGAGTCCAGGGGAATCTTCTATATTGAAGTGAAGTGTCAGCATCATCGATAGTGCGCCCTGAACCGCGTTTAATACGGGAATCAGAGGGCGGGCTTCCCCAGACAAATCGACACCAAGGGAGGCCAGGCCCGCTGACTCTGTCTTACGAAAATCCGCTCTCCCAGTGACCACAGAATGTCCCCAATGGTTGCCCCGGCAAAGGATTAATTGAGTCCGCTGACCTGGCTTCCCCAGGCAAAATGTCACCAGGGGAGGTCTGGTCCTCGGTCCCAATCGAAAATACACTGTGATTTGACATTCGTATGAAAACTATAGCCGGCCAGTTAAATGATAACGCAGGCGACGCGATCATTAGCGAGAGAAGCTGGATTTCACGATCACGCCATCGGAAGTGGTGCTTCCCGTGGCTCGCGATTGAACGAAGTGGGTCGGGCGAGCGAATTTAAGCCAGTGGAGTTTGGCTCATGCTGCCAAGAGCCATTTGAGAACCTTGCATCAGATTGGTGTGTTCGAAGTTCTTGACCGAAATAGTTTGCTTTTACAGTGATTCCTACTTATATTTAGATAAGACGATAAGACAACGCTGAACATTGCCCAGACAGAGTAACCACAGCTACGAAACACACAGACCCGCTCGATCTGCTGACCTCCAGATCCTTCGCGTGCAAATGGCTTCCCTTTTGGTTTATTATTCTTGGAATAATACACCTATGTTTTCGCGACGTGGGTCGACGACTCCGATCGAGCTCAAAATTTGACATTATCCGTTTCAAGAGGTCTACATTCTAAATCCGAAATGTCCGTCCGCAGTACGCCGTACGCCGTCCAGGCCGTTTTGGGCAGTAGGAATTTTTTTAAAAATCTGAAATTTCGACAAAATACTTGGTTTACCATCTAGTTGTGCGCGCAAGGTTTTCAGTCCGATCGCCCAAACCCGTGGGGCGCTATGGGGCTATAATGGGGCTACGGGAGGGGTTTTTTGAAGGCTTTTAGCTATGGGATCGAGTTAGGTGTCGTTTTCGAAGTATTTTTGGACGTAGAATCCATTTTTTGGGGTCCCGGAACGATCCGATTTCACTGGGGCGATCTTTAGGGCATTCGTGGGGCTAAAAATGGGATTTTTGAAGGATCCCAGGATGTTAAATATTTTTCGAGTAAAAAATACAAAGTTTTTGAAAAAACACATTTTTGAACAAAAAATCCAAAAAAAATTTTTTTTTAGATAAAAATCCAAAAAAATATTTTTTTTTTTTTTAATTTTTTCATTGACAAAATTAAATTTCTGCACAAGTAACGTATATCAAAGAATAATAAACCCTTGTGTAAAATTTGCAGCGTTTTTCGGATCTAGTCCACGCTCAGCTGGTAGAGGTTGGTTCCAGGTTTTGATCTGTGGCACGTTAGTCTGCACCAATGTTCCACGTGGGTGATCCCTGCCCACAGGTCCAACCAGCTGCTGTCTGGTCACAGGGACTTCCACGCAAACCTCCATCGACTGGCACTGGCCAACGAACCTGGCTGTGTGTGGAGCACAGACCTTGGAGGGCTTGGCGAGGCACGTGCTTTGGAGCTGCCCGGCATTTGAGATGGAACGGGATGTCCTGGAAGCTGAGGTGTTCCCCAATGATTTGAGGGAGGACTGGAGTAAGTGTGTCTCCAGCCCTTCTCACAGGGCCATTCGTCGCCTTTGCAGCGGCCGCCCCGGGAAACTCGGCGGCAACAAGGCCTTTGCAGGCAACAGTGGGCCCTGAAAGGGACGACAACTGGCCGAGTATTGACTCCCAATAAAGGGGCTCGCTTGAGTCACACCCCATTGCAAGGGGTGGTTGAGCAGCTGCTCCCTCCCTGGGTAGCGCAAACCCCACCCCTCCCATCAAAATATCCCCTTCCCTTCCGTTTCTTCCTGTCGTGGCGCTCCCTAAATGTGGAGGCCTGCTGATAGCTCTTAACGAGCTGTAGCAGAAGACAAATGCACCAATGTTCTTTGAAATGTATGACCGTCTTGTCCCTGGTTTCCAGACAAGAGTGACTCGAATGTCTTGGGCTTGAATTAGCTCATCTATTCGCTGGTGAGGGACTTGGGCTTGAATTAGCTCATCTATTCCAGGGGACTCACGAGATTTATCTGCAGGAAGACATGCCAGGCGGCATTTTTCAAAAATGAGAAGATTTTGAAGATCAAAAATTTTTTCAAGATTTTCAATCTCATTGGCTAATATACTTCCGATGGCAATATCGATTTTTTTAATCGCTACTTATACGCCAATACGATTGAGGGTGTGCCTCTGAAGGAAAGACCGTCTTCGATTGGGGGCACACTAATACAATATAAATAGTTCCAATTCGGGTTTGAATCCTGCTGAAGATTAGCAAAAGGCTTATTGAGGATTACAGAAACCTCAGACCGGAACAAGGTAGCCTTCCTGATTACGGATCCCATCATCTCCAACCAGCTCCACCTGAACTCGAGACGGTCCTGCATAATCTAAAACCTCACCCTCTTCGTCAGCAGGTCATTGCAGGATGATTTGAAACCCGGAAGGAGGCTGCAATTTGAATTTATATTCGCCGTTCCCGGTTTGGATAAGACACGGTCGAGAGGGCTCGTCTCGGGTGAATTATTTAATCAATTTGGTTCCCAACAGGGATGGTAGTAAAGGGGTCTTGGATGGACAGAATGAAGGCTTTCCGAGCGGGTCGATCAATTAAGACGAGAGGACAGGAAGGAAAACGTAATGCGATGCCACTTACCGCAGCGGTCGGCTAATGGTGTAGATAGGTAGGTACAAGGTACGAAGAGCAGCTGTGGGGAAAGATGGGGGGTGGGGTCGTCACCATGATTGATCGGGTAGGAAGGAACGATAGCTTGATGAAACGCCCTGCTAAAGAAATACGACCTGAAAACGGTTTTGAGGAAAATTGGGTCAAATCTTGAATATTTTCTGGGGTCCTCATCAATACGCGCCACTCTGTAATGAACGTCGCGATCGGAAGACGGAAGTGTTTCTTCGCTCACTCACTAGACCCAAACGACATCTGCTTACGTGTGCATCTTGGTGCGGTCCTTGCTGGGCTTGGCTGTTGGATGGTCATGTTGGAGGAGCAGGAGGAGCTTGCTGGTTCGGCCCGGGTACAATGTCGTTTCAACGTGCGAAGAAAGGGTCCTCAGTCTTGTAATGGTCTTGACCGGTGGTCCTCGTTTCGGCACAGGCTCGTTTCGGCACAACTCAGCCCCCGCAAAATAATTATACGATTCGGCACAACCCCCAAAAACTGTGAGACCACACTGTACCTTCTGCTCAGCTCCTCAGAGAAGAAATGAGAAATATTGTGGGGAGTCCGACTACATAAATAAATAAATAAAGAAAGAAATATATTGTATTGCAATGAATTATAGCTACCTAATTAAAAAATTTGTAATTAGGTAGCTATAATTCATTGCTTCATTGCATAATTCATTGATATTTAATATCCTATATATAGGACAAAATATCGGACAAAATATCGGTGTCGAAAATGTCAAAAATGAGGATGTCACAGATGAGCTAATTAACGAAACGTTTATTCTCGAATCACAATCAGGGGTTGTCCAGGAGGGCAAATGAAAACATTCACAGTTGCCAGTTGTTACTACCGCAGACGGTAGACAAGCTAGGTACCTAACAACGAAATATTAGGGAGTTCCTAGTGGTGAGATACGTCGTGGTATCTCGATTCCATCCGTACCTATCCTACTACAGCAGTGCGCATGCGCGATCGCCGATGGTATCGTATCTGCGATCCGTCTGTGGTATGTTTACGGAAAATACGATACCACCGGCCGATACGGAAGATGGTATCTAGTGAATCCTTATCGCAAAGTAACCTGCCTAATTGATAAACAGCTTCCAAGAAGACATACAAATCGTCGACAACAATAACGAAAACCGCGAGCTGCCAGTACTTTCCTCTGTGTTGTCCTGAGTTTGTTAGGTGCAGTTAGGTGTTGTTTAGGTGCCGATTTCACGAATCACGCCAGTTCGTTCGTTGTTGAAATAATTTGGAGGAGCAACGAAACATTACACTATTGGAAGCAGCAATCCAGACAGCCACTAATCCAGATGAGTTAAATGTTACAATCATTTTAACTCAATAATTATTGTTTATTTGAGGAGCTGAGCTTCAGAACTCTCGCTTGTTCCACTCAATCGCAATTTCCAGAAATCACGAAAAACTCCTTACAACCTTGCAACTGATCAGATCAAAATGGTTATGAAGTTTAATGAATCTAATAAGTTTCCTAAGGAGGCACTTTCGACAACAAACCCCCAAAACAACTCCAATTCGAAAGCTGAACGAAAGCTTAATGAACTTGTTTTAATAGTAACGTGACCCGTTACTCCAAGATCCTACTCGGAGATTTCACCTAAAAATGCTAAATGGTATCTCAATCAATTTTGGTTAGCATCGCGCTTGGTTTCCCTAGATACGGCATCCGTATTCCAAGTGGTGGTATCTCGATCGTATCCACTAGGAACTTCCTATTAAATTTTGTATGTCGCATCGCATGTTCTCCCTTTATGTAACTGATCACCATGTCTCTCAATAATTGCCTCTTCGCCTTCTGAGGAGGTGCAACTCCATGCAGCATTCATTTTACAAAGGCCAATACAAACCACGCACGGAATCCTTGAGGAGGTTGCTGCTGCAAATAGCAGGTTATAACCTTCGGGGCCCGGATTAGGGGAAAAAACGCTGCAAAGTTTACACAAGGGTTTATTATTAATTAATATAGGTAGGTTACCTACTTCTGCAAAAATTTACTTCGAATTTTTTTTCACTTTTGTGCAAAAATTTACTGTGTCAATGAACAAATTTTGGGAAAAGATATTTTTTTTTTTTTTCATAAACTTTTTTCAACACTTTTTTATTTTTTACTCGAAAAATATTTGAATCCCTGGGATCCTTCAAAAATCCCATTTGTAGCCCCATGAAAGCCCTACAGATCCCCACAATAAAATCGGATCGTTCCGGGATCCCCAAAAATGGATTTTGCGTCCAAAAATACTTTGAAAACGATACCTAACTCGTTCCCATATCCAAAACCCTTCAACCCCCCCCCCCCCCCCCCCACCATAACCCCATAGCGCCCCACGGGGCGTTGTGGCTGAAAACCTTTTGGGCACAACGTGATGGTAAATCGAGTATTTTGTGAAAATTTCAGATTTAAAAAAAATTCCTACTGCCCAAAACGGCCCGGACGGCGGACGGCGTACGGCGGACGGACATTTTGGTTTTGGAATCTGGACCTCTTGAAACGGATAGGTAATGTCAAATGTTGACGCCGATCCGAGTCGTCGACCTCCGTCGCGATTACATAGGTGTATTATTCCAAGAATAATAAACCAAAACTGGGGAAAAAAAACACCCAGAACGCAAACAAAAAGGGGGGTTTCCCCATTTTTAAGGGCTAATTTCCCTATCATGATTACCAATCGCCGCTCAAGTCACGTCTCGAACCTCATCTCACGACTAAGTCCGGACTCAAATTTCTGACTTATGTCTCTTGAGGAAAATTTCCAAATTCGTAAGTCGGAGCTTGAGACGGCTATTTGAGTCAGGACTTTAGCATCGTCTGTGAATTCCGCCCTAAAGCGTCTTGGAATGTGGTTAACTCGGCAAGTTTAGAGGCCATAATATTTCAAATCAAACTTTGGATGTTCAAGGCAGATTCTTTCTGGGCTGTCCATGAGCTACGTCAACTTGTTCCTCCCACGGGAGCGGTAGTGGAGCTCTTGAATTCAGTCCCATCAAGTGGGAAAGATTTCGCTCTCCGAGAGGTATTAGTGGAGGAAGTTTATAATGTACGAGTTAGCCTACAAACGCCAAGTCTTTGGACTGAGCTGACTACTGAAATGATTATTACGTTGGCTCCTCAGTTACTCGAACCATTAACTTTCCTATTAACCTCCAGGGTTGCTTCCCAGATTGTTTGAAATGTTCAGTTGCAACGCCTCCCGAAAAAAAGGAAGCTCTAAGCAGTATAACGGTTGGCGTCCACTCTCCAAATAGCCTATCATGGTGAAGGTTATTTTACAGTTAATTCTCTTTCAGCTGAGGATATTTTTTTCTTCTTATTTATTTTTATTCTTTTAAAGGATGCCATGTGATATTGTGGTGAAACGTCGGAGAACGATAAAGATGTCAAACACTTGCAACCTGCATAAAAAACATCACCTGAGTCCTGGTGGACATAGTTTGAAGTTGAGGCGACACAGGGACCAGCATGATTGATTGACTGGTTCCTCATTCAGGTGTATTGAAACCTATGGCACTGCGAACATCCTGTACTTTGACGAACGTCATCAACGACATTCAAATTGCTATCTCATTAGCGTGTCCCATATTCACGACCCTCGATGAGTTTTGACAGATAATCCATGCTGGTTGATGAAAGCCTCCTCATGACCGGAGTCGGCGAGGCCACTGGCACGCTAACGTCAGTTTGAAACTCTGTTTAATTGAATCCGTCAGGAGCCTTCTTCTCCGAAGTGAAGCACGAAGCTGTCCCGTTCCGGTGTTCTGCAATCCTGACTTTCACGTTGTACCTGTCCGGAGCCAAACAAGAGGGAAGCGCTTGCATAAATGAACGTCCTTATTAATCACGTATTTGGGAGCCTTGTAAATCACATCCTTCTGGGAGCTTGTTCGCGTTTGGGGAGGGCCGAAGTTCATTTTCATTTTCATTTTCATTTTGTTTATTACGGGCTAGCCCAGTTACAAATTTACACAATAAGTCATTCTAACGAGGGGTAAAAAGTAAGTACGGAACATTGATATCTACTCAAAAAATGGCAATTATAGTAGTAAGAGTACATAAGGGGTTAATTTAAAAATAATTGAAAAATTCTTCAAAGAAAAAAAATTTTTCAGAAGAAATCGATAGGGGAGGAGGCAATCCGCCTTTTGAGGGAGGGAAGGGAGGAATTGAAGAAGTCAAAGTCCGGGGCAGAAGACAAGAAGAGGTTGGCACTGCGTGGAAGTCTGTATAACGGCTGGTTTCTTGCGTAGTTGGTGGGAAAAAACGGTACGTGGAATAATAAGGGCGAACGGGACTCAATGCGAGGAACAAGCAGTCCAATCTTCGCCAGGATGCACGAAGTCTAGTCATCTAGTTTCAATGGCATTTCGATAAATATTGAGCGTGTTTGGTGATGCGAGTATGGGAACTGTGAGTGTCAGACAATCAAAGTTGTTACCCACCCACAAACCTACAGGGGTTAAAAAGATGCCAAGCATCAAAAGCCGTTAGAACAGTCTGTTCTAATTGAAGGGGGGGGCAACTGGACTAGCCCAAAACCTACTCCTGAGGACAGTCGACTTGGAGCGACTTTTGGTTTATTATTCTTGGAAAAATACACCTATGTTTTCGCGACGGGGGTCGACGACTCCGATCGGGCTCAAAATTTGACATTATCCGTTTCAAGAGGTCTACATTCTAAATCCGCAATGTCCGTCCGCCGTACGCCGTCCGAGCCGGTTTGGGCAATAGGCTTTTTTTTTAAATCTGAAATTTTGACAAAATACTTGGTTTACCATCTAGTTGTGCCCGCAAGGTTTTCATTCCGATCGCACAAACCCGTGGGGCGCTATGGGGCTAAATGGGGCTACGGGAGGGTTTTTTAAAGGCTTTTGGCTATGGGATCGAGTTAGGTGTCGTTTTCGAAGTAATTTTGGACGTAGAATCCATTTTTGGGGGTCCCGGAACGATCCGATTTCACTGTGGCGATCTATAGGGCTTTCATGGGGCTATAAATGGGATTTTTGAAGGATCCCAGGAGGCCAAATATTTTTCGAGTAAAAAATAAAGAATTTTTGAAAAAAAAAAAAACAATTTTTTTTTAAACAAAAATCCAACAAAAAATTTTTTTTCAACATTTTTCCATTGACAGAAAAATATTTAATATTTTTGCACAAGTAACCTACCTATATCAAAGAATAATAAACCCTTGTGTAAAATTTGCAGCGATTTTTCACTGGACTGGGGTCGTTTTGGGCAGTAATTTTTTTTTTTAAATCTGAAAGTTTGACAAAATACTTGGTTTACCATCTAGTTTTGCCCGCAACGTTTTCAGTCCGATCGCCCAAACCCGTGGGGTGCTATGGGGCTAAAATAAGGCTACGGCAGTAGCACCCCGGGAGGGGTTTTAGAAGGTTTTTGGCTATGGGATCGAGTTAGGTGTCGTTTTCGAAGTATTTTTGGACGTAGAACCCATTTTTTGGGGGTCCCGGAACGATCCGATTTCACTGTTGCGATCTATAGGGCTTTCATGGGGCTACAAATGGGTTTTTTGAAAGATCCCAGGAGGTCTAATATTTTTCAAGTAAAAAACGAAAAATTTTTGAAAAAAAAAAATTATTGAAAACCAAATCTAAAAAAAAAATTTTCTAGCATTTTTTTTTTTTTTTTTCATTGACAGAATTAAATTTCTGCACAAGTAACCTACCTAAGTATATCAAAGAATAATAAACCCTATAATCCTTCCTATAATACACATATAATACACTTTTTTTATAGTGTAAAATTTGCAGCGTTTTGATTGGGACCGCTGACCTAGCCTATCTGTTGACAAATCAGCTGAGGAAGCCGGTCCAGCGGTCCCAATTATTTCGCGCGGGTTTCTTGCCCAGGCAGCTATTGCTGACCAATGTTATATACCTATCCGCCGGGAGAGGAAACCTTTGTAGACACAATCTGACAATGATGTCTCCTTTGCCGACAATTCGTCCGAGGATGCTCATTCTCTTATTGCTGTATCAAATGCGGATGTAGGCCGAATTAATATCAACGTTGACACTTCAACTTTGATATTAAAATCGACTAGACTCCCTACACTATATATATGGCGCAATAGTAGGGCACTATATATAGGGCAATACCACCTTCGCCATTTTTCCCAGCCTCTTTGCTTAATGAGCTCTCGTAATCGCATCACCAGACGAATTTGGGCGCAATGGGAAATCGCCCACCATGCCACTGGATCGTAGGTACTCATGCTTGAACGTTTCCACAAGAATTTTGTTGAAAATTCTATTGACATCTGAGATCAAACAATTGATTCAAAATTATTTGATTATTAGCTATAGCTAATTGGAAAGTCTCACAATGTGATCACAGCTTTTTCCGCGTGACGAGAGCCGAAAGGCGGCATTGAAAGGAGAGAGCCTATTGGTTCTTGTAACGAAACTCTTCCAATAAATTGGTCCTCTTATCTGATGCGAAGGGAGAAGCCGACGTGATCTGACACCCGATCTTTGCATCCAATTAGAGTTGAATTTCCCTTCGACGGGCTCGCGCCTTTAGAGGCCCACGCTGGGGAGGCGATTCGGTAAAGGACCACCTTTGAAAGATCGATTTCTACGGTTTACGCTAAATAGCCGGACACTTTTGAGGCCATTGACAACAATATGCATTTAAAAGACAAACATCTTACATCCTCGTTCTGCTGTGATCTTTTTTTTTTTTTTTTTTCCTGGACAACCTTCCTCACTGGCTCCGAGTCTTTCTCGGTCAGTGGCCCTTTAAGGCCTCCCGGGGTTTACAAAGCCGTTTAGATAGACACCGCAACTACGGGCAAAAAAAAAAAAAAAAAAAAAAAAAAATGCGGCGAAATGTACTCACCATTATTTCCTGCTTTTATCACAGTATAGGGGGGGGGGGGGATTCGGAAAGGTAAATTTGCTTTTCCTCTTTCTCGAGTGCTTACCTGCGGAGAAAAAAAGGGCTCGCGCAGCGGTTTTAGCTTCACAGTGAAGTGAGGTTGAGAGCTTCAAGACCAACAAGTTATGGAGCCAAAAGTATTCACGGTGTGTTCACCGCTTAGAGGAACTAAAATACGCGGTTCGTGCTTACCGAAAGTCGCAGGCTGAGACATTCTCTCGTTCAGTCAACTTTCTCAAACATGGCCACAAAAAGAGCTTGAGATTATTTGCCCAGGGTAATCACAACCACACGTAGAATAGCTTTTGACGCGACGAAATGTGTTCCGAACGGGTTACAAAATTGTTATATTTAATTTTGGTAGCAAAGGTGAAACGTCTGAAATAACTGCCCAACTTCATGAAATAAAATGTTTTTCAACCTCGTCAAATCTCGCTCTAAGGACCAGTCGTACTGTTAGATGAACTTTTTTGTCTTGAGTGAACTGTGTGTTTCTGTACTGTAGAGGCCGTTAAGACGGAAGATTGTTGCAAGAGGAGGAAACGGCCTGGTCAAGTTGGCGGAGGATCCAGAGCAGTTGATGAGGAACTGTAACAGCAGAGCGCTAAATGAGGAGCCACATCAGTGGCGTACTTGATATGGAGCCAAATCACCCAAGCGAATGACGACCCTACTCAGCTGAGTGTCTAATTAATGAGAAGCCAAAATTTGGCTTATTTAATAAGCCTGGCAGTGAACGAGGAACTGCTGTGTGTCTACTTAAGAGGGGGCTGCCAAAACAGCGCCATGTCCTGCGGCGTGAAAAGCTTCAACTAGCCAAGTTTGACTAGGTGGGCAACTGAAAAAAAATCTGGTAACGTAGTCCTGTATGATGGGGGGATTGATCATTGAGCTCGAGCTCCCATTGCGAAACCGTCTCATCAGACCGTCTTTGACTACCTACCTGGTACCTGTAAGCGACCCTCGTCATTGTGCAATAAACGGGACTTTTACAAAGAGAGATTCGGTTTGCACCGCTCGATAGCCAAAAACCTATGTGCCGTCTTGCTGAAAACCTTGCGTGCACAGCTAGAAAGAATGGCTGTAAATTTTGCTAAAGGATTTATTATTAAATGTTATTTGTGATAACAATTAATTTTGTGTCAATAAGAAAATATTTTTGAAAAAATTAAAATAAAATTCCCTCCTGTATAACGTTTGGACAAATGTGGGACCGCAAAAAATGCATTATGCGTACAAAATTACTCGGGGAAAAGAAACCTTATTTGACCTTCTGGGATCCTTCAAAAACCCCATTTGTAGCCCCATGAAAGCCCCAGAGATTCCTAATTAACCTATAATATAGGTTATTATTCTTTGATATTATCAAAGAATAATAATCCCTTGTGTAATATTTGCAGCGTTTTTACGTAGCAATAGCATGGGCACTCATAGATGGGCGTAGATGATGGGTCACTCATATATTATGAAAATTGGGGGTATTGCTAGGAAAAAAAAAAAAATGCAAATTTTCAATTGTTTTTGCCCTTTATTTTCGCTTTTAGAAGGTCGGTTAAGCGGCAACATGTAATAACTCAATTTTCCCAACTTTTCAGGAGAGACAAAAAACTGAATAATTTCTCAACTACTCTCTCGATGCTAAAACTTGAAGCAATCCCATGAATGGCTCCATCCCTTTGATCAATCTTGAATGATTCAAGTATAAACTTTCTATTAATGAAAAAGTTAGCTGAGTTGTAGCATGTTGTCTCACTTTAGTAGGAGTTATAGCTAGTTGCAGTCCCCACCGATGTGGAGATATAGCATGTTGCCCAAGGGAATTTTTAAGTTATAGCAAATTACAGCGAACTGTGTCGGATTTGATTTTCTCTTTTAATGGATGGGTGGGTGATTTTGAACAATTTTTCTGAACATGTCTAAGTAGTTATAAAAACAAAATAAATTGCCCACAATGAGAGGGACATTAAATGCCTAGAAATTTTCTAGGCAAAAAGCTAAAATTCATTCCAACCATTTCTTCTTCTTTGGGTGCCATACCCGTAATCGGGCGTTGGCGACCTCTCGCTACTAACATCTGTTGAGCGTGTTGACCAGTTATTACAGAAGTAGTAGGGACCTACTGCTTAACGCCGGTTCCGAACGGCAAATTTGAGAGGTTTTCCACGGCAGAATACTTTCGGTGGGTTGCCATTGCATTCCAACCATTAGTAAACTTATTTCTTGGATACTTGTTTCCCAGAAAAACGTTGGGTGAAATTGGTCAACTGGAGGATAAAATTGGGATATCAAACCCTGAACTTTATTTAGGTAACCTTTATTTAAAAACTTCACCAGAAAAAAAAAAACCGACCGTCTTGAGCCTGAAGGCTAAACAATGATAAACGTAGAATACGTGTTTACGTTGTAATGTAACAATGGAAGGGATATTTAAAATTGAAAGTAGAAATGTATAATTAATGCGTAATGCATTTTCTGTACATGTGCTAGGTAAAATTCTCCACGTCAAGGAAAAATGTTGAATCATGGATATGTTTCTACTCTAGTTGCTGCATAGTAACCAAGTAATAATACTTCAAGTCATATCTCGCAAGTAGTCTCCAGTCGATGGTAATAAATTATCGATCTCCTGTGTTAAAGAAGTTTCGTTTCCCTAGCAACGGTTACGTGACGGTTTCGTGGGTCGCTTTTTGGCAATTAGGTCTCCGTAAAAACGTATTCTACGTTAAAATACCTCAACCATTCAAAATACCTACATACTTTAATGTAGGTAATATAAAGATTAGAACTTGAATCACAGAACGTTATGGCAATAGACACCTGATTATTCTTAATAATAGGTGAGGAGACAGGAACTTCAACCTCATAAAGAACAGCACCAATAAAAAAGGATACCTGGTGCTGGTTTTTAACTAACTGCACAGCCTAAATTCCTCTTAACCAATAGAAAAGGTACGCACATTTCAGTTTTATCAGTCTTATGGAAAATGACTGCATTAGTATAAATCAATAATAATTATTCGTTCCTTAAGGATAATAATAATTATTATTATTATCCTTAAGGAACGAAAATGTATAAGTTAAGTAGGTAAAGTGGGCACAAGTCTCTTTTTTCTTTAAATTTTAAAAAGTAAGTTTCCAGTTACTGTATAAGTATTGTTACTGTATAATACTGTATTGGCGTCCTCTTCCTTTGGACCGAGCCCTGGCGAGCCAGCACGATCATCTGTGACACCATTTCACCGAATCTTAAATTTTCCCAGTCTTGTGATTGCAATAATTGATGAAGCTGGTCATCATTTTCTTGATATGGAGTGCAATCAATTATGGGGACAGTCTCACACTCTTCGGGATAAGGAGGCTGGGTGTAGATGCTGCTGGCAGCAGAGGAAAATGTAAACTCATGAGACTGGTCCTCCAGTTCAGCTGTAATAATAATAAATTTAATTAATAATTCATAAAAAATAATTAATTAATAATAAAGAGATTGGTACTCTACCTTCCAGTGTTGGTCGTTCAGGTGTATTTTGAGGGGAAGTTCTTTGTCGGTTACTGTTCACAGGAGATAGAGGGGTGTCTGCTGGTAAAATAGAGACTGTTTTGAGATCATCCCAGTTCGAATAGGCAATACGTGTGGCAGATTTATCTGGTGAGGGTAAAAAATAGAAAAGACATTGTGGTGAGATGATGAGATGATGTTATCAAGTGATTCCAGATACTTAGGTAAGAACTTGAGTAGGTACCTTGACAAGAAGAGCGATCATGCTTCAAAATAACTTGGCTATCATTCTGGACAGCAGCAAACAGCTCATCAAAAGTGGCTAGGTTTTCAGATTTATTGGCGAAGGTGCTTGAACTCTCGCTGTCACTGGTGGTCAAACTGTTCGAACTGCACTCCTAGAAGAAGGAAAAGATTATTGACGAAAGATGGGATTGTTAATAGCCTCACTTCAATAAGACTAATTCGTGGTTTGTTGGATGAAATCACTCTCGGATTTTGAGAAAGGGTCACATACCCTCATTTTGCAGCAACTACTCACCACCAGGATAATAGGAGGTATGCGGTTGTAGAATGGTTAAAAAACTCAGTGAGGTGGAGCCCATGGGTGGGACACAGAATTAATTAATTACTTATTAAAGAATAAATTTTATTCTTTAATAATATTATTTTAGTAGTAATGCAGCAAGAGTTTGTATGGGAAAGTCCATCTCAAATGTCTATCCAAATGGAAAAACCAATGGCAACTTGCTATAATTCAAGAAACCTCAGTTTTTCAACATGCTATAAGTCAACGGGCTGGACGCCGTGGTTTTTAAACGGCTATGAATCACGTAATTTCTGATTTACCATGGATATATTTTTATCATTTTCATTAGATAATCACCTGGTAAACCAAGATTAAGCAAAAAACCGAGGGATAATTCACAAAATGTGTGAAAAACTAAGGATACTTACCGGCTCATCCATGACGCCGCTGTTTGCCCCTTCTAATCACTACTAAACAGCTGAGTTATCACGTGTTCGTTTCCGCTTTGAATTATATCATGTTGGCAGTACTGTTAATATTAGCGCTGCAAGTGGTTTTTTCGAGAAACGGGCTTCGCCAATCGATCCGGCGGGAAATTTTCTATAAAGATTGATAACAAACTCATTTTGGCCAAAAATTGAGTTATTGCATGTTGCCGCTTAACCGACATCTTGAAACGTATAATGCCATTTTGCGGCCGATCAAAAGTCTCCAACCTCCGACAAATCACAAACTACACCGAGACACGAAAAAAAACCACCAATCTACACAATGTACCTGTGCACAATTTGGACCTTGAAGGAGTTCTCTCTTCTACTCAGAAGCTCAGAACCAGAATTTTAATACTTGCTGGTACTTTCCACTTTTTGAGCATAATTCGATTGGCCCACAACAGGTCAAACATTGACCTGTAGGTACAGTCAATTATGGACCACAGGCACTATGATATCCTATGAAATTTTGTAGGTACAATCGCTTGAAATTGCCAGCTTCATAATATGACATAATATGTCATATTATGAAGCTGGCAATTTCAAGCGATTATATTATTATGTCTCATATTGGAGTTGAATTATAGTGAGAAAGAATGAGTTGGTGGGTCAATTGACCCATTTGAATTGGGTCAGTGACCCCATAGACTGCATCGCATGCATAGCTTGACCAAGTGTGCTTTTTTCAGATTTTTAAATGTATCAGTAGAGTTTTTAAAGGTTTTTGGTTTGGGAAGCCGAATGCGATGTTATTATTATTATTTCTGATCAAAAACATCTTCTGTCAGACAGTTGACCAAGGGAGGAGCCAGACCTGACCAAGGGAGGAGCACGGTTCCTACCTTGGTCAGTTTGGAAGGGTTTGGAAAAAAAGGTCTCCACAATTAATTAGTGATACTAAAATGATTAGTTCTTCGTCCATTCAACAGCCGAATAGTGTTACTATCAAGATCCATACATCAGAGGTCCAAAAAACCATCCTAGGTATGATTTGTTGAAGGTTAAAAAAAAAGTGACAAAGGTAGGAGGTCTTCCCCTACTGTGGCCACCCGCTCGACGCTCGACGCTGTTCGCTTGACGCTCTACGCTCGACGCTTGACGCTTCTATCGTACCCGAGGCCTTAGTTCCTTTCACCCCCAGATAATGAGTCTTGCCAAGTTAAACTCGAAACTCCATAAAAAAAAAAAAAAAAATCGATTTTTTGCACTTAGTTCCCTTCACCACTGGCCGATTCAATTTAGAAATCGCAGTTGGTCGATCGGTTCTTTGTCGATGAATTAGTCTACATGTGAACACGGAGCAAAAATAATTTATCCATTAGAAGGGGGGTTGGAGTCCTGGAGAAGTAATGAAAGTTGGGGTTGGTGCAACAAATGCTCAAAATATTTGTTTTGTAAGATTTCGCAATTCAGTGTTTTCGTTGGGGTGGGCTCAGTGTGATATTTAGGTATTTATAAAACAACGACTGAACCTCATGCACGCTAATGTACTGGAAAATCTACTTTCACAATGCTAATTCGTTCATTTCAATTGTTAGTGTCGGTTACCTCTTAACCCTCGAACGCCTAAAGCAGTAAAATTTGAAACCGCTATCAAAATAGTGCATGGTTCAAGTCTGATCCAAGTTGGTGGTGTGTTCTGTGGGTCCCCTGGAATACGGCTAAAAAATAAAATCATGCCCAAAGGTGCCCATGGTTGGGCACCTTTGCTCCATTTTCAAACAAAAATAGATATTTAACGCACCTAACGTGATTTGGCCAAGTAGGAGAGTGTAAATGGAGATATCAGTATTCAAGCAGTGTGTCGTAAAATTACTATAAGTTTACTATAAATTTATTATAAGTTCAAGCTAGTTTAGAGGGTAATCGCTACCTCAAACATCGAGGTTTATAATGACAAATGGTGGTTGATTGAAATTGATTGAAACCATCTAAGAGCATCCCTTTATAATATAAAGGTCGGCAGGGAGAAGGGCGTAACTGCCATCTGTCGGGCGAATAAATGGCGGAAACGTTCGCGCATGCGCTGAGCGTACTGCTGATTCAATCATGATGAAACTGATAAGGGACCATTTAGGGCTCCTATACCCACACAATTCCTTAAAATTTGATTGAAATCCAATCAAAATTGTGGAAGTTATGGGTGTGGCAAGGAAATGCGGACTGACAGACCGAAGGTGGCAGTTACGCCCTTCTCCCTGCCGACCGTCGATATGGCCACCAGTGAGATAACTGTGGGCCTTGAGGGATTTGTGATTCTTTAATAAGTAAAAAATCACAAAGCAATTATTGTTTTAACGAATGAAAATCGGTTTTCAAGACCAAAATTTAATTTAATAGTTCACAATATCCTCACGGGAAACATCAGGAATAACAGGAGGCGGAGTGGTAAAATCCATAAACTCTTCGTGCGGATCACGACCACACAAATTTAACTTCGCTTCATAACTCATTAAATTGTCCCCAGAAAGCTTACTGATGTTATTTCGGTTAAATTTACGCCCTGACATTTCACAACTCCAAGTACCAACTACTGGCAGTCATTCGAGCTGTTCTAACATGGCCGCCGCCTGGGATCACCCCGAAATCAGCTGAGTTCCCATTGAGGAGCCAAATAAGCAGTGGAGTCGCGGCCAAAAATTATATTTAATATCTTCTATTTCTCTATAATATGACATCATTATATCCGGACGAAGTGTGGATACTCTTTCAACCCCTAAGTTCTGGCCTTATTTTTTTCTTATTTTTCCCCCTGACTGTTACAGTCATACAGTATGAACCACTATTACCGTACAGTAAAAATTGATGCAAGCGGCCGAAGACCCTCAACTGCCTCTAGAGAGTGCCGGAAAACGGAATAGTTCAAGTTGAACAAATTTAATTAAGAACGCAGACAGCAATTAAGTCGTGGGTGAAAAAAAGTTGAGAATAAGTTCCACTAGAGGTTCGAGCTCTGAAAAAAAACCTCAATACGGCAGTACTTGGCGAATGAAGTGGGCAGAATATTGCAGTCTTTCCCCCGCGAATTCAGTTTACTTTTGGGAAGGTGCGAACAGTGAGAGAAACAACGAAGAATAAACTTTTACAGTCTCATCGTTAAAAAAAAAGCTCTCTCCGTTCAAGTTGGCCTGGAAAGAGTAAAATGTTACAGCTTAGATGATGTCGGCGGCTCGATTGAAAGTTTTTCTTCACGGGGTTTGTCCTTTTACCTATTTTGTCGACAAGTGCGTATACGACGATAAGTAGGTACGTTGAATGGTATCAAGTAGGTGAATACATCCGGCTTCTATCTGTGCTTTCGTCAGCTGTCATCTTCTCAGCCTCATCTTTCTTCTTTTGGTTATAATATAATATAATATATATTATATTCTTGGAATAATACACCTATCGACGATGGACGTTGTCCCAAGACAACACTGCTGGGATAACCTTGAGCTCCATTGAACTAATACAAGAGACTCAAACTCAACAAGGCTGACACCTCAATTCTGGGATTTTCTGTTGACATAAACCTCAAGAGCAGACTTTTTTTTTTCTCGCTTCTAAATAAGAATAAAACGTTCGGTATCAGTAATGGAATGACCTTGTTTTGAGACCCCATCCACCTAATAAGAATAAACTCCCCCTCCTTACGTCTAAAGTCTCTTCGCTTCCAACCTTCTCGTCCCAAGATAAAAATCTGATTGGAACCTTTTCTAACAACTGATAAGAATTTATATCTCGTTCGTGAGGTGAATGGGAAACGTGACATTTACATTTATACGGCGAAGGAAGGTTTCTGTTTCCCCTCCTCGTGGAACCGGGTTTAACTGTTCGTTTGATATTGGATTTTTTTTTGTCGTTAGATTCTTCGAAAAAAAAAAAAAAAAAAAAAAAAAAACACCGGACAGAAAGGATAAAATCAATGTCTTCCAAGTAGGTGTTCTTTAGCTGTCGGTGTTGGTGATAATGATCTTGGGTCGGCTGGTCCGTCAGTGTTGACACCGAATTTTTAATGTGTTCGAAGAATCTTTAATATTGATGAAGTCAGATAGGTTCTCCCTTTCAGGATCAAATGATTGTGTCCAGGGAGAATTCGTGTTTTGCTATTGACGCTCTAATTTCATGATATTGTACTTTTCCTTGTTGATTTATACGGGTTCACGGGTTCAGCCTTCTTCTGCCTCATACCGCTTTCATTCTTAACGATCCTCACGTGCAAAGTTTCTTGGCGATCATTGATTTTAATTCGTCGCGTTTTGAATTATTCACTCTCGCGGGTGGTCAAGCACGAACCCGCCATTGTTTTTCAATTGGAAGATTTGCGTGAGCGTCAGGCGCTAAGTGTGGGATGTTGGAGAGGAGGTCGTGTCAAAATGTCACGAGTCCTACGCCGGATTCTTGCCTGTTATTTAACCGGGTGATTAACAAGTGCCTTGGCAAGAAGGATAATGAACCTCTGTGGTGTTCTAGGAGTTTGATCTTTTATGGTGTATCTGTTACTGAAGAGGGCGAACTCTTCACCAAATCCAATCCTGTGCTTCTGGAAAAGCTCTGCAACACTTGAAAATCCAAATTGCTCAATACTTTAGTATCCAATATAGTCGTTTTGTCTCCACGCCCATTCTTCCAGATATCTTCCTCTGATGTGATGGCAGGGGCCCTGGCAGTTGAGTTGGAGGCGGCCTGTCGGACGAGGAAGGTTCCTCGGCCATGGATTGGCTCCGCCCTGCTGAGGTGAGCCGCTAGGTAGGTGAGCTGCTCACTCGGAGGTGTCAGGAGGGGGGGGGGGGGGGGGGGTCAGGCACTGACCAGCACACCTTTGCCTTCTTCCCCAGCATTGAGGGGAGGCTTGAGGCCCGTTGGGTCAAGCTGGGGTTTCTCGTGGCCCAGCTCCTTGCTGGCTATGGAGATTTCCAGACAAAGCTCTCCTCCCTTGGGGTTGGAGGCGTCCAGCCAGTGCTTCTGGTGTGCCTCCCCTGGTTTCACAGAGCATATCCTTCAGGAATGCTTCGGCATGCACGTGACCGAGAGGCTGGCCTTCAAACGCGTGGCTATCCATGATGGGGGGCGGGCAGATTGGTCCTGCTTCATAGGCACGCCTAGGCCACGCAAATAAGGCAGCCTACTGTCTCCATGCCTATGGGCCTTGGAGCCCCTGAGGCAAATACGTGGTGGAGATCCCCCTCCTGGGGACCCGGTCGTGGCCATGCGCCAGCATACCAGTGTCCAGCATTCGCCTCATCATGATGAGTGTTGCGCGTCACAGTATTACTCTGCAGAATTTCCTTGCGCTGGATAGCTGTCAAAAGAATCTTGAAGATCTCAAATCCTTCAAGTTCGTTATCCATTAAACATCTGCTGGAGTGTATCCAAATATTACACTGCAAATTTGAAGTGTTGGCGTAGCACACTAACAGTAGACCTGTAGACGATACTCACCAAGACCAAACCAAAACATCGAAGAAAAATATCTTAAATCCAATTGAAGTGGAAGGGGGGGGGGGGGGGGGAGGGGTATGCCGATATGTATCTGAGGTGCTGAGGGCGGTCAAACAACAACAGATTTGGGTATGGATAAGTAAGGCAATTAATTATAGAGCGGTGTAGGTCCTCTGAGCAGAACCGGTGTAGGTCCCAGCTATGGACGCAGAAGTATCTGGCGGTGGCACCTGAGTCCTGGAGTTCCTGAGGCTCGACAGTGAGAGGGCAGGGGCCACGAGCCCGCAGGTATTCGCTAATGATCTTCTTGGAGTGCCTCGGAAGGCTAAACATACCAACGGAGCATGCTGGTAGTTGGAATGGCTTGCTGAGTGCCTTGGAAGGCTGGGCAGACCAATGGAGCGTGCTGGTAGTCAGAGATGAATCCCTGAGTGCTTCAGAAAGCTGGACATACCGACAGAGTGCCTCAGAAGGCTGGACGTGCTGATGGGGCGCGCCAGTAGTTGGAACAGGTCATGGCGGCTTTGGAAGGCTGGTCATATTGACAGGACGTGCAGATAGAGCATTCGCACTGAAAAGTGCTGTTGACAGCTGACAGACTTTGGATACAGTGTGGCCTGCTGGCATGGCTCAAGGGCTCGTTCAACACAGGACGCTCGTTCTGAAAAGTATGTTGGATCGTGCCAAAAAGCACAGTTGTCATGTACTAACTGCGGTGGGAAAAGAAACGACAGCTGAGAACTGAACTATCACGTAGAAAGGACGGAGAACAACTGATCGAGGTGGAGCCACTAATTACTGCTGTGGGGTTCTCCCTCTCCAAAGCGGTTCGGTGAGACCCCTTCCATGTGTCGGCGGTGGGCAGGAGCCGGAATAAGCCAAAATCCACTGCTCTAGTTGACGTTAGCTACCCCTTGCATCGATGAACTTTTATAATTTGAACTTTTGAACTTTTATAACGTTTTGGTCAAAAGGTTAATTTTCGTTCATATGTAAAAGTGTTACTACTGGGAATTCTAGCTTTCCATTGTAAATTCCTCGACACCAGCAACTCGCAGACGATGTGTGTTTGTTATACGTCGAGTATTTTTAGAATCATGGTTTCCATATCCCTAAAAGGTTTCTCATCAAAATGTTCTAAATTGGATAACCCCTGCGTAGCTTGTCACATTGACAGAGACGGTTTCCTAGTAATTAACACCGTCGACGGTGAACATCCTTGAAAAGACTATCACGTAATTATATCTCGGTTTGAGTAACCGGGGTGTGGAAAGGCGGTTAGGCGCGATTTTATACGTTGTTTAGGGCTGCGCTGCGGTACTGTTCCTGAATCCTCCCGCCAACCCCCTTCAACTTCGGCTAAACTACACTACCCTTATAACGGCTTTACGTCGTAAAGGTTATTACATTCCGCCTCGCTTTCTACAGCTTCCGGTTCTCGCTTGTTCCCGAATTCTATTATTCTCGACGTGAAGAGGAGAGTTACGTTTTAACAAGATCGTGCATGGAACATCTTTGCACGATTTTCCATCAGCACACGTGCTGATGGAAAATTCCACCTTAGCTAGTATTTGCTGTGATGCAAAATTGGGTTTGGGGAGTCAGTCAAGATTTGTCGTTCGTCCAATCTTGATAGGATATAAGCAAAGGGGGAGCTAATAGGCTTTTAGACCTGAATTGTCATCCTTCTGAAGACGGCCGCTCTCGAGACAAACCCGCTGTGGCCATGACGCCAACGCTCCCAAGCGCCCTGTTCCCATCAACTCTTATAAACTGTTTTTCGCATAACTGGGTCCGCTGACCATGTGTCGCCTTTTCAAATTCGGCGTTTTTGAGTCTGCTGGCCCAGGGGCTGCGATTAACCAAAAAAGACTAATTTGAATAGTCGACACTATTTCTAATAATATTATAATATAATATTATTATATTATATAAAACCCGCAGCTCGAGGAGGAGGAGGAGGACGAGGGTGACACGATTTTGGTCATCTTTATCCTAGGGCACTTTACTTCCAGATGTCGGAAAGATCTGAAATTGGCCTTAAAAAATCCATTTTAGCGAGCATTGTGCGAGAAAAGTCTGAAACCACCAAAAAGTAGCTCTATGTGGCGTATCCTCCTAAAGTGGAAAAACGGGAAATTAATAAACTTTTTCTAAAACAAACAGGTTCCATTAGTGGTCTTATATTTAATGGTCCATCTAACCGGCAATTCGATTTTCAGGATGTCTGTCACCTGGGCAAAAAGGTCCTTTTGAAAAGCTGGATTTACAACAACATTTCCACTGATTCTCTGAAAACTAAAATTAAGACAAGAAGCGGTAGATCCATAGGAAACGTTTTAAGGACTTAATTATTGGGCAGAAATTTATTAAATAAATTTTATTCATTTTTTTAATACGGGTCGAGCCCAATATAACAAGAAATATAATGTAACGAATAAACTGAATATAATAAGACTGACATAGATGATGAGAGGGAGAGTAAGGGATGAGAAATATACATTACGGGGAAAAAAGAAAAAGAAAAACAACAAATTTCAAAGCTGGAGGCGGTGCTCAAGGAGAAGGTCGTATAGGCCGGACCTGACAGCATGGCGTAGCTGGTGAAATACATCGATTGAAGGAAAATTCGACGAGAGGAAATTCGCCATACGGGGCAGACGAGAGAGAGGGCGGTGTTGCAGGTAGTTTGTGGCTGAGAAAGGTACGGCGAACGTCTCGGCACAGCGGGAACCCAGAGGAGGTGGGCGCAGGAGACGGGGAGCATCCAGAAGGCCAGCCAGGAGACCGTGGAGAACGGAGATGTCAGCAACGAAGCGTCGATCGGAAGGCCGCAGGAGCTCAAGCCGAGTGCCCAGCCCAGCGTAGTCAAGCTCTCCCCACGGGATATGGTGTTTGAAGGCCATGAATCGCAGGAGGTGCACACGCTCCAGGCGGTCGACATGACACTGGTACAAGGGGTTCCACACCACTGATGAGAACACCATCACGGGAAGCACAAGGGCCATATAAAGGGTCACCAAGGCAGGGACGCTGTCAAACTCCCGAGCCCAGCGCTTCACTGACCCTATTTATTTATTTATTCAAAAACGGGACTAGCCCAATTACAAGAAAATAGTAATCACGGTGAACGCACCACAAGCGGAATAAAAAAACAGGTGAGATGTGTAACGCAATATAACTTATGTTAATTAAAAATTTAATCTATTGCAATTAATATGGGTTGGAGCAGCAGAATGATGAGGCCTCAGTAGGGGTGACGCAGTTGGTAATCGGTATACGAGTTCGGAGAGAAGGTAGGGAACGTGAAGTTTGGTGTTTACCCGGGTAGTTAGATAAAACGCTGCAAATTTTACACAAGGGTTTATTATTCTTTGATATAGGTTACTTGTACAGAAATTTAATTCTCTCAATGAAAAAAATTAAAAATTTTTTTTTTGGATTTTTATATTTCAAAAAAAATTTTTTTTTTTTGGGGATTTTTTTTTTCAAAAATTATGTACTTATTTTTTACTCGAAAAACATTTAACCTCCTGGGATTCTTCAAAAATCCCATTTTTAGCCCCATGAAAGCCCTATAGATCGCGACAGTGAAATCAGATCGTCTCGGGACCCCCAAAAATGGATTCTACGTCCAAAAATACTTCGAAAACGACACCTAACTCGATCCCATAGCTAAAAGCCTTCAAAAAACCCCACCCGTAGCCCCATTATAGCCCCATAGCGCCCCACGGGTTTGGGCGATCGGACTGAAAACCTTGCGGGCACAACTAGATGGTAAACCAAGTATTTTGCCAAAATTTCAGATTTTTAAAAAAATTCCTACTGCCCAAAACGGCCTGGACGGCGGACGGACATTTCGGATTTTGAATGTAGACCTCTTGAAACGGATAATGTTAAATTTTGAGGCCGATCGGAGTCGTCGACCCCCGTCGCGAAAACATTGGTGTATTATTCCAAGAATAATAAACCAAAAGATGATTGAGAGTTGTACTGGTTTGGGAAGCTAGCTTTTTGGAGAAGAGGCAGAATGGGTATGGAGAGGGGAGAGTGGAGAGGTACGACCCTAGGGACGCCCGATATGTATTTTATAGTGAGTTCAGTCTCACCACCATCCAGCCTCCTCCTCAAGTCGGCACGAGTTCCCTCGAGGTGTCTTCGCTGCAGAGGAGTCCGGTCATAAGAGGCTGAGAGCTCTCTGGGCCTCACCGAGCGAATCCGAGAAAAAAGAGCAGAAGCATTAGCTGGGTTATCCAGAAGAACTTTCAGGGGGCGAGGCTTCTGCGTGACTGCACGGCCCAAACGGTAAGTCCGACGGATGGAGGGCTGAAGGTCAGGGGCGATATCGCTGATGAGGTCCGAGAGGTAAGACATATCGTCACTAGGGGCTGATGCTTTAGGTTCTGATGATTTGGCCTCCGGGACATTGAAGATGATCACATTAGCAGACCTGCGCCGACGCTCCTCGAGTTCAGCAAAGGTAGCCTCCAGGTGGTCCTCGGGCCCGAGAGGTTGGGGGTCCTAGAGCCCGGAATGCACGGGCGCCCACCTCAGCTATATGGTCTTTGAAGGTGAGCTGAGAATCCAGTAGAATACCGAGATCACGGACACTCCCCGACCTAGCCAGCCACACTCCCCCAATGTGGTAATCATGAACATGAGGCAACAGGGCACGAGCAAATGTTACCGTGTTAGCAATTGTGGATTACAGAGTATCTTTGCTTAGACCTGTCTTTAACTGATCTCTCTACTATATATTCATCAGTCAGCCGCTAATCCAATCTATATCCAAGTCTTCAGGCAAAGATGGTTCCATTGGTTCGGTTGGAGGCATGGTCCCTGATTTCATCCCATACAGATTCAAAACCCCGCTCGTGCCCATTAACATTATCCCTGAAGCCGTGTGCGCCTGAAAATGAGACAATAACAATTGTTGTTCTCCTTTGTTGTCAAAAAATTTACGTTTGCGAGAACATGAAAATGTGATCGAACAGTATTGATAAATAACTGTCACTTACCATTATATACGACAGGACCAAGTAAACAGTGTACATGTTCCCTCACTGATCCGCCAACCAGCCTCCACTCGTATTTATTTGTTGCTGAACGGAACTCGTCAGCCGTGTGCTAACGCGAATATAATGGACGTGTATCACCTCCAACATATTTCCCGAAGTCGTTTTTCATTCGTTTGCGTTGTTTGGATTTTCCGGCGGAAATTATAAGAAGAACACTACAATGCGTCGTTATGTGCTTGAGAGGTTGCGGCATGAACTCCCTGCATACTAATTACGAATAGTAAACCAATCTCAAATTACGTTAACATTTGAGATCTGTTCGAGCTGTTTTTTAGGTATTCGTAAACAATTCCTCCCTGTAAAATCTGAGAGAATCTCCGCCCGTCAATTTCCCCCGAGAATTATTCCCGTAATTTAATTGTCCGGCTGCCGGCGGCTGAAAGGAATTTTCCTGTCCCCTTCACTTCGGAATTAATTGAAATGGATTCCCTGATGACCTTTTTCTCATTTCGAAATGTATTTATTATGAATCGGTTGTGTAAACTCCGCTAGCACATCAAGCCTGATTATAGAATCCATAATCTGATGTTAAAATGTATGTTCACTGGCGGTGAATTAGGAATGGGCGCACTTCGGGTTCGCTTCATCGATTCGGCTCAGGCCCTCTGCCCACGGGGATACTGAAAAGAAACTGAGAAGCCCCCGTGCTGTGACATTTTCAACTGTTCTTTCTCGACTGGCGTGTTCCCCGATGCTCTAAAACCTAGCAATTATTACTCCCATTCCCAAATAAGGTGACTTAAGCAACGTTAGCCATTTCCGTCATATTGCCCTGATTTGCTTCCAAGCTGCTGGAGAGTCTAATGCTGTCTCGCCTTCCATGGAATAATACACCTAGGTAGGGAAGGGCGGCTACCTTCAACCACTTTTTGCTTATTCTGATATTTCTGTTCTGCATTAGCAAAATTTGAATTGGTTTTCCCTTCTACAATCAGTTTAACTATTGCCCTGAACGATTAAATGGTAAAATCCTTACAAAAACAGAGTCAAATACCCGTATTCTATGTTTAAAAAAAAATTGTTTTTTGGTTGAAGCTACCCCACCAGTGGGGTAGCTTCACCCATGATGTGGGGTACCTTCAACCACTTTCATAGGGTAGGTAGGTGAACGGGTACACCCATTAAAACGCTTGAATATCTTTATATTTGGTAAAATATTAAATCAGCCTTGGTAAAATGAGGTCAGTTCTTCTCTAGTAGGTATTAATGAAGGTGTTTTTTCGCATCACAATAATGAAACAAAATACTTCAGCTTCAAAAATAAACTCAATGGGCTCCTTGAAAAGGTCAGAATTCATCATTTCTAACAACATATTCGGATTCAGCACCCTTTAAAACCCCCCTACATAAATTTTTAGTTCGAAAATTTGTATAACTACGTGCAAAACTGTTTTAGAAATGTCGTAGATTTTGAAAATTTCATTTAATGAAAGTGGAGGGCACGTGACGTCACCAAATAATTGGGCACAGAGCCACCAGAGCGCTGAATTATAAATCTGAACAGAATCTGAATAAAAACACTCGACCCGGGTCGATTTTTGAATGACATTCTCTGATGATTACCCCGATTTTTGACTTTCGGGGTCGTCTTTTCGCATAGCAAAGTTGGCTAATTTGCATAGATGCGAGAGAGAGTGAGATTTCTTGGCCAATCAAAAAATGATCAAGCAGCCAAGATCATGTACCTCCTCCAGGCCTCGGAATTCAAATATTACATTTTTCCAAAGGCCCTATAAATAATAGAGACGCGTTTTCTGCTATGTTGATTCATTTTCGTAACTATTGAAGCATGAGCTTTCCAGGAAACATTTTTTTTTTAATCATTCAAGGAGCTCATAGTATAATTTATTTCTCTCTTTTTTCTAAAACGAAATATCACCGTCTTTTGAAAACGTTCTTCATTACATCTGTGAATTCTCTCTCCTATTGCATCACAGCTTTGACAAATAACTGGTTTCATCACAAAGAACAATAGGAATTCAGAATAACTAAGCAATTTTGAATGGTGCCCAATAGATGGGGTAGAATCAACTACTCAAAAAAGTGGTTGAAGGTACTCCACTTCGTTCTGGTTGAATCTACCCCACCATCACTTTTTGAACTAAGTGTGACTAACCTTCAAAAAGAGCATGCAATCAGAAAAACTCAAGTTGTTCCTAAAACTAGAGTAAATTATGAATCTAATGATGCAGTGTTCATTCCAAAATACATATCCTGACAAGTAGGCCTTGACTTCGCCTTGACTTTTCGCCCACTGAAATTCATTTCTGATGAAATTCTGTGACTGTGGTGATACCATTAAAACGTCTAAATCGTGTTTCTAATCAAAATTTAGTGATCTCAAGTTCATCAATCATTATTCTAATATTAATTAAGTCAAACATCGTTCAATTCACGTGTGCAATAATAAAAAAAATTAAAAAACAAAAAAAGGTACTGACTTTTTTATTTTTTATCATTTATTCGGGTCATGCCACGGTGTTTGCGCGAAGGATCAATTAAAAATTATACGGGGATGTGTTATTTATGTTACCTATATACTTTGAAATATATAAAAATGTTTGGAGAAATATGTATTTTTGTCAGGTTTTTACCCGGTTTTCGTTCAAAAGAGCCTATATCCAAATTTCTGGAAAATGGCTGTAACTCCCTGAAATATTTGTTTAGAAATCTCACATTTCGGGAACTTTCTTAGAGATCTAAGACCCCACTAATTTGGTAGTTTTGAAAATTGGATCAGTTCTATCATGCTCGTTAAGAGTTTTTTGCGATTTCCCAGAAAAAAGCAAAAGTGGATATGGGCCGTTTTGAAAGTAAACTCCTCCTACCTATATCAAACAGTAATAAACCCTTGTGTGAAATTTGCCGCGTTTTCAGATACTTTTTGATACTTCATGGTCATAATATGACCATATCATGATCTCGATGGACTGATTCGCGCTACCTTTTTACATTATTTTGCCAACATAACCAACAGGGGAACTTCATGAGAATTTTTTCTTTTTTTGTTACAGGTATGTTTACGCAACGTTCGGGTTCGTCTTCTGTGTCGCCGTTATCGAGAACGGTTTGTAATGAGTCAAAGTCAAAAGTTTCTTATTTACTCCTCTTAGTGAGGTATATTTTGGTAACCTTTATTTGTGTTTATTTATATTTGTCAAAAATATTAACGTTCCCCGCTAACTAGATGGCACGGAAAAGCCAATGCTAAAATTGTGGAGGTAGCAGTAAACGGGAAGTTCAGCCTTCACTCGCAGTCCCAAACCTGGAGTCCGGCGCCATCCTCCAACCCCAGACAACGAAACTTCCGAGTCCCCCGCTCGGATCACTGCAAACTGAATCTTGACCCGAACCCAGGCAGCTACTTGAGAGTACGGGCGGGACCACTGAGGGGGGAGTGACGTTTGGACGCACCTTGCTCTTTCAGCAAACGATCACTTTGGATCACGAAAAAGATTTCTTTAGGGCCGACTTCATTTGTCCGGGACAGTCAGAGCTGCGGTGGGAAAACCCGGCTGCGATGGCTTCTTAGTAGGCGGGGAAATGCCTTTCCCATTTGGCTTGGTGGGGGTGGGCGTAAATTTCCTCTTGGATTGGCCAATCTTCGATGATTGAAGCGAAGATCCTCTTTCCGACCTCCTCTGCTGGCGCAGGTGGAAAGGCAGATCTGGCCTCACACTGCAGTCCAAAACGTGGGTCTTTTCGAGGTATCGTATCGAGTTGGTAACCTAAGTATTGCACTGTAACCTAAGCTCCCCCCCTCGGATTTCATTAAGAAACGGTTCCCGAAACCCCTAACACACCATTAGTCCGAAAATGAAAAAAAAAAAAAAAAAATGTTACCTACTTATTTCCAAGAAATCTACCATAGGTACCAAAATTAAAATTTAATAATTATTATGTAATTTAATATTATTTAATTTAAAAAAATCATTATAATATAAGTATAATGTTGTCGTAATAAAAACATCGATACATCGATATTTTTGAGAGAGGCGATTTTTTGAGGCGGGTGTTTTTTCAGAGGCGATGTTTTTGGTACATCGATGTATCGTTGTCAATGTTTAAAAACATCGATACATCGATGTCTAAACTTTTTTTCCATACCTAAACGTGACTTTTCCTTGTAAGTCACCACAGAGAGGCCGTAAGTCGTCCGTTCCTGGCCTCAGCGTGATGAGCAAGGACTTGATAGTGCTGACCTTCACGTTCCATTTCTTCAGCCACTCGTCAGCTTTGGCCAAGTGTTTCCTCAATCGTACAAACCATGACGCTGTCCCATGAAACGAGTATTCCATATCGTCCGCAGACTGGGACAGACGCTTGTCGCACGTAGCAGGGAGTCGTGTCGTCGTAGAGAAGCGGGCTGATTGTGGAACTCCTGCGCTGATTGTCTTGAAAGACGAATATTCCTCACCGATTTTCACCCTAAATGTTCTTTCACTTAAGAACGACTCGAGGAAGAGGAACAGGGAGTTCGGGAGGAGTTGTCGAATTTTCAGGAGGAGTCCATCGTGCCCAACTCTATCAAACTGTTCATCCAGAAGGTTGCTGCAGTGTACTTCCTTTGTACGTAGCCATCCAGGATGCAGTCAACAACTCTGTGGAGCTGCTAAGTTGCCGAATGGTCGCTTCTGAAGCCAAATTGATGGTCTGCGATGACTGATGACACCTGAAAAGCACTTTGATACCGGAATATCTTTTCATATGTACAGCTTCCCCAGCGGAGGTCTGATTGCTCGATTGCTTGCCACGTCTTCCTGGCATGAGACTATGACAACAGCGTGTTTCCACACTGCTGGCATGTACCCAAGGCTCAGGAGTGCTCCGATGAGAAATATCCCACTTAGATCGTACGTATCTGGAAACTTAGTCTCCAAGGCCTGTAGACTAGACCCATGTCGATATAACTCAAATCAATTCATCTTTCTGCTCTATCCGACGATTTTTCATCACGTGTATGAATTCAGGATCGTGATTTTTCTCGATCAACAGGTCAGTATATTTCCTCCCATTTTTCGCTTCTCCAAGCAGTTTCTCTCGGTTATTTCTGCATTCGGATTGAGAGGCGATATTACTTTCCATTGAGCTCCACCTTTTCAGTACCGGATGATATCGGTTCCGCATAATGAAGGAGCCGTTTTGCGCCATGCTTTCATATCTATTCCACCTTTTCTATCGATAGAGGATTTTTTCGAAGGTCTAACGGAATCCTATCTCCCTCCTGGGGTTTTCCCCTATTTTCGTTTTACTTGGCTTTTTTCTACCGATCGAGAGCTAATTTACCTGAGTGCATCGCAAAAGTTCTAATCCCCTTGATAGCTCCCCGCGTAGAAGCAGTCTGAAGGCAATAAATCCTACTATATTTTTCCTCTATGCTTGATACGTTGTGCGAGATGTTTAGCAAGATATTCTACCCTACATCCCATTACGGAGGGAAGGTTGTTTACTAGAAGGCTTCCCATAATTGTGGCCCGCCTACTGCTTACTGATCCGAAGATACCATTGGACAAAATATAATAATTATTTGCGAAAAAAAGGATAAATAAATAAATAAGGCGGAAAGCAAGGGGGCCTTCAGGCAGTAGGTATCTGTAGGTTTACCCAATAAACCGGGTGCATTTGGTATACCTACGTGCAAATATTGTTTTCCTAATTGATTCAGATTAGCAATATAATATATTATACAGATATTATGTGTAGTGTGTTTGGGGGAAGTCCGCCAGCGTAACTGGGTTCCCGCCCTCGGTGTCTTTGGAGGAACAGGAAGGGGGTGCTTGAATATCCCTGCCCAGAGCATAACCAGAAGTGTCGCGATCTGGGAGGTGATATCGAAGCAGAAAGGGAGAGCCCAAGCCCCAGGTTGGCAGTAAGTGTCTTGTTGCCCAGGGCTGCGTTGGCCTCCGGAGATGAGATCGAATTCATCCGGCGTCGATATTGAAGGGGTCAATTGCAACACCGGACTCCCTTGATTCCACAGCTAACACGGGGATCCCAGTTCCGGCATCACCAGACGAATTGTCGTCAAGTGTGGCCTGGTTCTGAGAACCCGTCTCAACGGTTGTCTGAACTCCCGGCTGCCACCGTTGAAATGTCAACAATGGCGGCCTGGGTCCACTGACTCAGTTCCCACAGACGGGTGCCTGGTCACCAGACCCAGTCAAAAATGTGCTGCGTGAATACATAATGAGTAGAGACTAGAATTTTATGCCCCGAATTTGGGAATTTTATGCAGACGAAATGGGAAAAATATGCAAAATATGCACCTCAAGCCAAAATACGTAAAAAAAATTTTAAATAGGTTCTAAATGACCTACTAAATTTTTTTGTAAACCGTATTTACAGATAGTCTTAATACCTCTCCGATTATTGTGGTGTCGCTTTATAACTGAAAAAGTTCAAGGAATGAAATGGAATTAACTGATTCCGCAGAAATGTATTAATTAGGTAGGTACACGTTTTTTCTTGGCATCTTGTATTTCGATAGTACCAGGTACTAAATAGTAGGTCCTACATATTTGTAGGGGTGGATTCATCAGATATATACAAAAGTCATTCATCCACCACAAAACATTGAACTACAATCGATTTTTCCAAATTTTCGACTGTGAAGTTATTTCGACTCGGAGAGGAGTATAATATACTATTATATTATATTATAATAGATAGGATAGAGTATATAATAGAGGGCAATTCTCTCAAAATGTTTCCAACCTCCAGTACAAATGACTAACCAGGATATTCGCTCCAGGATATTGATATAGCCTGGAGTGAAGAGGCATCACTCCGTTTGGGTCACCATCCTTTTAGCGGGATGAATGGGATTCAGCTTGGGTGCCCAAAAATCATACCTTCGGGATAATACGTGACCCATATAGGTACCTAATGTAACCCCAACAGGGTACCTTGAACAAGAGAATAATTCTCCTTAATTATTAACCCCCACCGCCTACAGTGGCGCTCGCGGACCGCGAGCGGCGGGAGGGCGAGCAAATTTAAAAAGAGTTTAGCCAATCAGCTGCAGTATCATTCGCGAATGATTGATAATATGATACATTATTATATTACCTATTGTACAAATTTTGTAAATGTACCTAGTTTTTGAAAAAAAGAAAAAAAAAAAAAGAAAAAAAAAAACACGTCAGATTGAGAAAATCTGATCCCAAAATCGGATTCAGCATGAAAAATCCTGTAGGAATTGCTCTCTTTCATTTGTCAAATCTCAGAATTTACAGTCTGGCGAACCTACCTACTTAATTTCACAAACAATTTTTTAAATTTCGCAACCTTTTTTTTTTTTTTTTTTTTTCCTGGTGTACTCAATTTACAGTCTGGTGTCGGTAGGTACATAACTCACAAACAAGCGACACAATTTCAAAGGCCCTAGTTTTTACGCTAGAAGGTAAAAAGTACCAAAAACCGTGACTTTGCTTTTTTTAAACGACGTTTTTCAGCTTTTTTGTTTGTTTGCAAAATTACAAGTTCCTAGACCCCACGTCATTTATATTGTGGTGTGGCAACCGACACATGTTCGAAAAGAAACGAGATCAGGCTCGCCGAAAATGTTTACTTGTTGTTTGTGAGTTAAGTTGATCGGATTGTTGAGTTTTTGACAAGAGTAAAGATTTTGGTCGGTTGTTAACGGTTTGTTATTTTACAATATTTTCGGAATCAGCGATAAAATTCCAGTAAGAAGAGTTTTTGTGGAATTTTCGGGCATGACATGCCCGTACACATTGTGTACGATTGATTGTGATTTTCTGAACCGAAATATGCTTTAAAAAAAAAAAAAAAAAAAAAAAACGAAAAATCGCCAATATCTAAAAAATTTGGACGCGGCCGGAAAAAAACGGAGGTCAGATTCGGGTTCAGCACCCCAAGAAATATAGACATCGATAGTTTTTTCCGAGACGCCTGAAGGTGATTTTTTTTTTTTTTTTTTTTTTTTTTTTGTGAACCTGTTTAATCCAAATTCGAAAACAGGTACCTAGTTCATTTCATGAACATTGGATTATCATTCAGAACTGATTGTACGTTCAACCTACCTCAAGTCACTCTGGGCTGTAGATGAGCTTAGTTGCTCGAAACCGGTCCCCACGCTATAATTGTTTACCTGAATAAACAATTTAGTATTCAGCAGAGGAGTCGTTCTCTCTCCCTAACCAACTCATTGGATTAGACCTCTGCACCATCGGCAAACAACCACTTTGCCACATTGGATTATCTGTTTTCGAAGCCTCAAGAAATTTTACGTCGTGCCCCTCACTCCAAACAAAAAGAAATCAAAAATTCTTTCGGGGCTACAGGGGTGCGCGGGACCGTCCGACCTACTCCGGGAATCACTAGGTAGGTACACTCACTCGTAATTTATAGTATGGTCCCGGGCATCCTTGAAAGTGACGGAAGGTGCTCAGCCGGAGTGAAACGTTTGAACAAAAGGGGTGAGAAGTAGAGATGAAGTGCTTTCCAGAACTTGAGCCATTAGGAGACGACGTCCTCCCGGCAAACGACACTTGGACGACTTGACGTCCCGGGCGAAACTCCGCCGTTTCGGGGATCTCTTATCCGACCCGGTGACGCAGTTTTCGTATTAAGATGGGGACGCAATCCGTTTAAACTTGGAGAGACCCGCGACAATATACCGCTCGTCGCTGGAGTTAACAAATTCGGTAAACATGGCCCATCAGGACGCAGGTCCGACAACATTAAGCGTTCCCAACTTAAACATTTCCCATTTTGACTTGGGTCATTCTCAGCAAAACGTAAATCCGGGCTTCTAGAGTAATTTCAACTGCTTAAGTGCTTCTTATTCTCAAAAAGTAATTTTTTCCCGACTGATATTTGCGCGCTCTACTTGGCCCACATATTAAAAACAATATAAACTCATTATTTCCATTCGAAAATTTGAAAATAAAACCGAAAGTGTCATTGTTTCACCATGTCCTCATCAAGACCTTGCCCGCCCAAACCCGTGGGGCGCAAATAGTTTCTTGTTGCCACAGAATAAATTTTTGCTCATTAACCTATAACAAAGTATAATAATCCCTTGTGTAAAATTTGCAGCGTTTTCCTAAGATAATTTACGAACACGAGTACCTACCACAAAGAATGACTTCAGAAATATTTTCAAACATGCGCAATAGATTTACATTTTGCAGCGAATGACCCACTTGATGGTGTCACGCGGTCGGTGCCAATTGCCGAATCCTGGAGACATGTGCGGTGCAATTACAAATTACTGCAATGATTGATGAACAATTATACAATTTCAACCCTTTTTTGTCTTCTTCCGAAAAGTTTGTTCTCTGGGGCCTAGTTTCGTGTGCCACGTAAACAATGATCCTGTCATATCCCCCGCTCTCATCCTTCACCCCTTATCTAATCAATTTTCCCTAAATTAACGATTTATAATTTTCTTTTGAAGTCTCCCACGTTTTGGGTATAATTTCTTATTTGGAACATTCAACACAAGTTTCCCACGTGGTCGGATTTTTCCACCAAAACATACTAAATCCCTTCCAGTTATTCAATTATTGTAAGCCTTTTTATCCAACGCCGACAAGGCGCCTTACATTCATACAGACACGTATCTTTGCAATTTCTAAGGAATATTTGTCTGGCATGTCCCTTGTCATAAAATCCCTATTAAGGCCGGCGAGCGCCCAGGTAAACCCAAACTTGTGAAATAGTTCTTTTCTCACGCTTGGCCCTTGGTCATAAAATCCCAATTACGAAAGCAACCCCTATTCAAAAATTCTTAATAGCTACTTTTCTCACCAACCTGGGAATTTCCCCCAACTTACGTTCTACATTTCTCCCTCTCCTACGACTCAAAACCCCTACTCTACCTCATTTATCTCCCCCCTGGAGGATGTAGGACCGCCCTCAAACCCGCCTAAACCCCCTAAATTTACCCTCTCCTACCCTTGGAGATAGGCTAGTAGTGGTGGCAATAAAACCCTATGTAATTGTATAATCGAGGACCAGAGTCCTCGAGCCCCAGAGCTCCGGAGTTCCGGAGCTTCTTCTACAGAGTCTTGTCAGGATTTTAGGCTGTTAGTGAGTCGTTTCACAAGTCCCGGCTCCTCTATGGAGGTCGGAGACGTTCTGCTAAGTTCGGTTTAGCTTTTCTGCTGCCTTCTGTCCCTGTAATAATTTTCGCTGTTGCTGAGTTTTCATCAATAAATCGTCGTGCTTATCGATCTCTCGGAGTCATCATTGGTCTCGACCCTCAACGCTCTCCGGGTCTTTACATCTTTTTGGTATCTCGAAGCGGGATATTACAATCCTAAGTGCCAATAATTGTTATTCATTTCACAAATGGACGCGTATTTTTATGCTCTCCATTGTCCCAATTGTTACCCCCGGCGGATGTAAGTGTATTTTGTCACTCGTCATGAAATTCTCCTCATTAAAATCGCATTACCTGGTCACCTGAGTGGGGCACGTTCCGGTATAAATATGTCTGGTCAACGGCGGCAAAGTCACTCTTCATCGCTTGACGATTTTGATCACCATGTTCGCCAAAGCATCAGTTCTCTTGCTCGTCGTCTGCGGCCTGTCCATGGCGGTAAGTATTTTATTTATAAATGACTCATTAGTTTATGCTGTATTTTGCCGACTTCTTGACACCAATAATCGTAATCTGGGATCCTTTTGGTTTATTATTCATGGAATAATACACCTGTGTAATCGCGACTGAGGTCGAAAATTCTGATCGGCCTCAGAATTTGACATCCGTTTCGGGAGGTCTTGATTTCAAAAACGAAATTACCGTCCGCCGTCCAGGCCGTTTTGAGCAGTAGTTTTTTTTTAAATTTTAAATTTTGACAAAATACTCAGTTTACCATCTAGTTGTGCCCGCAAGGTTTTCAACCCGATCGCCCAAACCCGTGAGGCGCTATGGGGCTAAAATGGGGCTACGGGAGGGGTTTTTTGAATGCCTTTGGCTATGGGATCGAGTTAGATGTCGTTTTCGAAGTATTTTTGGACGTAGAATCCATTTTCGAGGGTCCCAGAACGATTCGATTTCACCGTGGGGATCTATTGGGCTTTCATGGGGCGACAAATGGGATTTTTGAAGGATCCCAGGGTGTCAAATATTAAATATTTTTCAGGTAAAAAACGAAAAAAAATTAAAAAAAAATTTATATCTATATAGAAAAAAAGTAATAATAATAATAAAAAAAATAATAAAAAAATATAAAAAAAACAATAATAAAAAAAAGTAATGTATATATTTTTTTCCATTGACAGAATTAAATTTCTGCACAAGTAACCTGCATCAAACCCTTGTGTAAAATTTGCAGCGTTTTGGTTTTGTTTTTGTTTTTCATAAAACTTTTCCTTCACATTTTTATTTATTATAGTTCTATAGTTTACTGATTTGTTATTTACATTGAATTAATACTTGCAAGATTTACACAAAATGCTGAATCCTAAACCGTCGAGTAGAATTAAATTTGTGTTTTATTTCTCTTTACTGATGAGAGATTGTTGTCTGATCGCAGTTGTGTTACGAGGGCGCTCCTCAACCGCCGAAATTCGGCAGCGGCGGCGTACCGAGTCTCGTTGCGACCGGAAATGGCGTCGCCCAAGCGGCGGACAACGGCGGAGATGCTGGCGGCAGCGGAGGCTTCGGAGGAGGATTCGGTTTTGGCGTTAGTGGCGGAGCCGGCGGCAAAGCCGGCGCCGGCGCAGGAGACAGAAGATGAACGTCAGTTCAGTATTTTGTCGTCCCTTCACACGATTTGATATTGCGTATTGTCGAATAAAGCACGTTTAAATAAAACACTGTTTGAAACATCATTCACCCTGCCCTACAATGGGAAAACGGCCAATCTAGGTGAACATTGGAGTCCAATTATTGGACACAAGTTTTATGTCAACGGATCAAACGAAGAACCCCTCTCGTTTTAATAAGGTTTGTTCCTGGTGCGTGAGTGTCAGGCGATGTGAAGAGCTTAAACATGCGCAGTGCTACGTTTCCCTTGGCCACTCCCACCTACTCATTGTTCCAGGAGTGACATGTGGGGTAGTGTGAGGTGCCTTCCAGGAGTGTGAGTGAGAGGCGATGTATGGTGCTCACATTTTTGACTGTGAGTGTGAGTTACCCCCTCCGCAACCCGCTTGTTAACCTTGTGTAACCTGGCCAGATCTCTTATTAGTCCTGTCAACTACTTATCTAAAAATGGGGTTACCTTGCAAAACGGGGGGGGGGGGGGGGAGTAGATCTTTTTTGATACGTTGTCCGGGTGGATGTGAACATGAATAATCCAAGTTTACGACCTCGAAAGCCGACTGGAACATTCTCAAAAACTCGAAAAACACCAAATTTTAAAACTTTTTTTGAGTTTTGCCAGATTTTGAACCTGAAGGACCACTTTTTCGATAAAAACCACCACATCCTTTTTTAAAGTAGACAAAATTTGGAACTATTTGAGACCAGACCGGTTTCCCTAGCATGCTTAGATCCCGAGATACAGCCGCTCAAAATTTAGCAAATTTCCCATATTGGGTCAATTTAAGCGATTTTTGCGTTGTTTTCGCTCAGGAAAATTGTATAACCATTTCCATTATCATATAAACCCACCCTGAAGCCTCAGAGGGGTCTGAGAGAGTACCCCCACAACCCCCATCCCCCACCCTACTCCACCCACCCCACTTTTTTCTTCCGTCAATTTTATAATATAAATGTACAAATAATAATACAAAGTTAAAGAGCATCAAATTCTGCGTCGAATGACCTCCTCACACATTTAAATCCGGATCAGCCGTTCAGCCACAATCAAGCGTCAAAAAAGGGAAATTTTCCATCTTGTCCTTCCAACAAATTGCCGATTTTTCCCTCTGAATTTGGGGAGGCATTTTACGGGCTTTTCCTGAGGTCTCCGGGAAAATCCTTATGTAGGTTCTGAAAGGAAATTTAATCAGCTTTCGCGTGGGGGCAATGAAATTTCTATCGGATAAATAGTCTCGGAGTGGGAGAAGAAAATGTTGGATATCAATGATATCATATCATTCTTCGGATGTTGGAATTTTGACTCGAGATTTTTAAAAAATCGATGGCTGCGTAAATAAACCGACCTAACAACCAACTTCTTCCACGTTGAGGAAGATAACCTTTTTGCGCCTGCGCACCGCGTTTCGCTGATTCAATCGTAATAAAAATTTGTATGGGAACTCAACAGGCCGAACCCGCACAATCCCTGAAAATTTGACACAAATCGGATCATAATTGTGGAATTTATCGCAGAATCAAAAAAGTGCGGACAGATGGACAGACAGACACGGAAGCAAATTTGCTCGGGAGGCTCTGAAGCGCAAAATGCAAGTGAAAGTTAAAATTTGGAGGACAAAAATTTTTTTCGATCTCGAAAGTGAAAACAACGCTTCCGCTACCGTCAGTAAGTAGTCTCGGCAGTAAAATCATGAAGACGTTAGAAAGTGGACACTCTTAGGCATTGCAATCAAAGTTATTGAAAAATGCAGCTTACCCCGGCAACAATCCAACGATTTTCATCCTCGATAAGTGTATTTCAAGTCAGGAGGAACAAAACGAACGCTTCTCAAAGCGATGAGGCGAATGAAGAGAACAAACGCAGTTTAACCGAAGATTCACTATCACACTGGCTGTACAATGGCACCCCAGTTTGAATTTTTTCCGCTATTTCTCAATTGATTCTGTGCACTGTCCCGAGGTACAAACGTCTCAAGCTGCTTTCCCCTAGATCCGGATCGGATTCAGTACCCATAAATTTTAACTCGTCGAATCCCATCTTGAGATAGAGGAATTATTTCTATCGTGAAGCTCGGGGGTGTACTGTGGTTGTCAGCAAATCTATTTTTGGAAAAACTGCCTTTCGCCTGTTTCTGCAAACCTTGCTTAGTTGGCTCTCGTCTCCCACAAATCAACCCTACAATCCACCCACCTTGGCTGAGCTCTTATGAGCCGTGACTCTTGAACAGGAGCCGCTGTGGCTGTGTTGGAAGGGATCGTCCATTTCGTTACATCAAAACCTCATTTGGCGCACGATCGCCCTGCAGTAACCTGCACTGTAAGCTCCTCGGTGTAATTCACACGGCCCTCCCCATTCCGCTCGGTCATTAGCCATCTTAGTATCAGAGTCAGAGACACCCTTTCTCGTGATCATAAACTTGTGTACACGTATTCCCAGTTCCCTGATTAGTCTTTTGATGCAGATTAAATTATAACCACCTGTAACTGTCTCGTTGTTGGTATGTGTGGTACTTTTGATGTAATGTCCAGCTTACTAGTTCGAGGATAGATTCTCTACTTACGGAGATCTTTGGACGCGCTTGTCTCCTATCCGACCCTGATGGCGGTGAAAATTCCCACAATTCCAGTAGTCCGGTGCAGCTCAGCGGTTTAAAAATAGAGGTGAAATTGTAAAGCTTCAAAGCTCTGTAAATCAAGCTACGCTTTTAGTATTCGATGCGGTGCTGAGGTATCCGTTAATGTCCCTTGCCCAGTGATGGGTGAATTTCGAGTCCTGCAGCATTTCAGGGTGTTTAAACATGTAGGAGCCCCACCATGTTCGGAGCCCCACCATGTTCGGGATTTACCAGCTAAATCCTTCTATAAGTACGTGAAGTCCCACCTTGTAAAAGAAGAATTATATTCTCTAGAGGAATTTTTCAAGATCAAATGGCCTGTGGTGAATTAGTCTTCATTGTCTTGTCATGTATTTTCTTGTCATTGTCTTGTGCACGGCCATTCATTGTGTAAATCTGCAGTCGAGTTGATGCTATTTTCTCTGTCATTCCCATTATTACAGTCAATATAATCGGCTCTATAACCAGTCAGCTTATTCTGTATGTTCTAACTTGTGACTTTTGCTCTGTCATTATTTGGCTTTGGCAAATAAAAAAATTCTTGATTCTTGAGATGGCCTCAAGAACAAAGATAGATGGAAGCATTAGCAGACTGTCCTGAGTGAAACGACCTGTACTGTGACAGGATGCCCTCGTTGACCTACCAGCGATTATTCGCAGTGCCCGATTTTGCAGCTTGAAGATATGCTTCATAAGCTCCACAGCAGGTTTGGACCAAAACAGCAGTCCATATTATGAACTGCTGTTTTGGTCCAAAGCACGAGAGTGCATCCCAGACACCAGAGCGTACCTATGCCCGTCGGAGGCCCGGGAGTCGACTATCTCCTGGGTCACCAGTTCGTCTCCAGATCGTCTCCTGGAACTTCAAGACTCTCCCTGGACTCCCGCAAGCTTCTTCTCAAGCCCAAGTACTCCCCGGACACACTACATCGCCATGGTGAAGCCCCTGGTCATCTACGCAGCGATCTTCGCCGTGAGTAACTTGGGCTAGCCCCTCATCCCCTCAGAATGACATTTCGCGGCGCGGTATCGGGTTATTCGCGGTATTGGATATTTATTATAATGTGTAGTTATTGTATAATAAACACGCTTAGGGTCACAACCCTCTAGAATTGATTCCACCCTTATGGATTTGTCTGTATATATATTATGAGGTTTTTGAAGGATTTTGGCCAGATGGTGGAGGGGTTTTCAGACCTGCCCTACCGCTCTACACTTGTGCACAATGTATGGGCGCCTACGTATCAGGTTCTACACATTTTGTAGTTGTGGTGTCGGGGGTTACCAAAAAATGTCAACAGTTTAATCCGACCTGCTATCGACTTGACTGCTGAAGAGTGGGAAACCCCAATGCATGAAGTTCGGCAGTTGAATTGCAACCGGTAAATGTAGCCTTTGCCGGAGAAAGCCGAATAAAGAGGATGGTCCCTGTAACACGATCACAGCCGATTGAGTTTCCAACAAGGCCCAAGCAACAGGTCAAGTGATCTTGGCCTGTCCGGGGGTTGATACTTGTTCTGGGTGGGCGTGCATGCCTCGGGAAAGAGAAGAAGAAAAAAAAAAAACCGAGGACGAAACGAATAAAGGATGGGCCTTCTGTCGAGGAAGTGGAAAATAGAAGTGAGCAACACGGAATAAAGGAGAAACAGGACAGTAATATTTTCATATTACAAGACGACCCCCTCTTCCCCGCGTGGAGTGGGTGCTTTTGGAAACCCGTCTTTGCCGTCCTTGGTCCACTTCAACTGGCAAGAGAGAACCTTTGACCAGCCCGGTGTGAAGATGGAAATTGCTTTTCTCGCGACCCCCACCCCTCTTCCATTTCTTTTCATACTAAATCTCGTCTATTGTGAGAAGCCAGAGATTCAAGGAATATAACTTGCCAAGGCACAAAGAATCAGGGCAACTTTTCATAGACGATATTTTACCGACATTCAATATGTTCAGTGGATTCGTTTCCAGAAGACCGAAATCAAAATGCTCGAAACATAATCTAATTAAAATATTAAATATTTCCTTGAGATACATAAGAAAAATGTCATCAATATTTGGATACTATTTGGACAGTTAAGGATTGCACCAACTTTTAAGGCCAACCCAGTCGGAGTGATCCAAGAAAGACAAAGTTAAAATGGCGGCTTACTTTCGAGCCTTGGAAAGCCTTGGAACCCCCTAGCCAGCTTCGGACCAGCTCTGCAAAACTGGAAACCATCTTAGCAAGCATTGAACAAGTGTGGAAAGCTTGGGACTCAATTGGAAAGCCTTGGAAACCTTTGGCCAGCTTGGGGCATACTTTGTAAGCCTTGGACAGCTCTGGAAAGCTCGGAAAGCTAGATAAGAATCACCACTAGGTCAACACAAGGGTGGGTGGAATGCCGTCTGGGGTCAGAGGTGCCTTGGAACCCCCTAGCCCGCTTGAAACCAGCTCTGCAAAACTTGAAACCATCTTAGCAAGCATTGAACAAGTGTGGACAGCTTGGGACCCAATTGGCAAGCCTTGGAAACCTTTGGCCAGCTTGGGGCCAGCTTTGCATGGCTTGGACAGCTCTGGAAAGCTCGGAAAGGTAAATAAGAATCACCACTAGGTCAACACAAGGGTGGGTGGCCGTCGGAGGTGCAGTTCCGTTTTCGAGAGTCGATCGCACTGCCCCCAACCCTCGTCCTCGATACTAAATAGCTAAGGAGTAAATAGCAAGGTCTGGATTCAAATTTCAGTTAGTTCATACTAGGTACAGTCCTTTTTAATTGACTCCACAAATGGGGTCTCGCCAGTCTCCCTGGGATTATGATAATGCAACGTCCTTCTGGGCAGAATCGACCTGGCCCGACGTTCTCATTCCATGAAATTAGCCTGTCAAAGAAAGACCCAATTAAGGCTCCATTTTGGTAAGACTATCGCCGAGGAATTCCCGCATTTTTTCTCGTTTTCATTTCCTTCTTGATAACCACCTTGGCAAAAGGCGTTTAGAAAAGTTTCATCCCGAGAATTTTCCCTAACTTTTAACGTAATTAGTGACTTGAGCGGATGAAAGCTGTTGGGACGATCCTCTCAACGGCAGGGATGACGACCGTGCCAAGAAGGTAATCCGATGACTTCTTACTCCAGATTGACATAACTCAGACGTGCTATTTTCGCTGTTCAAACCCCATTACACTACCTGAGATTTTCTATATAAGTCTCTGAAATCCAACCTGAGAGTCACAATCGAAGCTGGAGGGACAAGTTTTAGCCAGATGTCGAAATGATTGGGAGCGGGTTCAGACAGAAACTTATCGCTTTCGCCAAGCTTTTGGCATAATATTTTGGCTTCCTCGGGACTCAGCAAAGGTGAGACTTGCGTCATGACTCCGTCAAAACAAAGGAACAAACAAAATTTCTATTTAATAGCAAACTGGCAACTACATCTTGTTGCATAAACGCTGCAAATTTTACACAAGGGTATATTATTCTCTGATATAGGTAGGTACCTATAGGTTATAACAGGTCGCGAATTGCTCATAATCCCCGGGTCGATCCGTGGACGGTAAACGGCGGGGTCGCACTTTGTGTAGGATCTGAGGTGTATGGGTCGCAGTTTGATAACACTCAACACCACCTCCAAGCTCCACGGGCCTTAATATTGAAAATTCTATTTCATCCCTTGAGAGCAACTCTCCTCAAGCGGCTCAACAACCAGAAACGTTGCACTCAGGTTCTGAACTGCCTCCCAGTTCATCTCTCGTTCATCCACGCACTTCCACGTCACACTCTAGACACGTCCCAGACTTCTATCTACTGCTCTGGCGGTTCTTCACGGACGAGAGGAGATGACCAACAAACACAGACTGTTTTGGAACTTCTTTTGCCGCGAATTTCCAACACTTGTACAGCACCTCGACGCCGCTCAACTCTACCAGAATCGTCGTTCTCTGAGTTCAGGCAATACAATCTACCAGAAACGTAATAATCAATTGGGAAGAACAATTCATGTAGGTACACAACCAACAGACACATCACGCTACAGTTGTCTTCCCACCAATTTCGCAAAAATAACTTTACGCCAAGTTCAATCAATTTTTATTGTAGAAACCGAGCAGGCAATACAATCGTCGAGATGAATAACAATAAAGAGCAAATAACACACCAACAAAGATGAAATAAGTCGAGAACCAGACAGGCCAAATTACATAAAAAGAGAACCAGCAGAGAGATTCTAAAATATAACGGTAAAAAAATCATTAACATCGTACAATTCTGCTTGAATTGGAGAGTTTTTAATGGTCGCCAGGAAACGTTTATTAGGTAGGATACGAATAGATTCAGGTAGACGGTTATAAAATCTAGCGCCAGTCCGAAGAGGGTTTGCCCTCAAGCAAGAAGAAAGTCGCGATTGCGGTGGACAAAAGTTGTTTCGAGAACGAGTTTCGTAGGTATGCACATCACTGCCCCTTCTCAGCCTATCTCTATTTATACAGATGTATTCAATACAGCAATATACAAACAGCCCTGGGGTCGTCAGACACCCCAGTTTTTTAAAATATCCCCTACAACTTTCATTGTACCCCAAGTTAAAAATGGACCTGATCGCAGATTTCTGTTGTTGGAATACAGTGGCACTGTGCGCGGAATTACCCCACAATGCGATCATATACGATGCTCTGCTCGTGAAGAGGGCGAAGAAGGCCGGGCGCAAGAACGAAAAGGAGAGGGCGGTTGATAGCCGACGGAGAGCGAAGACTGCAGACGCCAGCTTGGGGTGCAGGTTGTCAATGTGAGAATTCCACGAAAGGCGGTTGTCCAGGTGAAGGCCCAGAAAATTGACGGAGTCTACCAATCGGCCGTTAGGCAGATGTTCAAGGTCTGGTTTTTTTTATCATTCAGCTTCAGGGAGTTGGCTTCACACCAGAGATGAATCAGCCGATCAGAAGAACGGAGCTGATCCCCGAGAGTATCCTGACTTGGGCTAGACCCCCAACACTGTCATGTCGTCCGCAAATAGGAATAGCTGTTGGCTGTTCATGTCAAACTGGTGGGCCAGGTCGTTAGCAAATAGTAAAAACAAAGACGACCCCAACACAGACCCCTGCTTAACAAAGTTAACCAAGAAGTAGAAAAAACGCTGCAAATTTTACACAAGGGTTTATTATTCTGTTATATACGTTACTTGTGCAGAAATATAATTCTGTCAATGAAAAAATTTAAAAAAAAAATTTTTTTTTTATCTTAAAAAAATTTTTTTTGGATTTTTTTTCTTCAAAAAAGTGTTTTTTCAAAATTCTATACTTTTTACTCGAAAAATATTTAACATCCTGGGATTCTTCAAAAATCCCATTTTTAGCCCCATGAAAGCCCTAAAAATCGCCCCCGTGAAATCGGATCGTTCCGGGACCCCAAAAAATGGATTCTACGTCCAAAAATACTTCGAAAACGACACCTAACTCGATCCCATAGCTAAAAGCCTTCAAAAAACCCCTCCCGTAGCCCCATTATAGCCCCAGAGCGCCCCACGGGTTTGGGCGATCGGACTGAAAACCTTGCGGGCACAACTAGATGGTAAACCAAGTATTTTGCCAAAATTTCAGATTTTTAAAAAAATTCCTACTGCCCAAAACGGCCCGGACTGCGGACGGCGGACGGACATTTCGGATTTAGAATTTAGACCTCTTGAAACGGATAATGTCCAATTTTGAGCCCGATCGGAGTCCTCGACCCCCGTCGCGAAAACATAGGTGTATTATTCCAAGAATAATAAACCAAAAGCCACGAAATCCTGGATGTGTAGTGGAAAATATTCACAGGAAGAACGTGAAATATATTTTAACAAATTACGTCAACATTTGTTGTGGATTAAATGATGAAATTTTCATCATGAAAAACGCTGCAAATTTTACACAAGGGTTTATTATTCTTTTATAGGTTACATTTTTTAGGTTACTTGTGAAAAAATTATTTCTGTGACGAAAGAAAATAATTTGGAAAAAAAAATCTATTTGAATTTTTTTTTCGTTTTTTTTTTTTTTTTCAAAAAATTGTTCTTTCAAACATTCTTTATTCTTTACTCGAGAAATATTTAACCTCCTGGGATCCTTAAAAAATCCCATTTTTAGCCCCATGAAAGCCCTATAGATCGCAACAGTGAACTCGGATCGTTCCGGGACCCCAAAAAATGGATTCTACGTCCAAAAATACCTCGAAAACGACACCTAACTCGATCCCATAGCCAAAAGCCTTCAAAAAACCCCTCCCGTAGCCCCATTTTAGCCCCATAGCGTCCCACGGGTTTGGGCGATTGGGCTGAAAACCTTGCGGGCACAACTAGATGGTAAACCAAGTATTTTTTCAAAATTTCAGATTTTAAAAAAAATTCCTACTGCCCAAAACGGCTCGGACGTCGGACGGACATTTCGGATTTTGGTTGTATACCTCTTGAAACGGATAATGTCAAATTTTGAGGCCGATCGGAGTCGTCGACCCCCGTCGCGAAAACATAGGTGTACCTATTATTCCAAGAATAATAAACCAAAAGATTTGAATTTGGAAATTTTTCAAACGGGGGGTGTACCATGCTTTATGGGGTTATCACTGTCAGAAACTCCCGACGAGTGGCGATTGACGTTACAATCACGGCCAATGATGGGTTGGGGGGGGGGGGGGTTGGGGGGTGGTGTCGCCGGGTATACGACCCCCTCCCCCCTCATCTATGAACGCCTGACGCCTCTCAATCCGTCGTGCAGTGAGAGCAGTTCGTACGCACGCAGGGGCAAAACTCATCGGGCCCCCTAAAAAAAAAAAAAAAAAAAAAAAAAAAAGTATGCAAATTTTTCCGATATTGAACTGTCCCTTTTCCCATTTTGCCTCTCCTCCCACCCTTTTTTTACAAAAAAAAAGAAGAAAATCCGGGCCCCCCTACGAAGGCCGGGCCCGGTGGCAACGGGTTCAGTGCCCCCCCCCCCCCCCCCCTCTTTACAGGGCTGGTAATACCATAGTCAGACCCCCGGATCAGAAACTTTGGGGGTGGGGGGGGGGGGTGTTATTTTCATACTCTCTCCTGATTTCCGTAGATTGTGCAGACTGGGCAAGTAGTGCTTACCTTGCTTTGCCATAGAATTCGCCTCTGCTTGGGTTACTGCTGGCATGAAAATATTGTCTTGGGCCTGAGAAGTCAGAGTCGACGGCCCAGCTGACAGTACCCGCAACCTTTCACTCGAGATGGACCTCATTAGCAACTCTACATCGGCCCAGCATTGAGCCTTTTACTTCAGCCCGGGCTGAAGTAAAAGCTGGCCAGCTGACGTGCACCCGTATTTCATTGTAGTCCAGTATAATAAGGACCAGACCGTGACGTAAAGCACTGCAAGCTTTAAATCGTTTTAGTCCTTTCAGTTAGGCCCGAAAACAAGTACATATACATACGTTGCGTGATGTTGCAAACTTAGGATAGGTACCTACATGTATCCTAAGTTTGCAACATCGCAGGCGACCCGCGTTTTTAATGGCAGCCAAAGAACCCAGAAAATTTCTTTTGATGTTCGCACTTTTCTCAGTTTTTAGCTTATAACCTGTAGGTATTTATATTTCCAGATCCAAGCACTTTTTCACAAAATTTGTGAAAGCATTAAATTTTAATGCTTTTATTTAGTCGAGGAAAGAGCATTAAATTGTGCGTCGATTGACACCTGTTAACTTCAAAATATGACTAATTTATAAGGGAGTAATCGACGGATAAAAATTGAACTTTTTGATAAATATTCAAACCCCTTGGCAAAAAGAGGTTGATATCAACTTATTCTGAGATGATATTTTTAGCGCAACCTTTCCAAAAAATGAAAGGTGCGCTCATCTATTCGACTTTTTTTTTTTTTTTATCACAGATCATGCCCGAGCGGCCGGACAGATTTTCATGAGGGTGGTCTCATTGTGATCAGCGAGTTCTGGGGGTGGTTATAGGCTATCAAATCACCACCGTCGTCGACGCGTCCGATCCCGAAAAGATGACTCATGAAAAAGGCGACCCAGCGCATTTTGTTGATGTCCTTAGGTTGTGTGGCATCGTTTGGTCGTTCGTTGTGTATTCCGCTGACGAGGTGCCTTAAACCGCGTCCAGATCGGAAAGGGATGCGGAAGGCCTATATCGATGGCGTCATATATGACGTTTTCATATAATATATAAATTGAGATACGAGGTTATCATATTATGAAAACCTCGTATCTCAATTTTTGGCCTTTTTTTTGCATTTTCTGAATGAAATCCTCGTATCTCATCGGCCAGTATTTGAATGTTGGCGGAATGGCATTTTTCTGCCCTCTAGCGCCCTCTTTGATAACCAATTTTCCGTAGTTACGAGGTTATCATTTTTAGAACAACCAGATATACGAGGTTATCATAATATGATAACCACGTATATTTGGCGTATTTCTGATTGTTCTATGATGATAACCTCGTAACTAGAAATAAAATCGGGTCTGCAATATTTATTTTAGTTTCTATGGCTACAAGGAGCTTAAAATACTTCGAGACGGTAGTCCATTGAGACAAATGGACGGTTGATGCAATAAAAATCAACATTTCTGACGTCATAATCAGTTTTTGTTTCCCCTGAAAAGTTTGGTTTTTCTGAGATACGAGGTTAGACGCCATCGATATTGATCTGTCCCTTTTCCCATTTTGCCTCTCCTCCCCCCTCTTCTAACAAAAAAAAATCTCAATAAAATCCGGGCCCCCCCTACGAAGGCCGGGCCCGGGGGCAACGGGTCCAGTGCCCCCCTCCCCCCCCCCCTCTACGGGGCTGACTGCACGACATGGTGCCAGACGTCCAGCGTTCATAGATGAGGGGGGGGATGTCGTATACCCCCCCCACCCGCCCTCCTTGGCCGTTTGAGTGTGATAACCCCATTACGTTACCGTCTTCATTAAAGAGAGCCCATGATGCAACTTGGACGAGTCTCGCAGGGTTTATCCCGGAATTTTCTCCAGGGAAGAGGATTAATGTAGTGAAATTTTGACAAATCGCAGGGTTCCCTGCTTTAAACGAACACGTTCCCTCTTCTGTTCTTTCGTCTCTATTTTCCCTGCCGAGGTCGGAAAAGCGGGAAACGGTAGGGTGGGATTGAATAATGATGCGGCATTAGGGGTTGGGTCTAATCCAAAACTTACTCCGCTTCTTGTAATCAAGTCAAGGGGTTAAACAGTTTGAGATTCAAAAAAGGCTTATTGTAATAGAAAATAGGACATGCGCCTGAATTCGTCCAGAGCCATATTCATGGAAGTCAACATCAGGGGAAACTTTCCGGTTAAAAAATAAATTCCGACTGCCCCAAACGGCAGACGGGTGATTCCAATTTTGGAATCTTGAAACGCACAATGATACATTTTGAGGTCATCGGTTGATTATTCTGAAAATTGCCATCAAAACGTTTGATAATGAATCAAACGTTCATTATCAATTATTGGCGCAAACGTAGGGTTTACGACTGGCGCAAACGTAGATGGATTTTTCGGCTTATTTTCACCCTTCTGGCGCGAACGTAATCTACCATTTTTTTACAATCTTGGGATACATGTGAGACCTCGGAATATTGATTACGCGCCCAAAATTACTCGGAAAACGACACCTTATTTGACTTCTTGGGATCCTTCAAAAATCCCTTTGTGTAGCACCACGAAAGCCCCATAGATTCTCACCGTGAAATCGGATCGTTCTGAGACCCCTAAAAATGGATTCTACGTCCGAAAATACTCTAAAACGATACCTTAAGTACCTTTTCAGCGGGTTTATATTGTATTTGAAAGCAGTGGATTGCTTGAGCGTTTATCTGCGCAATACGCCCATCTGGGACGCAAATTCCATTTTACGTAAGTGAATCCCAGACGGGAGAGTTTTATCAAATTGAGTTGAGCCCCAGAGCTAGTTTTCATTCTCCCAAATGAATGTCTCGAAGAGAAATGCGGCTCGTCCGTAATATTCGTTAAAAAAAAATGTCCTAGTGAAATATCTGAGCCGTAGAGGGGCCGAAAAACGGGGCTCGCAGGGACTCGCCCAAATCTACGGGGATTTATCAAAGAAGAGCGCACGTGTATTTTTCTCGAGGAGGCGGGATTGCGAAGACACACGAGAAGGGGGGAAAAAATAGTGGAAGGGGACGTGTAGGAAACGAAGTGCTTTCGTTTACAGGCCGAACAGATGTGACGTCATTAAGGTTGCTGGGGAAAGGTGGTGGGGGCTAATAAAGAAAAAGGGATGGCACGTAGTTTGTGACGTCCCGGGTTAGCAGAGCTCCGTGAGCACTATGAGGTTGCGACTTAGTCAAGGTAGGATTAAGTTTATTTCGACACAAAGATCCAGGACGCTAGACAATGTTGCAAGGCTGTTTCGGTTGACCAGAGACTAAATCCCTCAGATCCAGCTGAAAAACACCATTGGCGTCTGTGGGACCCATGGGCCGCACTCTATTGTTGTAAATTCGCCTGTTCGCCACGGGAAGCGCTGCGCCTGGCGGTGAGTTCTGGCGGCCCAGCTTCTCGCGTGGGGAGGCTTCACCTCCCACGACCCAGACCGTCCGTTATCTCAATGCCGGGTATCCTTCACTGATCGTTTATCGTCATGATTAATTGCGCAGTGACGTTTTAGTTGTATCCACTGTCCAGGCATCCCTTGCCGACAATTCGGTTGGGGACGCTGGATCAGCGGGCTCAATATTTTCGCGTGGGACAGCTGCCCAGGCAGCTATTAGCGACAGTTCGCTTGTAGGCGCCGGGAGAACTGCCCTTCGTATGATTGGGTTGGCCTGCCCCCATTGACAACAATTTGCATGTGGAAGCCAGTCAGTCCAATTTAAATTTAACTGTGAGCTGTGGGAGAACCGATACCAATCACGACACTTCGTGTTTGATATTGGATTCACCACAGCCCCATTCCGAGGAAAGACACACCACAGGACAACTCGACTCTTCCAGCCAATTCGAGTGATGCCTTAATTATGTTCGAGTGATGCATTAATTATGCCTTAATTATTTGTTCGTACTCTTCCCTGCTCTTCCTCCAAGGACAACGGGGGTGTTTACGTAGATACAACGCTAGCGGCATTCCCTCATTCACACAAAACAAATTATAATGTTAACCCCCACTTCTGTGATAATCGGCGTCCCCAAAACCCCAGCCCGGTGGTGGATTGTGACAGCAGACACCCCTACGAGATGTGGTACACTCTGAAGGTGGTTAGGTGCCAAAATTGAACCAGAAGATGGCGCGTAATCGCGAAGGAGGTTAAAAATTCCGAACGTCCACAAAATCTTAAATTATACGTTATGTCTAGATTCCAAAAACGAAATGTGTGTAACCGTCCGCAGTCCGAGCCGTTTTGGGCAGTAGGACTTCCTTCTTTTTTTTTTTTTTTTTTAATATGTAATTTTGACAAAATACTCGGTTTACCATTTATTTGTACCCACTAGGTTTTCAGCCCAATCGCCCAACCCCGAGGGGCTCTGTGGGGCTAAAAAGGGGTTAAAAAGTGGTTTTTGAAGCTTTTCAAAGGGCTAAAGAGTGGTTTTTGAAGGTTTGAGTTAGGTGTCATTTTCGAAGTATTTTTGGACGTAGAATCCATGTTTGGTGGTCCCAGAACGATTCAATTTCAAGTTTTTGACATTTGATGTCTTTACTTTGGCACATGGAGTCGAAAAGCATTGCGTTATAAAAAAGCGTTACCTACAGTAGATTTCTAAGATTTCACGTACAACCAAGCCGTTGCTGGGTAAATGAAACTTCTTTAGTTTTCAAGGGACAGAAATCGTTCACCATTCGTTGGAAAGCTCTCGATTTATCACGCATTAAATGCGCGAAAGAAATTTTCTTTCGTACTCGTTCTTTTTATTTATGTCGCCATTTTATATTAAATATAAATTAATAAATTTTACTAATAAATTTAGATTAATAAATTTTAATAATGGATGTAGTTAACAATGCCGCATGTTTTGTTGTTTGTTGAGAACAATGTGTTGCAGACTCGTATGTAAGCGTTTCTTACAACTGCCGTTTAAAAATCTAGAGTGATTGTATTGCAGGTTATTTCTCAAAATGGGGAAACTCCGACTTTCTCCCTTCTTTCTCTGTGGTCTTCATATGGGGATTCACAGTAGGGAAATACCAACCTACCAGTGAGTCACTAGTAGTGATGCCAGACGACTTGCCTCGGAATTCCCTACCGACTTTTGCCATTGTTTCATCCGTTCAATCGAAAAAAAAAAAAAAAAAATTGTGCTTGAAGGAATAATTAAAAATCAAATTTTACTAGGCAGAGGTATCCTAGACGGTGGATTTTTGGTAGGTAAACGTCTTCCCTAATAGGTACGAATTTCGTAAAATTGACATCAGCCGAAAAAAGTAAAATTGCTAAATCCAAATTTCTTGATCAAAAAACCATGAAAAATAAGTCACATTTTTCAAAACTGACGAAATTTGTAATTCTTCTGTAACTTTGGCACATGGAGTCGACAATTGTCATTGTTTCTGCCCTTTTCTATCAGCTAAGAATGAAAGTAAGGTCTAGAAAAATGTTTACCGCTCTGAATCTTGTAAAGGGCGTTTACAAGCTCTGAAGTTCAACTTGGGAGTCACAATACCGTCGCTGGGGGGGGGGGGCTCACCACCGTGACTATATTTATAGACGATGGTGCCCCTTCGTCCTGAATCAGGAATTTGACCCCCTGGGCACCTTGGCCTCGAGCCCTCGAGCATTGTACCCATCGAACCCGAATTCACTACATCTCGTAGGGGTAGCGCCACCGTCGATTTCGGCACATGAGGTCCTATCTAGTGGGTTCTCCTTTTCTTTCCTCCAAGGGAACACATTATAATCACGTAGGTACACCCCCAACATCCATTACCGTGGGGGCACCTACAGCGTCAAAATTGATGGATTTGTTAGCCTATGGCAGCAGTGGGATCGACTCTCGTCGGACAAGAAGGGCAGTCATCACTTCCGCACCTGTGTCCTACAATCACGGAGATCGGTCCAGTAGAATACAAAGCAGTACGCTGAAATCCTTTAATACCATAAAGTTGGTCATTTTTGATACCCTTCCGCTGACGAAGGTTGGCTACCATTTCACACAAACGGTCTCTATCCCGTGCGAGCCAGAGCAACTCCTCGTCCATGCGTCGATGCTCTCCATAGGCCAACTCCTCTGCGCACCGCAATCTTCCAAGCAAGTTGATCCCAAGTTCGCTAAGGGCCTCCAAGGCTTGCCAAGATGTTCCCTCTGAATATGCTGGCTGGCGGCAAGTTTGTGCTCAAGTCCTGAGCCTCAAGAGTCGACCGCCGTTTTAGTCCAAAACGGGAGTCGATCGCATTGGGAGTGGATGGCAACGCCCCGCTTCACATGTATGTAGTTTCAACAATTAACGAGAAGAGTGTACGACGTGAAACTTTCCAATTTATAAAAGAAAAAACAAATTTGGATAAACTCGAGCGGGTGAGTGAAATCGCAAATTTGCCTCTAAAAGCCTCATCTCTGAGCTCATGCAAGAAGTGTTTTTCGTTGATGTTCGTCATGCGAAACTTCTGTGAGTTATAACTACGTCGAACTCATTTCCCTAATGTTATGGAAGAGATTAAAGGGCGGTTCCAGGGCCTGCTCTTATCTTTCTCTCGCACCGTGTTATCCTAAACCATGAAAGACAGACGGCGGGTCGATACGGCTACTCGTACCTACTTTCTCCCCCAAGACGTTTGCAGGGAAATTGAAAAAGGGGGATGGGGAAATTAGATTTTGGTCTGAACAGGAGGTATTTCGTATTTGTTGCTTTTTGCGTAAGAGAGCTCTGGAATATGACAGGTAGACGCTGAAATTGAGTTGATTGTTTCTCGTCGCGGCGAAATCATTTTTAACGGGAATTCCCACACGCCTGTAACGAACATCAGAGAACGGTCGACGTAACTGCTGCTTCGCGCAGGAAACAGGAAAACTTCTTCCCCACACTTCGTGTCCAACGGTAATTAAAAAATCAATAATTAGAGGTGATTAAAAAAATAAATAAATGGAGGTATGTATAATAAGTAAGAGGTTATTGAAAAAACGCTGTAAATTTTACACTAGGGTTTATTATTCTTTGATATAGGTTACTAGTGCTAAACTTGAAATCTGGGCCAACAAAAAAAATTTAGAAAATGTTTTTCAAAAAAAATTAAAAAACTTTTTTTTTTCAAAAATTTTTTGTTTTTACTTGAAAAATATTTGATCTGGACCTTTCAAAAATCCCATTTGTAGCCCCATTAAAGCCCTATAGATCGCCCCAGTGAAATCGGATCGTTCCGGGACCCCCAAAAATGGATTCTACGTCCAAATACTTCGAAAACGACACCTAACTCGATCCCATAGCAAAAATCCTTCAAAACCCCCTTCCTTAGACTCATTTTAGCCACATAGCGCTTCACGGGTTTAGGCGATCGGAATCTGGATCTAAACCAAGTATTTTTTCAAAATTTAAGAATAGAAAAAAAACCTTGTGTAAAATTTGCAGCGTTTTCATTATTGCTTGTTACCCGCACAGTAGCCGTCTGCTTCCAATACAGGTTGGCAATAACCCTAATATCCCTCTGATCAATTCCTGCAGCCTTCAGGATCTCCAATGCTCTCATGCTTCACACAATCAAAGGCCTTCTGATAGTCGACAAAACATGAAAAAACCTTGCAGTTCATGTCCCGCCAACGCTGCGACAACACGCTGAAGGATAAGAGCGCCTCCCTCGTCCCGACACCACTCCTAAAGCGAAATTGAGTCTCACTAACCTGTGCTTCGCACTTCTTGAAGATCCTCGTATGAATCACGCGGAGAAAATCCTTTAGCACATGAGACATCAGGCTTACTATAATCATCACACGATGACGCCTACCTACCGACATTGAAACGTTTTTGCCCTGATACCTTACTTAGCAACGAAACGGGAGAAGAAGAAGCCGCTACCATTCTAGACTTCTTGAAACGTATAACAGGCCAGTCGCTAGAGGATTGAAAGGGGGGAAATCGTGCAAGAAATGTTGTGGAAGCTTTTATTTATTTTATTTTTTCAAATTTTTAATATGTGTCTGAACAACAAAATATCAAAAACGGTGGGAGAACTTTTGGCGGCCGAAAAACCTCGATTTTTCGTACATTTTCCAGTTTTTCACCTATAACTTGCCAACTAAGCATTGCAGAGTACAAAGTTGAAGAGCATAAAATGCTGCGTAGAATGACCTCCTAACACATTAGAATCGGTTCAGCCGTTTAGCCAAAATCAAGCGTCAAAAATAGGCAATTTTTTCCAACTTTGCTGAAAATTTCACCATGTGTAGGCGTAGTTTTCCAGGTTATTTTGGACGGTTATCTATTGATAGGTACCACATCACAGTATTTTTTTAATTAAAAAATCGTAATTCTTCCACATTATTTGCGTAGATTCTATTTAAAATTTAGATATAATCTATCCAAATAATCCAAAGTAAAACTAAATTCCTCTACATCATTTAATGATGCAGAGGAATTCAGTTTTACTTTTAAAAAATATGAGAAAAAAAAGAAAAGTCGCTTTTATAAAATTTATGGTTTGGTAGCGTTTCCAAGATAACATTAAATGTTATCTTGGAAACGCTACCAAACACAAACAGTGGGTACAGCTTTCGTACAAGTACGCAACCACGAGGGACATTTAATGTCTTTGCGCCCCCTCCCGCACCACGTACCTCGTATTTTATTTATTTTTTTATTTTTTTTTTTGTAAAAAAATTTTTGTAAGTCCGATTTGGGAAGTTTCCGTTTCGTCGATGGTCCATTGGATGATTGTTGATGCTCCATGTTCACCCCCACCCTTCCCTACCCTTTCTCTTACCCTTGCATCTCTACCCACGGCTTCATTTTGGCGTTTTCTCAAAGTGGTTTCTAACGTGGAAACTTATAACAACAAAACAAGCGGCATTGTTTACTACATCCATTAATAACATCAATAAATATAAAATGGCGACATAAATACCAAGAACAAGTACGAAAGAAATGCGTGATAAATCGAGAGCTTTCCAACGAATGGTGAACGATTTAAAAATCGTACAATGTAACGTACGATGATAACTGGCGAAGTTAAAGTTCCATAGCAACGAATCGGTTGTACGTGAAAATCATTAGAAATTTTTCGTAACGCTTTCTTCGTAACGTCACCGTCACACTTTTTAGCGCAACCTTTTTCCAAAAAATGGAAAGGTGCGCTCACCTCCTCGACATGTATGTTTTTTTTTTTTTTTTTTTTGTTGTGTACAGAGCATCACGCCCGAGCGGCTCAACAGATTTTCATGAGGGTGGTCTCATTGTCATCAGCGAGTTCGGGGGGTGGTTATAGGCTACCTTGATTTTTCCTCCCTCATCCCCTTCATCGGTTTTCGGGAGGTCCTTCACGACGAAAGTTGTTTATCTCTGATGTGTAACTAAGGAGGCCTCAAAAGGGGGACGAAAGTTTTTGTCCGATTTCGTTGGTACAAGGGTCTATGGAATGAGCTTTTTAGGCTGATTCCAACGACTCCAAAACAATTTTTGCAGCCTGAGCCGTTCGTTACCTCTGATCGGCATAAGGTTTTCTTACGCATCGGTCGTTAGGGTGCAGTTGTTTACGTAATGAGCATCACGTGGATATTTTTGATGTGTTGTGTGGCATAGTTTGGTCGCTAGATACCTACTGTTTCTTAGTTTCTCTTGCTCATTAACAAATGTAAAGGTAATAACAAAAAGGTTGCGCTCATCTATTCAATTCAATTGATGGCTTGTTGAGTTATGTGCCATAGTAAAGACATACAAATTTTATGTCATGACATTTAATGTCAAAAATTCCAACTGCCCAAAACGGCTTGGACGGAGGACGGACATTTAGGTTTTAGAATCTAGACCTCTTGAAACGGATAATGTTAAATTTTGAGGGCGATAGGAGTCGTCGACCCCCGTCGCTAAAACATACGTGTAGGTATTATTCCAAGAATAATAAACCAAAACGCAACATCTGGACTATTTTTTCCTTGACCCCCCACCCCTAAGACATATCCATGTCAAAAACAAATAAAACCGTTGAGAAAAGTTCTTCACCACGCGTTGCATCTAAGCACCTGGTGACTGGACTTTTAAGGGGGGTTCCTGATTCCGAAGTGCCCCATAATTTTGAAACCGACCCAAGTAATAGAGCACCGTTAGGTTAGTTTGAAACACACAAACCAATTTTACCCGCAATCATCTTTTGGTGTAGTAAATTCACCAAACATTGGTTAAGTTCCCAGAGCTGCTGAGGGCCTCACGAAATGAAGCTCTTATGAGAGAACGGAACTTTTTTTCAACCCCCAAACTCATAAGGGGAAGAAAAAGCGTAAGGAGCGTCTTGCGAGGACGTGTTATCTATAAACAAACAGCCTCAAGCTTTAGTGCAAAAGGGGCACTTTACCTTCAGGAATACAACGTCAGGCGATAAAAAGTCGCAGAGGTAGATAGATGAGGTGCCCCGCGGAAGTAGGGAAAAGACTCAACCATGGGCCTTAGAGACTAAACCTTTCACCTCATAGGCCTTCGGGAAACACACAGTTTAGTTTGTGCAAGGACCTACAGCTCGACGTTATAAGGCGGAGTTTAAGGGGGTGTTTTGTTGGCTTCCTCTTTCTTTCACCTCTCCATCACTCCAAGGGTGGAAGTGAGGCCTAAACCCTCCCCTTCACCTAAACAATAACCTTTACCCCCTGTCATATATCCCACCTTTTTTCCCCAAGCGTATATTAAATTTCCACTCCCTTCGCCACACCCTCAACTCAACAAGCTCTCAAAGGGCTCCACCACTTTCACATGTACTGACCCATTACAAGCGGCGCATCAAAGAAAAAACCCCCGGCTAGGGCAAGGCCACTGAAAATAGTCCATTGTTCTTTGACCTTTGCGAAAATCTTCGCTTTTATCGCAAAATAAATCCAGGGCTCATAAATGTCATGATTACGGCCGAGAGCACGTCATGCTTCGATACGAGGACGTAACTCAAGGGAATTATGAGTTAAAATTAGGGGAACCGACCGGGGCGAGTGTTTGGGTGTTCCTGAGGGATCTGGTGCATTGTTTGTGCCAGGTAAGTTTTCCCAGAGTCAACATTCGGTTCAATTGTAACGTACACTTGATGACAGTACCTATCACACGCTAATTACTGAGTTGTTTGGCAAAGCGTGGGGGCTAGGATGGTACATTGGCTCTATACTGCCATTGTGCGTCCTATCCTCACGTATGGTGCCTTCATCTGGTGGAACAAAACCAACCAGTCCACAGCGCAGAAACGACTTTGCAAAGTGCAAAGACTGGCATGTGTTGGTATTTCTGGGTGCATCGGGACTTGCCCTACTGCCGCGCTGGAGGTCCTACTGGGCCTATCGCCCATCCACATCCATGTGCAGAGGATGGCATACCTGCAGGCAATGAGGATGAGGAGCATGGACCACTTGAGTAGAGGTCAAAGAAGAGCACTTCACGGCATTCTGGATAGAATATCAGTGAATGAGGTAGCGTTAGCCGTCTCTGATGCCATGACAGAGAAGTTGAACTTCGACCTTCCCTTCATGGTCCTCATCCATGAGAGGTCGAAGTGGAGGGAGGGGAGACCCCAGTTCGAACATGGGGCCATGGTCTTCTACACCGATGGATCTGTCATGGATGGTAGAGCTGGGTATCGGAGCCACTTGGGGTAATGGCTACCATCCTTCAGGCGGAAGTAAACGCCATTGGCACGTGTGCGGCTGCGATGTCGGCGCATTAAAGGGGCCAAAGTCTATATACTGTCAGACAGTCAGGCTGCACTGAAGGCCTTGGCCTCGTTTTCTATTACATCGAGGCTCGTCTGGGACTGTCTGAACAAACTCAAGCTCTTCGCAAGGGACAATAGAGTGACCCTCGCATGGTGTCCTGACCACCAGGGCATTGAGGGTAACGAGGCTGCTGACATCCTTGCAAAGGAGCGCTCAGCATGTCTCCCAATAGGTCCCGAGCCATTTCTCGGGACAACAAAGAGCTTTCTGTTGAATGAAATCTCTAAGTGGGAGGAAAGAGCGCTGCACTGGCCAAGACTCCCTGGTCAGAGGCAAGCGAGGTTGTTCATTGGATTCTCCAGGTCAAGAGCAAGGGAGATGCTTCACCTGGAGAGAGGTGATATGCGGATACTTTTGGGCCTATTTACAGGCCACTGCAGGCTCCGGTACCATCTCCATCAGTTAGGATTATCAGACACTGAGGTTTGTCGGTTCTGTAATGCCGAACCAGAGTCTGCGAAGCATGTACATGCACGGCTCCGTTTCCTGTCCCTGAGGTGCGTTACTTTTTCTTCTGGGGACATAATTAAAACAACGTTGGTAGATCTCCTAGGTTTCATAAAGTCCTGGTGGAGGCTGGTGAATGGGCCAACGTAGAAATCGAAGCTAAGTTTTAGGTAGGTAATGGAAAGGGCTGGAGTCCGATCCTCATAAAACACAGAAATTGCCCTCGACGCCAACCAAGCTGATGAGGAAGTTGACGTTGACGAAGAGGAGCAACTCATGGATTCCTCATTTGAAGTGGACGATGAGGAGTTTGAAAAACAAGGCCCCACACCAGCAAAGCGAAGCCGATCATCAAAATAATTCATTTCATACATACATTTCATTCCTAGTTTGACATTTTCTTTCTTCTCGAATTAATCATTTGCTCATTCCTGTTCAGTATAATTTACAGTAGGTACCTACCTACATTCTATTTTCCGTTGAAGTACCATTATAAATTCCTTTGGAAAAACATAATATTTAATTATATATACCTACTATGTGTTTATATGGTGTACTACTTATTTTGAAACCTTGGACGATTATTGTTGAGCTGAGGCTTTGTGGCTATTTCAGTAATGGGAGGCTCAGTAAATTTATCAATTCACCCAAGCTAATCAAGTTTCAATAATTGAAACTTGATTAGCTTGAAATTATTTCAAAAATTAATAATTTCACCTACAAATTGGCCTGCGGCTTCTAAAAACAGAAAAACGCTGCAAATTTTACACAAGGGTTTATTATTCTTTGATATAGGTTACTTGTACAGAAATTTAATTCTGTCAATAAAAAAAATTAAAAAAAAATTTTTTTTGGATTTTTATATTTCAAAAAAATTTTTTGAGGCGATTTTTTTTCAAAAATGTGTTTTTTCAAAAATTCTTTAATTTTTACTCGAAAGATATTTAACTTCTTGGGATCCATCAAAAATCCCATTTTTAGCTCCATGAAAGCCCTATAGATCGCCACAGTGAAATCGGATCGTTCCGGGACCCCAAAAAATGGATTCTACGTCCAAAAATACTTCGAAAACGACACCTGACTCGATCCCATAGCCAAAAGCCTTCAAAAACCACCTTCTGTAGCCCCATTTTAGCCCCAGAGCGCCCCACGGGTTTGGGCGATCGGGCTGAAAACCTTGCGGGCACAACTAGATGGTAAACCGAGTATTTTGTCAAAATTTCATTTCGGATTTTGAATGTAGACCACTTGAAACGGATAATGTCAAATTTTGAGCCCGATCGGAGTCGTCGACCCGCGTCGCGAAAACATAGGTGTATTATTCCAAGAATAATAAACCAAAATGACATAAATACTAATAATATAATGAAATCTCACAAGCATTTTGGTTTATTATTCTTGGAATAATACACCTATGTTTTCGCGACGGGGGTCGACGACTCCGATCGGGCTCAAAATTTGACATTATCCGTTTCAAGAGGTCTACATTCTAAATCCGAAATGTCCGTACGCCGTCCAGGCCGTTTTGGGCAGTAGGAATTTTTTAAAAAATCTGAAATTTTGACAAAATACTTGGTTTACCATCTAGTTGTGCCCGCAAGGTTTTCAGTCCGATCGCCCAAACCCGTGGGGCGCTATGGGGCTATAATGGGGCTACAGGAGGGTTTTTTTTAAGGCTTTTAGCTATGGGATCGAGTTAGGTGTCGTTTTCGAAGTATTTTTGGACGTAGAATCCATTTTTTGGGGTCCCGGAACGATCCGATTTCACTGGGGCGATGTTTAGGGCATTCGTGGGGCTAAAAATGGGATTTTTGAAGGATCCCAGGATGTTAAATATTTTTTGAGCAAAAAATACAGAATTAAAAAAAAAACACATTTTTGAACAAAAAATCCAAAAAAAAATTTTTTGAAATGAAAATCCAAAAAAAAAATTTTTTTTTAATTTTTTCATTGACAGGATTAAATTTCTGCGCAAGTAACGTATATCAAAGAATAATAAACCCTTGTGTAAAACTTGCAGCGTTTTTCTTTTGTGTCTCTGAGTATAAGTGAGCTAATTAAAATTATTAGGTACTCCCAGAATGCAGAATTTGATGCTCTACAACTTCCATTCTATGACCTTTTTCATTTGGAGCCGTTGTTTTCGATTTAGAGACGTTCAAATATGGACGTTTCCCATTTTTGAGCCAAGTTGGTAAAAATTGCTTTTCTTTGACGATCGCTAGGTGGTAAACGGCTGAACCGAATTGGACGTATTAGGAGGTCATTCGACCCGTAATTTTATGTTCTTTAATTAAGTAACGAGTAAAATGTTTTGTAGGATGCACCGTTTTCGTGCTATAAGCGAAAAACTGAAAAAACCGGAAAAATTTCGTGGTTTTTTGGCTCCCAAAAGTTTAGCACAGCCCTGAGGTTGTCGCAAACTCACATGGGTCATATTTGGGTTGCCAAAAGTGAGTTAAAATCATAAACCGTTCTACCTTATTTATTTCCCGGCACCGCTGTTTTTTGGTCTAATTTGCCTGGACTATGTCCGAATTATTCCCTACTTTTTCCCTCTGTTTACTGGCCTACTTCGTGCAGGTAGTTTCGTGATCCTGGTGTATAGGCTGAAGGCTCTTTTTAGAATGAAAGCTCCTCAATATTTGCAGCGTTTTCCTGACAAGATTTCTAGTTTGTTGTCATTTATAATCTTTCGTTATTTTGTTTCAGGTGATTACATTATTGCTAACAACGAGTGGGCTGCTCCTCAAAGCTCAGGTAGGTTAAAATTCATGTTGATGATGGGAAAAAAGTTCTGTGCAATTTCAGATTTAGGTTGAAGATCCCTCGTCGTAATAATAAGAAGGAATCGGGTACGGTTCGGGCCATGTTTCAATAAAAGTATCGGCACGTCCAGGAAATGTCCATACTTTGAGAAGGGCAGACGTTTTACTTCTTCTTTTTTCACATTCGTCCCTCGGGTTCGGGAATCGGGCCGTTCCATCGCCCGAATGTCATCCTCGGCCTGTAGAAATATGTGGCTTCTCAATAGTGACGTACCCGAAAAAAAACTTATGGGCGGAGAGGGCGAAAAAAAAGTCTAGGGAAAAATCTGATACAGGCAGGAAATTGAGTTTGGAAGCGGGTCCGACTGCGAACAGGTTTGTTTCTGAGTGTAAAGTGGATTATGAATCGATTTATAGCTTCCCTCTTCCCTCCGTAATTTTTTCTTTTCTTTTTTTTCGAGGCGATTTCCGCCTTTGCCGGGCGAGGGAAAAGTTTTTCCACGCCGGAACTGAGTGAGGGGAATAGAGAATGAGAGGATACTGAAACACCTTGCTAAGAACCTGTTTACATCGTGCAAAATTGTGTGGTGCGCAGCTCAGCTATCGTCAACCCCTGATTACTGAAAACAACGTCAATTTTATACTTGGGCTTATTATTTGTGTTTTGGGGTCGTTTTCAACCCGATCGCCCTAACCCGTGGGTCGCTATGGTGGGGCGTATGTACGAGCGGGCCCGAACTGAGCAGGCAAGACCAGGAACGTGAAGTGAACAGAAACTACGTGCATGTAAAAAATGGATGATTTATTGAAGAATCTTAATTTGGTACTCGTATGTTAATAACCGTCCGTCCGACCCCCCCCCCCCCCCCCCCCCAATTATGTTACCTACCAACAAAGCTAAAAAGCGTAACTTTTGAATTATCAATGATAAATTCGTGGCTAGCCATATTTACTTAAAGAGAATTTAATGCTCTTCAACTGCTACTTGTACAACTTTTCTCTCATGTCAACTGTTCAGACGTCAACCAACAAAGTTTTCCACACAAAAAAAAAAGCGAGAGATAAAAATTTGATTTCCAAAGTTAACCAATTTTCCGAGGCGTATTTCTCGAAAACGGTTCGGAATTTGGATGAAGTGTTCATTATCAAAATTGTTCAGAATTTTATATTAGGCATGGTTTATCGAAAAAGGCACCGATTCCGAAATATTCACAAAAAACCTGAAAAAGGGACCTTTGGAGACACCCCCTTCCTAACACAGAACCCCCCAACCCTCAGGACCTTTAGTATGTTACTCAAGACACCAACCCTTCCGTGAGAGCAAATTTTGGCTTTTATCCTATTTTTCTACATCAAATGCTTCGTTGCCTGGACTAAAATTAATTTTTTATTGAGTGGGAAATTCATGGATTTTTGAGAAATATGACAAAAAAAAGTCGTTCTACTGGATGTAGATGATAAAAACGGCATTTAGAAAAAGTAAGCACCTGGTAGGCGTGGCCGGTAGATACAAGGGCAGCATCGCAGGGGTAACATAGTCACTTAGTAATCATCGTGGGTAATCATTTTCACTTGTTCTTAGTACTAACCATTACGACGTCAAATATGAACTGAAGACGGGACCGCTCATGCTAACACTTGGACTCTTCTCTTAGCTATTTCTGACCTCAGGACGCGGGACCTCGTCGTACGTTTCAAAAACGGGAAAAACTCGCCTCCGCGGCTCATGCCGTCAGTCCTATGCGGCTTCGGGAGTGGGTTTTGAAGGTTTTCTGCTGTTGGGTCAAGTTAGGTGTCGTTTTCGAAGTATTTTCGGACGTAGAATCCATTTTTGGGGGTCTCAGAACGATCCGATTCCACCGTGGAGATCTATGGGGCTTTCATGGGGGCTAAAAACAGGATTTTTGAAGGATCCCAGGAAGTCAAATTAGGTGCCGTTTTCCGAGTAGTTTAGGATACAAAATCCATCTTGTCGAGGTCCGACATCTGTCCAAACATAGTACAGAAAAGCCGTGGGAGGCAGTTCTAAAGTTTTTGCCCCAGGAAATTCTCTAGTAGGTACCTTCTTTATATTAGTGCCTCCAGTTTTTTATTTGATTAAAAAAAAAAAAACGAAATTCAATCGGATCCGAGCTGAAAGTACATTAAACAGTGCAGTTTTACGTTTCGAAATCAGTCATTAAATTTTCAAATAAGTACCTAAGGTTTTAGGGGAGAATTTTTCATTTTAAAGTGGGGGGCAGTACTAAAGAACACCCGCTGGAAGACCCAAATACAACCACGCCGTCCGCCGTGTGAGTCGTTTTGGGCAGTAGGATTTTGGTTTAGAATTCTTGGAATAATAAACCTATGTAATCGCGACGGAGGTCCAAAATTCAGATCGGCCTCAAAATTTGACATTATCCGTTTCAACAGCTTTCCAGGATTTTTCAAAAAAGTTTTTTTTTTTTTTTAATCGACAAGAGTTAAATCCGTCCGCCGCACGGTGTGGAAAAAAGTCAAATTTGCAAAGGGTGTATACCAGAGAATTTTTGTGGTATCTCCAAGGTTTTTAACCGTAGAATCAGCGTGTAATAGTCATTTTGCGGTTAAAATTAGTTTTCACTACTTAAATGAGGAGTGAAACATGAGATTATGAGATTTGAAGCATTTTATATGTATAACATTAAAAAATCCCCTCTCAGTTTAATCGTGTATTTTTGAAAATTTTACATGTTCTCAATATGTACCAATAGTAGGTACCTACCTATTCTATAAAAATACAAAATTCAATTTTAAAATGAATTCCGATGAACAACACCTCCGAATTCACGGTTTTCTGCAGAATTTGACTTTAGGGGAGCGTGCAAATCGAGCTAGGCCATCCTAAGGTCTGGCTTATTTTTGACATTTTATGTCTTTGCTTTGGCACATAAACAAAAAAATCGTCACGAAAACTGTTGACGAAAATTGTCCCAAGCCGTTTCTAGGGAAATTGAACTTGTTTAGACATAAAATGTCCCAATGTGTTGCAGACTCGTATGCAAGCGTTTGTTAAGATTGTAAATAAGTAAGTGATTTTTTTCTTAAATGTCACACCCTAATTAAGATGCTGTGAAAATGTCGTCGCCGTTTTCCACCGTATTCAGGAGAAGTGAATTTTCAAAGATGCCGGTTAACAGGAATTTGGTGTATTCGGGTTAGAGGTCGAGGCGATAAAGGTGAGTGAATCAACGTAATCAATAATTATCAATAATTGAATTATTCAATTAAGTGACGAGACAGAAGAATTACTCATTCGCTGAATGTAGGAGCTATTATTTGTAGTCTTATCTATATAATTACCTATCTATTCATTAAAAAAAAAAATTACCATTTATTTTGAACTTAAATAAAATATTTCTGCATTTATTGTTTTTTCTCAAGTTTATTATAAAGCTAAATTTACTTTTTTAATATACAGTAAATATTGTTGCCAAAATTGTGTGATGCCGTAGTTATTTCATCCAATAATTGGCTGTATCTTTTCGCCAGTTGCTCTAATCGTCAAAGTTATTGCAGTATACAATTCAGCGTGAAAAAGTAGTAGGTACTTTAGAAATGATCAAAAACGTTTTGATAATTGAAGGAATTATATTTTTTCCCCGAAATTGGAGGTTCTGCCCCACTGTGCGCCGTACGCCGCCCGCGTCCGGATCGTTTTGGGCAAGAGGAATTTTTTCAAAAACTGAAGTACTACCTACCTTAGTTACTGACTTGGGTTGATTCATGAATCGATTAGATTTAGTGAACCTATACGATATGAGTGTTCAAAGAATTTGACACATTAAAAGACGAAAAACAGTCTCTTATATAATATATAATAATATTATATACATAGACTATATATTATATAGACTTGTTTTCTAAGGTTAATGAATCCATCGGCTAATGGATCCATTTCTCGGGTGTCTCATGATGTTTATACAATTTCACGCTAAGCCAGGATATGCCTACGTGTATTGTGAATATGCCTACCTTGTGAATCCAGTTAATGAATCCATTTTCTGGATCCATTAACCTGTGAAAGTAAATAAAATGGATTCACTAACCTACGAAACTAAAATATTATTATATAAGAGACTGTTTTTGGTCTTTCTATATCTCTATATAATATATAGTTTGGGGAAGGGAGGAGTTATTAAACTAAATTCACACTGAAATTAAATTCTAATTATGATTTTATTTAAGTTATTTCAAGAAATCAGAAGGGGAAGGCCGAAAAATTGTATTGGGCCTCAGGTGGGACTCGAACCCACACCCTCTGCATTACTAGTGCAACGCCCTACCAATTGAGCCACTGAAGACCAGTAGCCATGATAGAGCATTGGAGATTAAAGGCTCAACCGTCCCCTGCCCCCAACGCCTAATTTCAGTGTGAATTTAGTTTAATAACTCCTCCCTTCCCCAAATAAAACACTGTATGAGGGAAGCAGTTCAAAATTCCCTCAAGTCATTCCAGTAATATAATGTATAGTATATATAGAGGGATAAACAGCTCAACGTCTCTTACGTAGAGGAAGCACATGTGAAAAGTGATTCTCTTACATAGAGGTAACGGATTCTCTTACACAGAGGTTTTGGGCCCCCAAGGGGTCGGGCCCACTTTTTTCCTCTCTTACATGGAGGTTTCTCTTACACCCAGGTCTCTTATAACCAGGTTCAACCCATTACACCATCTTCCTTCACTGGTTTTTCTAGATTGGAGTGCAATCAATGGCCGCAGCCACACCATGTTTAGTTGCCTAACGTTAACTTGATACGCATTGCCTTCTCTCCCAAATAAGTAAATAATTTATTGCTTGAGATGTTGAGGAAGCAGTTCCAACTAAGTCGAGCGTGACTTCTCGCTTCGGGGAAGGCGAAAAAAAAAGGGAAGAATTCATTGTCACAAGCGACAAGATAAGGCCGGTGACGGCAAACATTCGGCGATAGGGGTGATGAATAGCTTCCCTCGACCTGCGTTTCACGTCCCTCTATATTTATTGAATTTATCCCTCGATGCATCAACACCTTTCGAAATTGTGACACCGGTAGCTCATCTTTTCGAATTAAGACTCGAACAAGAAAGGCATTGTTTGAGAAATTCCGCTTAAGCCCTCTGAGCATTTTCGAAAAAAGAAGCATTGAATGTTATACAAGGGGGGTGATAGAAAAAAAAGACGGAGATGAGGTTGGCGAAGTGCTCAGTATCGAGGGAATCAATTTCCTAAAGGGAAAAAGCAGGAGGCCTCTGCCAAAGGACTGCGGTGGTATTGAAAGCCTACGTAGGGTTATAAAAAGAATTCTGAAAGGGTCCATTTCATTTTTTTTGGGACGAATCAAGTTGTTCGGTCAATAGAAACGTTGATCAAAGGGATTTCAAATTTCAACCAAATACCCTTCAAGTGGTGGAGTTAGGGGATCGTGGGCGGGACTGAAATGAGAGCGCTCTCGTGGTGAAGCGGTTGGATCACCAGCTGATGATGAGCATAATAATAAACTATGTGAATACATATTGTGGAAAACCGCCAATGATGGATGTTGGAGATGTACAGCATTTTTGTTCCTAGCAAGAATTTAAATTTATTAAATTGTGTGTTGCGTTTTTGGCGCAACGCCATGGGCGTGGATCCACGATTTCGCCGCCGTTGTTTTTGGCTTCCTGGGCATAACATGACCTGCTACACAGGAGGAATAAGCAGCCACAAATTGGGGATGCTCGCACTCACCAGGCTTGGTCGATATGTCGAGGTGTTGCGTAGGTGCAGAGATCCCGGAAGGGAACCGAGAGGATGCTGGAACCCTACACGATTTGTCGTGGCCGGTTCCAGTTCGTTCTGGGCTCGCAGTGTAGATTGGAGAGACTACTGGAGCTTCCCTGGTTGAATTGTCAACTAGGATGGCCTGACCAGAATTCCCAATCTTATGTGATACAGATTACTCTCATGCTGGCTACTTCAGATGTCGGTAGGGTAAGGTGCGGGTAAGAAGTCAGTTAGCTGCCGCGTTCGTTTGGCACTCGGGAATTTTATTCTCTCCTCGCAAAGGGTCGGATTAGAACCCCCTGTATCCTACCTCATCACTTGACCTATTATTCAAACGGGCGAGCCTCCTGTCAGGGAAAATGGTCGGCCGAGCGAAGCGAGGCCCCCCACGTCAGAGTGCTAGGAATAAATTATATTTTTGTCTCAAAATAGCACATTGAACGGCATTGTCGGCAAAATGAATATAATCCAAGTTTTGAAATATTCATGTTTGAAAGTTCGAGGGTGAATGATAAATCAATGAGCGGACAAAATCAACCTAAAATTTTACATAATACTCGGTTTACCATCTAGTTGTGCCTGCACGGTTTTCAGCCCGATCGCCCAAACCCGTGGGGCGCTATGGGTGTAAAGTGTGGCTAGGGGGGGGGGGGGGGGGGTGAAGGATTTCGGCTGTTGGGTTCGAGTAAGGTGTCGTTTTCGAAGTATTTTTGGATGTAGAGTTTATTTTTAGGGGCCCCAAATGGATCCGATTTCACCGTAGAGCTCTATGGGGATGCAAATGGGGCTTTTGAAGGATGTCAGAAGGTCGAATGAGGTCTCGTTTTCTGAGTAATTTGGGATGCATAATCCATTCTTGGAGGTCCCATATCTTTCCAAACATCACACCGCAATTTTTAATTTACCCATAATATGGGGTATATTATACCCACCAATTTATGTTTTTTTGAATATTATCTCATTGACACAGAATAAATTTTTGTAAAATTGTTCTATATCATAGAATAATAAACCTTTGTGTAAAATTTGCAGCGTTTTTCAAAATGTTGTGGCAATCTTTGGTCACAGAGACCCCTCTTAGCCTAAGCTTTGAAAAATATCAATTACCGAACTGAGCATTCCTCATGAGAATTTTTTAGAAAAACAAATTTTTGTACTACCTATCCATCTACCTGGAATGAATTATTATTATTGTTATTATTATTATTATTATTATTATTTTTTTATTATTATTATTTTTTTTTTTTTTGCCTACAACGAGACCGAGGGTTAATCCTACTTTTTCAACATAAACAATTACACAGAACTCTCGAACGGTTAGTCCGATCTTAATTCTCTTATTTTTCGTGAAAGCTGGCTAAATTCTCCATTGCAGCTATTCTATGAGAAATTTTGATTAAGGGGAGACATGCACGCCAAATTGACCAAAAATCGATTTTCGGGAAATAATTTTTTTTTAAACTACATCTTATACTGAACATCATCATATCATCATACAATAATATAAAATTGTGTTGGCCGCCGTAAGCCGTGTGGTAGACGGCCGTGTGGTTTGTTGGTACGGGATAACGCGTTCCCGAATGAGTTTTTTCACTTTCCGCTCGCTGGCCGTTTAGGGGGTCGAAAAAATTACGAAAAAATACGAGCCGTATAGATCAGAACTGGAGGAAGACGTCGGTCAAATCGAAAATCCGAAATTCGCCCGGGAAATTCGTCGAAAATTCGTCGAAAAATCGTCTTTCTCCCGTTAGTCCTACGTTTTCCACTTTCAACTCGCGCCAAAGCCCGTTTAAGGGGTCGAAAAAATTACGAAAAAATACGAGCTGTATAGATCAGACCTGGAGGAAGACGTCGGTCAAATCGTAATTCGGAAATTCGCCCGGGAAATTCGCCGGAAATTCGTCGAAAAATCGTCTTTCTCGCGTTTGTCCCACGTTTTTTCGGGTTCAAAAATACCCAGTAAGGAGCCATTTTTTGGGTATGGTATCCGCGAGCCAAATGCGCGCCAAAATATGGCCAATCCGATTCCGAAGTCGGATTTCAAAAAAACCGAGGGGGAGGGGGTGATTTCACGGTGAGAAGACAATTGGATCGTTTTAATTCGCGCGGGGCCAGGGAAAATTCGTCGAAAAATCGTCTTTCTCCCGTTTGTCCTACGTTTTCCACTTTCAACTCGCGCCAAAGCCCGTTTAAGGGGTCGAAAAAATTACGAAAAAATACCAGCCGTATAGATCAGACCTGGAGGAAGACGTCGGTCATATCGTAATTCGGAAATTCGCCCGGGAAATTCGCCGGAAATTCGTCGAAAAATCGTCTTTCTCGAGTTTGTCCCACGTTTTTTCGGGTTCAAAAATACCCAGTAAGGAGCCATTTTTTGGGTATGGTATCCGCGAGCCAAATGCGCGCCAAAATATGGCCAATCCGATTCCGAAGTCGGATTTCAAAAAAACCGAGGGGGAGGGGGTGATTTCACGGTGAGAAGACAATTGGATCGTTTTAATTCGCGCGGGGCCAGGGATCTTAGAAAACGGAGGGTCCAGGGAACTTTGAAAGATGGAGAGGCCTATATTTAAAAAAAGTTGAATTGAATTAAAAATAATAATTTCCTAAACGGTAAGCCCTAAAAATACGCCGATTTTTTCTATCGTCTCTGCTACGAATAGGAGGGGCCGAGCGGAGCGAGGCCTTATGTCTGAGTAGGGGTTTGAACGTGTCCATCGATGCTACGCACCCCACAGGCGGCAATACACCCCACAGGCGGCAATACACCCCACAGGCGGCAATACACCCCACTAGGGGAGCGAGCGAAGCGAGCCAGAGAGACTAGTTTTGATATAATATAATCATATGTACAAAAATTTTGAACTTGTGTTCTGAGCGCTTGAACGTAGGCGATCGAATTGAAAACATAAACAACGAATGTTATCAGATGTTGTTCAATACAATTTTTCGTCCCAAAAATTTCAAGATATTTTGTTCGCCACTGATAAAGTAGGACATAGAAAGAATAAAGAAAACGAATAATTGTCCAGAACAACGTGAGGAAACAGCAAAACACAGAGTAAAAGGGGAGTTGCGCTCGCGTGATCGGACGAGTCTTCCAGCGGGGGGGGGGGGGGGGGGGGGAACTAAAATGGCGATTTCTCGTTTTCATGCTTCCGCGTCAGTTCGGAACACATAACTTTATCATTTTTCAATATTTTCGAATGATTTTTTTTTCTACGTGTTCAGTAACTAAGTGAGAAGATATGTACAACAAATCAAGCCAGAAAACCAAATAGAACCGTCGTCAGGAACAGAACCGTACGGAAAAACGTAGTAAGATTTTTAGCAACTTTTCAGAGGCGAGCATAAATTTTTCTTGTGCCGGGATATTTATGGTTTATTCTTTATTTAATCTGCACTATAAGAGGAACACACACAAAAAATTTGAAAGTGATACGATGAGAGTGGACTTCTGTAGAGGTTCCGAACGGAGGCCCGTTTTTGAGTCAAATACAAAGGGACCCATTGGCGCGCGAGTCTCCCCTTAAATCAAATTTTGAGCTTTGTTGATCAAGTTATGGGCAAAAATGTCCAAAAAAAGTATGTTAAAATTTGCCATTAAATGGCGAATAATTCAGTCAGGGTACGTTGAGTGGGGATTCGGGGGACCGATTGTGGCTTCGGAAGTCAGGGATTAGAAGATTGTGGTCAAACTTCGGCGCGCTCCGGCGGCCAAACGAAAAGAGCAAGCGAAGCGTTGTTAGTCTCATTTTTTTTAGGAAATTGAATAATTCAATTTCCTAAAAAAATGAGACTAAAGCTAATTATAAGCTAATTATTAGCTAATTAAAGCTAATTATTAGCTTTAATTTCGTATGGGGTAGAACTACCCCATGCCATAACTTTGGAGGCATGGTTTCCGAGTTATAGGCGAAAACCCGAACAAAGTGCTACATTTTATGGTTTTTTTGCCATTTTCATGATGAAGCCATATCCGAATCTAATTGTGATGAAAATGGAATTCGTGACGGAATTCGGAATTTGATAACCAAATTTTCGGATTCTGCGTCCCCCCAAAAACGTGTAGATCCTTCGATAAAAATTCTTCAGGTATTTTTTCTCGGATTCTCTACTTTAAAATTTGGACACTTTATGATTGGACTAACTGCATTTTTTTTAAGCATTTTAGCCGCTTCGGCGTGGCAGCCGAAGTGCACGATCTCCATCGGACAACTTCAAAATCCAACTGAACTCGTTTGACGTCATCTGGTGGTTCTCATAGGAATTACAAGCAGCATTGGAACGTGAAATTGAGCATTTGCCTTGTTTATCACTCCGACTGTCAATACCAAACGGATATAATGTTGTCGACGTAGGATGATATGATACAGAGAAACGGCAAATGGATGTCGCGAAATAGCGTTCGTTACGGGATTCCCCCCTTTGATCCTTATGTTGAAGCTTGTAATACCTACCGAGCCCTTTCTTTGGTTATACGGCTGTCTTTTTTCCCTCCAGGATGATGGGGGGGGGGGGGGGGGGGTTGAAAGCGCTCTCTCATGCATATCAATATCACCAAACATCAATAGACTTTCGACAATCGAGTTAACCAGCATAATTCTGGCTCAATTTAAGCGTCAACTCGCGATCCTCGTACTTTGAGCCGCAGTTTAGCTTTTGATAACTTTCTCCTTTCAGGAGGGAATGGCTGTTGTTGAGCTGTCATTCGAAAAAAAAAAAAAAAAAAAAAAAAAAACACCGACAACGTCACTCTTTTTCTGAACGTCTACACAAAGAGCATACCTAATAATATGTATATCAGAGTTATGAAGTAGGTATATCTTTGGATTAATTTTAATTCATTGACCCGTTCGACTTTTCATCAGAAATGGCGTAATGGGTCCCAAAACCCGCCCAACCACGTTTGAAGTTGTTTCGTAATTTATTCTGCTATTGAAATTTAATACTCGCTTCTGCTTCGAGATTACTCCACAAGGTTGTCAGCTCAATCACTCCAATAGTATTATAGTGCGCTCTGCGGTGCTACAAAGGTTTTTTATTATAATTTTTTTTTTTAATCATTGTGGTTGTGAGCAGGGCCGCCGAGAGAAAAAGCGGGCCCGGGGCAAAAGAGAGCATAGGGCCCCCATGTAAGGAGGAGGTAGGGGGTATTTAACAATAACGAACGTTCAATTTTCATTCTGCACAAGTTACCTATATCAAAGAATAATAAACGTTCTTCGAAATAAACGCGTTCTTCAAATGATTTGTCTTCATCAGTAGGTACCTCATTCTGAAGGGGTATTTAAAGTGTATTGATCTCAAGTCACGACGCCCGATTTTTTCAAATGAACGAACGAAACGAAACGAAACAAGGGAATTTCACCCTGAATTTTCGTCCGACTGGCTGCTGCCGTCGCGTACGTCGTCAGCCGTCCTCTCAAGGAGGATCGGAACTTGTCTGACGATTGCGCTCATGGCTCCCCATTGCCTCGTCCCCCTGGGTTGGGAGGAGTTCGCCGTCCAATTGAACGCAGAAAATACTTATATCAGTGAGTCACTGACAGTGACCCCGCTCCTCACGCGGTCACCCATCCAAGTATGTACTAACCACGCCCGACGTTGCTTAAATTCGCTGATTGAGGGAAACGGTAGTTTCCGGACGGCGGATTTTTTCAAATGATTTGTCTTCATCAGTATCTCATTCTGAAGGGGTGTTTAAAGTGTATTGTTCACAAGTTTCCAGAAGTGTTCGCAGCAACTCACAACGCCACAAGCGTCACCGTCGCGCCCACAGTGGTCCAGAACCCCCGAAAACGTGATCGAAACTCAATTTTTTCATATTTTTCACCAGATTTGAAAATGTTATCCTTTATTCTACAGTTCTTGAAACACCCAAAAATCCGAAAAATGTCATTTTTGAAAGCTTTTGAAAGCGAACAATGTCATTTTTGAAAGATTTTGAAAGCTTGAAACACCCAAAAAGCCGAAAAATGTCAGTTTTTGACCATTTAAAGTGTATAAAAACATGATTTTTGGAATCTGCGCACTCAAAAACACAAGACCCACTCATTTTGAAAGCAAAAGTAAAAAAATTAAAGTCGCTAGGAGTTTCGATCACGTTTTCGGGGGTTCGAGGGCGCCACGAGCGTCATCGGCGTCACGACGCCCGATTTTTTCAAATGATTTGTCTTCATCAGTACCTCATTCTGAAGGGGTGTTTAAAGTGTATTGATACAAGTTTCTAGAAGTGTCAGCAGCAACTCAAAGTACCATAAGCGTCACCGGCGCCACAAGCGTCATTGGCGTCACAACGCCCGATTTTGGTTTATTATTCTTGGAATAATGCAACTATGTTTTCGCGACAGAGGTCGACGACTCCGATCGGCCTCAAAATTTGACCTTATCCGTTTCAAGAGGTCGAGATTCCAAAACCAAAATGTCCGTCCGCCGTCCGGGCCGTTTTGCGTAGTAGGAATTTTTTAAAAAATTTGAAATTTTGACAAAATACTCGGTTTACCATCTAGTTGGGCCCGTAAGGTTTTCACCCCGATCGCTTTCGTAGTATTTTTGGAGGTAGTATCCATTTTTAGGGGTCCTGCAACGATCCGATTTCACTGTTGCGATCTATAGGGCTTTCATGGGGCTACAAATGAGATTTTTGATGGATCCCAGGAGGTCAAATATTTTTCAAGTAAAAAACAAAAAAAAAAGTGTAAGTAAAATATTTTTTTTTAAATCTTAAAAAAATATTTCTGAAATATAAAAAAAAGTTTAATTTTTTTTATTTTTCTGGGGCCCGCTGGGGCCCCATGTAAAAGTCCGGGCCCGGGGCAAAATGTCCCCTTTGCCCCCCCCCTCTCGGTGGGCCTGGTTGTGAGGTCGACAGACGAGTCATTATCGGTGTAATTCTGGTTGTACAATTCAAAAAATGTGTCAATATTAGTCAAGGGCTCATTACTATTTTGTGCAAAAATTTGATTCATTCCAAAAGCCTTCTAAAAACCCCTCCCGTAGCCCCATTTTATCCTCATAGCGCCCCACGGGTTTGAGTGATCGGGCTGAAAACCATGCGGGCACAACTAGATGGTAAACCGAGTATTTTGTCAAAATTTCTGATTTTGAAAAAAATTCCTACCGCCAAAAACGGCCCGGACGGCGGACGGACAATTCGGTTTTAGAATCTAGACCTCTTGAAACGGATAATGTCAAATTTTGAAAAAAGAATAATTCCAAGAATAACACAGGCCTGCAAAAAAATATTGCTGAAAACTTTTTTGATCTTTTTAGGTAATCTTATAGTTTTGAAGGGCGCTGAATCAGAAAATGACATCGGTTTTTCTCTATCACCCACCGTTCTTCCGCATTTTGACCCAATATTTGGAAATTAATAGGCTAAAATGACTATTATGGAATATAGAAATAAATATTTCGAAAATGTTTAAGAAGGTTTTATTTAACCAAATTCCTTTTACTTGTCACCTGCTTGTTTGAAGTAGTCAATAAACTCACGATCTCGAAGTCTGTATTGATGAAAAGATGACTCAAGGGGCAATGTCCACTCCCCATGTGGGCAAGGATTGAAACACAAAGTCCAACATACCCAGCGAGGCTCTAATGGTCCTAATGCTCTAATTTTGTACTCATTGAAGTGTTCCAAAATTTCCAATTTCATTAAGTCCATATTGATACACTTACAGAAAAAAATATATGAAAGTTAGGAATGAGGCTGCTTTTAACTAAAAATGCCATCTCGACACCCCAAAAAAATTAAATATGCGATGAAACAGAGGGTGATGGAATTTTTTCATTATTTTTCCCGGATTCAGCACCCAAAAATCTATAAAGTTCACCTATTAGTTTCAAAAAAGTTTTTTGGTCGCAGGCCTGTGTAGGTAATAAACCAAAATTTAAAAAAAAGTCCATCTATAGATCTGGGAAATTTACCAATGAATGACAGGGGGTTCTGAGAGTCTACAGTTTGGCATATGATTCGAGGAATGTACATTCGAGGTGAGTGAACATGCAGTCCATACGCGCGGCCCAAATTGAGCACGTAATTGCAAAATTCATCTACCTTTCGGTGAATAATCCAAAATAGCGCTGCCAATTTTACACAAGGGTTTATTATTCTCTGATATTGGTTACTATTGCAGAAAATAATTCCGTGTCAATGAAAAAATTTTGTTTTCAATTTTTTTTTTTTTTGCTCGAAAAAAAAAATACCTAAAAACAAAATTAGCGTATAAAAAAAAAAAAAAAAAAAAAAATCATATTTGACCGCCCGCGATCCTACAAAAATCCCATTTGCAGCCCCATTGAAGCCCTATAGATCCCTACGGTGAAATCGGATCGTTCCGCATCCACTCAATTTCGAGTTCACCCAACTTTATCCCATCGATTTCGGCTCTGCGCCGTTTTCATCTCGCAGTTTGTTGTGCTGTTTGTTGCTGTGTTAGGGACCCCTTTTCGGTCGCACTCAAAAGCGCTGTCAAGTTCGTTGGGACCATTTCGGTCCCCACCCTCAGTTACACAATAACAAGTCGGAGCCCATTTCGTCCGCATTACTCGTTCGTGAAGCCCATTTCGGAGACTCCGATTTTTTTTTTTTTTTTTTGCCCTGATATCTCTGAATCCCTTGATTTTCGTAGTCTTGTCTATTGTGAGCATTATGACCGAAATAGCTGTTCAAGTCCGACTTGTGCACATCTCCTACGAATTCTTGTTCAATCGTTGGAACGCTAATTCTGGTTTCATCCTGAATGCACTGCCAGCATGCACTCATTGGCCTCCACCTTCCGCTGCTCTCGAAGCTACTTTTGCTCAGAATATATGCATATGGGCTCCTGGATGCTGCATAGACAATCAAGTGTTTAGCTCCAGGTCGGTAATCAACTACTGGCTTGTAGGGGCTCATGCAATCCATCCACCTGGCCATTACCTTGAACCGTCTGCTCTACTGGAAATGTTCATGTGGCAATCATAATCCCGAACGAGAAAGGTACCTAATGCAGATGCCAATCGAAATATTGCATTCCAAGGTCCTCCTAAAATATGGCCTTCCAAGGTGGAGGTGATCTCTTTAAATAAATATTCTGCATGCACTCGGTTTCATCTTTATTCCGAAGTGGCAAACGTAATTTTTGGACCAGTGGCTGCATCTCTTACGGGTGGCAATCGTAATACTGGTTCCACGTGACGGGTCTAAACATGGATAGCAATTGTAACTCTTTCCAGAGGATGGGAGTTACTCGATAATGCCCCACCAGAGGCCAGTGGTAGCCAAGTTTTTTTTACTACGCCGCATTTGCATCGTTGCCAAGGCCTTTTCAGCCATTAGAGCTCTTGCTTCATTGTCCTGCTGTAGGCGATAAGGCTCAAGCCCAGAGCAAGCCATAAGGAGACTGCCATCTCCTCCCAATGGAATGAAGCAAGCGCTTGTCGTGGATTTCCTTTCCAATGACACTCTCGATTTTCCGATATGCTGTAAAGAGTGGTATGTTCTTTTCCTCCAGAGCTGGCATGGCACTTCCCCCATATACCAGACGATCGGCGATTTCGTTGCTAGTGATACTTTATCCGTTAGCAAGCACTCCTCATCTGGGTTTGCCAGGGCCATAATTGCTGCTCTTGAATCCACGAGAAATACCACTTTGCCAGGAGTGAAACCAACAGCTCGGCGGCTCTCTTTATTGCTGCCATTTCACCATCAAAGTTGGTGCAGTGCATTGCGAGGGCTCCAATTCCAAAGAAGAGACGGCTGTAAATTTATATATGGCGTTAAAGCCATAGCGAATCCGATAACCATGTAGGTGGAGCTCTGTGGTGGGAGCCTGCTAAAAGCAGCCCCTGTGGTTCTTAGCCAGTTACAAACAATGCCACATTACCACCATTGGTGTACAAAGAGATAAAACCAAGAGCCAAGTCCATCATGAGAGAGCAGAAGGAGATACACTCCTGAAGGACCAGAATATATTCTATTGCCCAGAGACAATCTAATGGTTCTGTAAAGCAAGTAAGTTGGGGTTTAAGATGTTCACTGAGGGTTTGATTTGGGTACGTGAAGGTTACTGATTCGTTTCAACTTTTTGCGACAGTTCTTCCATCTAGTGGAAGCCTCAAAACGCTATAATATACCATCAGTTTCCCCTCCAAGTGTCGTAAACGGTTCAACTTACTTTCACGAAATGGTCTCCTCGCCCAAAGATCGTTTGTAATAAACAGCAGTGCTACAGTTTGCGCGCACTAAAAACTGCTGTCTGCTTCGTCAAAACTGGTGCATTTTAGATTTCTAGTTTTCCAAACATGTACGTTTGAAAGGGCATAATATGACAACAATATCTCTTTGAAACATACATTCTCTCACTTGAAATTGGTAGTAGCAAAAGTTGTAGCACTCTCGAGCTTTGTAACTTGGTTTTCCAAAGTCCTTTTGGGCAGTTGGGATCAGAAAATGAGGAAGTCGTGAATCTTAATCAAAAAGGGGCCAATCCAACGGTCCAATTCCCCTTTTTTCCGCCTTTTCCTCGATTCCCGAAACATTGACGCTCCCGAAGAGAATGAAGGCAAGAGGGTTGAAAGGGAAGTATGAAGACTGATGGGTCTCCTACGTTTCGCCCATCTTTGAGGCAGGAGACGTTTTCTCGCCACGTTTTTGCCTGGGAAAACCTTCCTTTTTTTTTCTTTCTTCGTCTCTCTTATTCGCGAGGACGGAGTAAGACAAAGTTTAGATAGAGGCTCTTTCCTCCCTCCTGTAGGGCTCCCCCTGAGGATAGATATACTCCTTTTCCCAACAAAGTCTGGGGCTAATGCCCAACTAATGAAAGATGTCTGCCTGCTCCTCTTCTATCTTCTTTATTACCTCAACTCTCGGGGGCTCCTAATTTGGCAAAGACGCCCCCTCCCTTCCTATCGCAGTCATCTCAGAGGGCTTTAATTTATTATCCTTTTCGCTTCACTCATCCAATATACTCAATGTGACTTTTCTTGCTCTATTCTGCCACTTCTGTTCTCAAAGTAATTCTCCAAAGTTTTCAGATCAGCAGACAACTTCGACCTCAATTAACTCGATAGATCACCGTAGCGGGCACAACTCTACAAATGAGTACAGTAAACTGCCAGTAGGCTCCACAGGAGGGTGTGAAGGTCGCCTCTTCCCGGTAGGACAGTGTTGCCTGTTCGGGGTGACCCCCTCGCGTTTCCCGCCCCATTCTTATCGATTCATGCTCGTACGACCTATGCATTATCATTTTGTCGTCTCTGGCTCGTTCTGGAGTTCTCACGCCCCCAGTAAATCTCTCTCAATACCATCCTGCGATATCCACCGGTTTATTACACGCATTATACTACGACTGGATCGGAGGATTCCCGTTCATTGCAACAATATGCATATTACGGACAAGTTATTATGCAAAGTTCCGTTTCAATAGGACGTCGTGGGACATGATTAGCTGCTGATTGATGGCATTATCCGGGATCATTTGCTTCAGATGGGTGATGATTTACATGTAGACGATGACTGGGTTAGAAAATGCTAAATTAGTCTATTCTAAATCAGTTTCTAATATTCGGATCAGACAAAAATATACAAATCTCTAATTATGGGGTCGAGTTAGGAGTTGTTTTCAAAGTATTTTTGGGTTTAGTTGGATGATTCTGAGACCCTCGCACGGGGATTCTAATTCCAAAATTAAGAAACATTCCCGTAAACCAACCATAAAACACACCATAAAAAAAAGGATCAATTAGGGGGAAGTGCAAAATCGGGAAAAGTGTGAAAGTTGGTTGCTATTAGAACAATAATAATGTGGAAATGATAACCATTGAATGCCATGTTTGAAGGCTATGTTTGAAACTATACTGTATAACCTGACATCTCTTATCTGCCAGAATCTGATGATTTCAACACAAATGGTAACCTGGCTGAAGGTTATGAACATGGAGGAAAGGAAAGAAGAACTCACTAGAAAGGACCTCATGTGCCGAAATCGTCAGTGGCGCTATCCCTACGAGATGTAGTGGTACAATAGATTACAGGTTAGATGGGTACAATAGGGCTCGAGGGCTCGAGGCCCAGGGGGTCAAACTCCTGATTCAGGACGAAGCACCATCGTCTAGTCACGGCGCACATTGGTCCAAATCGCTTATCTGGCGAGTCAAAAGTCCAAAATCTAAGGTACTAAATTTTAATTGGTAGGTCGTCAGATCATGAGGGGGAGGGTCCTAGAGGACTAAACAGGACCACAGAGACCTCGATAAAATTATTTTACAATTATTGTTGAATGGAGATTTTGTACTTTATTCGTGGACGAGGGCCCCAGACGGAAGCTCATTAGCGCGTAATGCATCTGAGCTTCGTCTCTCAATAAACCCCGTCTGGTGAATACTGATTTTTTCTCACCTAATTTCTTGTGATATGGATGTGCCAAGTGAAGGAAAAAAAATACTATAATAATTATTTGGCTAATACTGATGAATATCGGAGTAGTTTTGCACATTAAAACTAGAGTCAAGTACAAAAATCAATTTTTAGAATGCGAGGAATTCTACGGAACTTAGTAGAACCTGGAACCGGCTATATATTCGTAAACTACTAGTTACATAGAATATATTTTTGTTAATTTCAGCTGCAACTATTTGCAATTTCAGGAAATTTGATTTTCTTTTGTTTTCATGTTTGAAAATTTCTATTGAGAGAAGAGCGTTTTCAAAATCTTAAAAGAAGCAAGTTTTAATTTTGAAAACCTCAATAAATGCCTACATAGCCAGTATACACCCCAAACCTGCTCGAAGATGATTCGTTCAAAGTGAATATGACCAATTATTTTGAATATTTTCAAAAGGTTTTGGGATCAATGCCATCGATCTCAATCGTTTCTTCCAGTCATGCAAACGAAACTAAGGGATGGCCTCAGAAACTCTTCAAGAATGCTACTAAATCCACAGAAAATATTATTAACTATATTGGTAACTGTTACTGAACAAGTCGAGGAAAATTCATTGGATGAACGAATTTGAAATTATTATTAGGCTAGGGGGGAAAAGAGATGCAGCAGACCTCTTGGGAGATTTGATGGTCTCACTATAGCGCTGAATTCAAAAATTCAGCCAGAAGAAATATCGAAAGAGTTCCTACAGCTAAATTTTCAGGTATTTTTCCCTGCAAAACCCCGAATAATTTTTCTTTAGTTCTTAATATGCATAGAAGGTTTAAAACACTTTTCGTACGACCTAAACTAAATTATGTTAACATTAGGAAATATAGTTTTCTTCATTCCGCTTGGTTTTCCCACTTTTAGGTACTTATATTTCCTGAACGGCTCAACACAGCCCAAATTCGATTTCACCATCGGATTCGGCGGTTGGCTTGCCCCTCCCTGCTTCAAGATTATGACTCCCATGAAGAATTTCAGAGCTTTAATAAAAAACGCTGCAACTTTGACACTAGGGTTTATTCTTCTTTGATATAGATTACTTGTGCAGAAATTTAATTCCGTGTCAACGAAAAAAGAAATAAAATTTTTTTTTTTGAATTTTTATATTTACTTATTTAAAATTTTTTTTCGAAAAAATTTTTTTTTCATAATTTTTTGTTCTGTTTTTTACTTGAAAAATATTTGACCTCCTGGGATTCATCAAAAATCTCATTTGTAGCCCCCATGAAAGCCCTTTAGATCGCATCAGTGAAATCGGATCGTTCCGGGACCCCGAAAAATTGATTCGACGTCCAAAAATACATCGAAAACGACACCTAACTCGATCCCATAGCCAAAAGCCTTCAAAAAAGCCCTCCCGTAGCCCCATTTTAGCCCCATAGCGCCCCACGGGTTTGGGCGATCGGGCTGAAAACCTTGCGGGCACAACTACACAGAGTATTTTGTCAAAATTTCAGATTAAAAAAAAAAAAATCCTGCCGCCCAAAACGGCCCGGACGGCGGACGGACATTTAGGTTTTGGAATCTAGACTCCTTGAAACGGATAATGTCAAATTTTGAGGCCGATCCGAGTCGTCGACCTCCGTCGCGTAAACATAGGTGTATTATTCCAAGAATAATAAAACAAAAACTCGAATTTCTCCACATTATTCGCAAACATCCAATTTTTTGCCCCATAGATCCCTACGGTGACATTGAATCGTTCTGGGACCACCAATAATGGATTCTACGTCCAAAAATACTTCGAAAACGACACCAAACCCGACCTCATAGCTGAAAACATTAAAAAACCACGGGTTTGGGCGATTGGGCTGAAAGCCTTGCGGGCACAACTAGTATTTTGTTAAAATTTCAGATTTTCCTAATGATTCCTACTGCCCATAACGGCTTTGATAGCGGACAGACAGTTCGTTTTTGGAATCTGAGCATCTTGAAAAGGATAATGTCTCATTTTGAGGGCGTTCAGAATTTTCGACCTCCTTCGCGATTACGCGCCATATTCTGGTTCAATTTTGGCAACTAACCACCTTCAGAATTCACTTCATCTCGTAGGGGTCGCGCTGCTGTCGCAATCCACCGCCGGGCTGGCGTTTTGGGGACGCCGTTCAACACAGGAGTGAGGCTTCCCTTCCTTTCATCCATGTTCGAGTGCATTCTGTGTTGTTGATGTGTGCAAAAGTATAATTCTTCGTAAACATCTATTTTTCAGACCTCAAACCCCCTTCCCAGAATTTCCAAAAGTCGAGATGAATTTCCTTATCATACGACGGCGGCTCACATGTTGGCTACTGTTTTTTTTCTCCCCTCCCACATATTTGCTCTCCCTAGAAGGGCCTCGTAAACGCGCATAGCTATCGCTCCTCAACTTCGTTACATTGTTTAAGTAAGTCTCAGACAATCTCATTAAATTCTCTCCGCCCTGCCATTCAACTGAGGGACTCTGTCGTTTAATTAAATTACCCCTTCCACGGTTCCATGCGTCTTGTTATAAACCTCATGAGGAAGATTAAAATTCTTTTCTAAAAAGATTTTTTCTCCGCACCGTACTTCGCTTCGAATTATTTTTCTGTTCCGCGCCGTCGGATTGAAACACGCGGTTGAAACTAGGATTTTTTTCAACGTAGCGGAAATTCCCCGGAAAAAACTACGTTTTGCGGAACTCTGACGGAAAATTCTGATTAAAAAAATGGATCCGCCTGCACTTCTGCATGTCTGTTTGAGCCGCAGTTCTCGCAGAATGAAAAAAAAGTGGTTGGATAAGGTAGACGCCGGCGCTAATAAAAATAAGGAAAATATACGACGGTAATACTCCGACTGAAGCGTTTCCTCGGTCAGTTCCTATTATATCAAAAGTCGGGAGGTTGAAAAACAAACTTCGAAAATCGAGAAAGTTTTCTTGGAAACTCGGGGCTGTTGAGCAGAAGAGAAAAGTTTGGTACAAAAACGCATTTGCTCTGTTTTCCCCTTTTCATGTTCGTACGTTTGAGCGGGCTTGAGAGTTATCTTCCAAATATTTGACAGCTTCGACTAGTTCGAGAGCTGTTTACGTGCGTTTTAACGACTTGTTGGATGAATTGAGACGCCTTGATCGCACAGTATACGAAAATAATATTAAACTTATTTCCGAATATCAGCGTATTTATAAGCTTACTTATAAATAGGGCTCGGATTCGAGGCTGTTAACTTTTTTTTTTTTTGTATAGTTGGTAAACATTGAAAGAAGTCTTTTGGTAGTATTTTCTCCTCTCTGGGACCAACTGAGTTTAAATTTATCGAGCATATGAATGCATAAAACAATGGTCATCAGAATAAAAGCATATAAATGCATATTCTAGTGATTTTCGTGTACTATAGTCCGTGAGATGTAAGGTTGTGCGTGGATTCTCCCCCTCTATGCCTACCATCCTGAAGTCCGACAACCCCGTTCAGGGAAAGTGCGTTGCAAACTGTACGGTAATTAATACCCTCCGTTCACTGACCGCTTCATTATGCTCTTGGACGCTGTCAGTGTCACATCTTTGGTTTCTACATACTTTAATTTCAACCGTTTGTTATAAACGCGATTGTTGCACTGGTTTAGATCTTGGCTCGTTCCCTGACATTCTTCTGATTGTGGCTTGATTTTCGTGATTAGATTACCGACTGAATTATTTAATTAGCGGGTAACTCGGCGATTTACTATGAATACTTCGGATTCTACACTAGAAACTCCTCCGCATTCGCTAACGGCGTTGAAAAGGGGGAAACCCTTGAATTCTTAAAGTCGTCTCATCATTTTTTCATATCTTGTCATAATAATTACTTATGTACGTACATACCTACATCATTATGTTAATAAATAAAGTACCTGTGTAATATCGTTTATACTTATTGTTTTTTACATAATATACAAGTAATGTGTGAAAGAATTCCATTATTTTTTATTTAAACATCACTTTTTTTGTAATTTGACATTTTATGTTTTTGGCCTTAAAAATTCCGTTTTTTTTTCGTTTTTTTTTCAACTTTTGTAGGTAAAAATTCGTGAAAAAACCAATAATTTGCAAAAATTGAAACGAACATGGTATCAAAAAACGCATAGATAGGGTTGAAGGAAAGTAGATACGAAAATACGATCGAATTGATACAGCACGATCGAAAAGTTGTACTGCATAACATGTCCAAAAATTACAATCTCAGATCACTATGTTCAAAAGACGAGAAGATATATGAATTAAGAATATGAATATATGAAGTTGGATACGATGACATTCTTCTATGAGCGTACGATTAATTCCCTACGCCCGGTAGCACTGGTCATCTTCTTCTGGGGTGGGAGCGCCGAAGGAACCGGAAGGGGAAGGCCGAAGGGAGGGGCCGAACTTTCACCCATGCACAACCTTACATCTCACGGACTATAAATACTTTGTTTTTCATCATATTAAATATTTTCTCCGGAATTGGGCCTACCTACTTGATTAGAAACATGCATGTCGGCTGTTGTCTGAATTAGGTCGGAAATCCGAGTTTGAAAATTCAGTAAAAGAAGCTATTAAATAAATGACAAATTTTGTCACTCATGATTTAACACTCCGGTTCCAATACTTTTGCGTTTAGATAAATTTTATCCCGCATAAAGATCAAAAAGATGTCCCCTATCCTGGACTTGGGTACAAGAATTTAATACCGATTGGGGACTCGAATAATTTTCGGGCACATTTTTCAGGATCTAAATAATTAAGGCAGAATGACACCCCCTGTGGTGAGTCAAAAAGGGAAATGATAACATTGAGCTTCAAAAACCCGAGACTTCGGACAAATCGCCGTCAAAAGTATTATTTTTCATGGACCGACTTCCAGAACCAGAAAGTGACGGCGATGTGTCCGAAGTATTTTTTTTTTTTTTTTTTTTTTAATTAGAATTTTACAAAATGTTTACCTGTCTAGTGTTTGAACAGATAAGAGACCCTTAAACATCCATAAAAACAAGATTTAATGAATCCCATGCCTAAAATTACTCAGAAAACCACACTTCATTCGACCTCCTGGTCGCCCACTCCCCCCCCCCCCTCCCACCCCCCTGCGGCCAGTCGACGCTCTCCTGCCGACCTGCCCATCACCAGGTGAAGGCATTCAGGAGGTCGAGGGGGACGTCAGCGTGCAGTGAGGGTGGAGGGGGGGGGGGTGGGTGGAGTTATCTAATTCTGCAAGCGAGCTCCTTCTCGTCAACAACCTCCTGAATGCGTTTTCTTAGGACAATCGATATATATTATAATAGTAATCTATAATCGATAATCTATTATAATCTATCTATAATAGAGCAGTTTGTTGAAGCAGTCGCCTTTGTTAGCAGAGACAACACTAAGTCGTGTAGAAGAAGAATCGACCCTGAGCTGAAGAGTCATCATCATACCAACACTGTTTCCCTCGTTCATCTCATAAAGTAAACTGAGTACCAAATACACCCCCCAGTCATTGTGGGACAAATCATTGAGGAGGAAATAAGAAAACCGTTCGCCACGAACCACAGAGCATTGATCGACACATGAAATGGAGGATTGAATCTTGGGCCTCCAAATTACACATCGGGCACTCTTCGGAATTATTGAATTTGGCAACTAAGCCTGGAGTGCACAGTTTGGCGAAATAATTCCCTGACAGCCTTGCTTGAGGCGAGAGTCTCTTTATCTCAATACCCAGGTCAGAGTTAAAATAAAAAGGTAGTTCATCGTCTGCAGGCGAGTACCTACATCCTGTAAAAAGTAAAGACTTATAAGCTCTGACTTGGATTTTGTCCAGGACACTACACAGAGTGACACCCCACGACTCAGCAGCATACAGAGAAGCGGTAAGAACCAATGACTCAACTACTCTGTGCCATGATGAGAAAGGGCCTCCACGTGCCTTATGGACCACAGGCAAAAGCACCCTAGCAGCCGATTCACCTTTCCTGGTTACATCTGAGGCATGCCGCACAAACAGACCTGAACTAAAGAATTTAACATCCAAATTTTTTGCACGATTTATTTCAATGAATAGTACCTACCAAAATACTTGTGTGAAATTCGCAGCAGGTTTTCTTGAAAATTGGACCAAAACTACCATGATCGTAGAATGACCCATTAGTGAAGTTTTGAAGGTTCGCAAGCACTGAAACGTCGTTCCGGAATGTTCCAACGCAAGGAGAAAAAAGGGATTTCTGTCAGAAAGAGAGAAAGATAGAGTGAAAATGTGATGAGGCCGCTGGGAAGGGAGGTTTTCGCGTCATAAACCACACGCTCGCGTGTCCGGCTGACTTCCCCACGTTTTATACAGCTGTAAAACCCGAAGTCGGGATGAAGGTGGATGAGGAAAGGGCGGGATATCAGGAACCCTTCTGCGAACAGTATTCTTCACCTTGGGAGGGAAAAAGGCGCCGGCTTTCTGAAAGGGTTTCTCATTTAAAGGGGGTGGGAGAGATCCCGGACGTTATACTCTGGAACGGGGGAGAGCCTTAAACCTCGAGAGAGAAGGGAAAACGTGAAAAGAAAAGGCTGTGAAAGAGACAAAGCTAGACGTGATTCAATAACCTTCCCCTATCGGAAGACCCTCTGCCTTTTCATAGGAGCGTCATCAGAAACCCAACGTCACTTTTGTTCTATGCCCCTTATTTAACGTAGTCCTCGCTCGCCTTATCTTTTTACTGATATTTTTCGCTACACTCCCAAATCCGTATTAGTAGATGCAAAGCTTAAATCTGAACCCCAATTCAACTGTTCCTCGTTCGAGTGTGGCATTGAGGCGGCCAATGGAGCAAATGTTCCAACAAAGGCCGCCAGGAGCAGGAGGGAAGATTGATTGATTTCTTTATTTTGCCATCAGGGTAGGTTAGGGCCTTAGGGCCCTCTCTCCCACCTACCCTGAATAATATATATATTTATTCCTCGTACATCGCACTTCAGTTATCAAATGAATCAAAAATTAACAATCTCTTAATTCGGATAAATTAATGATATAAAATAATACAATATTCTTTCTGTTTGCTCATCTATACAACAAAAAATAAAACATAATGTAGGTTTACCCAATATACCGGGTGTATTTGGTATACTTTTTTTTTTTTATAACAGTCAATGGACGCCACTGCAGTCCCTGATGGGTCTGATTGTGGCGGTATACCTACATTTTGGATCTGGGGGATCTGGGAACTGGCGTCTCCGATCGAATTACTTTAGGAATGGCGACCTGGCCAGCAGGCCTGGTCATAAAGTAACTACATAATGACAAAACTTAATGGTCAGCAAATGCTGAAAATAGGCGGTGGGGGTGAGGCCGCTCCGTAAATAGCAGTGGCGACTAGCGCAAGACAATTTAACCCCCACCGCCTACAGGGGCGCTCGCAACATTTTCTTGAAATTATTTTTAAAAACACCGTCTTTTAAAGTTAAATCAAACAAGTTTAAATTTTCAATGTACAATTTTGAGGCTTGGGCCAAGAAACTTCTTACAAACATGTTAGTCCGATGAAGGGGGATATAGAGAACCTTAATTCTGCATGTCTGAGGTGTTAAGGAAGCTAACGTTTTCAAAGAGGTTGGGAGAACGGTGATGCTTGAAAATTTTGAAGATCAGGGCTGCCATCAGGAGTCGTTTCCTCTCCTTGATTTTCAACCACCTCAGCCGGTAATAGTGGGGCGTGACATGCTCATCCAGAGGAAGTCTTAGGGCAAAACGGAGCTGCGTTTTCAGCCTTCTGCAGTCTCTCCATATCTGCGCCTTTTTAGTCGCAAGTTGTAGCGGTGGCGCACATTGAGGCAAAACCGCGATTTTCCGGCAAAAACTCTCAAACCCCGTATTCTTATTGGAAATTCAACGCTGATCACGAATAATTCTACATCTTGGAACTAAAATCTTTCCCTCCATGTTTCCCGCCAAAAAGCTGCCACAAACGCATTTTTTGTCATTTTCGTAGATATTTTTTCATGCGCTAATGTTGAAGAGGACACCACTTCATCGGACAAAACGTGTCACTGGCACCGAGTACGCAAACGAACGCAGCTGAAATTTTCACAGGAGTTTCACTTTGATGCATAAAGTCGGAAAATTGCTGAGCCGGACCGGAGGAAAGCGGAAGAATTTTTAAAAGCTTCAGAAACTATTGTATCGTTCAATTATAAAACTGGCATAATTGAAATGTCATTTCCCTGAGAAAAATGAACCTAAACAAAATGTGTGAACCTAATATTATTAGGTTTTTTGCCGCGTCTGCCCCGCGTAGTCAAAGAACGGCAAAACGAGGCTCTGAACGAGCTGAAGCCGCACTTGGGTTGGGAAGTCTATTGCAAGTTGACGTAATTGATATATTGCCCAAAACGCACGGTTGCACGTTTCCCTGTCGTGCCTGTCCCAAGAGAGTGAGCTCTGAATCGTGACACCCAGGACTTTTGCATCTTTGACGTATTCCAAGGGAGCACCACCTAGTGACATGTACGTCGCTGCAGTCTGGTCTATTTTATTCAATAATTTTGGATAGCCCATGAGAATTGCTTTGGGTTTTTTTATGTTCATCTTCATCCCGTGTTACTCGCACCACTTTGCCACACTCGACAGGTCACAGCTCAACCTGCTGACAGTCTCAGTGATGGCGTAGATTTTACAAGACCGGTAAAATTGAAGATCGTCAGTGCACGCCTTGTGCCATCCGAAAAAATGAGAGAGAGAGAGAGAGAGAGACGTAGTGTAGAGGATGAAGCACAGCTCCGATAATACTGACCCCTGGGGTGATCCCACATCCAATGCTTTCCACCCAGACACCTCGCCGCCGCTTCCTTTCACCGCCAGGAGCCTCCCCGACAAATAGGACCCAAACCATGACAAGAGCGAGCCCGACACACCGACGGACCGCAGGATGGAAATCAGGACATCTCTTCAGACGAGGTCGAACGCAGTAGAAGAAGAAGAAGAAAAGTTCATTTTTAACTTTTGGGGTTATAGATAGGGTGACCAAACGTCCCCTTTTGAAGGAGACAGTCCCCTATTCAACCTTCCGGTCCCCTTGTCCCAAAAGAAAGCTAAAACGTCCCCTTTTCTGAAGAGGATGCCAAAACGTTCCTCCACGTTGTCCAACATTTAATGTGATGGATCAATCTCATTACCAACCAACACACAGAAATGCGAAAGTAGAAGAAGATTATCGTCTTATCAATAACGCAACTGCATCCTAGTGGGCCACTAGGGCCAAATCGGGGGGTTTCCCCGAGATTTCAGATTTTTTTTTTTTTTTTTTTTTTTTTTTGTAAAGGGAAATTTCGAGTTTTTTTTTTGTAAGGAGGTTTTCATTAATTAATTTCATTTCACGGGGGTAATTTTGGGGGGAAAGCAAATAATAACGGAATGGGAATAGAAATTGTGTTTAATGCTGTAAAGAATAAAAGAACGTCATAATATGGAGCCACCTGGAAGATGTTGACGTAGGTACCTACATCAGTCGCTAGAGGGAACCATAGGATCAAAAACGTTGGGAATTTCGCTCTCTCGCTACTGTCACTTCCGACTTCGAACGTTGTAGTTGAGAGATCCTTCTCAATTCATAACACAATCAAAACTAAATTAGGAAATCCTATCTAAATCGAATTAATTCAAAGCATTCTGATGATTAGGTACCATCCTCACAACGTTGGCATTTCCTACTTCCATTTTTCTCCTACCTACTGAAAGCATGCTGTCCCATATTTACGATCATCTTGACAAGAAACAGGAGGAGAAGGAGAAGGATTTGATAAATGATATTCTGGCAGGTTTTGGTTGCAAAATTTAATTAAGTCATTTAATTAAGACATTTGTTCAACAGAAAAGTATGGGATTCTAAGTAAAAATTGATATGTTTGTATATTATCTACTTTCCTACAAAATGTAAAAAAGAAGTCAATTATGCACCCACAATATTTTAAGAGTTTTAGCACGTCTCTGATTTGCCGCCTTTTCTGTGATTTTGAACTAAGTCAGTTATGTTTCCTCAAATAGTGTACTTACTAACTTACACTTTTGTTTCGAAATTTAAAATCTAGTTTTGCTGTCTTTTCCAATGGGTTTTTCCAAAATAATAAAGGATAAGTAGGCATGATTGCAGAGTATATTTTGAATGTGATTAAAATACCTACCAACACTCTTATTGTACTCAGTCGAGTAAGTAGGTGTTTAGGTGCGAAGAGGGGCGGAGGGCTGTGTTATGTTAAAATAACGTACACCATCATTTTCCAGTGGGGGTCGGTGTCCCCTTTTAAGCTCAAAAATTTGTGGTCACCCTAGTTATAGACCAGTCGCCAGAGGATTGAAAGGGAGGGGGGACCCTCGAGCAAGATAATAATATTATATAATGATAATGATATTATCTTCCTTATGGTGTGGAAGCTTTTTCCCCTTTAATTGTTGTTATGGGTCTGAACAACAAAATGGCGGCCTAAAAACCTCGATTTTTTCGGACGTTTTCCAGTTTTTCACCTATAACTCGAAAACTTAGCATCGCAGAGAAAACTTTTCAAACAACATAAAGACCTTTTCTATACCAAGTTATAAGCATAAAATTCTGCGTCGAATGACTTCCTCGCGCATTCGAATCGGTTCAACCGTTTAGCCGCAATCAAGCGTTCAAAATAGGCAATTTTTTCCAACTTGGCTGAAGAATAGGGTTCAACATAAATTTTGAACCAATACATTTGCATTACCCGTTCACAACTTACAGTGAATCTAGTCTAGTTGGAAAAAATTGCCTTTTTGGCGCTTGATAGTGGCTGAACGGCTGAACCGATTTAAATGTGTAAGGAGGTCATTCGACGCAGAACGCTCTTCAACTTTCCCCTTCTTCGACACTTCCTACTGTGACTTGAACTCAAGGCGTTTGTGCCATTATTTCTGTTAAGCTCAACTGTCAAGACCTCTTCATTGCTCAGTTATATTGTTGAACTATAACCTTGAGTCATGAAACTTTTGAATCAAAATAGTTTTGTAGAGACACTTTTAATGCAAATCTTTCGGCTCTTCTTCTATTGGATTCCCATCAATGTCGCAAGGCTTTTTAAAGTCGCAGTAACCTCCTGTTCCGAAATCTTGGAGGACTTCTTTCATCACTTGCATTACTTTTCCGTCTTTGTAGAAGTATTTGTGCTTGAGGCCGCCTTCCCGGTTGAAATAATTCGCCCACACCTGCACAACAATCATTTGCCTTTGTACTTGGCGATGACTTCGTTCATCGTAGACACGACAACTCTCTCGTTGCCGTAAAAGTACTTGTACTTGGGGTTGCCTTCTCGATTGTACAGGTCCTTCAGTATCTGGAGAAAGAATTATGAAAATGAAAAAGACAAGTATTTTAAGATCGAGCCCGGCGGGCTGTGTCCTGGCGAGAGAAGCTGTTGGAGCATGGCGTTTATGAAGAAAGATGACTACGGTGCTGATGGTCTAAATTGTATTAAGCGTAACTCTAGTTCATGGCCAGATGATGAAGTTCTCACATCGAAAGCGCTCGCCACCACCATACAAATAGCCAGTGATGCTGACTCAACCAGAGTTATGCAATCACAATGTACTTAATTCAATAAAATGTATTGTACGTAATCACGACGCTGCTTGAGGTCGAGAACTTGGCGTATTGAGATGTGCAATTTCTTGCAATCAACTTGCGATTTCTGATTTAAGGGGCCACTGCAACTTGGCGATTTCTGGCGTTTTAGACCCATTTTGGTTCGTTATTCTTGGAATAATATGCCTATGTAATCGCGACGGAGGTCGACGACTCCGATCGGCCTCAAAATGTGACATTATCCGTTACTAGAGGTCTAGATTCCAAAACCTAAATGTCCGTCCGCCGTCGGAGCCGTTTTGGGCAGAAGGATTTTTATTAAATCTGAAATTTTGACAAAATACTCGGTTTACCATCTAGTTGTGCCTGCAAGGTTTTCAGCCCGATGGGGCGCTATGGGACTAAAATGGGGCTACGGGAGGGTTTTTTTAAGGCTTTTAGCTATGGGATCGAGTTAGGTGTCGTTTTCGAAATATTTTTGGACGTAGAATCCATTTTTTGGGGTCCCAGAACGATCCGATTTCACTGTTGCGATCTACAGGGCTTTCAAGGGCTACAAATGGAATTTTTGAAGGATCCCAGGAGGTCAAATATTTTTCAAGTAGAAAACAAAACAAAAACAAAGAATCAAAATTTTTGAAAAAATCTACCTATTTTTCATTGTCACAGAACTAAATGTGTGCACAAGTAACCTATCTCAAAGAATAATAAACCCTTGTGTAAAATTTGCAGCGTTTTTCTCATAGGTACCATCGCTCCTCAATTTTACCCACGGCTGTGAAGAAAGCGGAATTGATTGACTAAAATCGGTGTAAATCGGTCACTGAGACTCTATTTTTCGGGAACACCTCTCCAAAATCTTTGATATACGTTAGTTGTGCAGCAATTTAATTCTGTCAATGAAAAAATTTAAAAAATTTTTTTTTTTTTGGATTTTTATCTCAAAAATTTTTTCTTTTGATTTTTTGTTCAAAAAAGTGTTTTTTTTTTTAATTCTGTATTTTTACTCGAAAAATATTTAACATCCTGGGATCCTTCAAAAATCCCATTTTTAGCCCCATGAAAGCCCTGTAGATCGCCACAGTGAAATCGGATCGTTCCGGGACCCCAAAAAATGGATTCTACGTCCAAAAATACTTCGAAAACGACACCTAACTCGATCCCATAGCTAAAAGCCTTCAAAAAACCCCTCTCATAGCCCCATTATAGCCCCAGAGCGCCCCACGGGTTTGGGCGATCGGACTGAAAACCTTGCGGGCACAACTAGATGGTAAACCAAGTATTTTGCCAAAATTTCAGATTTTTAAAAAAATTCCTACTGCCCAAAACGGCCTGGACGGCGGACGGCGTACGGACATTTCGGATTTAGAATGTAGACCTCTTGAAACGGATAATGTCAAATTTTGAGCCCGATCGGAGTCGTCGACCCCCGTCGCGAAAACATAGGTGTATTATTCCAAGAATAATAAACCAAAACTCGGTGTTGTTCAGGAGATGATGCTTGATTCGAAAAGGGGGAAAAAAACGAAAATCTATGCAAGTTTTTAAAGTTGCCCTGCCCTGCCCTATTTTCAGTGATATTCTGACGCCTTCTATCGATTATAAAATAATAAAATTAATAATCCAGAAACACGTCCATTCTTTTCTGGCGTTTCACTGAAATTTATTCCATCAAATGGGCGAGTTATTACAGTGGGAAATTGGCGAGTTGATGAACACCGACCACTGGAGATGTCCAGGTATAACACACCCTCTGGAGTACCAGAAGGGTCGTGTTGACGGGTCCCTAGAAGGCCTTGGGCTCAAGTCCAAGCCCACTCGTCAGACAAGGGGTCACCACGGCAGGCTTCTGCAGGCTCTCCGCTCTGGTCCGGGGTTTCCCCCTTTTCAGCCTATTTCCCGCGCGTGGTAGAGGGCATTCGCGGTGCAGCTGGTGAGCGAAGAAGCACTGCCGTATTTCATTTACAAGTGTGCGTTAGAGTGATGCTCGTGGTGGTTTCCTTCACAGTATACTATAGCTACAGCTTTATTAATTGTTAAAAAATTATATGCCTTTCTTTTTATGGTTGATGCCGTTCCTCATGCCAGATTTGTTTATTCTTGAATGAACCACTTGGAACATCAGCACTGGAGTCATTTTCCCCCTAATTTCCCATAACATTCGATTGGACCTCTGCACCTCCGAAAAACACCATCAACACCCAAAACTCCTTCTGTAGCCCCACGTAAAACACTCTAAACTGCGTCTGCACCTCCAACTTACTTCTCCATCGGGCGACAGGAAGAAAATCCTTGGAACGTATCTTCCGTCGATTTGCATGCTTGGAGGGGAATCGTCGTCGTGGAGCGCCAAAACCACGAAGCTGCGAGAAAGGGCCACCACTTGATCGTTGGTCGTTATTTTCGGCAAAATGATATTACAGCTGGGGCAGGCCTGGTGGTAAACGTAGACCATGATGGGTTTCTTGGATTTTGCCGCTGCCTGAAAATGGATTTCGATCAGATGAATGGCCTCCGACCCTCTCAGCCCTCCAACTCCTCACCTCTTCTGCTTCTTTCATTGTCGTGTACCAGGCGATTTTGTTCCCCCACTCAACGCAGTCGGCGTACGTGAAGGCGGATTTCCGCACAGCCTTGACCGCCATTTGCAGTGCCTCGAGGATCATTTTGGCCCAGTTTGGTTCAAATCATCGTGCACAACATCCTTGAACCCGCGGGCAGCGTTGCGCCATCCATTTGAAGGTGGACGCGACCGATCCTGTTTTTGATAGGTAATGTGGTTGTGGAATCAATCAGGTGATTTGTCTCATAGAGATTCGTGATTTCAAGAATGTGTTTAGGTAAGTTCTAGAGTCACTTATTGATGACTGGGGATTGGTTTTACCAGCCACATTTTATAGCCAACAGAAATGTGGTATTAAATGAGCCTAGTGTGGTAGTCTTCCTGAAAAAGGTTATTGTTCTGCGTGTGGCTGATTTCTGAGCGCGCCATGTCCAAAATCACGCCACCGTTTTTTGGCTGTTTGTCCGCCTCATGCGACATCGCCTTGGGTGAGGCCTCCAATGGGCCTGAGGTATGTGGTCCATATGGAGAGGATGACGCCTGCCAATGGAGGGGGAAAATGTCACGTGTTTCTATCATAGAAACACCAGCATCAGGTTCAAAGAGACATCTGGGAGAGTAAAAAGAAACCAGCGGAATCATATGAACGGGTCAGCCATCAGCAATTCCTGCAATCCCGACCGGTTCGTAGAGGATGACAGTTCTCTCAACGATGACTGATGGCTTTGATCTGTCAGTAGGCCATACCGGCCACAGCCCAGCAGCATGGGGCAGTACTCACAGTCTCACTCGCCCTAAACAGCTTGAAGGGGGGCTCATCCACCCCTTGATATCTGTGTAATATCTGCAGCTATGAGGGCGGCATAACGCCACTTAAATGCTGCGAAGAATGGACACCAAATTGTACGGGGAACCACACGACTGTTCTTGACAAACTAGGTGAGAGGCAAATGGCTCTCATGCCCACGTCAAGGCGAAAACACTTCTATATGGGAACTTTTAATTTATATTATCTAGAAGGGATTGAAAGATAGGTTCACCAGGAATGCGGTCTATGGTCATAGAATGGTACACAGAATGAATAATAGGGCGGGAGCGCATAGTCCAGCGCAAATGGGAAAGCGCCAGCTTGCTGGGTAAGTGGGCTGCAGTATACCAGGCAGGGCTCTATTCTATAAAGGTATGCATGGCGGAGAGTGAGAGAGGAGCCCTCGAGAGACGGCTAATCGACATATCCTCAGATAGCCAAGCTGCTCTGAAATCACTAGCGGGAACGTCTATTTATTCAAAGCTGGTACTCGCCCATCAGGCGTGTTGGGGCCTCTAATGAGAGTAATCTCAGATGGGTCCCTGGTCACGCTGGCATTCCAGGGAACGAGAAAGCAAACGCCCTGGCCAGACAGGGGTCCAACGTGGAGTCCACGTCGTGGACATTATAGGACCTGAACCCTGTCCGACGAGGTTGTTTGACAGCGGCAGAGAATACAGTACAGCTGGAGATGAGAAAGAACCCCGCATCAGCAGCATGGACGTACCATGTTGGCTGGGGTAGACCGTAAAAGGGCGAATATATGTCTCCATTTACGGTGGACACAGGATAGGGATCATAAATAATTTATAAATATCATAAATAATTATTATGAACCCGTCTGTGGGTTCAGCGGAAATGAGGAGGAGACAGCGGTTCACCTCATCTTTGAGTGTGAGGCTCTGGAGCGGAGATGGTATCTAGCTCTGGGATCAGTGGACCAGGGAGAGATACTGGCTCAACAGGACGTGTTAGGAGGAGTATTGAATCTCTTCAAGGGCACAAAACTCCTATCGCAGTAACTCCGAGAGGCAGCACAACGGGTCGGGTCTACAGGCTGTGGGAAGTGGGGCGCCCTTCTGGAACCCAATTCTGTACGCTCTCTGGTAATTATTAGATTCTAATCTAATCTAAGGGGAGCTCATCTAGGCGATGCTGGCTGAGGCGACCTGTGGAGGAGTGGCATAGGAGCCGGTTCTGCGAGAAGGAACCAAAAGGAGCCCGGCGTTGTTGGCCGATTTCAAAGTGGTCTCTCCCAGGACTGGCCACGAATGGCAGAAACAGCAACCAATGCCAGCAATATGACCGGGCAGCAGAAGACGCGATGGGATCGTTCACCCCGCTTATGACGACGACCTGCATCCAGGCCTTCCATAGCTATTACCCTTGCTAGAAAATGGAAAAAGCCCCATTCGCAGGTCCTTGGGTGAGGGTGGACAATGAATGCTTCGCCTGCAGGTGACACTCATTAAGGCGGTGGAGCCTCTTCAACAACCAAAAGTTGGCATGTCCGGTTTTTAGCAGCGAACGCCTCTCACTTACGTTATCTCATGGGATGATCGTGAGTGCCGTGGATTTTGCAAGGTCGCGTCGACATGCACCGATCAGGGTATGCCTTAACGACGTCGTGCATCGTTCTGAGGATTCCGCTCACGTGTGGATAGTAAAATTTGTATTCCGCTTCCCTGCCCTCCCACTTATTGTAGAATCTCAAATCCACCTGGAAATACAAAAATCGTTCGTTTTTCATTTGACGCTAAAAAAATTTAAAAAAATAAATTAAAAAACAGCTGGGTAAAAATCATACTTCTCCTTTGGGGCTAAGGAAGTAAATTCTGGGAGTGTACCCGCCGTCGACTCGGAACTTGGACACGTCGTCTCTGTGTTCGTTGAGAGGGACGGCTGAGAACTCGTTGGACACCAAATTGGCGATATCGTTTGAGCCAGCCACTTTGGGCATCAGTTCCTCGCAGCTGGGGCATCCTTCCATCCATATGACCACCATTATCTAAAAAAAAAAAAAAAAAAAAAAAAAACTGCTCGGAAGTTTTCCTTTCATTTTCGTGTTCCAATTAGTCCAGTAAAATTATATCAATAATTAATGGGGCTGAAAACCGTTTAACTACCTTGGTTAGGCCCGAAAGCAATACTCTTAATTGCTCAGGGTAAGTAGTTATTATTCTGAGTTTGCGCTATCGCAGGAGGTCTGCGTTATTGATGGCAGCCAAAAAACCTCGTAATTTTTGCACTTCTTTCAGTTTGTCGCGTATAACTCCTAAATCAAGCACTTTCTCACAAAATTGGTGCAGCATGCTTATTCGAAACAAAGACATTCTTAATGCTTCGATTTAGTCGAAGAAACAACATTAGATCCTGCGTCGATTGACCCCCCCCCCCCCCCTAAACTTTATAATATGACCAATTTTAATTAATGACCAATTCAATGACCAATTATTTTAGTAAACCCAGACTGAAAACCGTCAATTTTGTCTCGCGCTATACATGGATATGTGTAACACTTGAAAACGCTTAATAGTTAATGTATAAAAGAGCTGAGCTGAAAAGAAAACGTTTGAGCACAAGCAAGTATATTAAGACTTAATAATTTATAACTGTCACTTAGAGATACTTTGTATCTCTAAGTGACAGTTATTGGAACTTCGCACACTTGAAATTAGCCAAATTTCAAAATTGATGCGCTCTCCAGATAAGCTGTTAGATTTTTCTCCAACTTTTGTTCTGTAGGATTTTTTCATGGGATTATTAGTTTGGGGGCTAGACACGAGTAAAAGTGATGGATGGAACTTAAGGTGTGTAGCGTACCCTGGTTAATGGATGAGACAGGTGTACCTATATGCTCAAATTGAGTTCCTGAGTTTTTATTAGTTCTATCAATATTTGTGTTGTGAGTTTGGGGGAAGGCCTCTTGCGTAACTGGGATTTCGCCCCCGGTGTCTTTGGAGGAAAGTGAAGTGAGTACCTGAATATCCCTATCTAGGGCATAACGCAATATGTTGCAATCTGCTGACCTGGGAAGCGGTATCGAGGCAGTTATGGGAGACCAACGATCTCCAGACTGGGTGGAAGTGTTGTGATACTCTGGAATGCGTTGGTCTTCGGAAGGGAGTCCAGGAGAATCCAATATTGAAGCTGAGATGTCAGCATCAATATGAGTTCGTCCTGGATCCGCAGTTGATAAGGGAATCAGAAGACTGGCTTCCACAAACGAATTGTCGCCAAGGGAGGCCGAGTCTGCTCAATCAATCAATCAATCAATCAATTTTTTATTGTAGAAGCCAGCAGGCAATACAATCGTCGAGATTAATAACAATTAAAAAACAAAACAAATTACAGACCAACAGATTAACAAGTCAAGAACCAGACAGGCCAAATTACAAAAAGGGAAACCAGCAGAAAGATTCTAAAACATAACAGTAAAAAAATCATTAACAATGTACAATTCTGCTTGAATTAAAGAATTTTTGATGGTCGCCAGGAGACGTTTATTAGGTAGGATACGGATAGATTCAGGAAGATGGTTGAAAAATCTAGCGCCAGTCTGAAGAGGGTTTGACCTCAAGCAAGAAGAAAGCCGAGATGACGGTGGGCAAAAGTTGTTTCGAAAGCGAGTTTCGTACACGGAGAAAAAAAATGGCGGTATTTTAGACGATAATGTTCGGTAATCGGTGGTCAACCGAACAATTTTTCGAAAAATGGAGAGGCAAAAACGCAAAAAATGTAAGGTAAAGTGTTGAATTTGCGCGGTTGACCACCGATTACCGAACATTTTCATTCATCTTTCTACCGAACACCAAAACTGTTTTACCGCAAGGTAAGATTTCTTGAATTGTTCGGTAGCAGGTAACCAAGGGTAATTGGGCGGTAAAAATGAAATTGTTCGGTAGATTTTCACCGCTCACGCGGTTTTTTATACTATAAAATGGCCGCCAAAGCGGTTTACCGAACAAAAACCGCACTTTTTTTTCTCCGTGTAGGTATGCACATCACAGCCCCTTCTCAGCCTATCTCTATTTATACAGATGTATTCAATACAGCAATATACAAACAGCCCAGGGATCGTCAGACACTCCAGTTTTTTAAAATATCCCCTACAACTTTCATTGTACCCCAAATTAAAAATGGACCTGATCGCAGATTTCTGTTGTTGGAATACAGTAGCACTGTGCGCAGAATTACCCCACAATGCGATCATATACGATACTCTGCTCATGAAGAGGGCGAAGAAGGCCGTGCGCAAGAACGAAAAGGAGAGAGCGGTTGATAACCGACGGAGAGCGAAGACTGCAGACGCCAGCTTGGGGCGCAGGTTGTCAATGTGAGAATTCCACGACAGGCGGTTGTCGATGTGAAGGCTCAGAAAATTGACGGAGTTCACCAATCGGCCATTAAGGCAGACGTGCAAGTTCTGGTTTTTTTTATCATTCAGCTTCAAGGAGTTGGCTTCACACCAGTGATGAATCAGCCGATCAGAAGAACGGAGCTGATCCCCGAGAGTTTCCTGACTTGGGCTAGACCCCAACACCGTCATGTCATCCGCAAATAGGAATAGCTTTTGGCTGCTCATGTCAAACTGGTGGGCCAGGTCGTTAACAAATAGTAAAAACAAAGACGGCCCCAACACAGACCCCTGCTTAACACCACAGGGAATCACTGAAGGCCTAGAGGCCACTCCATCAAAAAATATGACCTGTTGCCAGCCGCTCAGAAAGCCTTCCAGAAAGGACAAAGAGGTCCTTCCAAAGCCATAGTGCTTTAGCTTCCTAAGCAACAGATCATGAGGGACTAGGTCAAACGCCTTAGCTTTGCTTACACTGTGTCCGCTGACACCGTCTTCCGGAAATCCAGCGTCTTCCGAAAAGTCCAGCGACCACAGAGGAGTTGTCCCAGGCAACAGATTCACGCATATTGTTTGGGGTCCGCTGACCTGGCTTCCCCAGACGAAATGCCACGTCGCCAGGGTAGGCTCGGTCCCAATAAAAAATGTACTGCACTGTGACATTCTTATATGTATAAACAATAAGAATAGCAGGTCAGTTAAATGATAACGCCGGCGACGCGATCGGGGAGTCCGTGAAATTAGCAGCTCTCTTATTAGCGAGAGAAGCCGGACGTCCCGATCACGCCGCTGGAAGTGGCGCTTCCCGTGGCCCGCGATTGAACGAAGTGGGGCGGGCGAGCGAATCCAAGTCAGAAGAGTTTGGGTGAAAATTGAAAAAAATTGTCGGTTTTCAGCCAACGATTACTGCCTTATAAATTGGTCATATTTTAACGTTGAGGGGAGTCAATCGATGCAAAATTTAACCGCTCTTTCATTCAGTAAATAGAAGTATTACTTGAAAAGTTTTTAGTTTAGGATTTACAAGCAAACAACTGAAAATGTGCAAATATTTCAAGGTTTTTTGGCGGCCGTAAACAGCAGAACTCCTGCGAAGGCGCAAACTCAGAATAATTGTTTTCAGACCTCACCGAAGGGAGGAAAAAGATTTTTAGCTTGCCAGGAATTACTACTTTGCTCCCAATTTTACTGGACTAATTTTACCGGTCGAAAGTCCAATTTGGCGTATTCCAAAGCATCTTCGAGAGACTTCCTCCACGGAACTTTGGTTCCGAATTTCTTCCTCGTGTCGCAGAGGGCCGGCGGCAAAAAGAAAGTATCCGCCAAGAGATGACAAGTCGATACGAGCAGTTCAGCCAGCATTGTGCTTTCGTGTCAAAACGTTCTCCATGTAGTCATTGTAGTCGTGCCATGTTTGCAATGTTGCGTTTGCTTCGAATGGTTCTCACCGTTGGTGACGTTGCCAGGACGAAGAGATGAGTCGTTCCAGAATCCAAGACGAAACAATTTTGTGAGAGTTTGTGTTTCAGGCTGAAATGAAAAAGTCAATGTGCTAAAGTCTTAATGTTTCGGGCTGAATCCGCCATTGTGGGAGCTTAGCGAACTGTTATTTCTAAAATTCTGTGATGTGATTCTATTCAATTTTCAAAATAGAATAATTCTGTTCTATGAAATGCCATCAGAATCGGTTGGTACCTGCATAGGTGCACCTAATTGAAGCATGTTTAAATTTTTGCTTGAATAGTCTTGCCTGAAGCATAATTGTTTTGGTTCCTCTGTGATATTCAGTCGCAAATCCACATTTTTCAGTGATTCCAACTCGAACCTCCTAATTATTTATTGGGTAGCTAGCTACACCTATTTTATAGATACCTATCAGAGTTGTTTTGTGAACCAGAGTAATAATTCATAGTAAGAGAAGGTTCTAGTTACGTATCAGAATCAGAATCAGAATCAGAAAGCGTTTTATTTGCCATATTACACAGAGTGCTTTTGACAATGGTCACGGTTAATTAAAGTTAGGCCTGAAAATACAAAGTAAGATGGTAACATTAAATTTTAAACGTAAATTGATGAATTAAGGGCATGTACACGTTAAAGACGTTTCACTGGATTGATGTTGTGAAAAAAGTCTTCAAATGAGTACGGCACCATTTGTGACAGTCGGGATTTACATGAGATTCTAAATTTTGGCACAGGCTCTTCTCGGACAGATTTTGGAAGGGCATTAAAAAATTTTATTCCCCACCACGATGTAGAGGTTCTACTGACGTCCAAACGAGAGTGGGGCAACGAAAGCTGACTGGCACTTCGTGTATTGTGAGTGTGAGAGGCTGAGGGGAATGAGGTGATGTTTTTCCGCACATAGGTAAGGCAAGCGAGGATGTACAGGGCTGGTACTGTTAGTATTCCCAGCTCCTGAAAAGCATCTCTGCAGTCCTGCCGATAGTTTAGGCCCATGATAGCTCTGACAGCTCTCCTTTGACTGCTGAATACAAGGGCGCTGTGTGGCGAGTGGCCCCAGCAAAGGATGCAATATCCAGCCCTACTTTGAAAAACTGAATAGTAGGCAGCAAGAACGGCAGTCTTGGGAAGCTTGTCGGAAAGTCTTCGCAAAAGAAAGGAAACGCTATTTAAGGACGCGGCCAGCTGTTCACAGTGAGGCCTCCAACTCAGTTTCGGATCCAGTACAACACCCAACATTTTAACGGACTGAGGGTTACCAACACTCACTGCCAGCGATAAGTCCCTTAATCCAAAATAAATCACCTCCGTTTTTGAATCATTAACAGCGAGACGGTTTTTATGGAACCAATGTCGAATAGCGCCGACAGTACTATCTGCATTTTCTACCAGGGCAGCCAACGAAGAATCTGATGAAAGAACCGTTGAGTCATCCGCAAACATAACAGTCCTTTTATTTGAATGTTGAGGAAGATCATTTGAAAATATCAGGAAGAGAGTGGGTCCTAGAACGCTACCTTGAACTACGGATAAGTCTCCGATTTGTGACAATTCGGAGACAGCACCATTTAGGCGGACAGCTTGGACTCTATTGTGCAAGTAAGACTTAATCAAGGTTGCGGCTTCAGCGGAGAATTTGTACGATCGTAATTTTGCCAGCAACAGTTTATGAGGGACACAATCAAAACACTTTGAAACATCAACCATTGTTGCTGAAACATAGTGACCTCTTTCAAAATATTCACAAATTAGACTTGAAATACACAAAACTGCTTGCTCAGTCGTCCGTCCTGTTCTGAATCCGTACTGATCCGAGACAAATAGATTGTTATCCTCGAAGTGATCTTTTATCTGCCTATTAATAGCTTTTTCAAATACCTTCGAGAACAAAGGGAGTTTAGAAATAGGCCGGTAGTTGGACATATCATCTGTATCCCCCTTCTTGTGCAAAGGAATCACTTCTGCGACTTTCAAAACTGAAGGAAAGAAATTTGAACAAATGGCCTCGTTAATCAGATGAGTCAGGGGGTAAACAATGGCCAGTGCTACATGTTTAATCATTTTGGAAGATAAGCCATAAAAGTCGCAACCATTCGAATTTTTCAAAGATAATATAATTTTGAATACTTGTTCGGGTTCCAGTGATGAAAAACGTAGCTCAGGCGCAGGATTGATCTCAAAATCAAGGGGGTTTTGGGTTACTGAGGGCAGATTTGCTATGGTTTTTGAAGCTACAGATGCGAAATATGAGTTAAAGTCGTCAGCTGTGTATTTCAGGTTTCTAGGAGCCTTCCTCGTTTGATTGCGGTTTTCGTTGATGTATTCCCACATCTTCTTTGATGGGTTTCCGGACGCAAAAATGTCTTTTTCATGGTAGGATACTAGAGCCGCTTTGATCGCTTTCTTATACTCATTACGGAGGGAAAGGTAGTTAGCTTTTAATTTGGGATTAGAATCATACTCGGTTTGAATTTTATTTTGACGGACTAAGATTTTCATATTTTTTAACGATTCAGTAAACCAGGGCTTCGGATTCTTTTTAAAGGGTTTTCTACGAATAGTAGGGAAAGCCTGGTGAGCCATGCTCGAGATGGTATGCACAAAATGTGACCATCTGTAGTCAAGATTAACGAAACTGTCATATACGAAATCCCAGTTGATATTGAATAGAGTGAATTCAAATTTATCTAGTTTAGGAGTTGTAACTGGGCGAGACATTACGACGTGCCCGTCGGGATCTGTGTTTTCAGGGGCTATCAGGCTTAGGAAAATCGAATTATGGTCTGAAAAAGAAACCCCGTCAACAGAACATTTCTCGTCCATAGCCAAAACAAAGTTTGTGAATACATTGTCAATGCACCTTCTCCCTCTCGTGGGTGCATTGTTTTGGGGGAAAAAGTTGAACGAGGAAAATACATCAGACAAAACTCGAAATCTGGAAGTATCCTCCAAAATGCATACATTGAAATCGCCCATTACTATGACTTTATCAGTTTTATATAGAAGAGAAAGAGCCTGTGTCAGTACATTAAGGAAATCTCCGAGGTTACCACTCGGGGAACGATAAATCGATACGAGCGTCATGTTGATTTTTGACAATTTGACCGCTGTTAATTCACAAATGGAGGGAACAGACAGTGCATTGATCGGTTCCAGGGCAGTAAAACGAGTCCCGTCTCTCACAAGTATCATTGTACCTCCATGTTGAGTCATAGGCCTACAAAAGGCACTTGCCACAGAGAAGTTACTTATTTTTGTGAAAGCGATCACGTCATTTTCCAACCAGTGTTCGTTTAAAGAAATTACGTCAACATTAAAATTTAGGGACTCTAAATATGCCTCAAAGAAATTGATTTTGTTTCTAAGGGAACAAATGTTAATATGCATAAAAGTAATTACAGAATGAACTGGTGGGACCACAACCATTCTAGAGCAAGTTTCACCTGCGGGAATCTGAGGATCGTCAAAATTTAAATTAAATGCTCGATTTGTGGAAGCTTCACGTTCATAGACACCCAGTGTATCGTAACCTAAATCATGGACATCGTCTAGTCATGCAGAAGTAGTTCTACCTTTTTCATCCAAGATTAGAGGAGCCGATAAGGGGATATCACTTGCCGCAAGAACCCGACGTTTGTAATGCTTTGACATTTGTTCAACACCTATTTTTTTCAAAGATGGGTTTTTACAATTTTGAACAATCATATTTGGTGATAGACAATACAAATCAACAAAATCAACATGAAGAAATTTTTCAGCTAGCTTCCGGAAGAACAAGTTTACTTTGCGAATTTCAACATTAACAACAGACCATGAGGGAAGCAAGCGGTTGAAAGGGATTGCTGTCAGCAATAATTTTGAACCCAGACTTTCGAGACAAAAACGAGCCACACAATTTCTCAATTTACTGCCCTCGTTATAAGCTATATCGGATGAACCACTGCAAAGAATTATGATGTCATTTTTGCCGATGTTAGCTGTATTAAGATTCTGAAGTAGCTCTGCAGTACTCACGTTCGGGGAGATTGATGAGGAGGTAAGTATGCTACTCGGCAAGATTCTTCTGAGCTCACCTCCTATCCCTCGTAAGTAGCTGTCTCCGACCAGGTGCACTCGCTGGCCATGAGGACGATCCGATGGTGAAGGCGACGAGGGAGCTGGAACTCGCCCAACTCGATTTACAGGACGGAGATTTGGGCTGGAAGTTAAGTTCTCCTGAAGTTCGTTGAGCTGACATTCCAACAGCGATTTTTGTGAATGAAGATCTAGTATCGCCTCTTTCATAATTCGAAGTTCCCGTTGCAGATTTGCTGTTACCATTTCCAGATTCGAACGATGAGCATTGGCCTCGTTGAGTTTTACCTTTAGGCTGGCCTCCTGTCGCTCATGAACTTCATCCTGTTCAGCCAAGTTGCTGCACATGCTGTTATACAATGCATCCGTGCGTGTGAGCTGATCTTGTAATTGACTTATTTCATCATGACATATTGAGGTTTCAGTGGTGTGTGTAACTACGTCGTGGTCAATTTTGTTGAGTGCCTCATTCCAATTTACGACTACATGACCAATCAGTGATACAATCGCTTCAGCCCTGTTTGCATCAATTAGGTCAATAATCTTACTTAATTCAATTTTCAATTTCGAGGCCAAGTCGGAGACTTCACAATGGATAAAGTCGGTCGAAAAGTCATTTAAGCGCTTCTGATTCTGACTTCTTTGGGTTGCTCGGGTAGATCGCATGATGGTAAATGAAGACGATTTTCCTTATTCAGTTGATTACGAGTTTGAGGGAATCGTGCGAATGTAGGACAACTACGTGTCGCCGGCTCTGCGGATAGAGAGGCTATTGTTCTCCAATAACGCACCGCTCGAGGAAAAGAGCCGCGATAGGCACACCGATGATACCGGCCTCATAACTCGGAATTTACCATCTCTGCAGAGGCGATCCGTCCTCATCGAGGAACAATGAACAACTCGTATTGAAAACACTTTTGGCATTAAACCACGGAATAGAAACCACTTTCTATTCCGTGGGATTGAACATAACACAGGAAAGAGCGCCAAAGGCGGAGTTCAATAATTCTGAGAAGCTAAAATTAAAATCTATCATGAAAATTATTTCTCGGAATTTAGAATTCCGAGAAACCCCCGGAACCTTTCGGTTGCTGTAATATGCGCACGCTTTCTTTTGGTTTATTATTTTAATAATAATTATTGGAATAATACACCTATCTAATCGCGACGGAGGTTTGACATTATCCATTTCAAGTGTTCTAGATTCCAAAAACGAAATGCCCGTCCGCCGTACGCCGTCTGGGCCGTTTTGGGCAGTAGGATTTTTTTAATTTGAAAATTTGACACAATAAGTATGTACTCGGTTTACCATCTAGTTGTGCCCGCAAGGATTTCAGCCGGATCGCCCAAACCCGAGGGGCTCTGTGGGGCTAAAAAATGGCTATGGGGCCAAGTTAGGTGTCTTTTTCGAAGTATTTTTGGACGTAGAATCCATTTTAGGGGATCCAGAACGATTCTATTTCACCGGGGGGATCTATTGGGCTTTAATGGGGCTACAAATGGGATTTTTGAAGGATCAAATATCGACGGTCGGCAGGGAGAAGGGCGTAACTGCCATCTGTCGGGCGAATAAATGGCGGAAACGTTCGCGCATGCGCTGAGCGTACTGCTGATTCAATCATGATGAAACTGATAAGGGACCATTTAGGGCTCCTATACCCACACATATCCTTAAAATTTGATTGATATCCAATCAAAATTGTGGAAGTTATGGGTGTGGCAAGGAAATGCGGACAGACAGACCGAAGGTGGCAGTTACGCCCTTCTCCCTGCCGACCGTCGATATTTTCCGAGTAATTTTCGACGCATACCTAATCCATTTTCTACATCTGTTCAAACAATGTAAAATTACAGATTTTTTTTTTTTTTTTTTTCAAAAATATTTTTTTATTGACACAGAATTAATATCAAAGAATAATAAACCCTCGCGTAAAATTTGCAGCGTTTATATATGCGTAAAATAGCGCTTGGAGCCCCCCCTTGGCTAAATCCTGCCTACGTCCCTGCTCGCAAGCGTAATTTCCTCTCAGCTAGATGCTCCTGTGTGTGAATTCCCGGCAGCCATATTTTTTTACGGCTCGGAGAACTTTTTTTTGTTCAAATATAAAAAAGATATTTTTTCCTGTTTTGGCGTTCGAATGGAACTCGGGATTTCAATGAGTTTTTTCGTTGCTTCCGAGGAACAGTTCCACACGGAACGACCCCTAACAGGACCGTGGCGTGTCCTTTAATCCGGAATTGAATTAGGCAATGAGTTTGTGCGGCTCTTGGAAACAAGTAAAGAGATTTTCGCGACTTTTACTTTTCACCTAGTCGGGAAAGTTGCATCTACCTTCCCCCACCTCTTCTTAGTTGGTTGAAAATTATTTTTGTTCTAGCTTGAATCTCTATTTACACCTTCTTCCACTTTTCTAATTAAAAGTTGGAGGGAAAGAGGGAAGTTTTTTTTCTTCTGTGGAAACTTGGTAATCGCAGCAGCTTACTTTGCACCTCGTGTATCCCTTGTTTATTATTTTTCTCGAGCTTTCTCAATCCAAAGACTGAGATTACCGGTCTGGTTTTCGAAGTTTTCTTTATTCCTTACGGGTTTCCTAACGCTTTTCTCATTACCTGAGAAATTTGATATTTTTGTATCCGCCCCTGTTGAACAATTTCATCTAGTTTTTTCCCTTTCCCTTGAAATAGAATCCTCTGGTGTTAGAAATGATAAGGATTAGGCAGTTCCCAAATGAAAACGGCCTTGTTTTGCTGGGTTGAGGACCCTCGTTTTCTCCCGTTTTTCCCCCACCTCGAATGACGCTTTCTGGGTCTGAGGAGAGGCAACGGAGGGTTTTTGCTCGCCACCATTTCTCACCTAGATCTCGGCCCGTGGGTTTGCCGAATTAATAACGGGGGATTAACGGAGCGCCCGTCAAGTACCGATGGCCATCTTCATTGTTATTATTGTTGTTACGGCGTCCGGAGAGGTTTTTGCCCCGTTTGTGTGAAAATACAGGTTTCAACTATCGGAATCAAACCAATATTTATGGCTGGTTTCGATAGTTGTACGAGGGGTACTTTTCGCTAGTCCATTTCCTCGCCAAAATTGAAGTCCATTTTCCTTGCCCAGAAGTACCCAAGTAGGTAGGTATCCAAATCAAAATTTGATTTTGATCAGGAAGAGGTATTTAATACCTCTTCCTAACATATGACGGGTGAGGACGCCGAACTATTGGCTTAATCTATGACCGGTGAGGTCGTTGAACTAGTGGCTTAACGTTAAGACCAATAGGATGCTGAACTAATGGCCTAACGTTAAGACAAAAGTGGATGCAAGTCTAATGGCCTATCGAACGACAGGTGAGGACGACGAACCAGTGACCTAACGGTAGGATTAGTGAGGACGCCAAACTAGTGGCCTAATATACGACAGGTGAGAACGCCGCACTAATGGCCTAACGTTAAGAAAAAAGAGTACCGAACTAGTGGCCTAACGTATATTTATATATTATGTAGTATTATAAACGTGACACTCCCGCATCTCCTTCCCGGACTAGCGTTTTTGGGCAGTTAGGTCACGGCTAAAGCGTGAGGAGCGTCTGGCGACAGAAGAACAGAGCCGAGGAAAGACCCGAGTTCGTCCGAACGTTCCCGATCTTAGTAGGCGGGAGGAGTAGGGCACTGGCAGGGCAGGAAGCCAGAATTAATTAAATTTGATTAATTTAAGTTAACTTCAAACGTATCAGAGAACCAGCGGCAGACCAGTTCTTCTAGCAGCACTAACACTAATACTACCTAGTCTTCAAGCAGCACTAATACCTAATTATAAATATTCCTCCGACGGAAATTAACACATAGGTATTTGACTTCACACGTCAGAATGAGGTTAAGTATTTCAAATCAACCAGTTCACGGGAGGACAGACGCTCAAATGAACAAGTACCTACCTACATGTTGAATTAATCCTCGTTCAATAGGATCTAGTTTTCGTCTTCAATTTTGGTTTATTATTCTTGGAATAATACACCTATGTTTTCGCGACGGGGGTCGACGACTCCGATCGGCCTCAAAATTTGAAATTATCCATTTCAAGTGTTCTAGATTCCAAAACCAAAATGTCCGTCCGCCGTCCGCCGTCCGGGCCGTTTTGGGCAGTAGGAATTATTTCAAAAATCCGAAATTTTGACAAAATACTCGGTTTACCATCTAGTTGTGCCCACAAGGTTTTCAGCCCGATCGCCCTAACCCGTGGGGCGCTATGGGGCTAAAATGGGGCTACAGAAGGGGGTTTTTGAAAGGTTTTGGCTATGGGATCGAGTCAGGTGTCGTTTTCGAAGTATTTTTGGACGTAGAATTCATGATTTGGGGTCCCGCAGCGATCCGATTTCACTGTTGCGATCTATAGGGCTTTCATGGGGCTAAAAATGGCATTTTTAAAGGATCCCAGGAGGTCAAATATTTTTCAAGTAAAAAACAACAAAAAATTTTGAAAAAAAAAAATCCAAAAAAATTTTTTTTTAACAAAAATAAAAAAAAATTTTAAAATTTTTTTCATTGACAAAATTAAATTTCTGCACAAGTGCCGTATATCAAAGAATAATAAACACTTGTGTAAAATTTGCAGCGTTTTTTTTTTTTTTTTTTTTTTTTGTCGCGAACAGTTCAATTACCTAACCTCCTCTGTCGAAATATTAAATCTACGGTGGATGGTCATTAGTGCTAATCCAGTTAATCTTTCCTGGCCAGTAGAATTTCTTAGATATATTTTTAGGCGTTTAAGAGTAGAGAAAATCCTTTCTGGGGTACAAGTGGTTACTCGCAGGGTCTTCAAAATCGGACTTCAGGAAGTGGCATTTAAAACGATTTCAAGAGTACATACCTACATACATCAACGGACGAAGTGAACACATTAGCTCATTTTTCTTTTTTCTTTTTTTAAAGAAAATGCGTTAAAAATAAAAACGCTGCAAATTTTACACAAGGGTTTATTATTCTTTTATATACGTTACTTACTTAATTTTTTTTTTGATTTTTTGTTCAAAAATGTGTCTTTTTCAAAAATGCTGTATTTTTTACTCGTAAAATATTTAACATCCTGGGATCCTTCAAAAATCCCATTTTTAGCCCCACGAATGCCGTAAAGATCGCCCCAGTGAAATCGGATCGTTCCGGGACCCCAAAAAATGGATTCTACGTCCAAAAATAGTTCGAAAACGCCACCTAACAATCTTTCCATAGCTAAAAACCTTCAAAAAAACCCCTCCCATAGCCCCATTATAGCCCCATAGCGCCCCACGGGTTTGGGCGATCGGACTGAAAACCTTGTGGGCACAACTAGATGGTAAACCAAGTATTTTGTCGAAATTTCAGATTTTTAAAAAATTTCCTACTGCTCAAAACGGCCTGGACGGCGGACGGACATTTCGGATTTAGAATGTAGCCCTCTTGAAACGGATAATGTCAAATTTTGAGCCCGATCGGAGTCGTCGACCCCCGTCGCGAAAACGTAGGTGTATTATTCCAAGAATAAAAAACCAAAATGTTTGGGTGTCTTCTTGGAAGGCTATGTTGGCGATGAAGAAGGGAAGCGGGCATTTCTCGGTTAGAAAATGGAAACCTGGAAAGCGTGTGCCACGAAGTTAGCAATGGCAAGCCTCACGCAGCCCCAGTCGGCATATGCCGCTTTCACTAAGTCAACCCAGTTTCAATGGCAATACGTTCAGCGGGTGGTTGATGGTGGGGGTGAAGCGTTTTGTTTGTTTTGGCTTGTTACCTTGGATTTGAATAAAGTTTGTTCATAAAAAATGTTTGAAAATCAATTTTTTTGAAAAAAAAAAAAAAAATCCAAAATGTTTTTTGAAAAAAAAAATCCAAAAAAATTTTTTTTTTTCAAATTATTTTCTTTTGAAACAGAAATAATTTTTGCAGAAGTAACCTATATCAAAGAATAATAAACCCTTGTGTAAAATTTGCAGCGTTTTCTCTCGGCGGCCCGGCCCTAGTGAGTACCTACATCAGGAATCGCCTAACATAATAATAATATTCTCGTTTTTTACGTATTTTACTTAATTTTTTCCATGTTACAACACCTTTAACAAGACCCAGGAAGCTTTCACTTACAAGTTTCATTTCTACAACATGCAACTATTCTAAGAATTTTCGTCCTGTCTCATCAAGAAATTTCTTATTTCGTAGGAGGTAATTTCATTGTATTCAAAACTTACACCACTCATTTTCTTATTGAACAGGAATTCAATTAACGTTCTTTTTTTTTTAATTTCAGGTTCAGGTATGATTCATCACTCGTAATGATGAGGTCAGGTTAGTCTACTATAAGCTCGCCGTTGGAAATTTTGGCGTCTGCCTGGAATGGACACCAACGCTTTCAGGGTATTCACTCATTGTCTCCACCCTTCAATGTAACCCTATAGGGCAATATGGAATTTCACAGGTTAGGATCCGACGGATGGGTTAGGAAGGCGGTAAAGGGATGTGATTTGATATCCGGGAAAGGATTACGAGCCTCGCGGTTGGCGTTCATAAGGCCTGAAGTGGTTACGAGGCGAACAAATCGGATTAACCGCGTTCGATGGGTTTTGTGTTCGCATACGTGTGCCCTGAGTGGATTGCACGTATCTTCGGATAGAATGCGGGAAAGGGGAAAAAAAAAGAATTTCTCAATTACGCCTTCATCACGCTCCGAACCGGTGACGGGCTGCGATCAGATCGATAAAATGAAGTGTCAATTCGCTCGCTTGTAGATGGCTGATAGGTTGTCAAAAGAAATCACGTCGGTATGTGTCCAGGAGTGGAATGGAGTTGCAAATTTTACTGTTAACCATCGTTTTCACCGATTTTTACCCGTTTCCACTAAAATATTTCCCCAAACCCTGCAAATTTTACAAAAGGGTTTAATATTCATTGAAAAAATAAAATTTCTCCGAAATTAACAATTTTTGAATTTCCCAAAAATCTTCAGACCGAGTCGTCACGTTCTTGCCGCTGCACAGGCAGTCAAAGTTTGCGAAATAGTCAGGTTTGGGTTCACTTCGCCGGCTGCTACCGCACTTATTCCGCCATCAAATAAATAACACCGCCAGTGTTTTGGAAAGAGAAAAACGTCCTCTTTTCTATGGTGTAACCATATTTTCAAGCAAAATTATATTTCACCTCAAAAATCGAGTTTCGCAGTAGTAGATGTAGATGTCATAGAGAACACCTCTCCCATAGAACCTGAAGTTGACATCTCGATAGTCATTATTAAAGAGGTACAAAATATCATCAATACCGAAATCAATACAAAAACTATGTTCCGCGAGTACAAAAGTTCGAAATTTCGAAATTTCGCAGGGTTGCGCGCGTCGGGCTGGGTTTTAATATAGCCTATGTTGTGGGCAATCTCACCCGAGATCGTTAGAAAAAAAAACCCATTCAAATCCGTTCAGCCGTTTAGGCGCCTATAAAGCACGACGGTTTCCGGGCGGTGTACTCACATTCCAATCCAGAGAACGCCGTAAAAACATGTACCATGTTAAAAGGCTCCTGGCTATGACCTTATTACTGGCCAGGTACTGAAGCAACTGCCACGTAAGGCTACAGCAAAAATAACACTGATCGTCAATGCAGTTTTCAAACTTCGCTGCGTTCCTCAGTTGTGGAAGATTGCTGAAGTCATCATGATCCCCAAACCAGGCAAACCACCTGATGCACCAAGTTCTTATCGACCAATTTCTCTACTCCCAGTACTGTCTAAGTTGTTTGAGAAGTTATTACACAGACGTCTGATGCCGATAGTGGAGGAGCGAAAACTAATCCCGCCGCATCCGTTCGGTTTTCGTCAGAAGCATTCTACAATTGATCAAGTACACAGGATAACACACGTCATTGAAAAAGCCCTTGAAGAAAAGAAGATCTGTTCGGCTGTATTTCTGGATGTTGCTCAGGCATTCGACAAGGTCTGGCATGAGGGACTCAACTTCAAGCTGCGTAAAACCCTGCCATCAAAGTACGCTGAGCTACTTCAATCATATCTTACCAATCGCTACTTCAGGATCAAGCAAGATGACGCCTTCTCTGAACCAAAACTTGTCAAAGCAGGCGTCCCACAAGACTTGTACACCAGAGACCTCCCAGAACCAGAAATGAAAACCATAGCAACTTTTGCCGATGACACTGCGGTGTTGGCGATAGGGGAAAGCAACAGGGAGTCAGTCACCAATCTAAACCGGTCAATCACCCGCATTCAGCAATGAACAGCGAAATGGAGAATCAAGCTGAACGAATCTAAGTCAGTACATGTTGATTTTACCAAAAAAAAAAATCAACTATATACCAGCTTACCTCAATGGGAAAGTAATCCCATACTCAAATGAAGCGAAGTATCTCGGTATGACGCTTGATGCTCGGCTCCGATGGAAAGCCCACGTCAAGAAGAAGAAAGAAGAACTTTTGCTCAAATTCAGAAAGATGTACTGGCTAATGGGGAGACGGTCTAAACTGTCCATCCAGAATAAGCTTACTCTGTACAACCAAGTCCTCAAACCGGTGTGGACTTATGGAGCCCAGCTGTGGGGCTGTACGGCTCAGTCAAATCGAGAGCTCATCCAGCGATTCCAAAACAATATATTAAGAAACGTTGTCAATGCACCATGGTACTTTCGAAATGAACGTCTCCACCACGAGCTTCAAATCGAAACAGTAAACGAAACCATCAAGCGGCAGGCCGTGCGTCATCTGCAACGGCTAAGATCTCACGTCAACGAGGAAGCTGTCCGTCTCCTTGACACATGTGATATCGTCCGAAGACTTAAAAGAACCAAACCACTCGATCTTGCTTACTCGTGAAGCAGCGCGTAGTGTTGACATATTATCATAGAAAACAAAAACTAAGTGCTGTACCTTAGTTTTAAATATTTATCACCTATTCTCAAATCAATATTGTTAATAAGTTACTTACTTGGAGCAATAAAATTCTCAGAAAAAAAAAAAAAAAAAAAAAAAATCGAGTTTGAAAACTTGAAAATGAGTTGTCTCCCATTTGGGAATTTTTAATATTTTTTTATTTTTTTCCTGATTCAAGGTATAAACCTGTGAAATATCCAGTTAAAAGGGCATCATGGGATCATGGCATAAGTGTCAGGGAAAAAATATCACTCCATATGTTAATAATTATATGTACAAAAATTAATTCTGTGTCATTCAGAAACCATTGTTGAAAATTGAATGTTAAGAAAAATATGTGTAAAATGTTTGGACAGATGTAGGATCTCGAAAAATTGGATTTTTCGTCCAAAATTACTCGGAAGACGACCTCCTGGGACACATCAAAAATACCATTTGGAGCCCCGTGAAAGCCCCATAGACCCTCACTGTTGAATCGGATCATTCTGAGGCCCCCAAAAATGGACTATATGTCTAAAAATATTTCGAAAACGACACCTAACTACACCCCTTAGCCGAAAACTTTCGAAAACCCCTCCCGTAGCCCCTTTAGCCCATCAAAGCCCGGGTTTGAGCGATCGGGTTCAAAACGTTGCGGGCACAACTAGATGGTAAACTAAGTATTTCGTCAAAATCTCAGATTTTTCCTACTGCCCAAAACGGCGGACGTTTGAAGCGTTTCGGCTGGAGTTAGATGTCGTCTGCGAAGTATTTTCGGACGTGGAATGCATTTTTGGGAGTCCCAGATCGATCCAATTTCATTGTGAGGATCTATGGAGCTTTCGTGTGGCTCCTATTGGATTTTTGGAGGATCCGAGAAAGTGAAATACGGTGTCATTTACCGAGTAATTTTGGACGCATAATCCATTCCAATATCAACTGTTCAATATCTGTACATTTTTTTTCTCCAATGATAGAACTAATATTTTTTTAAGTTGAATAAAATTAAATTAAAAATCTCGTTCTCATCTTGAAACGAATATCGTCAAATTGCGAGGCTGATGAAAATTGTCTTCCGCCTTCGTGAATATGTGTATTATCCCAAGAATAATAAACCAAAAATGTACTGGCCGAGCGAAGCAAGGGGAGGGCCATAGACAGCCAAATCCGTTAGACTAAAGTATCCGAGCGAAGCGATGCTCTCCTGCCCGTAGTAGAGTTAATTTTCCAGCTCTATCTCTCGAAAGATCCTGCTGTGCTCATATCGAGCACGATTTTTCAAACGCTTGGGGGAAATTTATGAAAATGTGAAAAAGATGCGAAGAAGGCCGACGTCGAACGATCGAGGTTTTTTATGGGACGGATGTAGTCGTTTTATAGGGCGAACAGTTTGTCGTAGAGCGTTATCTGCTGGTATTTCCACGAGACGTCCAACAAGAATATAGTGGAGGTCCTCCGGCTGCAGCATTAACCTTATTTCACCTTCCACTCAACTCGGGAAGACCACTTTGTACGGCGTTATCTGCCAAGCGTGAAAATATGATTTTTTCGTTACTTCCCCCGAATGAAGGATGCTAACTCGTAGCGTCGAACGTGAAGTGATCTTCCTCGTTGCGCCATGACGCACAGTTTTACCTTATTGGGCCGTTTGAGACTCCAACGGCTTTTATGAGGCCACTTTCTTCCCAAGTGTTGTTTTCAAGGAGTTTCGCTCTTCCAGGGTTCTGCATCTGAACCGACGTCTTTTATGGGCGGTGTTCTCAGCATAATGCCTCATTGAACTCAGGTGCGCTCCGAATACCTGGCGAACGGCGGCTTTTTCCCAGCACATGCGAAATACTTGATATATTCACACCGAACACCTTCCACAGCCCTCACGTTGATTTGTGTGGCAAAGAGTAACTATTATCAGATTCTGCAAAATTCCCAGATTAAAATTTCTAACATAATGTAAGGTGGATGACATGGATGACTGGATGTGTCCTTCCTTGTCGTACGTTACGCCACTTCGGCATCCTCACTTGTCTTACCGTTAGGCCACTATTTCGGCGCCCTCAACTGTTATACGTTTGGCCACTAGTTCGGCGTGGGTTAGTAACTTCTCCAAAACGCAAGATGGGATCGCAAGGTTTTCAGCCCGATCGCCCAAACCCGTGGGGTGCTATGGGGCTAAAATGGGGCTACGGGAGGGTTTTTTTGAAGGCTTGTGGCTATGGGATCGAGTTAGGAGTCGTTTTCGAAGTATTTTTGGACGTAGAATCCATTTTTTGGGGTCCCGGAACGATCCGATTTCACCGTGGCGATCTATAGAGCTTTCCTGGGGCTACAAATGGGATTTTTTAAGGATCCCAGGAGGTAAAATATTTTCCGAATAAAATCTTTTTTTTTTTTTTTTTTTTATTGACAAAGAATTAATAATTAATTGTTGCATAAGTAACCTATGAAAAAAATAAATAAATAAATAAATAAAAATTAACCCTTGTGTAAAATTTCCAGCTCCCCCCCCCCCCCCCCCCCAACTTCATTACACATATCAAATCGCTCAACTGTGTGCAATTTCTGTGGGGAGCTGGCCAACTCCTCTGGATTAGTGCCCAACTCCGCCGGTCTTTTTCCAGCCTGGGGAGGGCGTATGGTCAATAGGGTGGCAATAAAAAATCAAAGTTCGAATTTGATCAATCTCAACCCCCCCAAATGGTGCAGTTGGGCTAGAAAATGAGTTTGGCAAAGTTTTTGGTCGATCGGACAAGTATAAATGGCGCCTCATCGCATTTGAAGTTCGAAGAAACTGCAAATTGTTGGAAAAATTTTCAGTTTTTCGTTTGTAACTCGAGTACCCTTTGAGCTAGAAACCTGTAATTGGTCTCATTCTGTAGATAATTTGATTGCGACCAACTTTTATCTCAATATTGTTTTCGCTAAAACCAACAGAATCGAGGTTATTAAGAAGTCTGTGGGTCAGGTCGTGATATTTTTAAGAAAATGTGACTTTTTACGTGTACTCCAAACATCGCCACGACAGTCCATTGAATTGTTCTTTTTGCGGTTCCCAGCATCCTCCTTCACTCAGTACATGATTATTTGTGGTGTGAAATACATAACTAGACAAGTTGGGGTTGGTTGGGAGGAGGGGGATGATGGGAGGGGAGGGGAAATTATAGCTGAATTCAACGCATTTCATAAATTCAAGGTGTATTGTTGTTATTTCAAAAACATCTGTCTAAAAGTAAACACAGTTTTTCAGTTACTACTTCCAGATTTCCTCGACAACGCTTCCTCCTCTTCTTGTCTGGTGATGTGCTTTGGTGATCTGTCGCTTGTAAACTATCCTCCATGTCATCTGCGTTCGAATCTTTCTCCTCAGACGTGCTGTCTCCAGAAGTGGATGATTCCAATTCTATTCCCTCCTCAAACTCTGAAAACGAATTAAAACAAATTTTATACCGGAAAAGTTAGGTAGGTACCTTAAGTTTATTTTAGAATTTTTTGGAAATCCAAGCATTAAATAAATTGGATCACTACTCATGCCACCTTTTATTTTAATCTCAACGATAGAAAGGAAACAAACCAACCTAGAGCAGTGGTGTTGGAATTCGCCAATCTTGCTTACAGCTGCTTGTCTCTTCTCTCTTCTTTATTCTCTTTTCATAAACTTCATGTCAACACCTCCCATGCAGCCAGGACGCCCTTTTTCTCTCTGAAGTAATAAGAACTGCTTGTCTTCTTCACACATGCTGGCAAGTGCATCCTGGTGAGCCACGTCGAACAGATCTTCAAGAGTTGATTTGAAAGCGTCTTCTTTTTTCTTTTGAGTTACCTGGTCGGTTGGCGTTCCTTTGAAGTTTTCTCCACTCATAGTGTAGTTTTTCTAGCTTGCTGATGCAATGCGGTGGTTCCTTAGTTTGTATTCTAGCCTTTTCCCAAAACACAAGAAGCTCTTGTGTTGTAAGTGCTGCAGCATCCCTCATACTCTTACCAACTTGCCGCATATTGTAAAATAAACTACTTAAAACCTGACCGTTTGATGGCAACTTAGGGCCAGTAATTTGATGGGACATGTGGCCTATAAGATAAATTTTGTCACGTTTCCTCGTTGATAATGTAGAAGACAAAGTTAGAGCCATTTTTCTTAGCACAAAACCAACAACAAACCTCAAACTGAACCGTTCTTCTTGAAAACTGAACGTTAAGTGACGCTTCCTTCTTGCTGAGACTTAACATTACACTAAGAAGTCTTCTTTCCCACTATCTTTATCTTCCTCCCAAGGAAGACGGTTTTCCCCTAATGACGAAAGGATGGATTTGTCGACAATAGGAATTTTGTGATTAAGAGATTGTCAGGCCAGGGTACTTACCAAAACTGCCATTCACCAAACCATTATTAACAGAATAACAGAATTTGAGGGACGTGTCATTGTAGCAATAGCATGTTATTGACCCAAAAGTCATGTATGGCTCGATGGGAATGTTCGAAAATAACAACTTGGAGCATGAAAAATAGGCAAATATAGCTAAGGATTTACGGTGAGTTTTGGTCAAAAATACTCCCCCCCCCCCCCCCTAAACACTACATGAAATCCTTCCTTATTTATACATTGTATAATAATATTATATTGTATATTATACAATTCTAGCATCGTATTTCCAGATAGCAACCACGCCAATAATGTAGGGGAAGGTTTAGAATACGATTCAATGGACTGTCGTGGCGATGTTTGGAGTAGGTAAGCGTAAAAAGTCACATTTTCTTAAAAATATCACGACCTGACCCACAGACTTCTTAATAACCTCGATTCTGTTGGTTTTAGCGAAAACAGTATTGAGATAAAAGTTGGTCGCAATCAAATTATCTACAGAATGAGACCAATTACAGGTTTCTAGCCCAAAGGGTAGTCGAGTTACAAACGAAAAACTCAACATTTTTCCAAAAATTTGCAGTTTCTTCGAACTTCAAATGCGATGAGGCGCCATTTATACTTGTCCGATCGACCTAAAACTTTGCCAAACTCATTTTCTAGCCCAACTGCACCATTTAGGGGGTTGAGAGTTCAAATTTGGTGAGAAAAATTCTTCCCCCTAAGTCCTATTGCCACCCTAATGGTCAACTCCTCCGGCCTCAGTGTTCTACCTGGTAAGGTACCTAGGACGTTTCCTTCCCATCAGAATAGAATATTTAGAGAACAGAGCCTTATCAGCGATGACGATGCATCTTCTCGTCGTGTATACATAGTTCTAAATGGGTCAATGGGCAGATTAAGTATGGTTTAATAGAGGATCGTCACCTTCGTCAAATTTGGGCATATTCCATCTCTTAGGACACCCAACCAAAACGAATTCTCGGGCTCACTCCATCTCCAACTGGTAGGGATTAATTCCTGGTTTTGGTCGTTTGCGCTCAACTGGAGTTTTCCCGGAAATCCAGGGTTGTCAGTATTCCTGAAGTGTCATCAGCAATGAGCGAGGAGCTATTTCCGCGTTGTCCGACCGACACTTCCAGAGCCATCGCTCTAACTGACCTTCAGGACGGCCGGAGGAGTTCGGCGTTGCGATGAGTATCTCACGTAAACATAACCGGAGGAGTTGTCCTGAGCCCGGAGGAGATTGGTGCTCGCCTTTCTGTGCGGTGAACGATAACTCCCCCGCGGCTCAAGGGCCAGTTGAAGGGCTACATAATATTACCCAAAACCAGGATATTATTATTGTTATGTCCGTCCAGTTTGAACTTCTCGTTTACACAGTTTCCCATCAGCGGGCAAACATTCGCGAATTAATTATCACTCCCCCAATTTCTTGGAACTGGGAAACCTCCGATATGTTCCCCAAGAACCTCCCCCAATATGCAGCTTCGTATTTGCTCTTTCCCGCCGGCGAATGTGTATTTAGTGATATTACAATCAACATTGATATCGCCTGGAACAAGAAATATTAATATTGACCCGATTGGTAGGTATTGATCCCGAGCGAAGCAGATGAAATGAAAACTTGAAACGATATTGGATATAAAGGACATTGATTAATGAGTTGTTGAATACTGATGATGATACCAACTTTTTCCTATCGCTTCGAATTTTACTCAGAGCTTTATTGTTTTATTCAGTAGTTATATTCTAATGTTTTTGAAATGAAATAAAAATTGAAAAAAAAAAAAAAAACATATTCTGAACAGGGGAGATATCTGAACCCTCCAGTAGCCCCATTTTAGCCCCACGGGTTTGGGCGATCTGGACGAATAACCTAGCGGGTACAACTTGATAGAAAACCGAGTAATTTGTCGGAATTTCAGGTTAAAAAAAAAATCATACTGCCCAAAACGGGGCCTCTCGGAGCGGAACATGCGGGCCGCCACACAGTGGTCCAGAATCGTCAAAAAGCGCTTAAGTAAAACTCAATCACTTTTGATGTAGTTGAGCTACAAACCTGAATTTTCGTACATATACGTCTCATAACTGCAGTAAAGGTATTGATAAGTTAATCAAATGTTATCAAAGTTAAACATTTTTAATAAAGTAACAATATCGAAAATAAAGAATTTACAAATTTAAAACTAGAAATAAATACTAAAATTTAGTAGATTTAATCTACTAAAAAAAAAAATTTTTCTTCTAGATTACCGTTTTACGGTGGTAAAATAAAATATACCTTTAAAATGGAGTGACCATAAAATAAAATGACTTGAAAATTAATTCCAGGAATACTTAATACTTTTTTTGAAGATAAACCTCCTTCACTTAAGAGTCAACCTCCATGGTATCGAGGACAGCTGGTTCTTCTACGTTCAAGGTGTCATCGATTTCATCCTCACGTCCATGATATCGACGTGTCTGGTGGTCGTTATTTGAGTTCGTTCAGCTCTAGCACCAAAAGCCGCAGTTTACCGCAGATAACTTCGGTCTGGGATCTTTCTATACATGTCTATGGAATATTTCAGCCCGAAATTAGAGAGACACAAAAGCTGTAGGACAAAAGGAAATCTGATAAATGGAATTTTTTTCTATTCAGTAACCCCGTCCTTGACGACAACTCGAAAAAAATAAAACAATACTTTTCTTGACCTTTGAGCATCCAACTAAAACAAAAAAAAAACACACAAAAAATGAGTCAAAATGTTCAATCTGAACAAGTAAAATTGAAGGAACGATTTTGATACATGAAGATTTCGGAAATTATCTTAATTTCTAGAACTTTAATGATTAACCTCCGTTCTGCAATCAAGGGTGGGGGCCTAAAACTCAAGAAATGTCACCCTCAGGTGGTCTATAACACATATTTAAGACCGATGTGTTCGGTGAAATTACTTGGCGCATTTTTCGAAGGCTTTTGGCTAAGGGATCGAGTTAGGTGTCGTTTTCGAAGAAGTTTTGGACGTAGAATCCATTTCTGGGGGTCCCGAAACGATCCGATTTCACTGTTGAGATCTCTAAGGCTTTCATGGGGCTACAAATGGGATTTTTGAAGGATCCCAGGAGGTCAAATATTTTTCGAGTAAAAATCGTAAAAAATTTTAAAGAAAAAAATCCCCAAAAAAATTTTTTTTTCCTAAATTTTTTCTTATTAACAGAAATAAATTTCTGCATAAGTAACCTATATCAAAGAATAAAAAACCCTTGGGTAAAATTTGCAGCGTTTTTATACAATATTGTGCAAATCTAACACGTTTTTTGGAACATTTTTGGCTCTAGCTACGAAACTATTGGTCCGATTCAAATTTAGTTTTTATTTATTTTATTTTTTTTTTTATCGTGAAAGCTTAATAATTTTACGATCAAACCTGTTGTGTGACGTTAAGATGAAGATTCCATCACGCTGGACCTGCAGGACAAGAAATGTATAAGGAGTATAAGAATTTTATACTATAGGGGGACCACCCTTTCCTTGTAACAGCTTGTTTCTTCATCTATTTGATAATATCTGGTATCAAATAGATGAAGAATCTTGCTGTTACACTCGTCCATGAATAACGAATGTCCTGAAATTGATGAATGAAATTATGTACGTCTACCAACATCAAATTTTGAAGTTAAATGGCGTTAACGATGGTTAACACGGTAAACAAAATAAACTTTATGTACAGTTCAAATGTGCTCTCCAGTTGGTAATTACTCCCACTAACTTACAAAAGTCGGTCTTGCTAAATCAATTTTCTGCCATTCTTCACGTCTTGGGGTCTTGATTAACTCTGGATGGGATTATAAGTTTTGCACTCATAATCGTGAGATGAACTTAAATGAAAATATAATCAGATTCCAAGCCCGGAAGTTCCCGTTTTCTTGAGATTCCTGTCAGCTGGGGGAATTCCCGCTTGTTGCCTTCTAAGCAGGTAGTAGAAAATTACGCTTACTTACTTGTTCTAATTAAGGCAGTACATGCAAAAACTCTTCAAGGGTTGCTTTAGGTATTTTCCAACAGCGTTTGCGCATAAGAAAAGAAGACTGAGTTTGAATCATTTGAATCATTATCTTATTCTTAAATAATGACTAATTTATTATAATCAACCGTTTTGCTGACGGGGACCAGGAACACATGGTTTTAGTACAGTTTTGATCCCAAACGCCGTTTTCCTGGACACTCCAAAGTTTCGGCTCCTCTGAAAATGTTAGTAAAATGGGTTTAGGAAGTTCTGTAAATGTTATGTTCATTCTCACTATTCGCCATCATTGCACCTACTTAGCGGCCTATTTCCGCCGATTTTGTTCCCTAATTAATTTTGAATGAAGAATTCTCTTTCGAGGTTCCCTCGCCACTGCGATAAACCTACGTCGCTAGGGAACCAGGGGAAGTTTTAATAGAACTCCAGAGCCTCTCAAAACCTCTACAACCGCCATTCAGTGGCTTTGGCCCCCTCCCGACTTTGTTTTAAAAAGCCTGAGAACGTCAGCGCCTTTCAGCTATTTGGGGAGGTCAAACGGGGGGGGGGGGGGAGGGTTGAAGGCTCTTCTGGAGGAGACTCGAGAGAAATTGGACAAGACGGGGGAAAATAACCCAATTTAAATTAAGCGGAGGGCAAACAGACTTTGGACGGGGAAATGAGAAAATTAAAAAATGCGGAGATTAGTCAGACTCAAGTGGCGCTCGAGGGGTTTGGGATTTTTGCCCGTCTGCTTCTTTTAGAGGGGATTTTCTTCTGAATTGATCGATGTCTTAATTTGTCATCGTGATGGGGATTTTTTTATCGGGCAGACCCCTCCACTCACGTCATTTCCCCGATAATTTCCTGTTCATCGTCTTCTATCGCGTCCCCTATCCGCATCCTTGTTTTTTTTTTTTTTTTTTTTTTTTTTTTTGTTTTTTTTTCCTATCTCTTGACGGTGATCCAATCTCGATCAGACCCTTAACAGCCTTCCACGATGTTGATCCCCTTCGATGTTTGCCTGAGGAAATTACGAACTGGTTTAAGAAATGAGCACCGAAGGATTCTTATAGAGTGGGGTGTCGTTTTCGAAGTATTTTTGCCCGCAGAATCCATTTGGGTGGGTTGACTTTTTTGGCGATTAGGCTGGCAAGTTAAAGGACTTATAATCAGTATGAAAGATCTTCAGAACAAGAAAGGGTTTGGCGATGAATGCAACCCTTTTGCATCGCCAAGCCTCTCAATCATCGCCAAGCCCTTTTTTGCATGGCCAACATCAGACAAGTTTCCATCCCGTCGGTTCTATAGCTCTGCAATAACTTTGGTTCTGTGAAACCTTTAATCCCTTTTAAGCCCTCCTGACCGGTTTTATACCTCTAGTCGGTTTATATAGTTCAGACCTTTGTCTCTTCGTCCTGTTTACACACCAAACCTTGTTGATTGGAAAACATTGTTGACAACAAAAATGCTAGCGAACGAGAAGAGTGATCAACATTGTTAGCAGCAGCGGTTGATTATTCTGGGAATACAAACCAAAAGTACTGATTTTGATCGACCCGTGCAGGTATCCGGCACTTGATACATTCTAGGGAAATCTGCGTAATTCAAATACTACACTGAGAGAAAAAAAGGGCCTATTATAGGTTATTTTTCGATTTTTTTCCAGATTAAATGCTGCCAACCTAGATTTTTTTTTGGTTTTCATTCTAGGGTGGAACAATTTAGTCTAGGTTGAATATCATTTAACCTAGATTGAAAATACTGGTGAAGTTACCGTCCTAAAAATGCAAACAACCAAGATTTAAAATGCGCCACCCCCACACTTTAGTTCTAGGTTAAGTTCACGGTGTGTGCCGCCGCCTCCATCCATTTACAGTCTAGGTTAAAAACATTAATGTCTTGGTTGTCTCACCCTCGTATTCAATGTTTTTCACTTTCATAGACGGTTGATTTACCCTAAAACGAAAACGTTCTCACCCCCCCCCCCCCCCCCCCCTCAAACAATTTACAGCCATGGCGCATTAACCTAGAACCCTTTTTTCTCTAGGTTGTGCCCTTTATTTACGAGGTTGTTTCAATTACTATCCCTGTAACAGGGACCCTGTTGTGCCAGTTAAATTTCTAGGTAGCTTCCTATTCTTTTCAGGTTGGTCCTAATTAGTGATGTGTTGTTCCGTATCAAACTGTTACTTTGTACTAGGTACCGGAAAGTAGCTGATACTCTTAAATGTGACAACCCGAAAGTACCTGATACGCCAGTCACAACTTGGTCCTCAAGTTGTTCCTGCCTGCTCCTGTGATTACACGGCCCATGTTCCACTGTGTCACGTTTTACGTCACTGTCACCTCTTGTAACATCGGGGATTCGATGTACCTAGTTGTTACTCGATGCTCCTTGTTGTTCCACGCCTGCCAGCCTCACCTACCCACGAGAACTCCCCCCGCCTGCCCAACATTCTCCATCCTCTCCTCACTTCCCCAAACGTATCTTGTTCTTCTCTGAAGACTCAGCGTTTTGGTTCATATTGTAGGTAGCACGGATACCTACTCTGGTATGCAGCAGTTTTATTGTGCTTGTTTAGTTAAGAGGGGTCAGAAATCTTCAAGTAGGTATATACCTACGCTGGAAAAGTCCTAGCTGTGGGAACTCAAAGCCTAGAAGTTGGGTAGGTATACCTACCTACCTAACCTAAGTACCTATAAAAAAAATTATAAATTTATAAAAAAATGTATACCTATGCGAAAGAACAGAGAAGGTAGGGTAGCTAGGTAGGTATTTCGTATTAAAAAGCAGGTAGGGACTGTTGATTGAAAATACCATAATTACTTAGGTTGGTTAGCAAAAACATTGATGAGCTCCAGGATGAAAAATGAAGCTATTTTACTTGAATGATAATAGCTAAGCGACTCACTCGATTTCAAATTAGAAAAACATGTCAAATTTTTCCCCTTCAGGGAAAACCTACCTGAGGTAGGTACCTATATTTTATAATCTGTATTTGTTAATAATTCATACATAATGATTTCATTAGGTAAATAAATTTTTTTTTTTTTTTAGGAGCATAATAATATTATACATATTATGTATCTATATTATAGAGGGAAAACGAACTCAAAATCCAAGGGAGAAGGCTGAAAATAGCAACCCAAAAATTTCCTAGAAGAGGCCCCCGCTCCCTTCCAGGCACAACGGCACCATTAGGGCGGGTGGAAGGGATGTGGGACGATGGCTACTAGTCCTCGGAACGGTAACAAAGTAACATGAATCCCGAGGTTGCTCCTTGGAACATTATGTGACAAGTATCAGGTACTGAGAAGGAGCAGGAACACTTTGTTCCTGTGACAGGAAAAAGCTGTCACAACACATCACTAGTCCTAATAAATTACTAGGTGGTCCACTTTTCTTTCTAGGTTTGCTCCACTTCCATTGCAGGTTGGTTCTATCAACTTAACTATCTTTATGGGTTGTCTCTGTTTCCAGCACAGTACAAAAATTTGAATGTGACGTCATAATATGACTGCACATAGTGACAGAAAATAGATGATTAGAATTTGACAGAGATTTGGCATCAACCCCACCGGGTAAATAGCAGGGGTGCCAAGACAACGAGAATTAACGCCCACCGACTACAGTGGCGCTCTCCGCGACCGCTTAGCGTACCGTAGAAACAACCTGGAATTTATTGAATGAATTACAATCACTGTTGTTTAAACCTAAACCTATTTGTGGTACTACGGTAGTTTTAACGGAGACTGAAAGTCTAACTTTTTCTTCTGGGTTGTTACCTAAAGTAACAATCTCGCCTTTTAAATCTCTCGGTTGTTTTCAGTTGTACAAGCGAGACTTTAATGGAGGGGAATTATATGGAAGGTCAAATCATTCGATTCTAGGTTACCCCACTTAAAAGTCAAAGGTAGGTAATATATTTTCTAGGTCTTCACGATGTCAACCTAGACCAAATGTGAAGTTCACATTTGGTCTAGGTTGACACTTTTTTATTCCAGGTTGTGGTCAGAGGGCCGGTAATAACGGATTAGGTTGTTTCTATATGGGTCTAGGTTGTATTAATATTTTTCTATGTTACTTTAACCTGGACCTATTTTTTTCTAGGTTGAATCAATTGATTCTAGGTGGTTTAAATTTCTTTTTGAGGTTATTTCTGATTTAACCTAGCCACTAAAAAAATCTTTTCTCTCAGTTTACATGGAGGGATATGGGAGGGACGAACAACAAAGGAAGCTTCTAGTGGCGATCATTAGAGGCGGAAGGAAGCCCTGCATAATGGGTATTAAACTTTGAGATGCGGGAAGGCTGTAACATGCCCTTCATGGGTGCCTGGAAGATGTTCTGGGCCTTCCCGGAATATTATGCCATTACTATTAATGAGGGCGCGGAGAGCTGAGGTCTGCAGGGTTTGAAAGTGGTAGAAAGATCCTCGCCCGCGATACGTGCTTTGCTTGGCCGATGTGAAGGGGGTGTTCCCTCCGTTTTTTTCTCTTCCCAACAATATCCCTACAAGTCCTTTCCCTCGAGTGGGGTGGCCTAGAGAGGGACGAAATGAGCTCTGAAGGAGGTGGGCGGGGTCCTGTGGTCGACCAAGACATCTAATGGTTGGAACCAAGATATGAGAGAGTATACTCCCCGATGAATTATGAGATAACAACTGCCTCGCCGCTGTGTAATTTCCATGTAAAGTTCATTCTATGAAATGAATTGAAGCGAGAAATATGCAAAATGGCACCAATTCCAACTGGCAACATTTTACATGAATGAAAAAAAAAAACACTAAAGACTCTCAAATTAGTTTCGTCAGTCTCATTGCACTTGGGTGTAAGTACTAGATAAAACCAGGACAATATTAAATAAATTCATTCTCGCATTGTAACCAGTAAAATAAGCAATCCCAGTTTAAAGAGCCCAAGTGTCATTTCTGTTGCATAGATTCTATGTTCAGCGCATCAAAACTCTTTATGAGAAGGATTTCAGATGCCAGTAGTTGATAACAATGGGTCAATAAACTGCACGACACAAGATAAAGATTTTATAATAATTAAGGTATTTATTTTAGTAGAAAAATATGAACGGAGAATTCACAAGGCAGAATTTTTCTCAATTGTTTGTTCATCTCAAAAATTTTGATTTACCCTATGAAAATGCCTAACTTTGAGATCCAATAATTCCTAAACTATTCAACCCATTTCCACGAAATTTTGAGCACAGTTCTATCAAATGGTGAAGACTCGATTGACCAAAGAACTTTTTGATAGCATGATCGATATGTATATAATCGATTTTAGAATAGAATGTAAAAGCCGATCATTTTTTTCTAACTTTGAAAAATTGCCAGGAGCTTCCTAATATATATATATTTTTTAATTCTCTTTGGTCAAAAGACGTATTATAAGACTAAAAACCTGCTGTAAAAATTTCAAAACTCTCAGACTTATCGTGTGAAAAAAGACTTTATGTGTGAAAAAAGTCGATTTTTTAGGAGAAGCGTTTTTCTGAAAAGGATGCGAAACCCGCTCATAAACGTTATCTCCATGGAGGAATAGAGAGGAGAGCTCACTCTGTGTTAAACGCCGTTCCCATATCGCCAACCCAGTGGCGGAACGGGGGGGATTGCGACTGCAGCGCGACCCCTACGAGACGTAGTGAACTTTGAAGGTGGTAAGTTATCAAAACTGAACCAGAAGATGGCGCCCTGCGAATTCCGAATTCCACCCAGACATTTTGTTTCCATTCACAGTGTACTCAACTATACAATCAATTTCGTTATTCAGAGATGGTCCCTTTAATTTTTCCTTTAATTCATCTGTAGTAGCACAACAGTGGAAGGTAAATCCGTTTTGTGAGGAATTTGGGGCTTTCCTTCCTAAGAAGAGCTAGTAGCTCACTCTAGTTGGATTTGAAGGTACTATGTGTAGTACACTACGTCCCGAAGGGATAGCGCCACCGTTGACTATGGCACATAAGTCCTATTTAGTGAGCTCTCCTCTCTATTCCATGCGTTAACTCTTGATCGCCTCTTGATCCCAAAAGTGGCTGCAATCACTTACCGCCAAGGACTGAAGATTAGTAAAGGCAGGGAAAAGTGAAAACAGCTACTCTTTATCAAAATAGTTCTTTTTATCAGAGGGTTTGTTGTTTATTAGTGGTTGTGTCGAGATGTTTGTTTCACGTTTTGTTTATATTTTGCTCCGTGATGACTGTCCCGTAATGACAAAACCTAAGAGTATTTAAAAAAAAAAAGACATTCTATTCCTCCGGGTCGTTATGGTGTTTTTTTTTTTTTTTTTTTCGGCGAGATGGCATATAGTGAAAACTCAAAGCCCCTACTTGTTGAAAACCTGGATCCTGGAGAACATGGACCATCGAAATTGGAGTCTCAGGTATCTCTAGATTCACTAGATCCTCTCAGTATCCAAACACCTGATGAAAGGTCTGATAAATCCCGCAGTAGTTCTGTATCTTCTTCACATTGGAAAATCGGAGAGCGAAGGCGGCCCTTCTTACGCGCCCGGAGCATGTTGAACCCCTGCGGACCCCACATTGAAAGTCATTTACACCAGGTTGGAATTTAAAAAAATAAAATAAAAAAATAAGATTTTGGAATTTAATGCGCAATATAGTGTAGTTTAAAAAAAAACTGTTTTTCCCCAAAATCGATTTTTTGGTCGAAATTTTTTTTGTTACCCCCTTAACATTTTCGATCTATTTCATCTATAATCTCGCTCTAATCTATAATTATTAGATATGTCTAATCGCCGTTAGATTGTTTTGTTATTATTTCTATTAGATTATAGATAGATCTAAAATCTACTTAATTCTATTCTATCTTGAATCTATCTAGATTGCAGACAGTAACTATAGTTTGATAGATAGATGAATAGATTTTTTTATTGAAACATTTCATGTTTTGACAGAGTTTCTTACCCATCTTATGGATTTATCCATAAGCACTTATAAGCATTTTCCATAGAGAGAGGTTCGTGTAACAAAATTGCCAGCTACATGGGTGACGCACGAGATTGAGGTTCTGTCCAAAAAGCGCAATAAAATTCACAGAGTTTATCGTAAAACGAACGACGAGGAGGCTGGCAAATGGTACAGAAAATTAAGGAACAAGATTAAAAATATGCGTAGAAATGCGAAATTTAAATGTTTTAAAAATCAGTTTAAAAATGTTAAGACACCTAAAGACTTTTGGAACATGTTAAGCAACAAGGAATCGGAAAATTGAAAAGTTCAAATGGATAAGATCCGTCTGTTGACCTTGATTGTCTTAATACGTCTTTTTGTGAATTAGGCACTGATCAAAATGTCGATCCTGATCTCATCAATTATTATTAGCACGCTGGTCCTCGCAGAGATTCTGAGTTGGCCTTTTCGTCGGTTACGGCCGACGAAGTTAACCCTCTACGAGTGCCATCTCGTCAAAAGCGATGGGCCCTGACAATATTTCAAATATTCTAATTAATCTTGTATTAGAACAAATAATAGACGTTTTATGAAATATGTTGTGGGATCTTGAGGTTCAGTCAACAAAGGTAACTCTTCGTCTAGGCCAACGTTTCGGTTTATTTATAAACCATCCTCAGGGCTACAGAAATAAATTATTTACATTGAAAATACCCCGAACACCTGCAATAAGAGAACGGACACAGATAATCTGAGTAGACTTTACTCCAACCTAATTAGAGCTCCTTAAAAATGATTAGGCTATTTTCACACAGCATAGTGTTTTGCCAAAGGCTGTGCAATTCGTAACTGTAGATATTTACTGTCAATAGACAGATTTTAGATTGTAAGTATAGATAAATATTGTTCAATCATTAATTTTCATTAAATTTTCATAAATTTTATTTCTTGTCTATCCATTTTAATAGGTAGGTAGATAATGTGATAATAGGTGGTAGATAATCTGATAATTTGATAAAGTGGAGAATGTATATATGTAAATAAGAATAATAATAGTCCCCATGGAATGTTACCTACATAATATTATCATCTCAAGCCTCCATAATGTCTAGTGCAGAATGTCAGCCATAACCATCTTCATAACCTTCGGTATAACCTTCACTGCTCTAACTCCACATGTTCAATCTGTAGCACGTTTTCTTTCAAATCAATTATAATATAATCAATTATAAAATAAGTAATATTATTACTTATCTGTTGACTGTACAGGTTGCATGATTTCATCTGAGGTATGTGACGAATTTTATATATTGTTACCAGATAATATCATAAATAATGGGCCAACGAACTAGGTCAGAGAAATGGGAAAATTCGGCCGAACATAGTTGAACTAGTAATGAACAAAGTACTCAGTACAGTTAGCACTGAGAAATTAGGTGTCTGAGCAGAGGAAATCACTAGTGAATATTTGGCGTTTTGAATTTTCCCGCGGTGTCACTTTTACTAATCCGCCAGAGTGCGCTAGCATAAGAAGGGACCGACGGGAATCTGCCGGAGGTGATGGCGGAAATGGCGGCCGGGTAGCAGCCAATGAGAGAGTAGCGCCACTTTTCCCTCCAGATTCAAAGTTGAAATTTTCGACAGTGCCCTGGAAATTTGTATTACACCGTAGGAGCCCAAAACTCACTGCTATGCCTTCAAATTATGAAGTTCTTTCAGAAAAAACTATTAGTCGACGGTCGGTTCCTGGGCCCATTATATTACAAATTGATAGTAGATGTAGGCATTAATATGTAAGTAGGTTATATCACAGCACATTTAGTTTACATGTTTTTTGATCTCAAAATAGTCTCACTTCAGTTTTATCCTGGGCATTCTATTTACTATTGACTGTCTAATGCTGTTGGCCCATAATATGTTTGTCTAACGTCCTCTGGTATATTTCTGTAGCCCTGAGGATGGTTTATAAATAAACCGAAACGTTGGCCTAGACGAAGAGTTACCTTTGTTGACTGAACCTCAAGATCCCACAACATATTTCTGAGCCTAGCAGTCGAGTAACCCAGCCTTAATAGACGTTTTAGTTCGTATTTTCAACTTTTCAATCGACGTGGGTATCTACCCTAACTCCTATGTTTTACCTCTTGCTAAAAATGAATCCGCCTCAATTTATAAAGATTTCAGACCCATTACGTTGATTAGTGTGCTTGCTTATTTATGCTAAATTTTCTATGTTTATTGAGGAAAACAACGTTCTGGATGATTTTCAATCAGGATATCGTAAACATCATAGCACTCAAACTGCTTTGATTCAAGTCACTGACGAAATTAGAGCTAATATGGACAGTAGTGAGTTGACCATTTTCTTCAGCATTGACTTGAGTCATGCATTTAATAGTATTGAACACTCTCTGTTTCTCACCATTCTAGACGCAATTGGCTGCAAAAATTCCGTGATCACCTGGTTCAATTTGTATCTGTCCGATGAATGTCTGAAAACAATGTATTCGTACAACGAATGGAAATTTCTCATGGTCTAATTTAAAAAGAGGTACCCCTCAAGGGACGACTTTGTCAAGTATACATTGTGCTCTCTATCTGTATAAAATCTGCGATGCTATTTCAGTGTTCAACAGAAGCTTATATGCAGACTATTTAAACTTATACACTTCTTCGACGGTCAATGGACTCTCTGACAATGTAGCTCTAATCAACAATGATTAGAACGAAAATCGAGAATCGGGGTAGTCATCAGAGAAGGTCATTCAAAAATCGAGTACCTATAGAGGTTATCTTCAAAGAAGGTTATTCAAAAATCGACCAGGACCAAGATTTTTATCCCATTACCGTTCAGATTTATTATTCAGCGCTCTGGCGGCGTTGTGCCCAACTACTCGACGCCTCCGCGATCATTTCAAAATCTTTATCATTTCTAAAACAGTTCCGCACGTAATTAGGCGGATTTTCAAACTAAAAATTTGTGTTGGGGGATTTTGAAGGGTGCTGAATCCGAATATGTTTATAGAAATGATGAATTCCAACCTTTTCAAGGAGCCCATTCTTTTTTGTCCGGTTGGTGCAGCACTAACTATCGCTCCCAAACGTTTATACGCCAGCCCCCCCCCCCCCCCCCCCCCCAATCGTCCCGAAATCGGAAACAATTGCTAATTTTTGACGCTTGGTTGTGGCTAAACGGCTGAACCGATTCTAATGTGAAAGAAGGTCATTCGACGCAGAATTTTATGCTCTTTAACGATGTATATTAGAGTCTAAAACGTCTTGTGCGAGTTTGGTGGCACGTAGGACCTAAAAACGTGAAAATCTCGAATTGGAAAAAAATGTCATGCTTCGAATAATTCTTATTTTTTATTCCAGGAGCTCAAGGACTGCAGAGGTTCGACAAACAGCCCTCATATTCCGAAGTGAACCCGGGTGAGGACATCAAGTTAGACTGCAAAATCTTCAACAAGCGGGGCACCTGCTCGTGGCAGAAAGACAACAAGGTACGTAATGAAAGGCAAAATAATGTTTGATGAGAATTTTCAACTCAACGGGGGATCATTCCCCGGAATTTGTGAGAAATACACGTTTTAGGCGAGTTTCGGATTTCTGGCGCACAACGCGGACACTAGAAATGGCCGAACGTGGTAGGTGAATGTAGTTATATCCGCCCTTCACGACTGAAGAGTGTTGCGGGTATGGTATATCGAAGCGCCTTCCACTGGGATCATAATAATATTGTGATTAAAATACAGTGGAATCCGCTTAATGCTTCCAAAAGAGTGTTCCCAATTCCCCCCACCAGGTGTATTCGGGCCACTCTTTTTTTTAATTTTTTTTTTACGTTTATTGTTTGATAAAACGCACCCCGGAAAAACACTGATAAAGGAGATAAAGAGAGATCTCAGGGGAGAACTGGTGGACATCGGAACGTTTTAAGAGACTCAGCCCGATCCGAATCGAACAGTTCTCAGAACCACCGACACATCTTCCGAGAAATCTGCTGGTTGGGGGGGGGGGGGGGGGGGGGGGGTTGACGCCCTACTACAGTCTGCCAAATGCAAGATTAAATTCAATCAAGTTTTGAACTCTCGTTGACATCGGGTCATTTTCAATCTTTCGTCTTTTCAACGCTCACTAACGCACAGATCTGGGGGATCTTTTCCTTACGAAGTCATTTTATGGGAAGGTAATGTAAAAAATGCCCGCCGCAAGATCGGCTAATTTACGTTTGTTGTCACGTACAGTCACTAACCCCATGGCATCATCAACTTCCGATCTCAAACAATTTCGGATCGAACTCGAATCTGCCAGACGAACGTCGGCGACGGACCTGAATCAGCCAGATTTCATCCCACTAACGAACAGATGGCATCGGGTGACAGATCTGAGGCACTAAAGATCGGCCGACCGAATCTGCCGCGGATGTTTGCTCGTGTATAGCCCACTATTCACTACTCTGCTGATTTGGCTTAGCTACCTGCCTAGCCTGTTCGAAGTGTAAGTAACGATGATGAGGAAGCATCTCCCATGATGGTAAATGCCACGACGACCTCTGAAGGGAGCCTGGACAGGCAACACGATCGGCCACTATTTCAGACAAAGTTAGCCAGCTTGGCACCAACTTTGCAAGATTTGGTAAGATCTGGAAATCAGGTCGGGACAATCTTGGCAAGCCGTGGACACCGTTATCCAGCTTGGCACCATATTGGCATTCCTTGGAATCTTAGTCGACTTGGAACGAGCTTAGCAAGCCTTGGGCAGCTCGGAACCATCTTGGCAAGCCTTGGAACCCCAATGGTGAGTGATTCTCCGATGATAGCAGTAATTTCATGGCCAAAAGCGCCACTCATCTTGTGGCCAACAGGTGCGAATCCTGAACTGGCAGGCTGGGCAAGCACACAATTGGGTTCCCCCTCCCCCTTCAAAAAATTTTTTTTTTTTAACGCTGCGAATTTTTACACAAGGGTTTATTATTCTTTGATAGAGGTTACTTGTGAAAAAATTTAATTCTGTCAATAAAAAAAAGTTTGAAAAAAAAATTCTTCATTTTTTACTCGAAAAATATTTTACCTCCTGGGATCCTTCAAAAATCCCATTTTTAGCCCCATGAAAGCTCTATAGATCGCCACAGTGAAACCGGATCGGCGGGACCCCCAAAAATGGATTCTACGTCCAAACATACTTCGAAAACGACACCTAACTCGATCCCATAGCTAAAAGCCTTCAAAAACCCCTCCCGTAGCCCCATTATAGCCCCATAGCGCCCCACGGGTTTGGGCGATCGGACTGAAAACCTTGCGGGCACAACTAGATGGTAAACCGAGTATTTTGTCAAAATTTCAGATTAAAAAAAAAAAAATCCTACTGCCCAAAACGGCCCGGACGGCAGACGGACATTTCGGATTTAGAAGTAGATCTCTTGAAACGGATAATGTCAAATTTTGAGGCCGGTCCGAGTCGTCGACCTCCGTCGCGAAAACATAGGTGTATTATTCCAAGAATAGTAAACCAGAATTGGCACGCACCTGGCAAGCAGTGCTTACTAGGGTGGATCGAAAAAAAAAATTTTTTTTTTGCACCGCTTTGAGATACAGTTCTCAAGGTGTTAGAAAGTCACTCCACAAATTTCGGTGCATAAAACGCAAATGAAGTGTCGCCCCAAGCTGTAACAGTAAAATTGGTCATTTTATAGTGTTTTTTTTTTTCTTTTCTGCTTTATATCGCAATTTCTCGTTTCTCTTTCGTAGGCAAACGTGTTGTGGATTCACCCCTTGGTTGCCCAACAAGTGGCGCCTCTGGGTTCTCGCATCCTTATCAATTTCCATCCTTCAATTAACGCATTCTTATAAGAAAATTTCTTATTTTTCTTTAATTTATTCTTTCTTAGTTTATTTAATAAACTATAAATATAAATATAAACACTCCAGTCTCACGTAATCAGGATCTCCATTCGTGGGTATTTGCATCCTTACCTAAATCAAACAAGTTCATAATTTAAGATCTTGATATTCTTGTGCACAGCAATGGACAATAAATTGTGCACGATTAAGAACCCGAAGAATAATGAACCCTTTTTATCCGGTTATGAATATCCCCTTTTGAATGAAAAATCCCCTCTACCTATCAACTGGAATGAGTAGGAAGGAACTTACCAAATCTATTTTGCATTCACTAAATATAAAACTAAAAACGACGACTTAACGTTTTTCTCCATTGTGATTCCCGTTGTTTTTTAAATCCCCCCCAAAGCTCCCTCGGCGGGCCAATTTGCCGGAAAGGGGCCCCTTAAACGAAAACGATGAGCCGGGGAAAGAAGAGGTATAGAAGAGTTTTGTTGACAAATGAACGAGGAGATTTAATCAAGCGACAAAAACCGGAAAGGCAGAACGGAGGCCGGGCAAAAGGGGAGAGCGGGAAAGAACAAAACATTTCGGCGGGAAGGGAAAACCTAAACAAAAGATGAGGCTGAGAGGGCCGGAGTTTCTTCTTGGGTCGGAAAAGTCGCGATGGGAGGTGTTCTACGGCGAGGGAGTTAACCGAACGGTGCTTTGTTCACATCCACATTCAACTGCCTGAATGATTGGAAGACACAGATTTAAAAAAAAACTGCGATTTTTACTTGAGACGGGTTGTTCTTATTCTTTCGTGTACGCGGGAAAACACTTTAGGTAATTCGGTCTATAAAAAAATAAAATGAAATGAAATAAATAGAAAACGCTATGAATTTTACACATTTTATTATTATTTTGGTATAAATTAGGTAAAATCTTCGTTTTTGGTTTATTATTTTTGAAATAATCCACCTATGAAATGCGACGGAGGTTGAAAATTCAGATCGGCCTCAAAATTTGACATTATATTTCAAGATGTCAGGATTCGAAAATCAAAATTTGTTTCTGCGTCCGAGCTCAAATTCGGACTGATCGCCCAAACCCGTGGGGCGCTATGGGGTTGAAACGGGGCTACGGGAGGCGTTTTTTTAAGGCTTTTGGCTATGTGTAATGACTCGGGTTGGTAGAAGTAGAAGGCGAGACTTCCAGATGTGAACTGTGTATTGAGGTGGGCCCCTTGGCCTCTTTTATAGTCAGGACAATACATAGAAGGGATAGGCGTAGTGGGGGCACATGTCCACTACGCCTTATCTAGCTGGAGGTCCAAGGGGCACCACACTATGGGATCGGGTTAGGTGTCGTTTTCGAAGTATTTTTGGACGTAGAATCCATTTTTGGGGGTCCCGAAACGATTCGATTTCACTGTTGCGATCTATAGGGCTTTCATGGGGCTAAAAACGGGATTTTTCAAGGATCCAAGGGGGTCAAATTAGGTGTCCTCTCCCAAGTAATTTTGGACGCAGAATCCTTCTTTTTGGTTCATTATTCTTTAAATAATACACCTATGTAATCGCGACGGAGGTCGACGATTACGATCGGCCTCAAAATTTGACATTATCCGTTTCAAGAGGTCTACATTCCAAAATCGAAATGTCCGCCCGCCGTCTGGGCCGTTTTGGGGAGTAGGATTTTTTTTTTAAATCTGAAATTTTGACAAAATACTCGGTTTACCATCTAGTCGTGCCCGCAAGGTTTTTACCCTGATCGCCTTACCCAGTGGGGCGCTATGGGGCTAAAATGGGGCTACGGGGAGGGTTTTTTGAAGGTTTTTAGCTATGGGATCGAGTCAGGTGTCATTTTCGAAGTACGTTTTGGCGTAGTATACATTTTTTGGAGTCCCGGAACGATCCGATTTCACTGTTGCAATCTATAGGGCTTTCATGGGGCTACAAATGCGATTTTGCAAAATCTCAGGAGGCCAAATATTTTTCAAGTGAAAAACAAAATAAAATTTTGAAAACACTTTTGAAAAAAATAATTCAAAAAAATAATTTTTTTAAAATAAAATCCAAAAAATTTATTTTATTTTTATTATTATTTTTTTTTCATTGTAATAATAATAAACTCTTGTGTAAAATATGCAGCGTTTTTCTTCCTATCTCTTTACGTAGTGCGATTTTAATAAAATCGTACACTTCAATGTACTTTCGAGGAAAAAATAGTACAAAGGAGGTTGGTCTGGAACATTTCCTTACAAAAGTCCGTATAATGTAAACTTTCCTTGAATCCAGTACATTTCCATACATTGAAGAATAGTGGCTGTGTATGGGGTGGCTTCAACTTCGTTTCCAAACTTGTTGGACGTAGAATCGAGAGATTATCTTAATTTGCATGAATGAATATTTTCATAAAACAACGCGAAAACTCATCAAGTATTCGTGGATGTTTTGAGCCTTTCCTGTTAGAAAGCGTCGGGCCGAGTCGATACTGGAATTTGACGACGTGCGAGAAAAGGTTCACCCTTTTGTTATGCCAATAGACTCTCGTAGGGGCCCCAACATCCCCCTAACCTACCAAAGAACCTCACAATCCCCTTTCGACCTGGCACGCCAGATTCCTCACCTAAAAGCTATAACTCAAAGAAGAAAAAAAATATATCGAAGAATGGGGATAAAGTGCGAGGGTTGAATAACGAAGCGGGATTTTCTCTCTGAGGAACGTTGACCTTCAAGAATTTCACACTAGAGGAATTTACCGATTTTTCATCTCAGCCTCTAATTCTTCGCGAGTCTATGTCATATACTTCACACTAAGTGGGATTAGCCGTGTGGTTCTGGGCATTAGCCACTTCGCGCTGCATTCTGTTGAGGCCACGGGTTCGAATCTCGTTGATGACCATAGACATTATGGGAATAAAAGTGCAGCTGGGGTTTTTAAAAGTGATTCCTCAATAAATTAGCGCCCCGTCATGTCAGGCCCAAGTGGACAAAAATCTTTACGTAAAACTCACTTTACCTTTTCACCTTTATTCCTTATTTTTCTTGGCTTTAGACACTTGTTCAGGCCTTACCGCTCAACCGCTTTAAACGGGTTTTAGCCAACGTGACTCACGCACTTCCTACACTGAGAGAAACGATTTTTTTAGTGGCTAGGTTAAATCCGAAATAACCTCGAAAAGAAATTGAAACCACCTAGAATCAATTGATTCAACCTAGAAAAAAATAGGTCCAGGTTAAAGTAACATAGAAAAATATTAATACAACCTAGACCCATATAGAAACAACCTAATCCGTTTTAACCTGCCCTCTGACCACAACCTGGAATAAAAAAGTGTCAACCTAGATCAAATGTGAACTTCACATTTGGTCTAGGTTGACATTGTGAAGACCTAGAAAATATATTACCTATCTTTGACTTTTAAGTGGGGTAACCTAGAATCGAATGATTTGACCTTCCATATAATTCCCCTCCATTAAAGTCTCGGTTGTACAAATGAAAACAACCGAGAGATTTAAAAGGCGAGATTGTTACTTTAGGTAACAACCCAGAAGAAAAAGTTAGACTTTCAGTCTCGGTTAGAACCACAAATAGGTTTAGGTTTAAACAACAGTGATTGTAATTCATTCAATAAATTCCAGGTTTTTTTTCTACGGTACGCTAAGCGGTCGCGGAGAGCGCAACTGTAGGCGGTGGGCGTTAATTCTCGTTGTCTTGGCACCCCTGCTATTTACCCGGTGGGGTTGAGGCCAAATCTCTGTCAAATTCTTATCATCTATTTGCTGTTACTATGTGCAGTCATATTATGACGTTACATTCAAATTTTTGTACTGAGTTCGAAACAGAGACAACCCAGAAAGATAGTTGAAGTTGATAGAACCAACCTGCAATGGAAGTGGAGTAAACCTAGAAAGAAAAGGGGACCACCTAGTAATTTATTAGGACCAACCTGAAAAGAATAGGAAGCTACCTAGAAATTTAACTGGTACAACAGGGATAGTAATTGAAACAACCTCGTAAATAAAGGGTCACAACCTAGAGAAAAATGGGTTCTAGGTTAACGCGCCATGGCTGTAAATTGTTTGAGGTGGGGTGAGAACGTTTTCGTTTTAGGGTAAATCAACCGTCTATGAAAGTGAAAAACATTGAATACCAGGGTGAGACAACCAAGACATCAATGTTTTTAACCTAGACTGTAAATGGATGGAGGCGGCGGCACACACCGTGAACTTAACCTAGAACTAAAGTGAGGGGGTGGCGCATTTTAAATCTTGGTTGTTTGCATTTTTAGGACGGTAACTTCACCAGTATTTTCAATCTAGGTTAAATGATATTCAACCTAGACTAAATTGTTCCACCCTAGAATGAAAACCAAAAAAAAATCTAGGTTGGCAGCATTTAACCTAGAAAAAATCGAAAAATAACCTAGAATAGGCCCTTTTTTTCTCTCAGTGATACGAAATGAGCTGGCGAAGCTCCGATCATTTCTGTACCTCTGAACAAACTCCTCCGTTGTAAAACCTAACATCTTGATCGGCGGTTTTTAGCCTGCTACAGCTACCAAAGTTATGTAAATACCTTGTTGGAAACGGCTCCACACGCATATCCATCTCGGGGGGTTTCCATTTCCCCGTAGCCTCGCCGTCTGCGTAAAGTTTGAGCTGAGTTGGCTTATCGTGAGGTTTATTGAAGGGCAGTTATGGCAAAGTTGGGCCTCCTGTTGCCTGTTCTAACCCTTAAGTGGCGGGTTGGACGTTGAAGGCCCTTCGGAATGACTGGTGGGAGGCCTCCGGCACTTTACCCCTTCAGCCAATGGACGAAGAGGGTTTTCTAGATGTTCAACTTTCTCGTAAGAATGTTGGGAATTCCCGTCTCTAATGAAGCCCTCAAACTCTCCCCTCCTTTTCCGGACCTCCTTTTCTCGACAACTTTTCGACGTCAATTCAATTTACTTGAATTCACCGGAACTAACCTCTTATCCGCAGTAATATTCTCCTCGATGATTAACGATTGAGTGAGCTTTGACGTGGAGAACATTGCTGGGTTCTGTGGCAGTCGGACCAGGCGATCGCTCAAAATGTAGAAATTGTCCCATTTTAGCCCCATAGCGCCCCACTGGGTTAGGCGATCGGGGTAAAAACCTTGCGGACACAACTAGATGGTAAACTGAGTAGGTATTTTGTCAAAATTTCATATTTAAAAAACCTACGGCCCAAAACGGCTCGGACGGCGTACTGCGGACGTTCAGCTTAGATTCCAGAAAACTACAAAGACTCATGTACCTACTCATCAAGTGCGGGGAAACATGTTTGGCCAAGACGTGCCCAGTGTCCTGTCCAGGCTGTTTCCAAAAAAGGGGGCCTGGACAGGCAACATGATCGGCCACACGAAGAATGACCCATCTGACCATCCCCACTCCCGATGCGATCTACTCCCAGCTATTGATTACTGTTTTGGACAATGTTAAAACGGCTGTGGACTCCCTTTTTTGGAAACAGCTTGGACAGGCCTGGAAAGCGTTGAGGACCTCCTGGCAAGCTTTGGAACCACCTAGCCAGCTTGGGACCAGCTCTGGAATACTTGGGACCATCTTGGCAAGCCTTAAAAGCCCTTAACCAGCGTGGGACCAGCTTTGCAAGCCTTGGAGCCCTTAGGCAGCTTGGCACCAACCTTGCAAGATTAGGACAGGTCTGAAAAGCTTGAGACCATTTTGGCATGCCTTGGAAGTGATTCTCTGATGATAGCAGTAATTTCGGGGCCAAAAGCGTCATTCCCCTTGTGGCCAAGCATGACCCCAGGCCTGCCATATTGGTTGTTGAACGAGTTGCGTTTGAGTAGCCAAACACCTTGCGTATTCACCCCTCAGTGGCTCAACTGGATACTCCCATCTAGCGGTCTGCTGTGGACACCTTTGTCATCATTTTATATCCATCGTCTGCAATTGGATGCACCAATAATAGTGTGTCTTACGTGTTTGAGGTCATTCCCCTGTAAATTCGAGTAAAGTGACGTTGGTAGCTCTGCATGAATTCCACTCGAGGCTGTGAGGTCCACTCCAGGTTCGTGTTGTGAGATCGGTGGGAGTAGGTCAACGTTCAGATTCTTAGTAGGTAGGGGAAGGGCGGCTACCTTCAACCACTTTTTGCTTATTCTGATATTTCTGTTCTGCATTAGCGAAATTTGAATTGGTTTTCCCTTCTACTATCAGTTTAACTATTGCCCTGAACGATTAAATAGTAAAATCCTTATAAAAACAGAGGCAAATACCCGTATTTTATGTCCATAAAAAAATTGTTTTTTGGTTGAAGCTACCCCACCCGTGGGGTAGCTTCACCCATGATGTGGGGTACCTTCAACCACTTTCATAGGGTAGGCAGGTGAACGAGTACACCCATTAAAACGCATGAATATCTTTATATTAAATATATTATATTTAATATTTCATCAAATTTTGATAAAATATTAAATCAGCCTTGGTAAAATGAGGTCATTTCTTCTCTAGTAGGTACCTATTAATAAAGGTGCTTTTTTGCATCACAATAATGAAACAAAATACTTCAGCTTCAAAAATAAACTCAATGGGCTCCTTGAAAAGGTCATAAAAGGTTCATAATTTCCAACAACATATTCGGATTCAGCACCCTATAAAACCCCCCTACATAAATTTTTGGTTCGAAAATCTGTATAATTACGTGCAGAACTGTTTTAGAAATGTCGGAGATTTTGAAATGAAAGCGGAGGGCACGTGACGTCACCAAGTAGTTGGGCACAGAGCAACCAGAGCGCTAAATAATAAATCTGAACGGAATTTGAATAAAAACACTCGACCCGGGTCGATTTTGAATGACCTTCTTTGATGATTGCCCCGATTTTTGAATTTCCGGGTCGTCTTTTCTCATAGCAAAGTTGGCTAACTTGCATAGATGCGAGAGAGAGGGAGATCAAAAAATGATCCAGCAGCCGACATCATGACATGATACATTGTACCCCCTACAGGCCTCGGAATTCAAATATTATATTTTTCCAAAGGCCCTATAAATAATAGAGACGCGTTTTCTGCAACGTTGACTCATTTTCGAAACTATTGAAGCATGAGCTTTCCAGGAATTTTTTTAAAAATCATTCAAGGAGCTCATTGTATAATTTATTTCTCTTTTTTCTAAAACTAAATATCCCACTCTTTTGAAAACATTCTTCATTACTTCTGTGCATTCTCTCTTTTATTGCATGACGGCTTTATTGCTGACTAATAACTAGATTCATCACAAAGAACAATAGGAATTCAGAATAACTAAGCAATTTTGAAAGGTACCCAATAGATGGGGTAGATTCAACCACTCAAAAAAGTGGTTGAATGTACCCCACTTCGTTCTGGTTGAATCTACCCCACCATCACTTTTTGAACTAAGTGTGACTTGACCTTCAAAGAGAGCATGCAATCAGAAAAACTCAAGTTGTTCCTAAAACTAGAGTAAATTATGAATCTAATGATGCAGAGTTCATTCCAAAATACATATCCTGACATGTACAACAGAGCAACAAAAATTATGATTTTACAAACCTTGCATCGCTAGAAAACACGTTTTAAACTGCAGCAAGCCACACAAATAAGCTGAAACCTCCAAAATACGGTTACAATGTCTTCTTCACTTCTTCTTCCTTTCGTAATTTTCTCAGCCCTAAAAACGTTCATCATGGCGGACAAATCGTCAGTGGTTGAAGGTACCCCATGGTTGAAGGTAGCCGCCCTTCCCCTAAGTATTTTTATTGTGTGGCATCTCCCTGTTGTTCATGACTTATTTGTTTTATGGGACCTATGTTTTCGCGACGGCCTCAAAATTTGACATTGTCCGTTTCAAGAGGTCTACATTCTAAATTCGAAATGTCCGTCCGCCGTCCGGGCCGTTTTGGGCAGTAGGATTTTTTTTTTTTTTTAAATCTGAAATTTTGACAAAATACTCGGTTTACCATCTAGTTGCGCCCGAAAGGTTTTCAGCCCGATCGCCCAAACCCGTGGGGCTAAAATGGGGCTGCAGGAAGAGTTTTTAATGGCTTTTGGCTATGGGATCGAGTTAGGTGTCGTTATCGAAGTATTTTTGGACGTAGAATCCATTTTTAGGGGTCCTGGAACGATCCGATTTTACTGTTGCGATCTATAGGGCTTTCATGGGCTACAAATGGGATTTTTGAAGGACCTCAGGTGGTCAAAATTTGAAAAATATTACTTGAAAAATATTAAATATTTTTCAAGTAGAACAAAAAATTTTGAAAAAATTTTTTTTCCATTGACGCAGAATTAAATAGCTTCACATACCTCTATAGCCCAAGCAAATTGTCACTAAAATCGGCCCCGACCAAACACTAAATATGCTATTTGATTTTATTGTCTTGAATGGTCCATTGGGGTCCTAATAAGAGTAATCTGTGGTTTCCCACCAAAATATTTGATGGGAGAACTGTGGGCAGCCCAAAAACCACGAAATTTTCGGACTTTTTTCGTTTTTTTTAATATATCTCAGAAACGAATAATCCTATCGATGTTTTTACCGTATACTGTTTTAAAGAGCATTAAATTCTCTACAGTTTTCACTACCTAGAGTCTTTTCTAACTCTGATAGCAAACGAGCTAGAGCTCATCAAAAATTGACAATTTTCTCCAACTTCTGGTAAAATCACAAAATCTAGCTATTATCTCCTTTTTGCTTCTTTCTAACTCGTCCAAAGTGTCCATTAGTCCATTAGTCCATTAGAACGTAGTAGACGTGCTTGTAGTCAATGACGATCAATAATTAGGAGAAAAATTCTGTTAATTTGTAATTTGTGAGAACCAAGAGCTATTTTCGTAATATTGATAATATAATATTTCTTTTCCCCTTCGTTCGGGTCGTTGATAATTTTTTCGTCCACCGTTTAATATGGATCTTATTACCTGCCCCACATGCATTTATGCGTTGGGATCAGAAGAGCCCGCGAATCCTGTCACATGTTCCAAATGTCATCTTTGTTACCTACCATGCAGCATGTGCCAATATGACATAATATGTATAATATTTCGTATTATGAAAACTGGAAAAAGCGTAACAGTGACAGTAAAGCGTCGTGGAAATGCGGCTCTTGCAAAGGCCTATCCGCAACCCCACCACCATCCATGAGCATTTGGCCCCAGGAAGCTATCGAATTGCTGTCAGCTCTAACTCAGCACTTGGCCCAGCTGTCAGCTACTATACCAAAGAATAATAAACCCTAGTGTAAATTCTGCAGCGTTTTTGGTTTATTATTCTTGGAATAATACACCTATCGGGCTCAAAATTTGACATTATCCGTTTCAAGAGGTCTACATTCAAAATCCGAAATGTCCGTCCGCCGTCCAGGCCGTTTTGGGCAGTAGGAATTTTTTTAAAAATCTGAAATTTTGGCAAAATACTTGGTTTACCATCTAGTTGTGCCCGCAAGGTTTTCAGTCCGATCGCCCAAACCCGTGGGGCGCTATGGGGCTATAATGGGGCTACGGGAGGGTTTTTTGAAGGCTTTGGGGTATGGGATCGAGTTAGGTGTCGTTTTCGAAGTATTTTTGGACGTAGAATCCATTTTTGGGGGTCCCGAGACGATCCGATTTCACTGTCGCGATCTATAGGGCTTTCATGGGGCTAAAAATGGGATTTTTGAAGAATCCCAGGAGGTTAAATGTTTTTCGAGTAAAAAATACATAATTTTTGAAAAAAACATTTTTGAAAAAAAATCCCCCCCCCCCCCAAAAAAAAATTTTTTTTTGAAATATAAAAATCCAAAAATTTTTTTTTAATTTTTTTCATTGACAGAATTCAATTTCTGTACAAGTAACCTATATCAAAGAATAATAAACCCTTTTGTAAAATTTGCAGCGTTTTTTTCTTCTTCTTAAGCCATTGATTAGATCAGTTGCTGAGCCTTCAGTAATATTTTTGCTGTATTTTAAATATTCTCCTAGAAAGTGAAACAGTTACGAAAAGGTTTTTTGTCACTCCGCTGCGCGTCTCTCTGACTGAATAAACAGTACTGCTGGTATATGGGTTTCATTCTTATTCGACGAAAGAGCACTTAACCGTCGGAAAACATCCCATAAGTTGTCAGAGACACTACAACAAATTTTGCTCGTCTGGAATTCCCAACTTATAGTACACTGGTAGGTAATTAGAGTGCCCTTTGATCTCGAACACTTCAAATTTCCAAGTTCGGGCCTTCAGCAAAGACAGTGGCCTCAACAGGAGATCCCATAAAATTTGACAGTACGAATCTATGATTAAGTTGTGATTTCTGGCACTACAACACCAATTAGGTTCGACCACATTTTTTTTACTTCTTATATTCAAGTTAGATTCTAACTCGCTGATGCTGACACACGTCCTTGTGGAATTTATACACTTTCAAATCATTCTCCTTCGTGTCGACAACCAGAAAACGAAAAGACTCTCATTATTTCGTCGACATCCCTGCACTGGACCGGCCGGACGTTGGTAGATATCGACCCCCTCACGCCGATCATTCTTCGCAACTTCAACAGTTGGTATTTCGAAATGGGTTTGGTCTCGTTGAATACGATCCAAACGGCGGTTTCGGGGCACGGCGGATACGTCAAGGACCCGTTGTATATCCAATAGGCTCGGAGGTTGTCCGGCAAATAGTATTTGAGAGGGACCATTTGGGACAGGTAGACGTAACTCCAGGGTTGGGTGATGTAGTCGAGCATGGCGAGCATTTCGTCGAAGAGGTTGTTGTCCGGGGTGCGGACTTCTTCCAGCCAGACGGAGACGAAGACGAGGCCGTCTTGTTGTTCGGCGGCTTTGTGGAACCCGCTTGTGGTGTTTTTGAAAAAGGCCATCTGCAGTTCTCCTGAAAGCAGCAGGCGGTATAAGGATTGAGTAGTTGAAAGTACCCTGACGGTGGCTGTAAAAGCTCAGTACCAAGCCATAATGGAGGTATCCAGTCAACCGATACCTCCTGGCAAATGTGTACTTTTGCTTGACTAGCAGTTGGCAATAGCCAATCTAGTTACTGCCGAGCCACCAGGCAGGGACATTAAAAACAACCAAGGACAACCAGCTAGTCAGTGGTGGATGTTGTTTATCATAAGGTACCCAGCCACTGCGGGAATGCCCTGCAGAAATGCCCCTTCCAGGTGCTGGGGCGAAGCTTCGAGTCCGAGAAGACACAGCATGCCCCAGGTTGTGCTGGCCATGCTTATGGCTGGTGGCAGGATGAGTAGGCTGCTGAGTCCACAGGGAGACTCACCTTTGAGTTGTTCCCATCTGTGGCTGGTCCCAGATCAGACTTCTCAGTTAGGCTCTGCCTGCGCATGTGGCGGCGGAAAGCGTGTGCTTGGGAGCTGCACTTGCGAGGGAGATGACCGGGACAGAGGCTGAGGTTTTCTCTGACAGTGTGAAGGAGGGCTGGAGCAAGTATGTCTCCAGCCCATCAAGATACAGGGCGTTTGTTGGTTTAAAGCTGTACTGAATAAACCCTGCTGGGACAACAGCTGTTCTAGTAACAGCTCCAAAGCAGACCACCTCATCTTTGAATGTGAGACCGTGGAGTGCAGAAGGTCTTGCTCTGGGCTCTGTAGACCGGGGAGAGATACTGGCGCGAAAAGGACCTAATAGGAGGACTACTGAACTTCTTCAAGGGCACAGAACTTCTACCATTGTAACTGCGAGAGGCAGCACCTCGGGTCTACATAGCCCAGTCAAATTAGACAAATCGGGTGAACTAATTTCCGGTGAAGGTTTTATAGGTTTAATCGCTTCCTTTCCACTTCAGGATGATGGGAAAACAAAGTCCTGGTGTGTGGGGGGGAGGCTCGGGGGAGGGGGAAGCTCTAAAGGTCACTTTTTTCAGTTTTTCGTCTATATCTCGGGAACCGTAATTCAAATTGAAAAATTGTATACATAAAATTTTTAGCTGACTAAATTGTCTACAAAATTGGTCCTGTGTGTTTTTTCTATAGGACTAACCGTTACTGAGGTACAGAGCAATGAAAGTAGCCAATTGCCGAAAATTGAGCTTTATTCGCCAAATCGATTAATAGAAGTGAGTTTTCTTTTCGTTGAGTAAATGGAACTTGTTTATTTTCATGAATTGTAAACTTAACCTCACACAAGTTCGTCCAAGGGGTCCAGAAGCTCTTCATTGTCGCCATCCATCAAGTCTTCGTCAGCAGGAGGGCTATTTGTGCAGGAACCATTGCAATCACCACACACTATTGAGCAGAAGATCCCTGCCTTCCGACAGCCTCACCGTGTTCCACTGCCGGTCTTGCAGGAACAGAATATTGATGAGAGGATTTCAGGAGGAGCAGGAGAGTCCAGGGTCTTTATGGGGTGCAAATGCCATTGAGCGTCCTATCCTCACGTTTGGTGCTTTCATCTGGTGGAACAAAACCAACCAGTCCACAGCGCAGAAACTGCTTTGCAAAGTGCAAAGACTGGCATGTGTTGGTATTACTGGGTGCATCCGGAATTGCCCTACTGCTGCGCTGGAGGTCCTACTGGGCCTATCACCCATCCACATCCATGTGCAGAGGCTGGCATACCTGCAGGCAATGAGGATGAGGAGCATGGACCATTTCCGTAAAGATCAAAGACGAGCACTTCACGGCATTCTGGATAGAATACCAGTGAATGAGGCAGCGTCTGCTGTCTCTGATGCCATGACAGAGAAGTTGAACTTCGACCTTCCCTTCAGGGTCCTCATCCATGAGAGGTTGAAGTGGAGGGAGGGGAGACCCCAGTTCGAACATGGGGCTATGGTCCTCTACACCGATGGATCTGTCATGGATGGTAGAGCCGACTCAGGTGTCTTCGGACCAAGGACCCGGGTATCGGAGCCCCATGGGGCAATGGCTACCATGGATACATCTTTCAGTCGGAAGTCAACGCCATTGGCACTTGTGTGCACCGGCTGCGATGTCGGCCGAGTCTATATACTGTCAGACAGTCAGGCTGCACTGAAGGCCTTGGCCTCGTTTTCTATTACATCGAGGCTGCTCTGGGACTGTCTGAACAAACTCAAGCTCCTCGAAAGGGGCAATACAGTGACCCTCGCATGGTGTCCTGGCCACCAGGGCATTGAGGGTAACGAGCCTGCTGACATCCTTGCAAAGGAGGGCTCAGCATGTCTCCCAATAGGTCCCGAGCCATTTCTCGGGACAACAAAGAGTTTTCTGTTGAATGAAAACTCTAAGTGGGAGACAAAGGAAAGAGCGCTGCACTGGCAAAGACTCCCTGGTCAGAAACAAGCGAGGTTGTTCATTGGATTCTCCAGGTCAAGAGCAAGGGAGATGCTTCACCTGGAGAGATGTGATATGCGGATACTCGTGCGCCTATTTACAGGCCACTGCAGACTCCGGTACCGTCTCCATAAGTTAGGATTATCAGACACTGAGGTATGTCGGTTCTGTAATGCCGAACCAGAGTCTGCGGAGCATGTACTGTGCACATGCAGTGCGCTTGCACGGCTCCGTTTCCTGTCCCTGAGGTGCGTTACTTGTTATCCTGGGGACATAGTTAAAACAAGGTTGGTAGATCTCCTAGGTTTCATAAAGTCCTGGTGGAGGCTGGTGGATGGGCCAACCTAGAAATAAAAGCTAAGTTTTAGGTAGGTAATGGAAAGGGCTGGAGTCCGATCCTCATAAATAGCTAATGGTGCGGATGGAAATCCACACAGAGTCACGGATCTCTGGGTAGGGCGTGTGTCCTACTTGGAGAGCCTGAAGGGACGGGCGAAGTGTCCAAACCCTAAACACTAACAGGACCAGATAGAGGGGCTCTTGTCCCATCCAAGGGTTCCTTCGGGAGCCCAACTTACTGGATGTTAAATCCACTTTTGGTCAACCAGCAGGTGCTGGTGCCTGCGTAAGCAGGGAGGCAGCCTAGCAGGCAGGGGCGTGTGTCGCTGCCTGCAGCCACAATCAGACCCATCAGGGACTGCAGTGGCGTAGACTCTATTGCTGTTATTGAAAAAAGGGGGGGGGGGCTGCAAATACCCATCCGATTTACCATCCAAATCTGTTGGTGGTAGTGGGTTTCCCAACCCCCTTGGCACCACTGGTAGTACGTACCTATCTCGCCCCTTGGCCGCACGAGGGTGGAAATGGGCTCCCTAGTAGTGAAGTTCAGCTTATTACCTCATCAAGCTCCTTCCTCTTTGTTTCTCCCGTCGAATGCCGCTCCATCACCATCACATCATTCCAAACCTTTCCATTTCCTTTTTGCCTTCATCAAATCGTCTCAAAAACAGGTATTTTTGCATTTATGAGCGTGAAGAACACCACTTCAGGCAAATTATAAAAATGTTGGAACTTAAAACACTCCTAGCTCGTCAACGGTTAGTCCTACAGAAAAAACACACAGGACCACTTTTGTAGGCAATTTAGTCAGCAACAAATTTCATGTATACAATTTTTCATTTTGAATTACGGTTCCCGAGATATACCCGAAAAACTGAAAAAAGTGACATTTAGAGCTTCCCCCTCCCTCGAGCCTCCCCCCCACCCACCAGGACTTTGTTTTCCCATCATCCTGAAGTGGAAAGGAAGCGGTTAAAACAATAAAACCTTCACCGGAAATTTGTTCCGCTGAACAGCGGTTTTTTGTCTAATTTGATTAGGCTAACAGGCTTAAGTGCGGAAAATGGGGCGCCCTTCACAGGCCCGGACTGGCCCCTTTGGGAAATACTCATCTGCGCCCTTTGGAAAATACTAACCTGCGCCCTTAATCCGAAAACCATCAACCCAACGGTTATAATAAAAACAACTTTTATAAGTTAAAAGCCAAACTCGCGAATATCTCAAATAAATACTTAATGGTGGTTAATAATAGTGCGCCGCGCCAAAGGTAGATAGATACCTAGGTTCTAGATACGTAGTTCTAGCTAGGTTCTTGGCGACAACGCGACGCAGAGTGGGGCGAAAACGCAAAAAAAAAAAAAAACGTTCATAAGTCGAATTTTTGAAAGTCGCGATTTGGACCAAGTGTTGGTAGAAAGTGGTTTGTTTGCTGTCAATGCCAATGCCAAACGGCCAATTGATGAGTAAACCGTTGAGATTTTTGATCAATCATTTGATACCACAGATGCAAAAATATTTATGACATTTAAAATAGAAATCAGTTCATTTTCAATGGTTTTTTGCGGTCCAAGTGATTTTTTTTTCCTTACATACAGAAGAAGTACCTAGAAAATTTGTGATTTTTCCGAGTCAGAATAATTATTTTTCTAAAGTTTGGAACTTAACAAAAAGAAGTGTATAGTGTGCATTTTTTCATTTCATTGAACAGTTTTTACGCATCCTTGCGCACCCTAATTTCCACGATTGACAGAAGCATCTACCTATCTAGAAACACCTCCAACAATAGTTCGCTGCAACCACCTGCAACCCTGGGCTCCTGAGCAGTACCTATTTATCTTGACAAAGTTAGGCATGTCATTTTTTGACGATAAACAAACGGTGTTGGAAGGCACTGTGAAAACAATGTCGAATTAGAATTCACGTTAAATCGTTTAGTGATTCGTAAACAACGTTTGAAATTTCAATCACGATTACCTACATAAAAGAAGCAAATTTACATTTTCTGGCAAGATGGCAAACAAATAAATTATTTTGTTTGCAATTATTTCACGATATTGCACTAATGTTTGAATATTAAGTCCAAAGAAGACGTCGAACCGCTCCAAAAAATGATTCCTTTGGTACTTCAAAACACAACATGTTTTATTCGAATATCGAGTTAGACAGTTGATTCTAAATTATAAGCGCGTTTTCGCCCAATTACATATTATGAATTATAATAACTGGTAATTACCTATATTAAGAAATTATAACTGTTTCGATTTTCCCTCCAATTCTGCTCAGCAAGATAAAATCAAATAGGAAATTTGCGGTTTTGAGGATTGAAGACTACGAAACAATCTCGGAAGAGTTCTCGGACGAAGAAATTGACTTGGACGCCATAGAAGTCAGCAACGAAGAGCCCTTGCCAGAGGACGCTGAGGAGGCAGGCGAGTCAGAGACGGTTGAGAGAGAAGACGAATTGAAGGAAGAGAAGATAGAGGAAACCCGTACTGCAACACCGCTTGTCATACCAATCTTCAGGGAGAGAACGCTGAGCGAAAAACGTCCGACGACGCCAAGCCGCTCACCCGATGGTCGCGAAGAGCCAACCTCCAAGATGACAAACGACTCTGAACGCATCGTCCCCTGCAGCTCGTCAACGTCAGTCGGTTCCAAGGACGAGAACTGCAAGGAGGCCAGCGTGAATGATTTTGGCGACGATCTGCTGGGCGAACCTCAGGACTCGGAGCATGACAACTGGGTGCCATACCGCTCGAACAGGCGCCGTGGACATCGTCAAGTGGTCGTTGTCTTCGTCGTAGGTCGTCGTTTTTGAAGGAGGCCAATATGCAAACGACCAGAAAAGAAGAGATGCGAACGAGGTCAGGAGCTCGAGGAAGAAGCCGGACCAATGGGGAGAAGAGATGGCTGAGAACAGTTCGGCCGAAGAGCTGAGGCCATGGCCAAACGCCATCAAACGATGGTGGCGATATAGGAGGCTCAAGGAGTTGAGTGTCCTTCTTCTACGTCTTTCTCCTTCTCCTCCCAGCTGCACCGGCTCAACAGGACCCTACAGGCCATTTCTTGAAGAGGAGGGAATAGTGTAGGGCGGCTCGAGTATGAGGGGTTGAGTGGGCGAGAAGAAACATATGGACAGTTACTGACAAGTTGTTGTGTGTGTTAGAATTCCGTTGAGAATAAAAAGCCGTTGAGTTTACCGAATTCATACAATATTATATTCTTCATGCTATGGTATCTTGGCCAAAAATGAATTAGCGTAACGCGAAAATCTATTATAGTATTGGTGTACAAATAATATATTACCTATATGACGGTTTTTACTGGTTTTTGCTAGGAATTTTCAAGTAACAACAAAAGGGGCTAAAATTAGTTTTTAAGTCCAATATTTTGAAAATTTTCCCCGGATTGCGCCTTTTCTTAAGTCAAAGGCCGCGCCCTTTCAGGGGTCCCAGTCCGGCCCTGGCCCTTCAGGAATCCACTTCCATACCCTCTCTGGTATCAATCTAATCTAATCTAACAGCTCCCAATAGCTATCCCCACAGGCGTTGGAGACCTCCTCTCCCCATAACGAGCAGATGTCCCTAGTTGGAAAGCCTCCCTCTCCCGCACACTGCGTGGAGGTGAAGCTAAGCAGTAGGCCAACTTGCCCCCCCCCCCCCTTACCATCAAAAACAAGCGAAACAGGGAAAGGAGTCAGAGCATCCTGAAGGAGCCATGTTCCTAGGAAGGGCGTGCTGCTGGTTTCTGCTTAGGCATAAAGCCAATAAGCAGGGGGAATGGATGGCTGCTTCCCAAGCCCCCCCCCCCCCCCCCCCCCCCAAGGACTGCAGTGGCGTCTTCGACTGTCTAAGAAAAAGTGCCTCCGGTCCATTTAGTACTGTTGGGAAGTGCTTGAGCCTGACCAAAAAACGGAGGTCACTAGGGGCGGAATTCATAGACGTTCCTCAAGCTTGAGGATCTCCTCAAAAGTGGCCTCAAGGATGTATGAGCGACTTACGTTATTCATAGACGACAGTTAGAACAGTTGAGGTGACCTCAAGTGGAGGAGCGCTTGAGGAGGCCTCAGAGGCTCCTCAAGTTATTCATAGTCAACATTGCTCAAGGTCGACCTCAGCCTCATTTTTCGGACGTTATTCCTAGACAGATTCGGCAGTTGAGTCGAGTTTTTTCCTAGCTGAAACTAACCTAAAAGCGACCTCAAATCAAGGTACGTGAAATGTTACCTTGAGGGCACCTTGAAGTGAATTTTCAGGGCCGGCCTCGCACTTTGGGTGCCCCAGGCGATCCGAAAGCGAGAGGAAAGAGTTATTTTGCTTCGACTGGGACACATCCTCGTAGATATTAACCGCTTTTACTTCAAATCTACATCTACCCACCCAATACCAATTTACCTTACGTACATAGCATATTGCGAATATACCATAATATGAATAATAATCTGGTGTTAATAATATGGTACATTTTGGCTGTAATCTACACCGGAAATATTAATATTCTGATTCTGGATGGAGGGAAATGGGGGTTTACACTTGCTTATTGTAGCAATCCGTGGTGGCCAGGGGGGAAGGCTCTGCCGGTATGAGGAACTTCATAGAAAGTCAGCAATTAGAAACATCCATCCCGAGCCTGCTAGTCAGAACAACACCCTTCGTATTTTTGAAATTTGCAAAATACACGATTAGGGGTTTTTAGCAGCACCCGCGAAAAAATATGAACGAAATTTCAACCAACAGAGCCACCTCAGTAAAATACGTGCCCTTTCCTGACATACTTGCGGGTTGCAGTAATCCTGAAATTCAGAACGAACTCGCGTACCTTCAGCATTCAAAATTCATTCGTAATGTAGGACAGTGCATAAAATTTACTTTTAATATTTAATAAACTTTATACGATCAGCTAACAAACGAGCCAAGATTCACGGCTCCATGGCGGATAATAATGAATTAGGAATGGAAGCGTTTCTGGATTATTTTTTTTTTATCGATAGAAGGCGTCCAAATAATACTAAAAATGGGGTTAAAACACAAACTGCAAGCTCGTATGAATTTATAAAATTTATGGAAAAATTGCTATTTGAATTTTGGCGGGAACCCGAGGTCAGCTCCTATTGGTCGACACGTTGGCCACCATTACAAAACTAAAAACTAAAGAATCAGTCATTGGAATAAGTTAATTTATATCACAAATAAGTTGAGTAAATAAGCATGATCACATTCAAAACAAAGCGAACACGGCCATTTTCTCGTTACTCCAGTGTCACTAGAGCCAAACACCAAGAAAAAATCGAAAAAGAAGAAAAAGTCGACCTGCACTCTGGTGTCTTTTGAGTGGAAACCGGAACACCTGTAGGTGACGTCACTCACAGTGGTTTTTGAATCGGCCTAAATTACTTAAGATGATTGTAAACTACGTGAAAGATTTTTTGTCACAAAAATGATGTATTTTTCCCTTTTTGACTTCTAACAACACGGTACAGCACTTCCATTCCTAATTATGACAAGTTTGTTTACATTGGCGAACGATAGACCACAGAGTAACAGAGAGCAAGATACAACAGCGTTAGACACAACAGTTGTATCAGTGTAGCAGTGTAGTTATATTAGTGTCTCCCGTTTATTCTTGTATTCCCCGGCTTCGCGGGGACTTTCCCTGTTTCATGGTCCAAAAGTCCATTTTATTCTCTTTTTTCTAAAAAATTCCCTGTTTGGCAACACTGTAATTTTGAGGCCTTCCTTGAACTAATCTCAAGCAAGGTCGGCCTCAATCCAATCCAGAACGCACTATGAATAAGCTCCTCTCATCTTGAGATGAGGAGCTCAGCTTAGTGAGAAAAAATCTCATCTTGAGGAAGGTCTATGAATTCCGCCCTAGGTGTGTCTACCAGGTAGGGCCATTTCAGAAAGGGGATAATCTACAAGACTTGGGATAGACTACAAGTTCTTAGCTTCTTGTTTGTGCTCAAGATGCTCAACGTGCTGCTGGTTCCACTAAGGAACAAACGCATACGTCACAGTGGCCCCCTAAACTGCGAAAAAAGTATCTCACCTGCAAACGCTTTCCCTTCCAACGTGTGCTCGCTCCCGTGCAGCCCGTCGATCCCCCATCGGACGACGTAATGGTCGAAATGATATTCACCCTTCAGCGGACCCCCTGTGACGGATATCGGCTCATCCAAGTGGTACTTGACGAGAGGAGCGTGAAGCATGTGTATCAACTCGATCTTGTCCGGTTCCAAGAGGAGGTTCCTGAACCGGAAGGGCGGTTGACAGACGGTCTTGTTGACATCGAGAAGGTTCACCGGTGACTTGCTCCCCACGCATTACGAAATCCATTATGAATAAATCAATGGTTTATTGCATTATGAATAAATTGTCAAAACAAAATTAAGTACCAAGTACGATATTGCATAAGGTTTCAAACAAAATAGACCAGTAACCTACAACTGGTTGAGCTACTCTGAAAACTGTACGTGAATCAAACGATTCCTTCAAAATTACATGAGCTAATTTCGGCCTTTTGCGGCTGTTCGGTAACGAAGGATTTTGTCCCCGTTGAATAAGAGATACCTGCCGCGTTCCTCCACAAGCGGGATACTTGTCAGCCCACATCGAAGGGTCCAGAGCTCCAAAGCCTGGCTGGTATTCGAAGTACACTCTCTCGTAGGGGTGTTCTTCTCGAGTCGAACCGACCAAAAGCAGTAACATTTCCACGATGAGATTTCTCATCCTACGCTCCGTCCTTCTTCCTGATCATCCCTTGAAACTTCAACTATGCCAACTACGATGGACGTATCCATGATGACGTTGGCATCTTGTGCTAAGGTAGCTAATTCATTTGTCTTGGTGGCCGTTGCCTTGATCGAATTTCCAACCAGAGAGGCCTTTTCTTAATAATGAACACATTGTTTGCATTATTAAACCATGCAACTGATGTGCATCCCCTATGCAGGAAAATCGAAGCTTTGATAGAGGCAGTTTCTACAACTACCCTAGATTAAAGATGGTTCTGTTCCTCGTGTTGGAGTTTTAAAATAGTCGAAAACAAATTTATTTACTTACCTATTTGTTTATTCTTGTTGACGGAATCCTCACAGTATTTCTCATTAAATGAAATTTTCTTCCCTGGGGCTGTGCAGAAGCTACAGTCGAGTCTTCTCAGGGACAGCACAGCGCTGAATCGAACTAAAACTCATTTGGGTCCCCTGCGGCGAATTTCGTTCAAACAAAAAAATCATCGTTGCATTTGCTTTTTCCGTTTCTTTTCGGGCCTTTTGTTTTGATCGCGTCGTTACAAGTTACCTCGATTGTGTTGTGATTGTTTTCGAAGCATTCGGCGGTTTTGTTTTCCCCATTTCCATGTTTGTTTTCACTACCTCTGCCATTTCACCATCTTCTCGTGGAAGAGGGAAGATTGAAAAATAAAACCAAACATTTCTATTCGCCGGAGGACAGAGCCCGCAGTTAGCGTCAGACTAAGTGAAAGAGTTGGGAAGCACGGAAAGGAACGTTTTAATTAGTAAAGAAAAAATGCATGGTTTGTTATGGGGGTGCGAGAGAGCTCGTGTGGAATACTGCTTACATCCCGACGGTCACTGAATGAGAATTAGGGAACCTCTTCATTAACACTGGCAGTAAACCGTCCCCCGCCTTTCAGACTAGACTGCGAGGAACATCCAGAGAGTTGAATTGCAATTCAAGTGTTTGTCTGTTTAACCCTCCGAAAGTGCAATAGGTACATTGTGAATACGTGGCAACAACCTTCGAAATGTCTTCTACCTCAAATGTCCAGTTTTCGGGAAGTTTCTCAGGCATCGTGTTCGAGACGTTGAAGTTGCTGCCTGGGGCTCATCTGCTGGAGATGAAGAGCTCGTTCAGAGTATTTTCTACAGAAACGTTGTTAGTATAGTCCTGGGATCTGCAGAGTGTCTCAACAACAGGACTCGGGGGCTACACCAGCCAACCCCCGTCGTTCCGCCCTGGCGAGGCGGTCGTTGCGGCGTGGCGGGCCGCGGGTTTCGTCATGAGGAGGGCCGCTTTTCTCGAGTGTTTGAGAGCTGCGGCTTCTCTAAAATTTGTTTTCAACAACAAAATACAGGGATGACGATGTTTTGTAATCGCATTTCCAAAACACCGTTCTGTATTTAATCCCTGAATAATATGAGAAGATAAAAAACAACATTTTTCAGCTCCCATATTATAGGATTGCGTTTTTGAATAATTTTATTTTTTGGAGGGTTGAGGGGGGGGGGGGGGGGGGAGGTTAAGGGGAGGAGGAGTCAGCTGCATAGCCTTCAGACTCCCCTCGTCCCACGCAACCTCAACCTACAGTCTACTGCTCCAAACCCTGGTTTTTGCTTCGCTTTTGGAGCTTAGATGCACCACGTTTTGGTGGTTCCATATTTTTCTCGTCATCTACTCGCCAAAAACGGTATTCTTGGTTGTTTTTTTCAAATTTAGAAAAAGTTTAATTTTCCGTTTTTTCCACTTTGGGAGCTCGGATACGCCACATGGAGCTACTTTATGGTGGTTTCAGACTTTTCTCGCACTATGCTCGCCAAACTGGATTTTTTATTATTTATGATTAAGACCAATTTCAGATTTTTCCAACCGCTAGAAGTGCCCTAGAATAACGATGACCAAAATCGTGTCACCCTCCTCCTCCTCCTCCTCTCCTTGCGGCTTTAATATAGTAGATAATATCTACTATAGAGAAAGGCTGTTTCTACTATATTAAAGCCGCACGTGTTATATTATAACATTTGATTATATATAAATTGTTATAATATAACAACTAACTGTTTCATAAGGCAATTCAATTCATTTTCACTGCAACCTAATGATATTAGGTTAATAATTAACGTTATTAATTAATTGTTTACTTCATGACCTTTCTTTTATTTGAAATCGTTTTGTTCTTATTGTACCGTTTGAAAATGTTGGTGTGTTAACTAAGCTAAGTTAAATTATTTTCACTTGTATGCTTGTTTTTTCATCTTAACCTGATGCTACCCCTATGATAGGGCACTTAGTGCAAATTGTTGTCAGCCAGACGTGATGGTAGGTAACTCCTAAAGGTCGATCCACTCATTTCAGTGATATCAGTGAATTCTCGGCCTCTGCGCCCTTCAATTACATCAATGATAAATAATTTATCAATAATTGACAAAATTATTAGTCCTCACACCAGCGGCATGGGCGTAGACTTTTGGGAACACAAAAATAAATTGTGCTGGATTTATTTAAATGAAACAACATAATTGAATGCGTAGAAAGGGGCATGGAAAGGTATTATTGGAATTTGGAAACACTAGTACTCTGACAGGAGGGCGTCGCTTCGCTCGGCCGACCATTTTATTGCCCGTTGGGGGCTTGAGGGGGTCGCTCAGCCGACCACTTTCTCGAACAGGGGGCCTCGCTTCGCTCTCCCATTTGAATGGAGGATTCACTGAAACAGTTAAATGTGCGGATCGACCTTATGAGGTTATCACACTGTAGGAAACACCCAGCCAGCCGACGTCACAATCACGCTCCCCCCCCCCCCCCCAACTAATGAACGCCTGACGCCACGCAATCCGTCGTGCAGTGAGGACAGTTCGTACTGCACGACGGGTTGCCAGTCGTCAGGCATTCATAGGTTGGGGGGGGGGGGGGGATTGTGACGTGAATCGCCGCTCGTCGGCTGGCTGGGAGCGGCGATTGACGTTAAAATCAAAGGCAAAGACAGGGGAGGGGGGGGGAGGGCCGAGCCGCCGGGAATACGACACCCCCTTCCCCCCCTCATCTATGAACGCTGGACGTCGGGCACCACGACGCACAGTGGTCCAGAATTCAAATCTAGCTGAACAAAAATCAAAAACTGTTCGTTTTCGACCAGATTTTGTATCTAAGGGTTTTTTGGGGCGTAGATTCCAAATTTCGGGTCCATTTAGTCATAAAATGAAGTTCCCTTCAGTTTGAGAGTTTCCAGAAGAACATTTTTACGAATAAACAAAACAAATAGGCAATAATATCGCTGATTCCAAGTTGTTAAAATCCTTAGGGCCAGCATCAATAACATCTTTGTGATGAAGCAGTATCCGTGAGGGCATTGATAACTTTACCGTCAACCATTGTTTTATGAAGATTGAACATAACTCTAATTCGAACATTAGTGTGAATGGCTTCATATGGGTGTAACAGTGATATCTGCTTGGACATTGACTCAAATTCTCGAAGAGTAATTTCCTTCGTTTCTTCTACTAAACTCTATTTTTAATGGGCGGCAAGAACGGGTGGACGAGGTTCGTTTATTATACCACAAAATAATCTTCTGTTTATTCTCCTCAATACGGTATAATTGTATTGGCACGATTGAAGTGGCGAGCATGTAGGTGTCAGAATTATTATCGTCTTCCGAGTCAAATCTTTGCTTATAATTATTTTGGAAACCACTCCCATCCATACCATACTTACAGTCTAGGAATAAAGTAACCTCGACGTCTTTAGATGTTGTGCTTTGGATAGAAACATTCTCCAAATAGGTACTACCTCTCAGAAATAAAATTTATTTAAAATATTTAATATTTAATATTGATCTTTCGTCATTTTTAACTGAATGTAAAGAGCTAATGCTTGTCTAGGAGAAAACCGACGTTTTTTGTTTTTGAAGCGAAGCTTTTATACGGACGCCCCCCGCTCGCCGCTCGGGGAGTATCCCATTGAAAATCGTGAGTCAGTTCGTGAGTGAGTCTCGCGATATATTTGTGATTCTTTCTGTAAATTTTTTAATTTCGAAGCAAGTTTTGGAAAAGAAATCACTTCCTTTACCATACTAGCCGAATCTGTTCGACCGTCTCTTCTGAGTTTCATTTCTAAAGCTGTTCCTAATTCCTCATGAGTGTAGCTTCTAGCTAACTTCGCAAATCTTCTCTGCTTGGTCTTGGTGCTCGCTGATGTAAAGTTGGATGAAGGTCTTCCTCGAGTTGGGGGGCCAAATTCAATCAAGTTCTCTTCTAGCCAATCAGAATGACGATTTAAAAAATTGTTCTCAACCCTATTCGCCCCTAACCATCTATTCTTCAATAATTTATGGAAACTAATTAAAGTTGATCTTAGAGTGCTGTTTTCTTCATAAGAAAATCCATTGCCAGGCTCCTCGCGGTCACGTATGTGGTCCATCCAAGCTTCCACAGCAATATTTCTTGATGGAAAATTTCCGAGCGCCTTCAAGACGAAAAAAAGAGTTTTTCGCGTAAATGCGATTTCTGGGCCATCTGCAAAAAAAAGCTCATATTTCCATTACGTGCAAATTCGTGCAAACTTTTCCTGTTTTATGGGAGTCTTGGGGTTCATGCCAACACGCCGTTGGTCTCAAAAGAAAGTGCCAAAAGAGGTGCCACTAAAGATATAGACGTTAAAAGGCATAAAAAAGTGTTAAAATCTCGATAGCTTATGAGCACGTTCAGAAAGCACTTTCTGAGATTTTGAAAATGGCATCATACGCTACTTACCTCTAATTAAACGAACCATGACGATCAAGAGGCTCAGACGGCTTCAAAACGGCACCAGTGATCACTTGTTGAACGATGAACGCAGACTGCATCGAAAGATACGAGGACTTGCAATTCTTGATGAGGCCAGATAAGGGCAATATCATGACTGAGCGCGATAAGAGGGGCTGTCTGTGCTAGTTTAGACCTTTGTGAATGCATGCTTGAACCTGGCTTTGTTGTTACTTCCAAGTCGATAACATGCTTTTTGTCCAGCTAGATTTGAATTCTGGACCACTGTGCGTCGTGCAGTACGAACTGCTCGCACTGCACGACGGATTGCGGGGGTCAGGCGTTCATAGATGAGGGGGGAGAGGGTGTCGTATACCCGACGGCTCCCCCCCCCCCCCCCCTGACGTTGCCTTCGATTTTAACGTCAATCGCCCCTCGTCGGCTGGCTGGGAGTTTCCGACAGTGTGATAACCCCATTAAAAAGACATTTAGGGTTGCCCAGACGCGATGCTCCCCACATGAGAGGACACTTCAGGTCAGATGTGATGATCGGCTCTCAGGCGAGTTTCGCTCACTATGCTGCCATGTCTACACGCCCCTTGTAGGTACATTACTATTTCGTTTACCATTTCACTCGCTAGTGAGACAATATCAATCTGAAACCGCGTGAAAAATGAAGGGGTGAAGAGTTATCGATAAACCATTGTCCTCGCAAGGGGGGGGGGGGGGGGGGGGAGAGAAAAGTCACTCCTTCCGTACATGTCTGAACGCATGAATGTAACGGGAGGGGGGGGGGCACAAAACGGTAGGAAGCAATCGGTCGGAAGACTAACCCTAGAGATATCGGTTGTTTATTGGAGGCAGGTGAGTGATTGATACCCCCCCCCCCCCCCCCCCCCCCATCACCCTCGCCTAATGACACGTGGGGGGGGGGGGATATTCAGGAGGGGTTTTTCAGGCAAATGGGCCGTGAGTAGCCGCACACGTCATTTCCCACCCGGGTTTCTCTTTTTAAATGGAGTTTCCCCTCTCTGTCTTTCGACCCCCGGGCTTTATCTTTTCACCTTTGTGCGTTTTTCAGTTATTGGGTTCCGTAAATTGAGTTCTGACATGCTCGCACTCGCCTTCTAGTCGATACTCGATTCAATAAATGACACCCGGGAGTTGGTATACTTCCACAGCATGATGATGATTGACGAAATTAAATTTTCAGAATTTCAAACCCGTTTTGTTCCTTTTTGTTGATTCAGTCTAACAGTAGCGGTATTTACTCTCGTATTCTCGTTGAGAGTGTCCATTTTAAGCTTTTCAAAAAAAGTGAGAACGAAAAATTGAATATTGACGATTTTTGTAGCTACGCACAGACACATCCGCACACACATAACAGCACTCGCGCAAATGGTCAGTCCCGAGTTTATCTTTCGAAAACAAACGACTTGTTCCATCAAAAGGTATCAGTTCACTTGGGGGGTTCGCTTCGCTCTCCCGTTGGTGTGCACAGGCCCAAATCCGCCGTCCGGGCCGTTTTGGGCAGTAGGAGTTTTTTTTTTAATCTGAAATTTTGACAAAATACTTGGTTTACCATCTAGTTGTGCCCGACAGGTTTTCAGCCAGATCGCCCAAACCCGTGGGGCGCTATGGGGCTAAAATGGGGCTGCGGGAGGGGTTTTTGGAAGGTTTTGGCTATCGGGTCGAGTTAGGTGTCGTTTTCCGAGTATTTTTGGTCGTAGAATACATTTTTGGGGGTCTTGCAACGATCCGATTTCACTGTGGCGATCTATAGGGCTTTCATAGGGCTACAAATGGGATTTTTGAAGGATCCCAAGAAGTTAAATATTTTTCGAGTAAAAAATAAAGAATTTTTGAAAAAAAAAATCCCCCAAAAAAAATTTTTTTTTAAATATTAAAATCCAAAAAAAACATTTTTTTTTTTTAATTTACAGAATTAAAATTCTGTACAAGTAACCTATATCAAAGAATAATAAACCCTTGTGTAAAATTTGCAGCGTTTTTTTTGGAAGCTTTTGGCTACGGGATCGAGTTAGGTGTCGTTTTCGAAGTATTTTTGGACGTAAAATCCAGTTTTCGGGGTCTCTGAACGATCAGATTTCGCTGTGGGGATCTATAGAGCTTTCATGGGGCTACAAACGGGATTTTTTAAGGATTAAATAATATAAATATTAAATTTAATATTTTCCGAGTGAAAAACAATTTCGGAAAAATAAGTTTTTTGTACAATGTTGATTTTTTTTTTTTTTTTCAAAAATATTTTTTTACAGACAGAATTAATTTTTGCACAAGCAAACCCTAACATAACACACATTTGCAGCGTTTTTTTATTGGCGTTGAATTTATTTTTGGATAATTTATCTCAACGAATAATAATCCTTTGTGTAAAATTTGCAGCGTTTTTGATTCCATTAAAAAGAAAACAAATTTTACACCAAGGAATATTATTCTTTGAGATAAATTATCATAAATTTTATTATTACTCTACAGATTGTGTAGGGAAGGTGTTTTTTGTGGTCATTGAGACTTCTCTCAATGAAATCTCTTAAAATTTATTTAAAATTTCCATCAGTTTAGTTCACTGAAATACACACAGAACAAAAACAATTGAAATTACGTCAGTAATTATCTTGCAGTCGGTAGGGTGCTTGATGCGATCACACACCTTTTTTCCGAGGTTCCAACTGGTGTGGCAATTTAAATCATTTATGCGTTGCTTATCTTGGGTATAACTTTATTTTTACGTACACCGGCTATTAACCGCTATCCTGTTCCAACAATCACTGTGGCGCTTCGCACTGACTCGGTGTGGCGACTTTTGCTATGTCATGGCAATTTTTGCACTGCGTGGGCCTTCGATTGGTCCGGATCGGCCCTTTGACTCCGATCATCCGCCTCAATTTGACCAGTTGGTACGTCGATATCGTCAGCGTATTTTGGAAAACGATCCATACGACGGTTTCCGGGCACGGCGGGTACGTGAGGGAGCCTCGGTAAGTGTAGTAGAACCGCCTGTCTTCGGGCAAAAAGTACTGAAGGGGTATCATGTGGTACAGGTCTGTATAGCTCCAGGGTTGGGTGATGTAGTCGAGCATGGCGAGCGTTTCGTCGTAGTAGATGTTGTCCAGGCCGTGAACTTGTTCCAGCCATACGGATATTATGACTATACCGTCTTCTAGCAATACTGCCTCGTGGAACCCGCCTGTGCTACAGTCGAAAAACACTAGTTGCATCTCTGCTGCAAAATTGTAATTATAATGATCCTAATGTCGCATCGGGAAGCGCAATCTGGAACCTGACCGAGCCCAGGCAACGAAGACCAAAAAAAGGCCGAATAGGAGAAAAAAATCGTGTGGAAGCGAAATTTGGCACATTTGTTGGGAAAGGAGTCTTGAATAACATACTAACAGTACAGGGGTGTGGGAGTGGAGATAATGGGGGGTCTATAAAGCTCCCGTTTTTTAGTTTTTGGCTAATAACTCGAAAACTACGGCCTATAGTGAAAATACTTCCGTACATTAAATTAATCTTCATGAAATTCTCTACAAAAAAGGTCCCATACACTTTTTCGCCAGGACCGATAGTTAAGGAGGTTTTGAGAGGATGAAAATTTCTTAAAATCGAGTATTACTGTAGAAAATCATTTTTGGTTTGTTATTCTTAGAATAATGCACCTATGTTTTCGCGACAGAGGTCGACGACTCCGATCGGCCTCAAAATTTGAAATTATCCGTTTCAAGAGGTGCAGATTACAAAACCGAAATGTCCATCCGCCGCACAGTGGGCCGGTGTGGAAAAAAGTCAAATTTGCAAAGTGTGTATACCAGAGAATTTTTGTGGTTTTCTCCAAGGTTTTTAACCGTAGAATCAGCGTGGAATATTCATTTTGCGGTTTAAATTAGTTTTCACTACTTAAATGAGGTGTGAAACATGAGATTATGAGAATTTAAGCATTTTATATGTATAACATAAAAAAATCCCCTCTCACTCGGTTTAATCGTGTAGTTTTGAAAATTTTACATGTTCTCAATAGGTACCAATAGTATTCTATAAAAATACAAAATCCAATTTTAAAATGAATTCCGATGAACAACACCTCCCTGGAGGTCAAATATTTTTTAAGTAAAAATACAAGAAAAATGTAAAAAAAAAATTTCTGAAATATAAAAATACAAAAATAATTTTTTTTTTTTTTCATTGTCACAGAATTAAATTTCTCCACAAGTAACCTATATCAATGAATAATAAACCCTTGTGTGAAATTTGCAGCGTTTTTAATCATGAATGAACTATGTTCAGACCACGTATTGATAACCTTAATGCATGCCAATGTAATTACGTAAGGTATAACAGAGGAATTTCTCGTGGAGGAGACCACACGATAACGTCTTCAAGACGAGCTTGTAGTGCTACGCCAGCCAACCCCCGGCCGTATCCCACCAGGCTTCAAGCCCAACAACTCGTTTTTCCATATTGTGCAGTTTTTTTCTTGAAAAAATTCAGATTTTTGTGTGGTGGGAGGGGGGGGGGGGTTGAGGAGACGTGGAGGCAGCCGCGTCTCTGATAGACACCCCCCTCGGCCCACCACACTCCCAACATCCTGTAAACTGTTCCAGACCTTTTTGCACTTCTTTTGGAGCAACTTTTTGGCGGTTTCAGATTTTGGTAATCGATTTTGGGTATTTTTGGCGATCGCCAAAATGATTTTTTTTTTTCTTTTTTTCAAATTTAGTAGAAAAAGTATAATTTCCTGTTTTTCTCCACTTTTGGAGCTTCCATGCGCCACGAGGAGCAACTTTTTGGTGGATTCAGTCTGAATTCAGACTTTTCACGTTATCTACTCGCCAAACTCGAAAAATCTTGGTCTTAAAAAAATCCAGTTTGGCGAGTAGATGTGAACAGTCTGAAACCACCAAAAAGTTGCTGGTGTCTTGAAGACGTTATTATACATACGTTGTTCTTGTGGTATCCTCCACACGAAATTCCTCTGTTATACAACACGTAATTACATTGACATGCAATAAGGTTATCAATACATGGTCTGAACATAGTTCATTCATGTTTAAAAAATGATTTACAACAGTAATATTCGATTTTTAGAAATTCCCCCCCTCCCCCCTCTCACAAAATCTCTCTAACTATCGGTTCTAGCGAAAAAGTTTATAGGACCTTTTTTGTAGAGAATTTTGTGAAGATTAATTTCATATATGGAAGTTTTTTTGCTACAGGTCGTAGGTTTCGAATTATTAACCAAAAACTGAAAAACGGGACCTTTATAGACCCCCCTCTCCACCATTAGCTCCACTCCCACCCCTCTATCCTGTTATTATGTTGTTCAAGACACCTTCCCCTACAACAGTGCCATATTTCGCTTCCACGCGAATTATTTCTCACAATTTGCCTTCGTTGCCTGGACTATGAGGGTTACTTTACCTGCGAATGACTTCCCATCCAATGTGTGTTCACTGCCGCTCGAGTCTATTCCCCATCTTATGTTGTAGTGGTCGAATTCGTACGTCGTGTTCTCATTCAGCGGGCCCCCGCTGACAGTAACAGGATTAATCATGTGATACTTGACGAGCGGCGTGTGGAGCATGTGGATCAGCTCGATTTTAAACGGTTCTCTGAGCAAATTAGAGAAATACAGCGGAGGCTGACAAATGACGGTGATATTCTCGCATAAATCGATCGGCGACTGTCAGAGAAACAAAAAGAAAAATACCGTAACGCCCACCGCCAACCTCAAGTTTAATTCGTAAAAACCACTACTGAAAAATTCAACGACCCCGACGGACCTGGCGGTCACCTCTGCACGTTGGATAATACGACGTCCACTTGCTCGGCGGTCGACACCCGTATCCATCTTCGTAATCGAAGTCTATCCTCCCGTCACCCGTCGTCCCCAAAACATAACCTACCAACTCTAAAGCGAACCAAATTATCATCATTTCACGAGGGAGGCTGTGCAATAAATTAATTTATAACAACATGAATAACTCGTAGTTGCGTTAAATCCAAGGTGTCTCTTAGATGAAATCTTCTTCCCAACCGATTTGAAGATGTTTTTTGGGTCATTCTATAATTATGGTGCTGCGCCCTAATATGAAGATGCTGCCTAGAATGTTTATTCCAAAAATTCTTTCAAAAATTTATGTTATGTCGCAAGTTTTGAGAGGGGTGAATATGCCTCAGCACTTTTTGCAGACGTCTCGAAGGCTGCAGACGTGTCCCTCATCAGCGACTGATTGCTAAGCTGAGAAAATATAACTTGGGTGAGATGGTCATTGCTCTCGTATCCTCGTATCTGTCGGGTCGAACGCAGGTGGTCCTTGCTGGTGGCCACCCGTGAACTTCCCAGGCGCGCGCAGCAGTGCACACAGATAAACGGTCCTGCTAACCACAATTGTCGCTCAAAATTTATGAAATTTTCGCAGTACATTATCAACATCAACAAAAACTCACCAGCGAAGTCAGATTTATGGTTTCTCTCGTGACATGCCCGCAAAAAATCACGGAAGTTGGCGTTTACTAGATGGTCGGTTTCTCAGTACAGTATCCCTTTTCGACGGTATTTTTCATTCAATCGATCTCAAATTTTCACGTTTCACAAAGTAAATAACACTGCTCAATTCTGTCAGAGGAAAATCGCGGCAACTTTTTAGGGACACCGCAGAAAATTATCAAAGTTGATAAGAATGCACTTGATAATCTCTCCACAGGTTGTTGTCTAGAGATGGGTCACGAAATGCATCCCGCAGTTTTCCTCTGACTGAAGTGAGGTCGAAACCATGACGGACACACCAAACAAAAAATCGACAAGATCGGTTCATCCAGGCCAGAGAAAAGGGATTTTGCAGGTAGAAAAAAGTGTTTTTGAGGAAATCGAGTTTTAGTAAAACCGAACCCCGCCTTCGCTCCGCGCGCCTGACTCATCTCTTCGCTCGCTTGATTTGTGAGTGTTTTCACTAAGGATTTTCCAACCACCCTGCTCCGAGTAAGTCCAGAGCAAGGCAGAGTGGGGGTCTATTTTCTACTCTCTATTTTCTCTCATGTCGAATTTGTGGCCTCCATTAGAATATTTTTGAGACAAACAAATTTTACTAAAACATTCACATGAAGTGTACATTTTTGATAGGAATGAACTAGGGATGTCCACACTGAAGAAAAATATCGATATTCGATATATCGATAGTTTTAAAAAATATCGTTTTACTAGGTCGATATATCGTAGAAAAATATCGATATTCGATATATCGTATAAAAAATATCGATGTATCGGATATTAGTCCAAATTTTAAAAAAATCCATGCCTTTCACGACTTTTGATTACTAGTAAATAAATTAAGGTTATAAATTCTTCAAAATTTGAAGATGATTGTTTAAATTTATTTTTAAACAAAAAGATTGTTTAACGATTTTTCATTAATTGTTGAGATTTGAAGATTAATTGTTTAAAGATTTTTAAAATTTGATTTAAATTGTTTAAAGATGGTTTAAATTTGAAGATTATTTAATAATCTGTAATGAGTAGGTAATTATTTGTAAAATCATAGAAACAATTTATTTTCTTAGTTTATAATTTTCTGACAAAACATTAAGTACATTGCACTAAAATGAATTGCGTGGATCTGCTCACCAACATTAATTAAGTACATTATTAACTCTTCACACATGTGATTGTGAACCAATTCGGTAAAGGGATTAGGAAATGAATTGAAAGTCGAGGTATATTAAACATAGTAATTGATTAGAAATACTTTCAGTCAAGTTACCTACACGCTCTTTGATCCTATTTCTAGCTGGTGTTCGGATTTATGTCGGATCTCTCTCAAAAATATCGGTTCCCGATATTTAAAAAATAATATCGATATATCGATATATCGGTGGAAAAAATATCGCCCGAAAATATCGATATATCGGCGGAAAAATATCGATATTTCGATATATCGATATTTTGTGAGCATCCCTAGAATGAACAGAAAAAAATAGACACATTTGATAACATTCTCCGTATTTTCGCTGTAATTATTTTCATTTGAAGTTTTGTCGTTCGCGTGGCCCAGTTTTTTGTCGGTTTTGGAATAGCCTCGATCTAGCAAAGTTTTCAAAAAAGTGAAGAGGATCCCTCCTCATTTGTGAACACCGAAATGTGACCCAGATGAAGAAAGCCCCATGTCAACAAGTTTCACCTCTTCGAGAAATTCGTCCTCAGAGAAGAACTCTCAGGGTTGGAGGAGTACTTATGACGATCATTACACTGAAGATATTTATGATATCATAAATATCAAGGACTATATCGAATTGTTATGACATAAATATCAAGGACTAAACCGACTTGTTATGCCAATTCATGCGGTGCTTCCGGTGCCGAAAGGCCGAGAGGCGGAAGCGGCTGGACTCAACTTTGACGATTTATTTGAACGATTTATTTGACGGTTTTTAGATAAGGTAAGTTAACGTTTTATGGCTCATTTGATGCCAAATTTATTGTAGAAACCAAAACAAACAAAAAGTTTTTTTTTTTTTTTTTTTCAATTTTTCGACCCTGACTACCCTACGGGTGCCCTTCAGGCTCTTTGCCTGTCTCCATTGGAGTACCTCAGGATTCGGTCTTGGGTCCCCTCTTATTCATCATTTATGTGAATAGGTAATCTTCCTGGAAGCATCGACTCGCTTTCCGTCATTTTCGCTGATGACTCCTCCTTCGTTCAGTCAGCAGTTTGCGTTGATGCTCTTCAAGGTGTGTGTTTGGGTTAATTGATGAACTGGGGAGGCTGTTTGTCGATGGTTCAATAGCAACGGTCTGGCTATGAATGAGTTGAAGTCTGTCACTATGTATTTTGGCCTGCGTTCGTTGACAACGATTTCCTCGAATCCCTCAAGTGCTAAATTGTTGGGCGTGCATCTCGACCCTAGATTGAATTGGAGGAGCCCTTGCGAGTCCACCGTCAGTGCTCTCAACAGTGCTACGTTTCTTCTGCGTCAATTGTCCAATAATTGATTGATTTCTAAAAAATCAGATTCAAAATTCCAAGAGGTTAGATATTATCAAAAGGTCTATCACAGCAATCGTACTCGAAGCAGTACTATACTCATTGCCACTATTTGTAGGTAAAAAGTGTTAATGAATACGGATCTTATGCTGCTAAAATCTCTTCTGTTAACCCTTAGATTTTGAAATTTGAGAGGGAGTCTATCACAAGGTCATTAAATAAATTTTATTGCCTCTATAGTGATACGAAGTTCGCCGGGTCAGCTTGTCGGTTCATAAAAATTTAATACACCCGGCACTGCAAAAATAGATCCGAATCTCTTATTCCGGATTGCCCCCGTTAAAATGCGGACTGTCTCAAGCAATTAATAAATAATATTCAAGACGCGACAGTAAAATTCACTTTCGGGTCTTGAATATTCTATATTGCATTTGAACGTTATTGTATAATGTGAGGAAGAATGTCTGGCATTCTCTTCCTCGCCCGCGTCGGGAGGGTCTTCCATTGCTTGATTAAAACCTGAATCCCGGGAAATCCTCAACAACGAGGCGGCTCCAAGAATCGGAAACCGAGGGTTTGCCAAAGGTATGGACAGGTTTAATAACATCCCTCCCCTGGCGGCGGAAATCTAACCGTTCCGGCAGCTCGGGAATATCTCAGATCCTGTCGGGCCTTAACGTTTTCCTTCGTCTCGAACTAATCAACCCCGTTAAGATTCATCTGCAGCGACGTCTTTCACTTCCACCGGGGGGATTCAGCCCGTGAGGGAACGGAAATATGAACTAGCCTTTATTATTAAGTCTGTCTGCTAGTTCGTAAATCCGTTCCCTCACGGGGCTCATTACGAGGGCGTACACGCTATGAAATAATTGAAAGCAGTGTTGTGCGGAAGCGGAGTAATTTTGAAGGTTTGTTGACCTTCTAAAAGAGACCATCCGTCACGTTTTTTATGGGGTTGAGCCAGTTTCAGATAAGAATGCTGCAAATTTTAAGAAAGGTTTGATATTCTTTGGTATAAATTTATTATTATGTAACTGGAAATTACATAATAAGTAAAAATTAATGTAAAAACGCTGCAAATTTTACACAAGGGTTTTTATTCTTTGATATAAGTCACTTGTGCAAAAATTTAATTTTTTTTTTTTCAAACATTTTTGTTTTTACTCTAAAAATATTTGGCCTCCTGAGATCCTTAAAAAATCCCATTTGTAGCCTCATGAAAGCCCTATGGATCCCCAAGGTGAAATCGGATCGTTCCGGGACCCTCAAAAATGGATTCTACGTCCAAAATATCGAAGAAATCATTTGAAAAAAAAAAAAAAAAAATCCATTTCAATGTTTGGACAGAAATGGGAAATGGGACCTCGGGAAATGGATTATGCGTCCGCGAGAATGAATTCTGTATAAATGAGAAATTAATTTATTTAATTTAATTTTACGATAAAACGGATGCGAAAGAAAACGTGAGACACGAATAATGAAACTGAAGAGGATCACACGAGAATGATGAAACTTGAACGATGGGCGAGGAAATCGGCGAGAATAAGTTTTGAATTAAGAACGATTATACTGATGAGATGACTAGCCAAAATAAGACCAAGAGTGATGTGACTTAAATGACAACATTTATCATTTCACGCCTTAATATCGCAATTTTCATGATTAATGATAAAACTGACTTGATTTACACTTGAAACGTGAAAAACGATCTGATGAAAAAACGCTGCAAGGTTTACACCAGAGTTTACTTTTCTTTGATGAAGGTTTTTTGTACATTGTTTGGACAGATGTCCTCAAAAAATGGATTACCTATTTGTCACAAATTACTCGGGAAACGTTACCTTATTTGACCTCCGGGTAATCTTAAAAAATACCGTTTGTAGCACCGCGAAAGCCCCATAGATCCTCACGGTGAGATCGGATCGTTCCGGGACCCCCAAAAATGGATTCTACGTCCAAAAATACTTCGAAAATGACACCTAACTCGATCCCATAGCCAAAAGCCTTAAAAAAAAACCTCCCGTAGCCCCATTATAGCCCCATAGCGCCCCTCGGGTTTGGGCGATCGGACGGAAAACCATATGGGCACGCTAGTTTTGTTTCATTTTCACGCTAAAAGTTCTTAATCGGTAGTTAGGCGAATGTTTTTATTTTTTCGTTGAGTGCACAGGATTTTTAAATCTCAACTTTTGAGTCAGACGGAGATTTTCGGAATCGATTAGATCATGCGATAAAAAGGCGACTTACATCAGGAAAAAATCTACCGATTATCTACCGAAATGTCATAAAATAACAAAATAAAATTTTTTATTTACACATTTTCTTCAGTCGGCAGAAAAACGTAAAATTGTCACCATCTCTGAACAAAGAGAACCCGTTAAAATATGAAATGTCTGCGAGCTTCTGCCTAATAGATTCAACGTCGTTCATTCTCGTTTCACTGCGTTTGTATTGATGTAACGACCGGATTACGCTAATCCTTCTTGCGCAGCCCATTTTCATCTCCCATTTATCCCCCTGTAGGAACGTCCTCAGCCGAGACAGGTTTCCCTATAAATTACACCTTGTCAACCTCGGTTTTCCAATTAGGTGGAAGATGAATCTACCAAGATTTTCCTCGAGCCTTTATTGCCCGAGCGATGTACGCGACGTAATTTGCTCGCTCTTCGTTAGGGCCGAGGAGAGGAAAAAGCCTGCAACGTACGGCCTGGGATTCATCTCGTGATTCTTTCAAAGGGACCAAACATGAAGAAGTAATCAAGAGTGCGATGTCGCATTTCCGCATCGCTCGTAAATGGAGTTGTAATTAGCAGTCATTTCTAGCGCAATATAAGTTGTAGGGGAGACCGGGGCAAGACCATGTGGCACTAATACCAAGCATTTCAGACTGTGACTATCCTCCTACATTTTCTATTTACAACATTTCCTCAAAACCATTTAAATGTACTGATTTTGAGTAAACACGTTTTTGTCAAAAGATTCGTATAAAAATGTCGTCTGAAAAACGACTGTTACAACCTTATTAAAATTTAACAAGACTGTGTGATTTAATCACATTAGGTATCCTGAGGGGGGATATAAAAGTTAGGCAGGTTTACTCATCCAGGTAAGACAACTTTAGGTAACATTTGGGTGAATTTGAACTAGAAAAATTGCAATACATTAAAAAATTTTGAGATTAAGTCAACATTACCAATAATAAACCAAACCAATGAAATAAATTGAAAAAAAAAAAAAATAAAAAAACGCTGCAAATTTTACACAAGGGTTTGTTATTCTTTGATATAGGTCACTTGTGCAGAAATTTAATTCTGTGTCAATAAAGAGAATGTTGGATTTTTTTTTTTTTTTTTTTCAAATTTTGTTTCACTTGGAAAATATCTGACCGCCTGGGATCCTTCAAAATCCCATTTGTATACAATCTATGGCTATTGCCCTCCACAGTGAAATCGGATCGTTCCGGGACCCCCATAAATGAATTCTACGTCCAAAGTATTTCGACCAAAAATACTTCGAAAACGGCACAACTAGATGGTAAACCGAGTATTTTGTCAAAATTTCAGATTTTGTAAAAATTCCTACTGCCCAAAGCGGCCCGGATTTTGAATTTACACCTCTTGAAACGGATAATGTCAAGTTTTGAGGCCGATCCGAGTCGTCGACATCCGTCGCGATCACATAGGTGTATTATTCCAAGAATAGATAGATTGATCGTGTATTTAATCAATTGTTTGTATACAGAGTAGCAGTTAATAATGAAAATAGTGGAAAATGAAACCTCACCTCAGTTTTACTTATAAAAGAAAATTTGAAAATGAAACAAGGAAGAAAGTTGAAGAGAACTAATTAAGAAAGTGAACAGTTACGTTTACAGCCAGATTCTTGAGCAGTACATAAAGAGGAGAAAAATAATGAAATTACATCTCAGTAGTGCTGAATGCGTTAGGAGAAAACAGACTTCGTAATAATGAAGAGGGATAGAATAACTAGGGTTGTACGTGTGAAATTTGAAAAACTAAAAGTGATATCAGTTGATGAACATAATCAAATCAAATCAAATCAAACTGGTTTTTATTTGCAAAATCCATGTATATGACAATGCAAATGTCAAGATTACATAGGTAATGACAGAAACACAAGCATGAAAACAGCAGTAATTTGGGCTCCATAGTACAGTTCACAAACAAACTCTGACAACGTGAGAATGGAGCAACCCGGGTGAACTTATGGGCTTGATATATGATATGCATATGACAATGCAAACGTCTAGATTACAGATTACATCGGCAATGAAAAAAACACAAGCATCAAAACAGCAACAATTTGGGCCCCATCGTACAGTTCACAAGCAAACCCTGACAACATGAGAATGGAGCTACCCAGGCGAACTTATGGGCTTGAGGCGAATGAGATATTATAAAACTCATCAACACTGTACAATTCCGCCTCGATCAGAATATCTTTCAGGGCTCGCTTGAAAGCGGGGATGGGCAAGCTCTGCAGCCTCTCTGGTAGCCGATTAAATAGACGAGAGCCGTTCTGAGTTGGGTCCGTCCGCCGTGAGGCTGTCAGACGGACCGTGGGAATGGTAAGGTCCTCGCATTGCCTTGTGGAGTAATGAAGGCAGTTACTGCCCCTCTGCAACGTGTTAACATTTTGTCGCACAAACATCAAAACTGAGTGAATGTACAGACTCAGCAAGGTGAGGATTCCCAAGCTGTTAAAATGCCCTCGGCAACTCTCATTCCATCCAAGGTGCTTCAGTATTCGGAGAGCCTTCTTCTGCAGGACGAACACACGGCGGCTGTGTGGAGAGTTCCCCCACAGCTGCACGCAATAACTCAAACGGCTATGGAAGCAGGCAAAATACACTGATCTGAGGATCTCAGGGGACACACATCGTGACAATCGGCGCAACATGAAATTGCAGGAGGCGAGTTTTGATGACAGCTTGTCGACGTGTTGAGCCCACGAAATTCTATTATCAACCTCTACACCCAGCAGATTCACTGAACGGGTGAGAGGGCCATTCAGCTGGAAGTTTAAGCTCTGGGTCTTATCAGAGTTGAGGCGAAGACCATTTACATCACACCATGACTCGATCAACTCTGAAAGTGCAGTCATGTTACTTTCCAAACCCTCAACTGAACTCCCTTGTACCACAGCTGTTATGTCATCCGCAAAAAGGGAGAGGAAGAACGTGTCCTGGCATTGGTATACTAGATCGTTTATATATACCTATTATGAAGAGGCAAGGGCCTAGTCCAGATCCTTGCTTGATACCACATGGAATACCTATTTCTTCGGACTGTTCACCATTAAAGAAAACTACCTGCTTCCAGCCCATGAGATAACTCTCAAAGAAAGAAAGGCTAACTGGAGAGATGCCATAATGTGCAAGCTTTTCAGTCAATAAATTGAAGGGAACCAAATCAAAAGCTTTAGACAGGTCAAACAGCCGCAAACCCGTGAGCATCTTGCCTTCAAGGGAATCAAGTGCCTCCACAAGCACTGAACAAGCGGCAGAACAAGTATTTTTGCCCTTTCGGAACCCATGTTGGCGGCCATGCAGCAATTCCTTCCCCTCGATGTACGCAATCAAGTCCCCCAAAACCACCTTTTCCAGTACTTTTGCAAAAACTGGAAGCTTTGAGACAGGCCTAAACTCATCATACCTGGTGGGCTTCCCTTTCTTTGGAATAGGTGTGATGGCAGACACCTTGAGGCAGCTTGGAAATTCACCTTGTTTGAAGCACAGATTAATAATGATCCGAGGATGCATAATTTGGAGATCGGGGGTAAATAAAATAACCTTCTTAATCGTCAGACGTCGAGGCCAATAAGGCGCACGGCATCGGACATGAAACAGAAAATCCTCTTAACGGCCACCGAATTGGGGAAACAGAGTCTGAATAAATTATTTCCACCTCTGGAACCGCAAACTCTGGAAGCCATCCCGCACGAACACCTTTGAAAACGCTGCAAATTTTTCACAAGGGTTTATTATTTTTTGATATAGTTTACTTGTGCAAAAATTATTTCTGTGTCAATGGAAAAAATTTTGGAAAAGAAAAATTTTTTTGAATTTTTTTTTTTTTTTTTTCAAAAATTCTTCATTTTTTACTTGAAAAATATTTAACCTCCTGGGATGCTTCAAAAATCCCATTTTTAGCCCCATGAAAGCCCTATAGATCGCCATAGTGAATTCGGATTGTTTCGGGACCCTCACAAATGGGACGGCATTAAGCAAAAGGGAACCAGCGGCCATTTTGAGGTTTCGAGAAAAACGAAGTCAAAGTCTAGAAACTCTTGTAATTCAGCTAATCGTCCGACAAATCTCGTTCTGGTATTTTTAGAAAGATATTGACTTTATCGATCATTTCCAACCTCGAGAGAATCGATATTACCTGTACATTCCCCAAAAATACGCTTTTTTGTGGACTGGTTCTCTTTTGCTTTTTAGGACTAACCCATTTATACATTCATCTAAGGAACCACGTTGACTGGTTCCTTTTAGGTGAAATAGTTAGACAGCACGATTGGTCACAATGCAGGAACCACTATGACTGGTTCTTTTTTTGGTGTAGTAAAACTCTTACTAACTTTAAATTTCTGAATATATTTTTATTGTCTTATTGACTTTTAGGCACTGTTTTATCACAAATCACAAACGTTTTTCTACTTGAAAAATATTTGACCCCCTGGGATCCATCAAAAATCTCATTTGTAGCCTCATGAAAGCCCTATTGATTGCCACAGTGAAATCGGATCGTTGCGGGACCCAAAAAAAATGGATTCTACGTCCAAAAATACTTCGAAAACGACACCTGACTCGATCTCATAGCCCAAAGCCTTCAAAAAACCCTCCCGTAGCCCCATTTTAGCCCCATAGCGCCCCACGGGTTTGGGCGATCGGGCTGAAAACCTTGCGGGCACAACTAGATGGTAAACCGAGTATTTTGTCAAAATTTCAGATTTAAAAAAAAATTCCTACCTACTTACTGCCAAAGCGTAAAAAGATTATCAATAAAACTTGGTATAAAAACATTATCGATACATCGATAATGTTTTTATATATTCTATAGAATTTTTAGAAACAAAATAATTTTTTTTAAAGGATCACAAAAGAGTTGTCAAATCACGGTAGGTACCCACTTGTATAAAAACAGCATGAAAAATGCTAATAGGTACCTTTATAAATGCATTGAACCCTAAAAAAAGTAAGCCCAACCCATTCGCTATGTTTTAGTACCTACCTAACAAAAGTTATTTTAAATTTTTCATTCCCTCACTTTCAATTTTCAGTCTTGGTCTGAAAGGACTAGTATTATAGAACGTTCCTACCTAATAAAAAATACACTGACGTTACTTGCCTCAGGAAGCAAACCACTTCTTGTCTTTCATTCTTCTCCATCCAAGTCAAAGTCAGGAGGAGCACCAAACGTAAGTCATCCACAATATTGCGATCTCCGTACAAGGAATGGTAGAAACTTTTGGCATGGGATGGAATGAGGTGTATCAAAGCTTTTAAATCTTTTAATTTTGGAGGGGCTATGGGATTGCTCTCCTCCCATATGTGCTGAAGATGCTGTTGAAACGAAAAGGGGTTGTCAGTAGACTTCTTTCTGCCTTCTGTTTTTTTTTTTTTTTTTCTCAATCCAAATAATTCAGCAATTATTGCTGAATATTCTGATTTTAAATCAGGACGACAGAAAAATGTTAGGGGCTCAGACTTCACTATTTTGATCCCCCTCAACAGTAGCCAGTTAATCTTTTCGTTGTTTTCCCCAACTTTACGGTTAGTTATTGCTTCTTCTAACTTTTGAGTCCCAACAAAGTCAGAATCAAAACGAAAATGAGCAAAAAATGAGCTACCTACCTGAGCTACCTACTACCTACCTGCTACCTACTACCTACCTACTCTAACTTACTCCTCTACAACTCACTACTGTTTTGTACACAAGAAAACTTCATAACAACATTATTGAACAGCGTTGCCAACAAAACATTTCACTAAAAGGAGCCAATGTCAGTAGTTTAATCTGTGGCCAATGTGCAGTGGTTCTCTGTTGCTTATTGCCTTTCGTTGTTGCAGTGGAGTGGTTCCTTTTATTGAAACAAAATGCCCTACTAGAGATTCACCCTTTTTTTTCAACCCTTTTTTTCAGCTTAATACTATTACTTTCGGCTGACACAATTTTTTTTCATACAACAACAACCTCAAACTACCCAGAAAAGTCCTAACTCGATTTTCATGATTTTGTGGACTGGTTCCCTTTTGCTTAATCCATTATGGATTCTACGTCCAAAAATACTTCGAAAACGACACCTAACTCGATCCCATAGCTAAAATCCTTCAAAAACCCTCCCGTAGCCCCATTTTAGCCCCATAGCGCTCCACGGGTTTGGGCGATCGGGCTGAAAACCTTGCGGGCACAACTAGATGGTGAACCGATTTTGTCAAAATTTCAGATTTAAAAGAAAATTCCTTCTGCCCAAAACGGCCTGGACGGCGGACGGACATTTCGGATTTAGAATGTAGACCTCTTGAAACGGATAATGTCAAATTTTGAGGCCGATCCGAGTCGTCTACCTCCGTCGCGATCACACAGGTGTATTATTCCAAGAATAATAAACCAAAAGCATAATAAAACCGCGTGTGGAATTTGAAGTTTTTGTCTCAGTTACTCTCGAGGCTCTAAAGTTGGTGTCAAAAGTGAGAGAAATTAGTTATTACGTACATCAATATTAGTCCTCGAAGGGGTTGACCGCATTGAGCTCGTAACTGGGGAAGTTTCCTGGCAATATTGTGACGCGCTACCTCGGAAATGCCGAGCAAAAGCGAGAAAGGGGGGCAATTATCGTTTTGCGGTCTAATCAAATCGCCTCTGATGGTGTTACTGGATGAGAGGGGAGGAGCACCTCTCATCTGATAGCGAAAATTCGTACTCGGGGCGGAACGGTGTTAATAAACCGCAACGTGGCAATGGACGGCCAAACCGAGTTTAACAGTTGCACACCACTGGCCTAAAACAGCCAACACCGATAACGTTTTTGCGTGAATTTTTTTACTCGAATCGCTCCAAACAAATAGAATTAGTCGGTTGGGGGGTTCATGCTTGTTTAGCGGTAATTATTTTCACCCCAATGCGCACCGTGACGGATAAAGTTTGTCGATTAAATGATGGCGAGGGCAGACAATATTGTTATACAACTCGCCCCTCTTCAGAAAACAATCTACTTGCCCCAACAACGACACGGCAACTCAAAACGGCAAATCCAACTTGGACAGCTTTCAACGGAGACTTCTTGTCTTCTCGTCTGACTCTCGGCCTCCCGGAGCCGCTTGAGGCTTCTTCGGCTAGTTTCACACTTGTACGGTTTCATTCGGCAAGTTTCAATTTCGATTTGGTTTCGGTGGCGACCTGATAAATGTGGAGCGAGAAAACGGCGCGAAAACGGCGCTTGTAGGAGCCTAGTCGAAACCGCATAGCACCGAACGCCCCACAGTGGTCCAGAACCCCCGAAAACGTGATCGAAACTCAATTTTTTCATATTTTTCTGCAGATTTGAAAATTTTATCCTTTGTTCTACAGTTCTTGAAACACCCAAGCCTGCCAAGGCTTTCCCGAAAACTGCCTAGAAAAGTTTGCAGGAAATTCGAAATGTTTAAAGTAGACTGATGCTAGCGATTTTTTTTGTTAATGGAGCGATTTGTATTTTTTTTTTTTTTTTTTTTCTTATTTCCAACATTTGGAGAGCTTTGCTGATTGGTTAATCACAGCCAACAAGTAGATCCGAAGATGAGTAAATTATCTTTAAAGTTTGCATGAATATTTTTCGAAATTAGGTAGAAAAAATCGTAAAAATATGTACGCGCCAAAATTGGTCTCAAATTGTCGAGAAAGGTATAAAGAAAGTTTTCGATCCAATTCCAGGTGCTACTAGCTGCTACCTTGGCCTGTAGGTCAATTTTTCTGATCCAAAGTCCGTATCTCTGCTCATAAACCTGGGATACTTTTCGTCCACGTCAAGATCAATGTCCAGAGACGGAAGTGGAGCTCCCTTCCATCGGTTTCGTGTGCCCTCTCCCAACCTTATTTTTCGTCTGTAAATTTTACTTTCTCAGGATTTCCGATTAATAAAATTTATTATTTAATAATAAATTTGGACATTTTTTTCTATTTTTTCCAATATTTTTTATTCAACTTCAGTAATTTGTTAATTTTAATGAAAACGTTGAGATAACCAATAATACACTTGGGGCTGACATGAAAAGTTCAGGTAATCAACGAAAAAGCCGAAAAATGTCATTTTTGGACCATTTCTGGGTCTCAAAAGTGAACAAAAACATGATTTTTGGATTCTGCGCACTCAAAAACATAAGACCTACTCATTTTGAAAGCAAAAGTAAAAAAAATAAAGTCGCTAGGAGTTTCGATCACGTTTTTGGAGGTTCTGGACCACTGGGCGCGCCCCCTCGACACGAATCGGTTTCATCCGGTTCGTAATCGGTACCACTTCGGGTCCAGGGTTCACTACTTAGATGGAGCCTACACATTTGTGCGATCAGGTTCCTATTCGGCGGCAGTATTTCAGCATTATAATAAATAAATTCTCAATCTAAAAAACCATGAGATACCTATATATACGCACGAGTGCATTACATGTAAATAACGTACTTTAAAATACGTGTGTAGGTACATCACATGTATTTTTCAAGAGAATATCGAGAAAAATTCATTTTGAATAATTGCCTGCTGTCATGAAATAATCACTCATGATATGGGATGTAGGTAGGTACCTACCCAATGCTTCCTGGTATCGTTTTTCCTCGTTTTAGTTCTTCTGTACAAAACATACATGGCGATGACACGCTTTCCATCCATGGCGGATATTAACTACTTGTGTAAATCTAAGACAAACCTGATAAGAACCGAACAAGACTTGTTCGGTTCTTATCACACTTAGTGTGAAAACACTTGCATGGTTTCAGGCGGTGACCGAAAACGAATCGAATCTGTGCCGAACCGAATGAAACCGTACAAGTGATGAAACTTCATCGCGCCTCTGCCGCCCACTTTCAATATGACCCTCTCATAGTATAGGTACAAACTCTCGTGGGGTTTTGCCGGTGTCACCTCCGTCGGTGTCCAACGATCTGGAAATCTCCCAAGACCTCTCGGACAGCAAACACGCAAGGACCCGTTGTCCAGGAGTCCGTACTTGAGGATGCTCCACACAGATTGGAATCCAGGAAACCACCCCTTGGTAACCTGGTAACATAAAAAAAAAAAAAAAATCCTACTGCCCAAAACGGCCCGGACGGCGGACGGACATTTTGGTTTTGGAATGTAGACCTCTTGAAACGGATAATGTCAATTTTTGTGGCCGATCCGAGTCGTCGACCTCTGTCGCGAAAACGTAGGTGTATTATTCCAAGAATAATAAACCAAAAGTGAAAGTCGGTAGATTTCACCCATCGTCGGTAGTCGCTTCCGAAAATCGGCCGAAATCCGATGTGTCTTTAAAGTTGGCAACGCTTTTTGTTCAAATCCCAAAAGGTTTGGATAAATCACAGACCTTTTAAGGTAATTATTAAGGGAGCTAAGCTTTTGAGGCCACACCCGGATTTAAATCCGAAACCTGTTGTTGCTGGGCTGATTATAGCTGTTTCTTTCCTCGCGACAACAACAAAATCCCCTCGTAGTGTGGGAAAATAACTCTAGCTCAGTCTCGCCCATCTGAAAACCTCCCGGGCGTCTCCTGTTTTTAATTCAATTTGCGGTCGAAACGGGCGAATATAACAAAGAAACGGTCCACGTCCATTCAACGCGAGGTGCCGTAAATTATTCCGGGCAGCCGGTTTTATGTGCGGTTTTGCTTTTTTGAAAATTTCCCTCCCTTTTCCCGCGTTCTTTTCCGACGCCCCCCCCCCCTCCAGTACCGTTTTCTTTGTCATAATTTAGCGTAGTTTTTCAAAACAATGGGAGCGCTGGAAAGTAGACAGTTCTCTCTTAAATGGACCTGCTAGCGTAACGTATGATGACAGTATTGGGAATGGAAATATTATTGGAGGCATCCGCGTCGGTGTCAGACACTCCCCAGCCCACCGCCATCCCAACATAGCCGAAACCCTTCAAAACCCCTCCTGTAGCCCCTTTTTAGCCCCACAAAACAACTTTCAAAACAAATTTTCTTAACTCGGAAAATATTCGACTTTCAAAAATCCCATTTGTAGCCCCATGAGAGCCCTATAGATCCCCACAGGGAAATAGGATCGTTCCGGGACCCCGAAAAATGGATTCTACGTCCAAAAATACTTCGAAAACGTCACCTAACTCGATCCCATAGCCAAAAGCCTTCAAAAAAGCCCTCCCGTAGCCCCATTTTAGCCCCATAGCGCCCCACGGGTTTGGGCGATCGGGCTGAAAACCTTGCTGTCGCAACTAGATGGTAAACTGAGTATTTTGCCAACATTTCTGATTTAAAAAAAAAAAAAAAAAAGTTCATACTAGGTACCCAAAATTATATTTCGTATTTCGTTTCTGGAATCTACATCGGCTTTCGGGACGGGTTAGGTGTCGTTTACGAAGTAATTTTGGACGTAGAATCCTTTTGTTGGCATCCTAGAACCATCGGATTTCACCGAGAGGATCTATGGGGCATTTCATGGGGCTGCCAATGGGGCTTTTGAAGGAATCCAGGCAGTAAGTAAATTGAGGTGTCATGTTCCGAGTAATTTTGAACGCACGATCTTTTTTTTTGGTGGGGTCCCGCATCCGACCACAAAATGTAAAATAATATAAAAATTTTATATTTATTTAATAAACTTTTCTAAATAACTGAATTAGATTTTTTTAAAGTTGATATAAAATTAATTTTTGGATGATTCATTACATCAAAGGATAATAAACCCTTGTGTAAAATTTGCAGTTTTTTTTAAATTGTAAATTATTGATATGTATATGTATTGATTATATGTATTGATATGTATACATTAAATGTATAGTAAAAAATGTAATTAAATGTAAAATACATTAAATGTAAAATAAAATTTTTATTATTAACTCTGTGTATTGATTTTACTGTTATTTTGTTGGCAGCCTGTGGGCATTTACGTGAAGAAGTACGAATGGTCCGGAAGTCAGGAGGCCGGCGACTGTTCGTTGTGGGTGAGAGCGGCGACTCTCGAGTTCGACGACGGCGAGTGGGAATGCCAAGTGACGGCGTCCGACTTCACCACGCAGGACGCCCTCACGTCGACGCCAGTTCGGCTCGTCGTCCGAGGTAAGGAATTGTGGAATACAGAAAAAAAATCAAAAAAAAATCGATAAGTGATTAGAAGTTTCTTCACTTCGCCTTGACAGCGCGATTCTTCACCTGTGGTCAGGTACAATAGCGATTTTTTTTTTATGTCCGATAATTTATTAATAACAGAATTGACAGGTGGGAGAGTCACGAACCGGTTCGATCGTTTTGAAATTCGGTATTACAAGAACGAATAAATAATGTAAAATATTCACCCTTCTTCCTTCTCATTTTCATTTTCGTTCATCGAGCTGCGTTACCCCATTTGAACTAGTTTATTTGTCTGTCGTACGGTTGGTCTGTCAAACCGTCAATTATTGTCGGTTTGAACAACCGTAAAAAAAGGATCCGCGAACACGCCAGGACTATACATATAAATGTGGGTATATAGACATTTGTGGGCGGGGTTCAGACGAGAGTGAAAATTCCCCTTTTTAACTACTTCTATTCACGCCATTCCGACAAACGGGGCCTCCCGCGTTTAACACTTATCTCGCCGGCAAAACTTAATTACGCTTTTCCTCCTAAGATAGAAATGTGGGAACTGAAAATAAAAAAACGTTATCGTCAAAGTTCAAGCTGATGATGTTGTAATATCCCACGACGAGATACCAAAATTATGTAAAGACCCGGAGAGCGTTGAGGGTCGAGGACCAATGATGAATCCGAGAGATCGACAAGCGCGACGATTTATTGATAAAAACTCAGCAACAGCGAAAATTATGACATGGACAGAAGGCAGCAGAAAAGCTAAACCGAACTTAGCAGAACGTCTCCGACCTCCATAGAGGAGCCGGGACTTGTGAATCGACTCACTAACAGCCTAACATCCTGACTTAAGCTCAGCATGGAAGAAGCTCTAGATTATACAATTACATAGGGTTTTATACATATTTCCACCACTACTAGCCGATCTCCAAGGGTAGGAGAGGGTAAATTTAGGGGTAAATTTAGGCGGAGTTAAGGACGGTCCTACATCCTCAAGGTTGGAGAAAAAGGTAGAGTAGGGATTTTGAGTCGTAGGAGAGGGAGAAATGTAGAACGTAAGTTGGGGAAAGCCCAGGTTCGTGAGAAAAGTAGCTATTAAGAATGTTTGAATGGGGGTTGCTTTCTTAATTGGGGTTTTATGACCAAGGGCCAAGCGTGAGAAAGGAACTATTTCAAAAGTTTGGGTGTACGTAGGCGATAGCCCTTTCTTGACAAAGGGACAGGCCAGTCGACGCCAGACAAATATTCCTTAGGATTCGCAAAGATACGTGTCTGTATGTTATGCCGTCCGTTTTGGGCAGTCGGATTTTTTTTTTTAATTGAAATTTTGACAAAATACTTGGTTTACCATCTGGTTGTGCCTGAAAGGTTTTCAGCCCGATCGCCCAAACCCGTGGGACGTTATGGGGCTAAATTGGGGCTACGAGAGGGGTTTTTTAAAAGGTCTTCAGCTATGAGGTCGAGTTAGGTTTCGTTTTTGAAGTTTTTTGAACGTGGAATCCATCTTTGGGGGTCGCTAAAAGATCCGATTTCACTGAGGGGATCAATTAAGCTTTCATGGGATTTTTGGAGGATCCCAGGAGGTCAAATACTGTGCGAGGGAAACGGACTCCTCTTCCCCGGGATTTCATCAGTTTCGTCAGCCTAGGACTTTTCTCCCCCCCCCCCCCCACCCCCAAACAGATAATCCGCATGCCGATTAAACTGCAGTAAACTTGAAAAATGAAAATTCAAGAAAATGGCGAAAAAAACTCGGTGTTTCGCTAGCCAGTGAAGAAAGGCACATTGGATCGTCTTTGATATCAATGACCAGTGTGAGGTGGGTGTATGCATACGTAGTGTTATCGTTTCATTCATCGCCGAGTTCAGAGTGACAAGCAAACTAATCAGCCATAACCACCCTTCAGTATGGCGACTGATAGACAAACTTCGCTTGGATGTATCTCCTTAGGGGCCTTCTGGCTAAGTGGAGAATCGGGGATCGCTGCATGACCAGAAAGCCTGACAACCACAGAATTTAAGTGGCCTTAACTTCTGTCCTACTTACAACTGGGAGACCCCCTTCACCCATAATAAGAAGATAATATTATTATCTTCTTATGGATCTACACGAAGGAATAGGTAATGAAATATATATATATATATTTTTCACAAGAAAATAATATTCATATTATGAAAAACTGAACGTGTATTTTTCTAACCGTCACGGTGGCATGATCTTAGTTGACGCTCGAACTACAAATAAAAGTCGATCAAAATTGAACGAAAACAGTTTTTGTTGTGTTTTTCAGTTACTGATGAAGCACTTCCTACACTGAGAGAAAAAAAAGGGCCTATTCTAGGTTATTTTTCGATTTTTTTCTAGGTTAAATGCTGCCAACCTAGATTTTTTTTTTGGTTTTCATTATAGGGTGGAACAATTTAGTCTAGGTTGAATATAATTTAACCTAGATTGAAAATACTGGTGAAGTTACCTTCCTAAAAATGCAAACAACCAAGATTTAAAATGCACCACCCCTACACTTTAGTTCTAGGTTAAGTTCACAGTGTGTGCCGCCACCTCCATCCATTTACAGTCTAGGTTAAAAACATTAATGTCTTGGTTGTCTCACCCTCGTATTCAATGTTTTTCACTTTCATAGACGGTTGATTTACCCTAAAACAAAAACGTTCTCACCCCACCTCAAACAATTTACAGCCATGGCGCCCTTTTTTCTCTAGGTTGTGCCCCTTTATTTACGAGGTTGTTTCAATTACTATCCCTGTTGTACCAGTTAAATTTCTAGCTAGCTTCCTATTCTTTTCAGGTTGGTTCTATCAACTTCAACTATCAACTTCAACTATTGTCTCTGTTTCCAACTAAGTACAAAAATTTGAATGTGACGTCATAATATGACTGCACATAGTGACAGAAATTAGATGATTAGAATTTGACAGAGATTTGGCCTCAACCCCACCGGGTAAATAGCAGGGGTGCCAAGACAACGAGAATTAACGCCCACCGCCTACAGTTGCGCTCTCCGCGGCCACTTAGCGTACCGTAGAAACAACCTGGAATTTATTGAATGAATTACAATCACTGTTGTTTAAACCTAAAACTATTTGTGGTACTACGGTAGTTCTAACCGAGACTGAAAGTCTAACTTTTTCTTCTGGGTTGTTACCTAAAGTAACAATCTCGCCTTTTAAATCTCTCGGTTGTTTTCAATTGTTCAACCGAGACTTTAATGGAGGGGAATTATATGGAAGGTCAAATCTTTCAATTCTAGGTTGCCCCACTTAAATGTCAAAGGTAGGTAATACATTTTCTAGGTCTTCACAATGTCAACCTAGACCAAATGTGAAGTTCACATTTGGTCTAGGTTGCCACTTTTTTATTCCAGGTTGTGGTCAGAGGGCGGGTAATAACGGATTAGGTTGTTTCTATATGGGTCTAGGTTGTATTAATATTTTTCGATGTTACTTTAACCTGGACCTATTTTTTTCTAGGTTGAATCAATTGATTCTAGGTGGTTTCAATTTCTTTTCGAGGTTATTTCGGATTTAACCTAGCCACTAAAAAAATCTTTTCTCTCAGTGTACGGATGTATATATCTTCAGTCTTCCTCAGATTGACTTGATTGGTGCTCCTCAGAAATAGCGGGAGGCTGTAGATGATAGCATTCTTGGCAGACGTATTCAGCGTGAGTGAGGCAGACGACATTTAGCAATGAATGCACTTGAATTTGATGAGCCGTCTAAGTCACTCTCATTATCTGAGTCAAACCTCCTACGGGCCATATTTGCATTGAAATCTAGAAAAGAAGGCAGAAAAACGAGGTAAGTTTCCGTGAAGACGAGTTAGGTCGCAATGTGCTTGCCAGGCACACCTGAAAGAAATTTTGAAAAGACGCCACCGCCCGATTTGAATATCCTCAAATCCGACCAAATACCGTATAATCTTCTGAATTCTAACAAATTTTGATGAATTAAAAAAATATATATAAAAAAAAAAAAAAATCTGAGGAAATCTCAACTTCAAAAAGTTGACGAGTTAGGTCGCATTGAGCTTGACAGATCAGTACTATCACAGGTAATCACTGATGACGTCTGTGGCAAAACTGAAGAGGGGAGTCTCTAGTGGGTCCTGAGACAGGAAGCGGGAGCTGTCAGATCGTATTGCGACCGACGGAGGGAAGAAGGCAAGGGAAATAAACTCCAATTTTAGTGAGCTCTGCAATTTATAAAGTTGCTCCCAAGCTCCCTGTACATTTGCCCCGGCTCAAAACGCTTACGCAGGCAATAAATTCGTGATTGTTCCGAGGCGTTTGGAACCCATATCAGCCGAAGTTGGGGCGCCAGCTATAAAAGTTATGGCCACAGATGTTTACCATTTGGATCATCATTATGGCCCATAACTGTTCGACGGCGTAAACTTTTTACGATCGTGTATCGTTGACTTTATTAAGATTGAATTCCAATAAAATGTTACGGCATCACCTCGTCGCACTGTCGGGACCAACTCTTAGTTACCCCTTAACTTCCCCTGGCAATCTTTATCGTCACGAATGAACACGCGAGGATGTCTCCGGTTGGGAGAATTTTTTTTTTTTTTTTTTTTTTTTTTTACGGTTCGTCATACGACGTAAACCCGACCGAATGTTGAGGCGACATTTTGAGAAAAACAGGCAGTTGATGCGAGGCGATGATGGAGGCTCTTTGAGGGCTTCGAAACCTCCCTCGTTGGTGCCTCGTAAAAACTCTGTTTTTCCGGCACTTGGTCGTTGTGAGGGTCCCCAATACCCCCTTGATAGCTTACAAACTCCACTCACCCTCCGCGGCGATTCCCTATGGCCCGTTTGGCGCATTAACGCCGCAGTTTATTAGAGAAAGGCTATCTACGGAGTTGGCTCCGTTGGGATTAACCGAACGGTGACTCAGAAAAAAAAACAAAAAAAACGCATCAACTTTGGAAAGAGAATTAACAGCATTAGGGATAATTTACGTTTCGCAGAATTTCGTTTTCGAAGTATTTTTGGACGTATAATCCATTCACGGGCACCGAACCCATCCGTCTGTATACAGTATACTGTGGAGCTGTGTGTATACACAATACACTTTTTTATTCACCCAGAGCAAGTGGATCCAGGGGAATGACAAAAAACAGAAATTAACAAGAATGATAAACAAAATTACAACTAACAACAAAATAAACAAAAACAGCAGATGGCGGAACACCAAAGGAGGGCCATGGGCGCCTTGACGCGTGGACTACTCGTCCCAGAACTGGAGGCCCGCTCCGTCTTACAGTCCGAGACACCGGAACTTTATTCTGGTACCTCGCAGTCGAGATGCTACTGCCCGGACGACAGCGAACTGCAGCTTCACCCGAACCCATGCAGCGACTTGCGAAAATGAACGAACCCACTTTTCAGCAAGTGTTGACGCGAGCTGTCGATTGAATCGCTGGAATTCTCTCCCCATGGATCCGTCACAAGCACATACCAGTTGGGAGAATGAAGCCCTCAAGTCTTCAGCAGCGGTGTGGAGACCTGATCCGGCCAAAACGGTTTCAGGCTCCACATACAAATTATTTGACCGAAACTGAGTGAGGACACTGCCGACCTCATTCGGTTATCCAGTGCAAGGCAGACAATTAGGACGGTGTCGCAATACCGCTACTCCTCTCCTCCACCCGAGGAGAGGCCAGTTTTGAAGTGTGAAGTTGACTTTACCTTGTCAAGTCCTCAATGACGTGGTAAGCTGTCGGGGGCTAGACCGACGCACAGTGGGGCGATAGCCCCAAAAGGTGGCGGAAACCTCAAAAATTGAAATGCCTCTGATTGACTAGTTTTTTTCTGGATATGTTAGCTAACATGTTTGTGCACATTGGACCATCATTGTTTTGACGGTTTGAGCAGTGTGCAGGAATGGAGAGGGGAGGCAAGTCAGCTCTTCGTGTGTTTCTTGCCAGATTCGACGTGATAATGTTAGTGTAGTTTATTCGTTCTCTCGAGCTCGATTCAATATTTGAGACGTAAATCATGACTGAACGTGCATCAGAAAAGTGCTACGAATACGAGAAAAATATTAAAATTTCTCGAAATTTAATATCGATGTTTGCCTATTCCCCCTCCCCCCCAGCCTTAAATGCAGGAAAAACGCTGCAAATTTTACACAAGGGTTTATTATTCTTTTATATACGTTACTTGTGCAAAAATTTAATCCTGTCAATGAAAAAATTTAAAAAAAATTTTTTTTGGATTTTTCTCACAAAAAAATTTTTTTTTTGATTTTTCTCACAAAAAAATTTTTTTTTTGATTTTTTTTGTTCAAAATGTGTTTTTTTCAAAAATTCTGTATTTTTTACTCGAAAAATATTTAACATCCTGGGATCCTTCAAAAATCCCATTTTTAGTCCCACGAATGCCCTAAAGATCGCCCCAGTGAAATCGGATCGTTCCGGGACCCCAAAAAATGGATTCTACGTCCAAAAATACTTCGAAAACGACACCTAACTCGATCCCATACTTAAAAGCCTTCAAAAAAACCCTCCCGTAGCCCCATTATAGCCCCATAGCGCCCCACGGGTTTGGGCGATCGGACTGAAAACCTGGGGGGTAGGCCTAAACTGTTATAACTTTGGAAAAAGAGTAAAAAATAGTACATGGAGCCACGTGGACCCCCAACGAGCCATATTGCCATGTATTCAGAGGGCCCTCTAGAGAAGTTACCAAAAATAAAATCGTGCATCTAAGTGCTTTTTGATTTAATACCAATTTTTTTGTACTTTATTCCTCCGTAATTTAATTAAAAAACGATGCATTCCATGACCTTCAGGGAATTTTCTTCACGCAAAATGTCTCGAGTCAAGACCAATGAAGATATTTTAAACCACTTACTGACCTCCTCCGACCCACTTATATCGTCGATGAGACAGATAATGAAGAAAAATTCCAGGAATTTGGAGTCCGAAGTTATTTCGCTCTTAGCTGCACCGAAGATTCCTGGATTGAGTACTCGTATGACAGATACAGAAGCAGTAGCAACATCTGATTCTGTCGGAGGAAATTAATAAGTGTTTTAAAATATGCGTGGAATTGGCTTATTGTTTTCAGTCACTATAAGTAAGTAATTAAGTCAGAAGTAATTTTCCAGTTTTTTTAGTTATATAGTAGGAAAGTAGGAAAATGATTCTTGATTTTTTCCCCCAATATTTTGGTACACTTCTCAATGGGTTAATTTTTTTCCTAGTCAAATTTGCCTTTCTAAAGTCCTTAAGTTGTTAAAACGTGTATCTAGATTCCTATACCTACTTTGATAAAATTATATTTTTTGAAAAAGGAAAATACGAATTCATGTTTTTGAGGTGTTTTGCGTAAAAAAAAAAAATCGCTACTGATAAGGCTTTTTTGACTGACATATTGATTAAAACTACTAATCTACATTGTTTTTATGTCGAGAGACAATTTTTCACCATCCAAGTCACGGGAAATAGTTTCCGCCACCTTTTGAGGCCATTGGCCTCACTGTGCGACGGCGAAGGAGGCTTGCGATGGGGGCTGTCGACGGCCACTTCGACAGTAGAGATCGCAAGGTTACTGTTTCTCAGGAATCGTCCTGGCTGATCCTCGAGAGGACCGTGGAAGTGCTTCTCCGTTGACTTGTGAAGGCGAACAACCCACTTTTCGGTTTTCCTCGCAGTTTTGTCGACTGGCCTCTCCTCGGGTGTAGGAGAGGAGTAGCGGAATTGCGACACCGTCCTAATTGTCTGCCTTGCACTGGATAACCGAATGAGGTCGGCATTGTCCTCACTCAGTTGCGGTTAAATAATTTGTATGTGGAAACCGTTTTGGCCGGATCAGGTCTCCACAAGCGGTTTCATATTCTGCATGTTTCGTTGGCTCAGCATTCCTGGATACCTGGTCCCAGTTGAGGTGGGCTTAGGAGGCCGCGTCGGGGTTAATAACGCGATTGTCAAAAAACGCTAACCTTTCCCTATGCCACACTCCAGGGACCACCAAGTCCGCAATGAGTGCCGGGCAGCCATCCATTGCCTCTCAAAGTACTGGCTCAGTTCTTACCCCGTTCCATGCAAGGCCTGCCATTTCCGCGCACACATCCCTCACACAATCATGACCCCTGCCCTCCTGTTTTACAATTCAGGGCATGGTTCAGGTTCATGGGTGCCTCGCATCACACGTCTCGAGCAAGCCGACAGGCTTCAATCCGTATCGTATGGCGAGAGCATCTCGGAACTGTGAGGGGGAAAGATCGGTGTCATCCGCTGCCAAAGGGAGACCAGTGAGCCAAAGGGAAGCGCCTTTCGTCCGCTGAATGGTGCATTGCTGGCGAAAGGTTAAAAGCGATAACAGCTCGTCTCCTCTAACTGACATATCAGCCTTTCTCTAACGAACGATCAGTTCGATCGGTGGCGACAGCCCATGCCTTGGGGACGGGCAAGGATTTTTTCGGTGCCACTGCACCACAAAATGCATCTCGAATAGAGGCAAGTGTTTGAGCAATAAAGTTCATTGCAACTCAAAATGCCATCAAAGCAACTCATGCTTTAAATAAGTGATCTCACACGTTTTGACTTCATACAATGAAGTATACACAATACACATGTCATGTGTTCTACACTTCGATGATTCTACACTTTAACGACTGGTGTTCCGTTGTTTTACATAATACCTAGTTATTTCATATATTCCCTAGGGAAAGCATGTACAAAACTTTTAATTATACACTCTAACTGAAACCACTCGTTATTTCATATACTAACAAGTTATTTTATGTACTAACTGAATTTCACACTTTAACGGTAACATAATATGTTCAAAAGTATATTATACAAATGAGGCTTTTGAAGGTTTTGACTAGGAGGTAGAATGAGACATTGTTTTCTATGTACTTATGATCGTAGAATCTATTTCAGAATTGATACAGCAGACTACACTGCCGTTAGAATGGAGAACGCCTCACCTCAAAAAAATTTTTTTTTTAAAGTGAAACTTTTATTACATCGTCCCAAATTTTTAAAGTGAAACTTTTATTACATCGTCCCAAATTTTTAAAGTGAAACTTTTATTACATCGTCCCAAATTTTTTGGTCTGTGTGTCGTTTCTTGTCCCGTCACGCTACCGTTGATTTTCGCTTACAACCGATTCGTTGCTACGGAACTTCATCTTCGACAGTTATAATCGTACAAAAATCGTTCACCATTTGTTGGAAAGCTCTCGATTTATCACACATTTCTTTCGTACTTGTTCTTTGTCATTATGTCCCCATTTTATATTTATTGATGTTATTAATGGATGCAGTAAACAATGCCGCTTGTTTTGTTGTTATCAGGTGCCACGTTAGAAATCAATTTGAGAAAACGCCAAAATGAAGCCGTGGGTAGAGATACAAGGGTAGGTGAATGAGTAGGACATGGGGGGGGGGACTAGACATAAAAAACGTGTCCATCGATGCTACGTACCCCACTAGGGGAGCGAGCGAAGCGAGCCGGAGAGACTAGTGGGAAAAAAGTTTCACTTTTACCGTGGTTTCATAAAACCACACCCGTTTTTTTTTTTTTTAACGTAATCCCTATATTTTTTACCTTATTTTGTCAACGGTGAAATCGAAATTTCGAAATTCGACCCAGAAGGGGTTAAATTTGTAGAGGGTGAAACCAAAAAAGTGCTCGATTTGGAGGAAAAACACCTCAGCCTAGCACTTAAAACGTCTCACCTTTGTGTTGTTCGTTGCCTGTTTTGGAGGAAAAACGCCTCAGCTCGTTGAAAATTCGAGCTGAGGAATTTCTTGTTCAAACTGTCGGCTTCAAATTCAAGGTGAGGCGTTTATTGGCTTCCGCAAGGCGTTTTTGTTTCAATTGTTTACATAGCTGATCGTAACGGTAAAAACGCTGCAAATTTTACACAAGGGTTTATTATTCTTTGATATAGGTTACTTGTACAGACATTTAATTCTGTCAATAAAAAAATTTATTTTTGGATTTTTATATTTAAAAAAAAAATGTTTGGGTTTTTTTTTTCTAAAATGTGTTTTTTCAAAAATTCTTTAATTTTTACTCGAAAAATATTCAACTTCTTGGGATCCTTCAAAAATCCCATTTTTAGCCCCATGAAAGCCCTATAGATCGCCACAGTGGAATCGGATCGTTCCGGGACCCCCAAAAATGGATTCTACGTCAAAAAATACTTCGAAAACGACACCTAACTCGATCCCATAGCTAAAAGCCTTCAAAACACCCCTCCTGTAGCCCCATTTTAGCCCCATAACGCCCCACGGGTTTGGGCGATCGGACTGAAAACCTTGCGGGCACAACTAGATGGTAAACCAAGTATTTTGCCAAAATTTCAGATTTTTAAAAAATTCCTACTGCCCAAAACGGCCTGGACGGCGGACGGACATTTCGAATTTTGAATGTAGACCTCTTGAAACGGATAATGTCAAGTTTTGAGGCCGATCCGAGTCGTCGACCTCCGTCGCGAAAACTTAGGTGTATTACCTATTCCAAGAATAATAAACCAAAAGCCACAGAGGTGAGGTGTTCTTCCTCCAAAAGCAGCTTCGAAATGAACTTATCTTTTTGAAACTGAAACGCGTAAAAATTGGATCTGCTGAACTGGCTTCCCCAGACGAAATGTCGCCTGTCCCAAACGAAAATGCACTGAAACGCAGTGAAATGATACCTCGGCGGCGGGATCCGAAGAGACCGGGTAATTAGCGGTGAATCAGCTCGCGAGAGAAGCTGCACTTCCCGATCACGCCGCCGAGCGTGACACTTTCCGTCGTCCGCTTTGGAACCACTAGTGGCCTATCGCCTCCCCCCAATGCTGGAGAAGAAGGCAAAGGTGTGCCGGCCAGAGGCCGACGAAGAGCATCGTGGCTGCTGAACAGGAATCGCTAGAGCAGCAGGTAGAGACGTTTTGTTGACCTTCGTTAGCAGAGACGGCACTTGAAGATTCCACCAAAGGACAAGATTTTTCAACTTGTAGACGAAACGTCAAACTCATTAGAGCTGAATCGTGGAATTTTATCCCCAAATGCCAATAATTGGATTACTGCGTCATACCGGGCTCTAATTTATTCTGCTGGCGGGCGTATTGATCGAACCGTTGTGTGTAGTTTGCACTGTCTCTCGCAGGCGAGGCACGTGTCGGAAATGCATACGTGTTGGATCTGCGGGATAAGCTGTCAAGCCGCACACAACGGGCATGCCGGGGGTATTACACTTCATTGGTGAGTACTAACCAGCTCTAAACGGATTGTTAATTGCAACAGTGGTGGCCTTCGCAGTACATCACATACCTCCTGATCGGACCGAAAACCGCTTCGAAATTCGTCCACCCGAAATCCAATTAACATATCCTAATGAGAAACTAATTATCAAGCGTCAGATCCCTATTGAATTACACGACGCTCCTCGGTAATAATTAACTTCCGTTTGAGTTGGAGATGGTGGTCGGGTTTTGCCCTTCGTAATGAGAAACTCTGCGGCCGACCCCTTACGTCATAATTTTGTTTATACTCGCGGGGTCCTCTACAAACTTCCGTTTCTCTTCCCCTCCTATATTCCCCAACTTCACTCAACACTTCCACCGATTCTCAGTAATAACTGACTTGCTTCTGGGGACAAAAAATTTAGGATCGTTTCCTAAAGTTGGTTCGAATAATCAACTTCTGTTTGATCGGCCTCAAACTTTGTCCTTTACCGTCTGCCGTCCGCCATCCTGGCCGTTTTCGCTAGGGGGTTGAGTTAGGTATTGTTTTCGAAGTATTTTTCATTGTAGAATCCGTTCATTGGGGTCTCAGGTCCATCTCACCCCATAAAACCCTACCTACACGCTCTTGTGTTCCTATCACATACCTAGTTTAAGTTAATTAAATTATGTGTTCTGTGATAGGGAGAAAGGCCTGTCGCGTAAATCCACGATTTCGCCGCCGGTGTTTTTGGAAGAACAGGACTGGGCATAACACGAATTGTCGTGATCACAGGAGGAATATGGCGCCACAGCAGGCTTGCTCGATATGTCGAGGTGTTGTGAAGGTGCGGAGCTCCCAGAAGGGAACCGAGGGGATGCTGGAACCCTACACAATATGTCGTGGCCTTTTCCTGCTCGCCCTGCTCACATTATAATTTGGCAATTCCTTGAAGGAATTGCCGACAAGGGAGGCCTTATTAAATTCCTCCGTCTTCCAACGGGAATGTCGGGCAGCCGGCGGGAGAAGGCGCTGCGGCGTGACCCGCTCCTCCCACCGGAACTATAATATAGTATACCTATAATATTATCCGGTGGGCTGGCAATAGGACTCGGCTGAACAAACCTTTTTCGCGTGTGCGAAGTGCTCATAACTCTGAAGCGATCTCAGGCAGGAGCTTGGGGGTTTTCGCTCCCCGAGGCAGTCGTAGACAAGATGATAGAGAAGAAGGGGAACTGGGATGCTGCGTGCACATTCGAGCTTATAACAGTGCTTAACCCTTTCACGACCAGCGACGAGATATCTCGCAAAAAAAGTGGCCTGCTTGGGCCTCAGGCGAGATATCAAGCAAATAAGCGGCCAGCCTGGGCCAGAGACAAGATACCGCGTGAGGAGAAGTAACGTACCTGTCATAGACGAGATATCAAGCGAGAAGAAGTGGCCAGCGTTGACCCTAGACGAGATATCAAGCAAAAAGAAGCGGCCTGCCTGGGCCAGAGACAAGAAGTGAGGAAAAGTAGCGTCCCTGCAGTCATAGACGAGATATCAAGCAAGAAGAAGTGGCCTCCCTGGACTAGAGACGAGATATCAAGCGAGTCGATATTTGGAACCGTTTGCATATATGCCCTATACCCTTAAAATAGCATTATTATATGGCAAGGTGGGTTCATGCAATGCTCAATTCCCACGAAACTTAGTCGCGGAAGGGTTAAGCACAAAGAAGAGCATTGAGAATGCATTCTCCCATGGGAAGGCACCTCATAAAGGAGGACAAGAGCAAGGAACTGAAGAAAAGAAGAAAAGAACAAGATCAGAAGCAGCCAGATGGCAAGAAATCGTACTGTCCCGAAGTAATACAGCAAGTGGTCCCAGGACATTATCAGAAGTAGGGGACGGGTGTTTTAGTCGGTATGCTGTAACGGAGACCCAGACACTATTGAGGGACTCTTTGTGTGTAACATATTATGGAGTGGTTGGGAGTCCTTGATGGTTCCTCAAAAAGAAGTTTTTATTTTTATTTTTGAAATACTTTCACAATTGGGTTCCCAGCGGACTCGTTTCTAAAATGCTTTCAATTGCTTTCGTTGGCATACAAATATGATAACCAAGTGATTGGTGATGATTTGGTCGTTGAAAGTGGCTCATAACTTACTTTTAACCTACTTGACGGTTGAGGAAGAGGAACAGGGATTGAGAGGAAAGGCCGTATTTTCAGTCCTGAAATGATTTTCACTCCTGAGTCCATCGTGCCATTGTAGTGGTATGGGATTGATGTGCGATGGTTATTTCCGGATATTGCGTTGGAGGATAGTTAGGGCCGTGGAGAGAAAATCCGGGCCCGGGGCAAAATTCATCGGGCCCCCTAAAAAAAAAAAAAAAAAAAATGAAAATTCATCGGGCCCCCTAAAAAAAGAAAAAAAAAAGGTTGTATGAAAATCTTTCCTATATTGATCTGTCCCTTTTCCCATTTTGCCTCTCCTACCCCCTATTTTCACTTTAAAAAAATTCTCAAGAAAATCCGGGCCCCCCTACGAAGGCCGGGCCCGGGGGCCAGGGGCGGATAGGCAGGTCGGGCGATCGGGCGTCGCCCGAAGGGCCGACGGTCCTGAGGGGCCGGTCGAAGCTGGAGAAAAATGTTTTCCTACAGTACTTACTAAGCCAGAAAAGAAAAACTCGAGACATAAAAGAATCTGGATGGCTTTGTTCCTCATAGGGTGGATTGCAAGTTCAATAAATGCGTAATTTGTGCAACAAGATTTTAAAACAGTACAACCTCATGGCTTCATCGCATGCAAGACTTTTTTTGATTTTCACCAAACTTTTGGTAAGTAACGCTTTGCACGACCCAAGTCGAGTATTAGAGGAGTTTTTCATCATTTAAAACCATCAAAACAAGGCTGAGGCAAACTATGAGTGACAACAATCTGGAGGATCTTATGTTGATGGCTTGCAAGCAGGAGAGTCTGGCCGGAGCACTGAGCCAAGGGGCTTAGGTCATTATTGGCCCTCCTTGCCATCGTCTTCTGCTTGGTCCCTTCTCCATCCCTTCTCTATCGCGTTTTGTGTGCGATATGTGTTCCCGTTTTGGTTAAATATTCTTGGAATAATACACTTTAGTATTTGCAACAGGGGTAAAAAATTTCGATCGTCCTCAAAATTTGTAATTATATCTATACAAGATGAAACAGAAATGTCCGTCCGCCGCCCACGGCGTTTTGAGCAGAAGGAATTCATTTGAAAATCTGAAATTTCAGAACTAATTGTACGTTCAACCACCTCAAGTCACTCTGGGCTGTAGATGAGCTTAGTTGCTCGAAACCGGTCCCCACGCTATAATTGTTTACCTGAATAAACAATTTAGTATTCAGCAGAGGAGTCGTTCTCTCTCCCTAACCAAACTCACCTTGATAATTGTCCAAACACTAGACATGAAAATTTAAAAAAATAAAATTTACCATGGGTCTGAGACTGAGCCTAGAATTCGAAAGAAATTAACAAGCGGGGGACATACATGAGAAGGGGTGGAGGGGTGATGGTGAGGAGGGCCGGAAATGCCCAAAGCCTCTCGGCTCAATGCTCCTCTTGCGAGCCTTCTTTTTATTGTTGATAAGCTGTGATTATGTACTCAACTGAAGAAAATTTCTTCAGTTGATTTAATATGCTAAATGCATCTTAGTTTGAAGCGCTATTTTGTTTGCATAAACGGTACTAACTAATTCACATACCAAGCGCCACTTTTATTTTTTCAAAATTATTATAGTTATTTTTCTCTTTCGCCTAAGTAGGTACTTATTAGGTTCACCCATGGGAACCTGCAGGTATTAAAAGTAAGGTCTTTGGATAGGTAACTGTGTGTGTGATGGTTGGGGCGGGATAGGGCCGGTCAAATTGAATCGCCCGGGCCGGTCAAAACCGCCTATCCGCCCCTGCCGGGGGCAACGGGTCCAGTGCCCCCCCCCCCTCTACGGGGCTGAGGATAGGTAGGTAGGTACCTTAACATTACGGCTTGGAATAATATTCTTAGAAAATACCCTCAGGGCAAAGAAGGACTTATCGGGTCACGTAGTTTGTGTGTAGGATCAGCCAGGTTAGGTCTTAAAGGGGTCGGAGGGTGTGTAACGACTTCGCTTCTGGTGTAGTTGGCGTTTACGGAAAGTTTTGGAGGCGGTACGTTCCCAGTCAGAGAGGAAGGGGTACCAACTCACACAGAATTAGAGTGATCAAGTTAGCTCCCTTATGGCTCCCATTAGAATTATCAAACTGGGAGAGAGAGCGAGGAAGAGAATCTGGCGTATCGCTTCGGGCTTAACGGCTTTTGTAGGATGGTACGCTGTCGGACGATACCCGGGGGTGGGTTATGACGGAGACGAGAGGAAAGGCCCCTGATCGTATTCCCTTTCCTAACCAACCAACAAGCCTTCCCATTACGACCAAGATTAAATGGGAACACCCCCTCACGAGAACATCCCTTATTCCCTTGCCCTCACTTTCGCCCTGTCCTTAAGTATATTTGTCTAACTGTTCCCCATGTTTACTCCTCGCCCATTAGCGTGGTTCATGCCGCCTTTTCCATATGCATGAGGGATCACAGCGCCGTATCAAAGCTACTTTTCGCGGATGATTTTCACGGAGGCCTAAGAGAATCCCAGATGCTCGTTACGTACGCCCAAATCCCCCAACAACCAAGTAGTGTCTGGTCTGGAGTCAACTCCACAATGTAAAAGTACGCAGTGCACGGGCTCTTTTTTCTAGATTTTATTTTATTTGTAGTTGTTGTACTTGTTGAGTAGCCTCATATTTTTAGCATTTTAACATGGATTTGTCTTATGGGTGGGGGGTCAGAGGAGAATAATGTTACGAGAACGAAAGCGTTAAAAGACAACAGTTGTCTAATGGTCAGTTACTCTTCTTGCCACGTACAAAATAGTTTTGTCGGCTGTCTGGCGCCAACTGGACTTTCTCCGGAAAGCGAGGAATTGTGGAAATATAAAAACTTAGTCGGAAAAGGGGGGAACGGGAAAACGGTCGTCAATTACCGAAGATTTACCGCCGCGGAAGATCCCCAGGCGGCAACCCTGGAGGGGGTTGGTACGTGTGTCCCCTACCTGGTGGGATCACGTATCATATTCTCGCGCCTCCCGTGTGTTCCGGATCGTGTCAAACCCTCCGGCCCTCCAACGTTAGGAGCACAAACTCGTAGGGATGAAGTCCCGGTTCGTGAGAAGAGATCCTCGTGCTTCCAGAGTGGCTTTTTTCGACTAAATGCAGATGAAGGGATATGGAAATGGATATACATAAAACTTTGTGTGGGTCGTGAATGCTAGTTTTGTGTCTTGCATTTCTCTAGTTCTGATACCCTGATGTGCCCCCACTTCCACTTTAATTGGACTCGCTGTGCGCTTTGTTGTAAGAAGGACCACTCTGCACGGCAAGCGGCAAGGACGGTTCCTCCGTTCGGCTATCCAAATGTGGGTGATTCTCTGCAAATTGTCACATTTGACCCGCTAGAACTCTGACAGGGGGGCCTCGCTTCGCTCAGCCGACAACGTTTTCAGACAGGGGGGCTCACTTCGCTCACCCATTTGAATAATATTTCGGGCGATTGTAAACCGGGCCCCTTGCGGACTAATGTAAATTTGGCCATGGGCTTATAGAAGAAGTCAATCATGACAGCGAGTTAATTTTAATTACGTATTTATATGTGCACCCAGTAGTCGGAAAGTAAAGGGGTGGAATTCCCAGTCGTCACTCGAATTGGAGGGTGTAGTTGAGGGTACGCTTGAGGGGGCGAGGCCACTTGGACTATTCACAGTGTGCTAGCCACTGGCTGGTGGAAAGTCCTGAGTGGAGGGTCTCCTCAAGGGTTGACGTGACATCCTTCCAGCTATTGACAGTGGGGCACTCAAGAGACCCTTGTGACTGTTATTCTTAGGAGGCAAACCCAGTCCCCAGTCCTGATCTCCTTCTGCCAGGCCCGACGGTCAAAACGTTCACGAACTTTGTCAGAAATTTGGTTATTGTTCGATTGAGGCTTTCTACCAGCCCTCCTGGTCGACCGAGTGTGCCTGGTTCCCGGGAGGTGGCTCATTTCCTTGATCAACTTTGATTCGAAGTTGCGCCCCCGGTCAGTGTGAATTTTGGACGGAATCTCAAGCCATCTTCGCGTACACAAACTGACGTGGCCCAGTTTATCACTCACTACTGACCCACAAAACAGAGGGGTTCAAGGTGGGGCCCAGTTTACATCGAGAGTTGACCTCAGCTTTTTGGACTTCTGCTCTCGTGGCCCAGTTTACACCCGCCCAATAGTTCAAGTAATGGGGTTGGATTCAGTTGAAACGCCGACTCATCATCTATCTTATAGCCCTGAGTGACAAATATTCCAAAATTGTCGGAAACAAAAAACGTCTCCCCCATGTCAACAGATCTCACAGACCTGAAGAAAGGTCGGCTCCTATAAGATCAAAGATACACACCAGAATATATCCGAAATTAGTATGGAAGAAACAGTCTCCCAAATCTTGAAAAACGTTCTCCAGAATCACAGGAGTAGTAGGTAGTAGTAGGTAAACAATTTCTCGACCCAAGCTGCAGGCTCTCATCTCTTCCTAGGTCCCCTCGCAGACGTCTCAAACCGCGCAGCAGCCCGCCCCCATAAGGTCTATAAAACAGGCGGCATACCCGCACGCCATCTCTCAACATTGTTCAAATTAAACTCGCCGTCCAATTCATATTCACCGGTTTGGGCGATCGGGATGAAAACCTTGCAGGCACAACTAGATGGTAAACCAGTAGGTGAGTTGTCAAAATTTCAGATTTAAAAAAAAATTCCTACTGCCCAAAACGGCTCGGACGGCGGACGGACATTTCGGTTTTGGAATCAAGACCTTTTGAAACCGGATAATGTCAAATTTTGAGGCCGATCGGAGTCCCGATTCCAATTCCAAGAATAATAAACCAAAATTGATAATCAGCCATTTAGGCAAAGACGTTTGAAGACCCCACGTTTGAGGTATGACCACCCTGAGACTAAAATGTGACAATTCGCAGAGAATCAGCCATGCAGGGGCTCAGAGTTGGGCACATTTTTAATTATAAATAAGGTTGTGAATTAATTCACATCATGCTTTGTTTGTGAATATGAATGTGAATTAATTCATATTTTACCTATTTGTAAATCTGAATGTGAATTAATTCCCATTCACAACTGTAAATGTGAATTAATTCAAATTCACAACTTTTTCTGTAAATTAAATCAAATTCACACGAAAAATTGTAAATTATTCACAAAAATGTAAATAATTACAGAAAATAGCCTGTGAATTTTTTTTAAATTCACAATTAAATATGTGAATTTTTTAACATTTACAGTGAATTAAGACCAAATTTGCGGTAATTACAGTTCTCATGGGTCTGCTGATATTGTAATACACTTGAGAAAAGCCGATGAATACAATTTTTCTGGCAATTTCCTACCACTTAATCCTACTACCACAACAATACCACTTAATAATATACTACAATTAAGTGGTAGGAAATTGCCAGAAAAATTGTATTCATCGGCTTTTCTCAGTGTATTACAATATCAGCAGACCCATGAGAACTGTAATTACCGCGAATTTGGTCTTAATTCACTGTAAATGTAAAAAAATTCACATATTTAGTTGTGAATTTAAAAAAATGCACATATTTAATTGTGAATTAAAAAAATTCACAGGCCAAGTGAAAATACAAAATTCTGTAATTATTTACATTTTTGTGAATAATTTACAATTTTTTGTGTGAATTTAATTTAGTTTACAGAAAAAATTGTGAATGTGAATTAATTCACATTTACCATTGTGAATGTGAATTAATTCACATTTACCGTTGTGAATGTGAATTAATTCACATTTACAGTTGTGAATGTGATTTAATTCACATTCACATTTACAAATAGGTAAAGTATGAATTAATTCACATTCACATTCACAAATAAAGCATGATGTGAATTAATTCACAACCTTATTTATAATTAAAAACGCTGCAAATTTCACACAAGGGTTTAGGTTTAGGCTATTATTCTTTGATATAGGTTACATGTGCAGAAATTAAATTCTGTCAATGAAAAAATTTAAAAAAAAAATTTTTTTAATTTTTATTTCAGAAAATTTTTTTTTTTGGATTTTTTTGTTCAAAAATGTGTTTTTTCAAAAATTCTTTATTTTTAACTCAAAAAATATTTAACATCCTGGGATCCTTCAAAAATCCCATTTTTAGCCCCATGAAAGCCCTAAAGTTCGCCCCAGTGAAATCGGATCGTTCCGGGACCCCAAAAAATGGATTCTACGTCCAAAAATACTTCGAAAACGACACCTAACTCGATCCCATAGCTAAAAGCCTTCAAAAAACCCCTCCCGTAGCCCCATTATAGCCCCAGAGCGCCCCACGGGTTTGGGCGATCGGACTGAAAACCTTGCGGGAACAACTAGATGGTAAACCAAGTATTTTGTCAAAATTTCAGATTTTTAATAAAATTCCTACTGCCAAAAACGGCCCGAACGGCGGACGGACATTTCGGATTTTGAATGTAGACCTCTTGAAACGGATAATGTCAAATTTTGAGGCTGATCGGAGTCGTCGACCCGCGTCGCGAAAACATAGGTGTATTATTCCAAGAATAATAAACCAAAATGTGCCCCTGAAGGGCTATAGCTTGTTCCTAGCAAGCTATTCAGCTGCACCGCGAGTGCTGTGCCTACTAGCGAGTGCAATAGCAATGATCACGGTTCAGTACTGGAAAAAACTAAAACAACCGCCCGTAACTCAATATCCCAGTCTTTGTTCATTACCTTTACAAACGGAATGATTGTTAATGCACCCCTCTGGGATCCCTTTAATCATCGCACTTTGATGATCCCCTTCTTCCCTTTCCGGCTGTATCCAGTTTGATTCGGGAGGCCCTGGCTGGCCATCCTCCCTCCGTATCGTGGAGTATCAAGTTTGATTTGGTAGGCCGTGGCCCCTTTCCACCGCAGTGACGGACGGCCTTTCCCGGCCAAACCAACAGATTTGTTTCCCCTTTCCATCAATCTGTACCGCTCCGGATTGTGTTGTATTGCTCGGAGCGAAGAATTAATAGCGTTGGTGTGTTATTACTTACGGGTTTTCCTTTCCCTTCCGGATATGCCGACCTGGTGAGATTATTTGACTTGACAAGAGCGGTCTGGGTTCCCCACTCTCCAGTAAGCACTGAACTAATTGGTAAAAAGAGTTTTTAGTCAAAATTTCAGATTTACAAAAAACTTCCTAGTGCTCAAAACGGCCTGGACGGCAGGTGGACATTTCTTTTTTGAAGTCTGCACAACGCCATGTGGAAACGTTCAACGAAAAATTCCAAGAAAAATAAACACAAAACGCTGCAACTTTTACACAAGGGTTTATTATCCTTCGATATAGGTTACTTGTGCAAAAATTATTTGTATGCCAATGAGAGAATGTTTTTTGGGGGAAAAAAATCTGTAAAATGTTTGGACAGATGTGGTATTTCAAATAGGTAATGAATTATGCGCCCAAAATTAATTGGAAAACGACACCTAATTCGAAGTCCTGGGATCCTTTAACAATCCCACATGCAGCCACATGAAAACCCCGTAGATCCCAACTCTTGCCGCCGTTAAAGGTGGAGAGGTAATTAAGGCAGGCCGATCAAAAACTTGCAGTGTGGAAAATCATGGTCTCCAAGTCACACAAATAACGGGGCTCATGAAAGAGAGGTTCAATTCATGAGAATTAACCCAAAAATAAGAATAAGAAAAAATATAATCAAATAAAAGGACGTGGCAATTCGTGGCAAGGAATTGCTCTCACCTGGCGTCGCACAGTGGGGGTGTGGAAAAAAGTCAAATTTGCAAAGTGTGTACCTATACCAGAGAATTTTTGTGGTTTTCTCCAAGGTTTTTAACCGTAGAATCAGCGTGGAATATTCATTTTGCGGTTAAAATTAGTTTTCACTACTTAAATGAGGTGTGAAACGTGAGATTATGAGATTTTAAGCATTTAATAGGTATAATATAAAAGAATCCCCTCTCCCTCGGTTTAATCGTGTAGTTTTGAAAATTTTACATGTTCTCAATAGGTACCAATAGTATTCTATAAAAATACAAAATCCAATTTTAAAATGAATTCCGATGAACAACACCTCCGAATTCACGGTTTTCTGCAGAATTTGACTTTAGGGGAGCGTGCAAATCGAGCTAGACCATCCTAAGGTCTGGCTTATTTTTTTTTTCTTAAACGTCAGACCCTAATAAAGATGCTGTGAAAATTTCGTCGCCATTTTCCACCGTATTCAGGAGCAGTTAATTTTCAAAGATGCCGGTTAACAGGAGTTTGGTGTATTCGGGTTAGAGGTCGAGGCGATAAAAGTGAGTGAATCAACGTAATCAATTCAATTAAGTGACGAGGCAGAAGAATAATAGTAATTATTACTCAGTGACTGAGGAGTGACTACTGACTAAATGTAGGAGCTATTATTTGTAGTCTTATCTATTCATTAAAAAAAAACAAAAAAAAACAAAAAAAAAAACATTTATTTTGAACTTAAATCAAATATTTCTGCATTTATTGGTTTTTTCTCAAGTTTATTATAAAGCTAAATTCACTTTTTTAATTTACAGTAAATATTGTTGCCAAAATTATGTTATGTGATTGAATTGACTGTTTGTTTTTGCCAGTTGCTCTAATCGTCAAAGTTATTGCAGTATTCAATTCAGCGCAAAAAAGTACTATAGAAATGATCACAAACGTTTTGAAAATTCAAGGAAATGATCACAAACGTTTTGAAAATTCAAGGAATTATATTTTTTCCCGAAATTGGAGGTTCTGCCCCACTGTGCGTCGTCGCCCCGCTTTGTATCGTCCTGGAGACCTGAAGTGGATCTTGACATAGCTGTAAACCTGTTGTTTGCTTTATGATGTAATAACATTTATTGCTTGTTTAGCCTTCTCAAGTGAGCTTGTGTAAATTTTTCTAGTGATCGATCTTTTGACTTATGAGAAATTCTCCCACCAAGAAAAGGGTTAATGGAAAAAACGCTGCAAATTTTACACAAGGGTTTATTATTCTTTGATATAGGTCACTTGTACAGAAATTTAATTCTGTCAATGATAAAAAAATTAAAAAATTTTTTTTGGATTTTTATATTTCAAAAAAAAAATTTTTTTGGGGGGATTTTTTTCAAAAATTATGTATTTTTTACTCGAAAAACATTTAACTTCCTGGAATTCTTCAAAAATCCCATTTTTAGCCCCATGAAAGCCCTATAGATCGCAACAGTGAAATCGGATCGTTCCGGGACCCCCAAAAATGGATTCTACGTCCAAAAATACTTCGAAAACGACACCTAACTCGATCCCATAGCTAAAAGCCTTAAAAAAACCCTCCCGTAGCCCCATTATAGCCCCATAGCACCCCACGGGTTTAGGCGATCGGACTGAAAACCTTGCGGGCACAACTAGATGGTAAACCAAGTATTTTGTCAAAATTTCAGATTTAAAAAAAAATTCCTACTGCCCAAAACGGCCCGGACGGCGGACGGACATTTCGGTTTTGGGATCTAGACCTCTTGAAACGGATAATGTCAAATTTTGTGGCCGATCAGAATTTTCGTCCTCCGTCGCGATTACATAGGTGTATTATTTCAAGAAAAATTGCTCATTAATGAGCCAAAATTCATTTCAGTTGTAAGTTTCTATTCCATCAGATGATGGCAAAACAAAACTTTGCATAATAATTATTATAATAATTATTCAAGTTCTTTGGTTAAAAAAAGGTTATAAGCGAGGAAACACTTCTGTCTTCTCTTCACTGATTACAGAATGTCCTCTTATAATAATATCCCCGCCTGTGGGAAGATTCCCTTCAATGCGCAATGAGAATTATGCATTCGCTCAGTGTAATAAACGTCACGCGTGTCAATATTCATGTCGCATTCCACCCAACAACCGCAACTGTTTGCTCGAAATGTTTTTCCTCCCTCAGGCATTTTCGGAGATTTTCCGTATTCGGTCGGCGCGTGTTATTCATCCCGGAATCCCTTTCACGGGCGAGGAGGATGAGTCTTGAAAGATGAGCAGGCGGTATGTGAAGTGCTGTGAACAGTGTGGTGGTAAAAAAGGGGGAAGAGTTGCAAAGGAGGACGGAGGGGAAAGAAAAGCGAGGCAGTGGAAGAGGAGGGGTAAAAGGAAGAGGATAAAGTGAATTTGTGTGAAGGGGTGGAAATATAGTGCCAGGCCCCCGTTTCCTTCAAGCGTTCGGTTGGGAGGTTCGAAGGAGTAACGCAACTTAGGTTCCAATCCTTGGAGAATGTAGACCTCAGCCAGGGGAATAACTGAGTATGTTGCTCCATTTTTAAATCAGAGGATTTCCTCGGTGGCGACTCCACTCCTGCCTGGCTGCTGCTTTCCTCCGCCTGCATCGAACCCCCAGTCGTCTCTTCGACGTCGTCCTTCCATCTTTTCCGTGGCCTTCCTAGCACTCTCCTGCCTCCCGGATGTCCGTTGAAGATCCTTTTGCATGCCCTGCGAGGTGGGATAGGTACGTTCTGCATGCTCAGCCCACTTGATTCTCTGCTTTGTGATGTCCGCTATTATGTCCTCGTCGCTCATCTGATACAGCTCCTTGTTCTTCCTAATCCTCCATGTTCCATTTGCACAGTCCGAATATTTTACGGAGTATTTTCCGCTCCCAGGTTTGCAACACTCGGATGCTGGCTTTAGTGAGGACCCAAGTTTCTGATCCAAATGTTACCACTTAGTCCAGCAGTGAGGTCGAAAAATCTGTGGACTGCTGGACATAAGCTTTAATTCGAAAGTTAATGAAATTTTGGGGTGTTGTTTTGGAATGTCTAGGGACGCTAAATCCGAGCTTTCTGACAAAAAAAAAAAAAAAGCCTGTGCTCGATTGTGGATGGCCGAAAAACCACGATTTTTTTACCGCCTTTAACTCGAAAACGATAGCTCTTTTTTATTTCATTTCCGGAAAGAGCATTAAATTTGCTCAGAAACTATTGGTCCGATTTCAAATTTCCTTTTTTTTTTTTTTCTCGTGAAAGCTGATTAAATCCCCCATCGCAGCTATTCCGTGGGAAATTTCGATTTGAGCTTTGATAAGGGAGGGGAAGAAGAAAATGTTCTGAAAAACGTGATCGTAGATGGTAAAATTTCTTTTTTCCACACTTTCCGACGAATACTAACGGCACTTTTGATGTTTCAATAGATATGCAATGTGCCGTTACTTATATAAAATTTAATCAGCTCTCTGATTATAAGAAAGAAAAGTAAGATCGGACTAACCGTTCTCGAGTTATGGGCAGAAATGTGCAAAGAATCATGTTTTATTCACAATTTGCCACTTTTTTGCCGTGCCCGTCCCTCCCCTATCAAAGCTCAAATCAAAATTTCACACAGAATAGCTGCGATGGAGAATTTAATCAGATTTCACGAGAAAAAAATTAATTTGGAATCGGACCAATAGTTTCTGAGCTACAACCGAAAACGTTCTGAAAAACGTGCTTCCGCTCTCCGCGCGGTGTCAGATTGTGAGTTTCTCATTTTGTTTTAAATTCTTTTCGTACGTACGAATGGATGTTTAGAAGAAGCTAAACCATGCATTTTTCCGTAAAATTGTACATTTTGAGTTTGAACCACTTTAGAACGGCTGTAACTTAGCAGCTATTCGGTCAACAAAAAAGTGACTAGTGAAATTTGAAGGAAATTTAATGCTTTTTCCGAAAATGAAATAAAAAAGATCTCTACGAGGCATAGTTTTCGAGTTATAGGCGGAAAACCGAAAAAATTCCTAAAAAAACGCTGCAAATTTTACACAAGGGTTCATTATTCTTTGATATACGTTACTTGTGCAGAAATTTAATTCTGTCAATGAAAAAATTAAAAAAAAAAAATTTTTTTGGATTTTTATCTCAAAAAAAATTTTTTTTTTTTGTTCAAAAATGTGTTTTTTCAAAAATTCTGTATTTTTTACTCGAAAAATATTTAACATCCTGGGATCCTTCAAAAATCCCATTTTTAGCCCCACGAATGCCCTAAAGATCGCCCCAGTAAAATCGGATCGTTCCGGGACCCCAAAAAATGGATTCTACGTCCAAAAATACTTCGAAAACGACACCTAACTCGATCCCATAGCTAAAAGCCTCCAAAAAACCCCTCCCGTAGCCCCATTATAGCCCCATAGCGCCCCACGGGTTTGGGCGATCGGACTGAAAACCTTGCGGGCACAACTAGATGGTAAACCAAGTATTTTGTCGAAATTTCAGATTTTTAAAAAAATTCCTACTGCCCAAAACGGCCTGGACGGCGGACGGACATTTCGGATTTAGAATGTAGACCTCTTGAAACGGATAATGTCAAATTTTGAGCCCGATCGGAGTCGTTGACCCCCGTCGCGAAAACATAGGTGTATTATTCCAAGAATAATAAACCAAAATCGCGGTTTTTCGGCCACCCACAATCGAGCACCGGCTTTTGTTTTGTCAGAAAGCTCGGATTTAGCGTCCCTAGGCATCCCAAAACAACACCCCAAAATTTCATTAACCTTCGGTTTATGTCCAGGGAAAAGTACCTCACTGCTGGACTAACTGGCTGGTGGTTCTGTAGAGAACGAGCTTGCTGCGTCTGGATAATGATCTTGAACGAAGCGTAGACAGAGCAGCAAAGTAGGCCCAATTTCCTGCAGCTAACCGCTCATTATTTTCATTTTGGGTATCCTTGGACTATCTACTTGACGCATCCGATATAAATAATCGTCAAGTTGAGGGTTCATTTTTACCATTTTTGTCCTCCCGTACTTGCCAAATCGAACACTGTGCGCCGTCGGTTCCAAATCAAGCCCCCCCCCCCCCCCCCCATCAACAATTCAACTAAACTTGTCTTGTACCCAGTATTTTCAGACTGAGCCGAAGTGAAATGATAGATTCAAGACCTTGACTTCAATTCTATGACAACGCAAGCTGTTTCTTCCCCCACCATCGCTTCCCTTCTCTCGCCATTCCGCTATTTCTCCTGCTGCACGCCATACCCCAATCAAGTGGCAAACAGCCGGCGCTAAACCCACGAAATCGTCTGTTGATGAGACCCGCCCGTCCGCACGATTGTGCCCGTTAGTGTGCGTTACCCGCCGTAGCCAAATAACACACACTGGGAATATTACTTGATGAAACCCCTCCCGACAATAACCCAGTGAAAGGCTCTTATGCAAATCGCCCAAAACCAATTCACTCTTCCTCACTAGATTCACAGAACCGTCGAAGCTAATTTATGCTCGAAAACACATTTGTGAATAGGTACATTTTTAGTTGCACAACCGCAAGAAAATATCCATCAATTTGAGAATCGATATTATACAGGTAGTTAGTTGTTCACGTCACAACTTTGTGATACTCAACGTACAAGAAGTCAAGGTACAATTTTATAGTCAGATGTTTCAGCACTTTGTAGGTATCCCACTTCAGATTACACGAATGCGCATGAAAGCTGGGAATCGAGCCCATTCAGAAAACCTCAGGTTGAGCAAAAAGAAAAAAAAAAGTTTGTTCACTTGTTGGCAGTTTTGGATAGGTACCATAACAGTTTTTGCAGTTCGGGGTGTGGTTGGTACTGAGGGTTCACCTCAGAACTGGCAGCACCGTCGTGATGGGAAGCAGGTTGGATCTCAAAATTAGGGTGAGGGCTATGGAGGTGCAACGCTGCCAGAAGATATTCCAGGGAACATGATAGGACGCAGGACATAGGATGCAATTCAGGGGAGGTGGAGGACGCTGGACAGGACGTGGGAGAGTTGGGCAGTTGGATATTGGACTTAGGACGTTGGTCGTTCTAGGAAAGGAAGGGGAAATGGGATGGGAGGAAGGGGTGGGAGCCTCTGCTCCATAGGCGTACGCAAGGGGGGGCTACCCCCCCCCCCCCCCCCTAGACAAAAGAAAAAAATATATATACACTTTCAGATAAAAATTAAGAAAAAGAGGAAGGAAGTAGTGGTTGAAAAATTCGCAAGAACCCGAGGCGGCTCATGTTGTAAATTTAAAGTGAAAAAAATCAACTTGACATTGCTGGGTAGGTACTTATGTTGTGTACATTTTGTATAAAGGTTTTATATTAAGAGGGGAAAAAAGTGAACTACAACACTTGATTTTGTAAAAATGATTTGTATGTTATTTTGTATTATTACTCAAGCGGTGTACGTAATATTATTTACGATATAGGGTACCTATCACGCCATACGCCACACTCCAAATACCTACATGCAAAGTTACGATCATTTTGGTTTGTTCTTCGTGGAATAATATACCTATGTAATCGCGACGGGGGTCGAAAATTCGGATCGGCCTCAAAATTTGACATCATTCGTTTCAAGAGGTCCAGATTGCAAAAACGAAATGGAACCACTGCCGCACAGTGGTCCACAGGTGAAAAAAAAAAAAAAAAAAAAAAAATCAAAAAATATTTTCAAATCCTTTCAAAATCATTATATTCCATTCAGTATTAGTTGGAGGGTTGATATGAATAGTTTTCGGATCAAAAAGTCATCAACTTGACTCGTACAGTAACTGTAGACCTGCCTCGGGCAGTATAGGTACCTATCTCATGAGTTTGGTTAGGGAGAGAGAACGACTCCTCTGCTGAATACTAAATTTTTTATTCAGGTAAACAACTATAGCGTGGGGACCGGTTTCGAGCAACTAAGCTCATCTACAGCCCAGAGTGACTTGAGGTTGCACCCGCCATCTAGTTGTACCCGCAAGGTTTTCAGTCCGATCGCCCAAACCCGTGGGGCGCTGTGGGGCTAAAATGGGGCTACGAGAGCGGTTTTTGAAGGCTTTTGGCTATGGGATCGAGTTAGGTGTCGTTTTCGATGTATTTTTGGACGTAGAATCCAGTTTTGGGGGTCCCGGAACGATCCGATTTCACTGTGGGGATCTATTATAGATCCCCACAGTCCTATAATAGGACTTTCATGGGGCTAGGGATGTGCGATACTTATCGATATGGGTAAAGTATCGGGTATTTCCTTTCGATACCGGGTACTTTTGGTATCGAATCCTGCCATTCGATACTACTACTGGTATCGATTATTTTTCTAGTATCGGAAAAAATACCCAAATGGAAACAGATGTACCTACTTAAAACTAAAATAACTTCACTTGAATCATTTATTTATAAATTTATAGGTACTTGAATCACAGGGAAGCTCTCTACCAATAAATTATATAGGAACACTCACACACATAAGTTATGAGACAACGTCTCGTCTGAGTCTGATGTTGTAGTTGTTACTGTGTGTACTATATCTCCTTGGTGCTATAACGGTTATAGTATAACCTACACGAAAAGCGAGGAATCTACTCGCCACGCTCACCTCTGTCAGCCAACACAGATACTAGAGAATCTCTAGTAGAGATTATCAGTCAAACCTAGAGATGTAAGTTACCTACTTCAAAATGTATTGATACATAATGTGTATCAATACATTGATACATAATGTGTATCAATACATTTTGGTGTGATGATATTATCATGTATTGATACATATCACATCGACATTTTTGATAAAAAAGTATCAAAAAGTATTGGGTCGATATTTTTCAAAAAGTATCGATACTTTAATGAATCGGTACTTTTGGATACCTACTTTTAAAAATGCATTGGACTAAACTAAAATATTATAACCATGGTTTAATTTTTTTTTCTATAAACATTATAAGCAGGGAGTTTTTACTGACGATAGCGACGCTAGACTCAGGCGGTGTTCTCAGATTGCTTATTTTCATTTATCACAATCGACCTCGTGGATGATTAGGTAGGTAAATAATTTTCGACCAAACTTATTACTGAATTTTGAGAAAAGGAACAAATCGGTTGTCACCAAAATATTTTGACAAATTGTGTTTTCTGAGAGGCACAGATGACGAATGGTGGTAGAATTATATTTTATATACAATATTTTCTTTATTAAATGAATATAATATCATTCTTCTTCTTCTGACTCTTTGAAGAAACAATAATGATAATAATAATGATAATCCAGGATTCGATTTTCAAACTGCCCCTATTCAATACAGAAATTTTCTTTTCTCTTAATAAAAGTACCCATATGATCCAATACTTGTAGGTATCGAATACTTGCTTCCGATACTTCGATAGTATTGCATACTTTTTTCGATACTAGTATCGGGTACTGGTATCGGGTATTGTATAGTATCGCACATCCCTACATGGGGCTACAAATGGGATTTTTGAAGGATACCAAGAGATCAAAAATTGATCTCTTTATAAAAATATTTAATATTTTCCGAGTAAAAAAAAAATGTAAAAACAAAAGATTTTGAAAAAAAAAAAAAAAAAAAAAAAGGTAAGTAATAATAATTTGTGTTAACTTCTTTTTTTTTTTTTTTTTTTTTCAAGACAGAATTAATTTTCGCACATGTAACCTATATCAAAGAATAATAAACCCTTGTGTAAAATTTACAGATTTTTTAAATTTTAATTTAACTAGATACCCTTGCTGGCAGCATGTCTACATGCAATATTTTTTAGCCCCCCCCCCCCCCCCCCTAAAGGAAGAGTCTGCTCAACTACCCTTATTAAAGCTCGACCAGCTGCCGTCCCCCTCAGGGCCCACTATTGCCTGGCCTTTATGCTGCCGGAACTTTCAAGGCGGCCAATGCAAAGGCATCAGGTGCGCTGTTCCAGGAAGAGTTTGAGACATACTTGCTCCAGTCCTCCCTCCGTTCTCAAACCGTCAGAGAACTCCGTTGTTGCTCAAACCGTCAGAGAACACGTCTTGCAGGGCAGCCTGTTCCCTACAAGGGCAGCTCTTAAGCACATGCCTCGTTGAGCCCTCGGAGTCCAGTGCCAGTTGGTGGAGGTTTGAGGGGTAGTCGCTGTGACCAGACAGCAGCTGGCTGGCTCTGTGTTCACTGCTCAACCACCCTTATTACAGGGTGTGACCCAAGCGAACCCTGGGGAGCGACTATTGTTAGTCAATGCTCGACCAGATGACGTCCCTCTCGCTGTTGCCTGTGGAGGCGTTAATGCCGCTGAAAATTTCATGGCGACCGCCGCAAAAGCAACAAAGGCCCCGTAATGGGAAGGGCTGGAGTCATACTTGCTACAGTCCTTACACTACCAGAAAACACCTCATCCTTCAGGGCATTCCTTCTTGAATGCTAGGCAGCTCAAAGCAAGTGCCTCGCTGAGCGCTCCAGGTCTGCGCACACACAGCCAGGGTCGTCGGCCTACACCAGTCTGCAAAGGTTTGCGGACCAGACTGCAGTTGGTTGGCCCTGTGTTCAGGGACCACCCTCGTCATCTCCATCCGCTGAGCCTCTGATGGTGAGAACTCAAAAGTGGACTCGGCACTCCAATCCTCCTGCCGCTGACCAACGAGCGTGGCCATCAGCGGTGCAGCTGGGCTCGTGCTGGCCCGGACTTGAAACTTCGCCCCAGCACTCATATCTAAAAGAAAGCCTCTTCCGTATTGTAGGCAGTGTAACTGCGGGCAGCCTCTAACTCTATGGGTAGCGCTCCAGCGAGGAACCGCACCGCCGCTCCAGACACAGTCCTATAGGACTTGGTAACCTTCACCAGGGCTGACCTCAGGACAGGTTAGTGCTGTGGAAACTGCTATAGAGCCGTTGGACAGCTGACCTCAGGACAGTTGGACAGTTAAAAGTTGGACGTTGGACTTTTGGGCACTGGACTTTAGACGCTGGCCAGGAGGAGGACGTTGTCCACTCCCTGGCCCTTAGACGAGCCAGAGTTTAGTTTGGGCCGGAGGTGGTTTGGGGCGGCGGTTCGCCATACTGACGGGAGTTACTCAGTTAGGAGTTGCGGGCTTGGAGCCCTCCGGCGCTTCGCAAAAGTGTCATGATCTTATTGGTGAGAGAATGTCTGGGTGAGACCCTGAGCTGAGGGATGACACTAAGAATGAGTAAAATCTTTCAATAAATTCTGTTCATAAGGGGAAATTAAACCCTTCACAAATTTATTTTCCTCTTTGACTTCCACACAAATTAATCTTTTATACATCCATTCATTCGGGGCGGATGGATGGGAGGAGTTTATTATTTCCACCCAAACACACTTTCAGACATTGTCCAAGTCGTTCGCCGCCTCTCTGCCTTTTAATTGATTTTTTCTTAGGCTCCGGCTCTGATCAGAAAGCGGGAGAACAAGGGCAGTGTGGGCAGGTTGCCAGCTGACTTGTCGACTTTCCAGGAACGACTGAACAAACTTTGGCAACGTCAAGCTGTCCGGAGCAAGAACGAATCTGACGGGGTGGAATTACCCCGAAATGAACTGTTAACAGTAGTATTAATTTGTGGCTTGCGACAGGGAGAGGAAATTCGTGTTGGTTTATTATTATTGGTATAGGTAATCAATCGATGTATTCGCAACGGAGGTCGAAAATTCCTACCGGCCTCAAAAGTTGTCTTTATATATTTCATGTAACGGGTAGATTTCAAAAATGAAATGTCTGGCCGCAGCACAGTGGGTCGAAACGGCCATATTTAGGGGGAAAAATCTCTGAAAACCCCATAATAATTATCATTAGGGCCCGGATTTTTAGGTAATAACATATTTTTTTCCTGAACAGATATTCGAAGGTTTCCAAGTTATTTATCCGTTTCACGGCAAGCTGATTCCAAAAATGCACATTTTATTTTACATATAAACGCATATATCAGGGTTAGTAACATATTTTAGAAGTAAACTCATATAAATGCATGTTATCAGATTTTCCAATTAAAAATTTGATGGATAGCCGTAAATTATTCAGAATCAAAGCGTACCTAGTACTTCTAGGACAGCATTGTAGGTATGTACCTATGTGCCGTCCCTAACTGCATCATGCATTTGGCACTGCCTCCCTCTCCAATTATTACGAGATGGGGGACATGGTAGAAGCAGCTGTGTACTACGCAGAAAATTACGATAAAGTCAAGGAAGTTGTTGACTTACTTTGTATCGCCGGAAGGCCTTTACAAATAAACCTTATCATTCATTCAAGTTGTTGACTTATTTAATCCAGAAGATTCTGCTGCTGTGACGACCCTATCTTCAATATGGTCAGACGAACTGGAGTGCCAGTTGGCTTTCATAAGCTCAAATTATGGGGAAATTGTGAAAGCCATAGCATTCCTAGAGAACAGAAGGCTCGACATCAGCCAGTGCATCAGCGTCATTGAAAAACTTGATGTCAAGTGGGGTTTAAGTGAAGACACAGTTGCACTACCAAAACTCCGATCCGTTCTCCAAAATAACCCTGGTTGGAAAAAAATCAAGAACATCAAGACCATCGTTGAAGGAGGCGTGGCATCAATTGATCTTCTAACGCCCGCTGAAGTGGCATGTAGGTATGAAATTCTGTCCTCTGGTGTCAGCAGAAGTGGAGAGGTCGTTCTCAATCTACAAAACTCTTCTTGCTGACAATCGCCGGAGCCTTACCGTTGAAAACTTGAAACATACCCTTGTGACAAACTATTTCTACTCGATCTCAGAGGAAGCGGCAAAATGAATCCACCTCAAATTCTCTAATGAATGAACCCTAGTTACCTAACAGTTAGGTAACTTACTTACCTACCTGTACTTTTGATTTTTGACATCGTTCAATATTTTTATCTCAATATTTGGGTCGTTTTTATATGGTGAAGGGTTGCAGCTGTTGTTGGGGATTTGAACAAGAGTTCCTGCATATTCAAGTCATTAAATTATGTACCTATTTTGTATACTCGTACGTAGGTACTTAAAAAATGACGTGTACAATTATTTTCCAAAATTAAAAAGATATTTTACCAATGAACACGGCTTCTTACTTAGGCGTTATGTTCTTCCTCTTCCGTTATATTTATATTTGCATATAATGCAATTTTTAAGTCATAATTGCAGTTTTAGCGACATATTTTAGGAGCCTAATACGGCTTTTTTAGTGACCTAAAAATCCGGGCCCTAATTATCATTATTATTGGAAATTTGTCGCTGATCACGAATAGGTATACCCCATGCCCCTGTACCTAAAATTGCTTCTTAGCCTCATTTCAAAAAAATTTAAAAAAAAAAAAAATTAAAAAACTCGAATAACCACATTTTTCAGTATATTTTCTAGTGTGGAAGCCAAGTAAGGATTCTGACGAAATTTGAGCCCAAATAAAAGTTGAAAAGCAATAAATTTTGCGTCGATTGAACACCCCAAAATTTAAAATTGCTACAAAAATAAGAGCTTATAGATGATATCGATCGAAATCCCTATAATTTGATGGGCTAATTGATTTAGGGGGTGCTGTCGAAGTGCACGGACAAATCCTCAGAATTGTTGAAGTGCACGGGGAACTTTTGGCAGGTAGATAAACCAATGATCGAAGTGCACTGGGAACCCTTCAGTCCGTCCTCCCTTCGAACATTTTTTGTGAGCTTATCAGCGTTACCCAGGGGACACTACGAGGAGCTTAGCTCACACTGTCCCCCAACCTCCCCATCAATTCGGTGGTTCGTCTATAGCTATATATAGCTAAGATATATCCTAAGAAAATGTACATACCAATAAGGTCAATAAATATACTTTCATTCACATTGATCTACTTCCTGCTGCTGCGCTGTCACCTTTTTACCAACATGGTACGAAATTGACGTTACGAGTTCCAACCGCGAAATTTCCTTTTCCTGATATTTTTTTAATGGCAGTTCGATGGCAGCTTTTTGCGTCGGTATTGAGCGTTAAGATTCCGAGGATATTGGGATGATGTTGAGTAAAATTCTGCTTGAATTTCGCGTGAAAAGACTGGCAAGCATTTGTGGTACGCTCTGAAGTACGTGTTGACGCCCAAACCGGAGGGGAAAAGGTGGAAGTGTCGTATAAATAAGTTTTGTCAGATAATTCACGAATGCCCACACATTTTGCGTATCCGGTTGATCAAGAGACAAGTCAAAAATAAAACAATTCGAAACCTCGGAAGCATCCAAGTAGCAGGAAGGAAGATAAAGCGAGAGCAGTGCACGTCGACCATCTGCTCTCAACCCAACCCAAAGTTACCCGTGGACTTCCACCATCGACAACAGGTATTAGGATTATCTCCCGTGCACTTCGACCACGTCCATTTAGGAGCGTAGAGTGGAGTCAAGCCTGGCTATGAGATGACAAGATCATACCATGGCCATTTTATTCTACGACACTGATGGAACATTGTAACATTAATGCATTCGAGTGAACTCCCTAAAATCCATAATGTCTACCTAATGTCGGAAAATTACTGAACCGGACCGGAAGAAAATGATTTGATTTTAATTTGATAATTAATCATTTTAGGATTTTATCTACCTTTCATCCATTCCTCGTTTTTATCAAAAAACCTCTCCTTCGTGTAGTTTGGTCCTTTTTTTCTTCATTTGAATCGTGACAGAAATCGTTTATTAAGTTAAGTTCTCGCGCAACGAATGCCACTTGTTCATCTTCGAGATCACTGTGGACGTCAAACATAACAAATTGTGTAACAAAACTGAGAGCAGCCGCCTTACAGACCATTCAGGAACGTTACCCCCCCAAGTGAGTGGCTACCTGTGTAATACACATGTATACACATTGTGTATACTGATGGGTAGGCTTAAAAAACGCTGCAAATCTTACACAAGGGTTTATTATTCTTTGATATAGGTTACTTGTGCAGAAATTTAATTCTGTGTTAATGAAAAAAATTTAAAAAAAGTTTTTTAATTTTTTTTTTTCAAAAAGATTTATTTGATTTTGTTTTTTCAAAAAATGTTTTTTTCAAATTTTGTTGTTTTTTACTTGAAAAATATTTGACCTCCTGGGATCTTTCAAAAATCCCATTTGTAGCCCCCATGAAAGCCCTAAAGATCGCAACAGTGAAATCGGATCGCTGCGGGACCCCAAAAAATGGATTCTACGTCCAAAAATACTTCGAAAACAACACCTGACTCGATCCCATAGCCGAAAGCCTTCAAAAACCTCCGTCTGTAGCCCCATTTTAGCCCCATAGCGCCCCACGGGTTTAGGCGATCGGGCTGAAAACCTTGCGGGCACAACTAGATGGTAAACCGAGTATTTTGTCGAAATTTCAGATTTTAAAAAAATTCCTACTGCCCAAAACGGCCTGGACGGCGGACGGCGGACGGACATTTCGGTTTTGGAATCTAGACCACTTGAAACGGATAATGTCAAATTTTGAGGCCGATCGGAGTTGTCAACCCCCGTCGCGAAAACATAGGTGTATTATTCCAAGAATAATAAACCAAAAAACTGTGACATGAAGCAGTCACCATTCATTAGAAGCTATGTTTGGATGAAAGGAGACATTGGATGACAGGAGGATGACAGAAAGGAGACATGGAAGTGATTGACAGCTTCTATGGGTTCAGAATCCCGTTTAGGAGTCGTTGGGGGGGGGGGGGGGGGGAGGAGGTGTTGAGCCTCCTCTAAGATGCGCGCAAATAGGCGCATTTGCGCCCCACTTTCTTATTTTGAAAGGGAACCCCTTCATTTTTTTGCGAATTTGGATTCCCCGCTCAATTTATACGTCCGATAAGCGGGTTGAGCGAAATTTTCGATGAGCACAAATTTGCGCAACCCTGTTTACAGTCCGATTGAGTCGGCGTTTCCTCCTTATCCTACCTCGAGATTCGAAATTTGATACGAAATACCTACCGAATGAATTCTGACGATCGGCGAATTTAGACCACGAGTTTAATTCGAACGATTTGAAGAGATCCAGTGCGCGTTAGGAGTGTGGCTTGGGACGGTGCCAGGGATCTCGGAAGGATGGAGTGGACGGAGGGTGCCAGGGACCTTGGAACGGTGGCGAGGTGGGGAAACTTGGGGGGGGGGGGGGGGGGAGTTTTGTGTAACAGTTCATTCCGCGCTAATTTCGGATATATTGTGGTCAATTTTACGCCAGTTAAATTTAGTGCATTGAGCGACCGTCACTTGGGCGAGCGAAGCGAGCCCCCCTGTCCGAAAAAGTGGTCGGCCGAGCGAAGCAAGACTAGTCTGAGTGCTAGTTATAATAACTCCCCCGCCCCCTCCTACCAACTTTTCATTTCGAAGGCATCTTAATCAGGACACTCCCACCTACGGCCCGCCGCAGCAATGAAAAAACTTGGTCCGTTTCCCAATCTGCAACACCTTTAAAATTTCTGATTTAATCAGAAAAAGATGAAGAGTTTCCGAGTGAATTTGCGAACCCCTTGAGTAAAATGTGTGGCTTTTTTTATCACCTTTGAGGAGTCCCTCGCTAGCACAATGAGTCAGGGGTTTGGAGGAGTCTTTTCAGGATTTTCTCAATGGAAAAGACGCGCACGGGACCTTATCAACTTCTTCGTATAGGTAATAGGTACCAAGTGCGCCTTCATCTCAACCCCCCCCCCCCCCCCCCCACCCCCTTCCTATTATCGTATATTTGGCGTATCTACCTTTCCGACGATGCGTCGAAGAAAATAGCATTTCCCCTTTCCATTAAGTACATTTTTTGACGTATTTAATCTCAAATTTCCGCTCTTATCATTATATTATTTCCCATTCGCAGAAATAGAATACGTCGGTAAAGCTTCGTGACGTTACTGCCAACCGCACAATCCGAAAGGGTTCATATAGGGGTTGGCGGTGAGGACTGATAAGTTTCGACAGCTCACGGCAGTGGAAAAAGTATAAGGTCGCAACAGATAGAGCCGTCTCCGATACGATATTCTTTTCGCCCTCGGGGTGCCTTCAATAACTTGACGATTTTTAGCCTGTCCGTCGTCCCTCGTAAGTTATTTCTTTGAAAACCCCCATTCGACTTCACTACAGTGGGGGATGCTACGATCGGTCTGATAATAATAAAGAATGGAGTATTGATCAATTTGTCAATTTGTCATTTTGGGGTTGGCAATATATGCAAAGTAATACCGCAATACATATGTGCATGTCTACGTGCACGTAAACGCGTTTGTTCATATGCATGAAAAAAAAAAAAAAAAAAACGGCTTTCTGGGCTCTGTCAGGAGGCGAGCCCCCTGGGCCCCAGGCCTTTTTGCTTGGAGCCTACTGGGGGACAGGGTAGCCCCGTGGAATAAGGCGCCAGTAAGACGCCTGTTTACAATCAGTCCGAGCGCTGATCAGTCTGGTTCGAATCTGGGGACGAACACCAACGTTTGACCAAAAGTCAATTATGTGTTGTAATACCTGTCTTGTCGGTTGACAATTCACCTCTGAACATTTGAACGTTTATATGAATCCTAGCAGAGGCTCCCGTGGTGAAGGCGGCCAAGGCATCTGTCTTCGACACACAAGACCTGAGGAACAAAGTTTACAACGTGAACAACCTCGCTTGGGACCTCGGACCTGGGAAAAAAAAATTCTGGTGGACAACATGCTTCCGTTTGCTGAGAACGTTAAACTAGCCACGCAATCTGCGAGCCATTGGGGGCTAAGGACAGGAGGAGGGAAGCATCAGTTCCCCCAATCTCCTCCTGGTTCAAGGCGGTGGGATTGTCCCCCCCCCCCACCCCCCCCCTTCTGCACAAGAAATCGCAGTGATAAGACATATATTATGTAATTAGGAATTGGACCTCGACCACTCAGGAGGCAAATAGAGTCAAAAACGGACACTCGGGAGTACAAAAAGCCAGAAGGCTTCCGTACTGTGGGTTTCCCCAAGGTATTGCCCACAGTGTCGAATTGGAGCCTACTGCTAAAATTCAAGAAACATGGAACGTGTTTTATTAACCAAATATACATCCTAAATAAAATTTATTTAATGTATCCTAAATAAATAAATTTATATTTATATAGGTAGGTACCTACCTATTCTGTTCATTGAATCCCGTTAATGCTCTTGGCTAACAATGGGGGTTTGCTGAGTATTTACATCTAAAAAACGCTGCAAATTTTACACTAGGGTTTATTATTCTTTGATATAGGTTACTTGTGCAAAAACGCTGCAAATTTTACACAAGGGTTTGTTATTCTTTGATATACGTCACTTGTGCAGAAATTTAATTCTGTCAATGAAAAAATTATCTCAAAAAATTTTTTTTGGATTTTTTTGTTCAATTATGTGTTTTTTCAAAAATTCTGTATTTTTTACTCGAAAAATATTTAACGTCCTGGGATCCTTCAAAAATCCCATTTTTAGCCCCACGAATGCCCTAAAGATCGCCCCAGTGAAATCGGATCGTTCCGGGACCCCAAAAAATGGATTCTACGTCCAAAAATACTTCGAAAACGACACCTAACTCGATCCCATAGCTAAAAGCCTTCAAAAAAACCCTCCTGTAGCCACATTATAGCCCCATAGCGCCCCAAAGGTTTGGGCGATCGGGCTGAAAACCTTGTGGGCACAACTAGATGGTAAACCGAGTATTTTGGCAGAATTTCAGATTGAAAAAAAAAAAAAAAAAATCTACTGCCCAAAACGGCCCGGACGGCGGACGGACATTGCGGTTTTGGAATGTAGACCTCTTGAAACGGATAATGTCAAATTTTTGAGGGCGATCGGAGTCGTCGACCTCCGTCGCGATTACATAGGTGTATTATTCCAAGAATAATAAACCAAAAGTGGTCCGACAGCTACAAAGTTTGAGAAATTCAGCTATAGTAGAAATCCTAGTTCGAATTAGATCGTTTGTAATTCAGTATTGTGTTTGAATCGAACTATAAAACGACTAAAATAGTTGCGCTCGATTGTAAACACGTGCGCCCATTGGTGCGCGCATGCGCCAGATCCGGCACTGCCAAATACGAGCAGAACAGGATAAGGAGCCTGGTGCATGTAGTGTGAAGAACACATTTCCCACCTTTTTCCACGTTCTATCGAAAACCTCCTGACGGCTCTCAAAAGATGGATCGCCTTTTACCACGAAAAGCCGAGAGGCCCGCCCGGTAAAGCCCCGGATTTTTTTTTTTTTTTTTTTTCTTTCTTCTTCTCCCTCTCTCTCTTTGCTCAGATAGGAGCTAATTATGTGGAGCAGTTAAGAATTTACGAGGGCTCGCCCTTTTTCGGGTTCTTGGGGGCTACAAGTTTCATATCGGCCGAGCCCGGAGCGAGCGTTCCCACGAAAAATACCCGCCCGAGCGGTTATAATGAACGAGCACGCCATTCTCGCGTCATCACGAAATTAGCAACATCACAATTTGGATACATCTGGGGGTGGCATTGTGCGAAAGGCAGCTCGAGTCTTTGATGAATGTTTTCCCAGATAGGGGCTGTCCCTCAAAGGATTAGGGAGTCCTTTCACAAGTAGGAGACATTTAAATAAAACTAATTATTACGCCAAAAATACTTCGAAAAGAACTCCCCACTGGATACCGTGATCTTTAGGGCTTTCATGTGGCTAAAAATGGGATTTTTGAAGGATCCTAAGATGTTGAATATTTTTCGAGTAAAAAATAAAGAATTTTTGAAAATAAACATTTTTGAAAAAAAAAAATCCCAAAAAAAAATTTTTTTTTGAGATAAAAATCCAAAAAAAAATTTTTTAATTTTTTCATTGACAGAATTAAATTTCTGCACAAGTAACGTATATCAAAGAATAATAAACCCTTGTGTAAAATTTGCAGCGTTTTTGGTTTATTATTCTTGGAATATTACACCTTTGTTTTCGCGATGGAGGTCGACGACTCCGATTGGCCTCAAAATTTGACATTATCCGTTTCAAGAGGTCTACCTACATTCCAAGACAGAAGGGGTTTTTTGAAGGCTTTTGGCTATGGGATCGAGTTAGGTGTCGTTTTCGAAGTATTTTTGGACGTAGAATCCATTTTTTGGGGTCCCGCAGCGATCCGATTTCACTGTTGCGACATATACTGCCGTGCTAACGCAGAGTGCAGTAACTCCATAATTGTGAAAGTGGAGAAAAACGCCAAAAACCTTCAATTCGCCGGGCCACCTGTTAAAAATATGATTTTATCGCAAAAAGTGGCGTCATATGTTGGTATTGGCATCGTATTATAGCAATTTGAAAAAAAAATTTTTTTTTTACGATTTAACATGTGGCTGGGCGGATACTGCATTTTGGCTTAGCAAATCACTCTTAAACACTACGCTAAAGTGCAGTAACAGCCATGTAATTGGAGTTACTGCATTTTAGCTTAGCAAATCACTCTTAATCACTACGCTAAAGTGCAGTAACAGCCGGAACAGCATCAGATTGTCATTCCAAGCGGCCTCCTGAGTCGTGGAGTTACTGCAATTATTTGTTGAGGCGATCCAATGTCCCTAAGCTTAATGGGCTTCTTTAAAAGGTCAGAATTCAGCATTTCTGACAACATATTCGGATGCAGCACCCTTTAAAACCCTTAAACCCCAATTTTTAGTTCGAAAATCCGTATAGGTACGTGCTGAGCTGTTTAGAAATGTTAGAGATTTTGAAATGAAGGCCGGGCAAATTTGACGTCACACCTCGCCAGGCTGGTCGTCGAGTTGTTGGGCACAGAGCCGCCAGAGCGCTAAATAATAAATCTGAATCGGAATAAAAACACTCGGCCCGGGTCGATTTTTGAATAACCTTCTTTGATAATAACCTCGATGCTCAATTTTCGAATGACCTTCTATGATGATTTACCCGATTTTCGATTTTTGGGGTCGACTTTTCGCGTAGCAAAGTTGGCTGACTTGCGCAGATGAGAAAGAGAGGGATCTCCCGGCCAATCAAAAGACGACGAAGCAGCCCACGTCATGTACCCTCTCCAGACCTCGGAATTCAAATATCATATTTTTCCTAAGGCCCTATAAATAATTGAAAAGGGGTTTCTAGAATATGGACCCGTTTTCGTAACTTTTGAAGGACGACCTTTGCAGGAAAAACATTTTCAAAAATCATTCAAGGAGCTCATTGCAGTATCTCCACTTGCTAGGCTATATCGCAGTAACTCCAAAACATTGAGCTGGAGATACTGCATTTTAGCGTTGGACTATGGAGTTACTGCTATATAGCTTAGCAATACCCAATATTCGAGGCGCTTACTGCAAAATTACTAATCGATTTTGGCGGGAAAAGGGGCATTTAGGGTGAACTTTGACCCTCCATATGATGCATTACATATCTAAGATACCCCCTAGGGGTCTAACTCAAAACCGGCGAAATGTGGAGTTACTGCACTTTACGTTAGCACGGCAGTATAGGGCTTTCCTGGGGCTAAAAATGGGATTTTTGAAGGATCCCAGGAGGTTAAATATTTTTCGAGTAAAGAATAAAGAATTTTTGAAAAAACAATTTTTTTGAAAAAAAAAAAAATCCAAAAAACAAATTTTTTTGAAAAAAAAAAATCCAAAAATTTTTCCAACATTTTTCCTTTTGACACAGAAATAATTTTTGCGCAACTAACCTATATCATAGAATAATAAACCCTTGTGTAAAATTCGCAGCGTTTTTTCAGATAAGTCTGCGCCCGGCCAGGCCGCAACGACTAAGACGAAACGAGCGGCTTGATTGATAAAATAAATGCTATTAAAACATCTAAAATCCTCATTTTAAGAACGCATATAAAAATATAAACAGCGTGAAAAATATCGGATAAAAGAGATTTTGGTCGGTAACGTTCGTACTTTTATTTGCCGACTTTTCAGATTTTTTAACACTAATTTTGAATTTTCAGATTTTTTTTTTTTTTTAGCATAATGGGAATGGAATTATTCCCTTCCCAATTACCACGGAATCAAATTTAAAAAAAAATTTCAGAAAAGTCTGAACACCCAAATTTTGCTTAAAAAAAGAAAGAAAGTCTGAAAATCCATCCAAAATTTGCTTTAAAAAATCTGGATATCTAAAATTAGCTTTAAAAAATCTGAAAGTTCTGAAAATTTAAAATATTATTTTGAATAAAAATGTTCGATTCTTGTATTCAGTGGATTTAACCCAGCTGTCTAGATAGCGCCTGGATAAAATGTAAACATGGCCACTATTAGCCCCCTCGGGACGGAGTGTTGACAAACATTCAAGCCGCATGGATTAGTTACGGATTACTGCCATAAATTTTATAAAACGACGGGACGGAGTCTCATACCTCCCCTAGAATGATAAACTAAAATGGAGTTTTCTCTCCGGCCTTCAAGCCACAAAGCTCGGGCAACCTCAAAAACCAATCTTGAGGTAGGCCTATCGCAAATTGTCTCCTTTCAACCCTCCCGAAACAGTCATTTTCGTCCGGACCACTAAAGCCAAAATCTGAAAAACACCTTAGCCCGGAAAAACGGGTCATTAGCGCTAAAGGAGGCCTCACTCTAAAAGCCGATAGGTATTTATGTTAAAACGAGAGGCTGGTGAAAAAAAAAAAAAAAATCGTAGATGTAGATTGTCAGGAGTAGTTGGTGGGAAGGTCCTCAGATTAGGTAGTCCGTAAAAGACCTCGCCGAGAGGGAGGAAGAAAAACCCCCGACTGCCGATAAACTTTTAGATCCTCTGAATATTCCAAACGGCAAAAGGCTATCCAAAAGGGTGAAAAAAAAAAAAACAAAAAAAAAAAAAGAGAAAAACCTGCCTACTACCTAAAGAAGAACGGTGTACGATAAAACCGCTTCAGCCCAGGGGAGGAAGGATATCCCATTTTCGGCTTTCCCCCGCCCTCATCACAAACATCTACGGATTCAGCAATCTTCCGTTATCCTCCTCGTGGATCCAGTTTTTTTTTTAAAGGGGGCATAGAATTTGACGGTTTATTCACTCAGCAAAATGTTAGAAAAATATAAAAAGGACAAAACGAAAAGGTTCCCACAGTTGAAGTTAGAAATTTGAGGAAAAAAACATTTATAATAAGAGCAACTTTGTACGGTTAGGACTTGGTCAGAAATTGCAAAACCCCAGGGACAAAACTTGAACATTTAAAATTCCCAAAATTACAAGTTTTAAAAACCGCTGCAATTTTATACAAAGGTGTATTTGTTTTATTATATATTTTTGCCCTATTTTTCTATAATATAGAAAATATTACTTTCTATATTAAGTAGTACCTATAGAAAAAATAATTTTGTGCAAAAACTAATTCTGTCAAGAAAAAAATTATTAAAAAAAAACAGTATACAGTATACATTTAGGTACAATGTTTGGATTGACGTGGGACCCCCAAAAATGGACAAAAATGGAAATTCTACGTTGAAAATACATCGAAAACGACGCCTAACTCGATCCCATCGTTAAACCCCTTCAAAAATCCCTCTCGTAGTCCATTTTTGGCCCCACACACGGATACTAAAGTAGACGGTACAGGTCATCATCATGGCAGGCGGGAAATCCCCAGGCCCCGTGACGTCACCTGGCTAACAGGGCTACGCCCTTCCTACCCCATTTACGTACTGTCAACGCTCCTAGTCGGTTCTTTTTATAAAAATGGTTATATAATATGCGCTGTGTACGGTTGTAATAATTCTCACCGTCATCTTGACGAAAAGGACATAGTTTTTCATCGATTTCCGAAGGACAAAGAAATCATGAAAACCGGGTTGTGGCTTGTAGGAGGGCCGATCGTTTTTCTACGGACAATAAGCGCGTCTGTTCCAAGCATTTTGAAGAACGAGACTATGAACGTGATCTTAGAAGTGAGTTTTTATATTTACCAAGGAAAAAGGGAATGGTACTTAAAGCCGATTCAGTGCCGCATATAGGCCTGCCATTGCCCTCTTCATCGCAAACGCTCGCCTCAAAAGCACGCTCGAAGCGTGTTGAGAGGAGGGAAAGGTTGAAAGAAATTAACAACACTGTGGGCCGTTCTACCGACTCTTTCTTACCGACCGTTCTCTATAGTGAAGGATCAACCCAGTCAGGGATCAGCATGGATCAACCCAGTCAATATTCTGAGTCGGAGGAAATATCAGTAGAAGAGGTCATTACGACTGGTGAAAACCTACAATTGTGTGGTGCCAGCTGGATTCCGATGCTAAAGAACTACTAGAAAAACTCGGCGGATATTTAGCCTATCGATACAAGAAGAAATTCCCTGAACAACAAGACAAATTCGGCATTCAAACGAAAAAGATACTTACCCCTTTCTCAGCGGAATGACAATTGGCTTCTCAAAATATCCAAAGGCAATCTGATGAAACCGAATCCAGAACTCTCAAAAGTCGTTGAAAATATGGAGAAGGAATTCATTTCTTTCCATGGTGATTACATAGACAGAAAACCGCAAGTTTTTCGCCGCCTGCAGGAGAAGATCATGAGCAAATATCCTGAAATTGACGACTTCATTGTGCGTTGCTTTACGCGAACCCGCACATTTATTCGCTTGAAAAATCTCAACATTAAGGCTCTCGATAAAAAGAGGAAACGCCAGTGAGATGGACAGTGCCGAAAAAGAAGTAAGAAAATTAAGAAAATTGTAACTTGAGAAAGTATTTCATGTAAATATTTTTATACTATGTGTAACTACTTATTGTCTTACTTCTATAATATAATATATTATAGAAGTAAGACAATATATTATATTATATAGGTACCCATGTACAACTTCAATCATTCATTTATTAAAAAAGTATTTTGCGTTAACCTAAACTACCCGCTCATTTATTAACTTATTTTTCCTGTATTCGAAGCTGATGAGTCAATTGAACGTTATAGAAATACTGGGTTTCCTGTACTCGGTGTTAGCCAGGTGACGTCACGCGAATGGGGGCGTTGCCTCGATGACCTGTACCGTCTACTTTAGTATCCGTGGCCCCACAGAACCTCGCGGGCTTGAGCGTTCAGGCTGAAAAGCTTGCGGGCTCAACTAGATGGCGATTTTGTTGAAATTTCAAATTTCAAACAAGTTTCTACTTCCCCAAAGATGTCGGCCGGGCATCTCATTTTTGAAGTCTGCACATCACGAAGCGTAGGACATATTTTGAGGCATATCAAGGTTTTCGAACCCCGTCCCCAAAAAGGTGTTGTATTTCAACTTCGAAAACGATAACTCATTCGTCCTCCTCGATCAAGTACCTACTAAAGCCCCCCCCCCCCCCCCCTAGATCCCCACGGTGTAGTCGGATGGTTCTGATGCCCCCATCAATGGATTATAAGTCGCAAAGCACTTCGAAAACGCCACCTAACTCGACCTCGTAGGCAAAACTCTTCAGAAACCTCCTCCCGTTCGCCCCACAGAGCCCCCAAGGAGGACGTAAACCACGCGGCTCCCTTAATTTTTAGCATCTGCAACATGGAACATCCAAAATTTATTACACTGCCACCAAAAACATAAGTTGATCGTTTCGAGAAAAATGAACCGAAATGGGACTCGCTTCAAAAATTCTTCCCTTATTTATTTAACATTTTTCACTCGTTGAAATTTCTGAATGGAAAGACATGTTTTATTCGGCTACTATAAACACTGGCATGCTAATCAGAAACAAAAGGAGGGAAGAAAAGGCGGAGGCTGAAAAATAAAAGACATTCCGTTTCAAAATTCATGAAGAATGGCTCCGGCCGGATGTAGATGGGGAGAGAAAAGCGGAGAAATCAAGAGAAAAGACTGATTTAATCAGGAGTCCTTACAGGGGAAGAGGGAAACTGGAAAAGTGAAAAGTAGTATCAATTGCGAGGTGAGGGCTCCTGACTTCATTATTTTTTCAACATCCACAGCAGGAGAAGGTATTTCAATTTAAAAGCTTTTCTAGCGGAAAAAGGGTTAGTCTAACTTGAGAGCACGTTCGCTGTGATTGAAAAAAAAAAAAGGAGAAAGTTTTCGGGGGTGATTCTTCTTATCAGCCTCCCAATTTCTACAAAGGGGCACTTGCTCAAACCTATTGGACCAATTCAAACTCAAATTGGCATCAGTCCACAAAGAAACTAAACCGGGATTGTATAGCAATCCGGATAAGGAGCTATCTTTTTTCAAATGTTTAGATTGGTTTTTAGGCGAGCAAATAGGTGATGAACAAAAGAACGAGTGGTCAGTTATTTGTTATAAGTGCTCAGACGCCCCAACCCTTTTTGGCATTTTGAAAATTTTTTGGTTCATTACGTAATCGCGAAGTAGTAGGTCGAAAATTCTGATCGGTCTCAAGATTTATAGATTCCAAAAACGAAATGTCCGTCCGAGCCGTTTTGGGCAGTAGACATTTTTCTAAAAATCTGAAGTTTGACAAAATACTCGGTATACCATCTAGTTGTGTCCGCACGTTTTTCAGCCCGATCGCCAAACCCGTGAGGCGCTATGGGGCTACTGAAGGGGTTATTAAGGTTTTCGGCTATGGGATCGAGTTAGGTGTCGTCTTCGAAGTATTTTTGTGGGGATCCCAGGACCATCCGATTTCACCGTGGCGATCAATAGGGCTTTCATTTTTTTCATCTACTTCTGACTGCCTGAAGTACCCTGGAATAAAGATGGCCAAACTGTGGTTCTCCTCCTCCTCCTCCTCCTAGTCTAGTGGTTGAAATATGCCTGCCAACCCCCGCTCGTTCCGCCCAGAGGGGCGTTGTGAAAGTGAGAGGGTTCGTTCTGGAGGTAAAATCTAATTTTGCCCTTTTCATAGCTCAGACACCCCGCATGAAACAACTTTTTGGTAGGTAGTTTCTAATTTTTCCGACTTAGTACTTTTCCCGAAGTACCGACCCCTAAATAAAGATGACCAAAAAAAAAAAAAAAAAAGATTGTTCTTTTCCTCCTCGGGCTGCAGCTCCACTATAACGGGTCTAGGGGGGTCACCTGATCCACCCTGGTATATACTACCTGCTGTACTGAGGCGTTAGATTGTGTCTGGGGCCAGTTATGGGATCTGCTCTGGTCCTTCGGCGCTTGATTCGCATTCTGCTTATCTTTCTCTTGGTCTTATCTTTTGCCATTTCTGCTGGGGGCTATGCGGCCTTGCGCTGTTGTTCTCGGTCTTATCAAACATTCCCCACCGAGGGTCATCAGGCCCTCCTGTCCCCTCGAACATTAGCCGCGTCGTTCTGATGTGCCCAGAATGGCCCACGGGGAGGTGCCGGGTTTTGCAGGGATACTTCATGTTTCGCGATTTCTTCGTCAAGTCATCGCAACGGACCTTCCTACTTTTCCACGTCTTCTTATAAGAAGTTATAAATAACTTGCGGTGTTCGAATCATTTGGTGGTGGCTGAAAGCAACAGACCGTACCGAATCATCTGTCTCTTCTTGTAGCTTGCTCGGTGGTTGCTGTAACGTGGGCAACGTATGGCCTAGTTTTGACCACCGATAGTTACCTACTCTGCTTCCTTTTCCCATTGTCGGTTGTCACGTTGCCGCACGTGTACATACTACCAGGCTGGTCGTTGTGGTCTGGCAGGCCGCTTGTTCTGATCTGAGGTGCGGCGACCACCACGCTAGGGGCGCCTGTATTGTATTGAAGGGATCTTTTCACAGCTCACTATGAACTCACTCGTTAACGGTCTATTTCACTCTACAGCTGATGGATTATCCTCTCAATATGCTTAGTGGAGTCCTACACCTCCCGCGCAAAAGAACCCCACCCCCACTTTTTTCTCGCTTCGCTGCGCTGTTTACTTTTTGCTCCCCAGTAAAAGCCATACGTTTGGGGTGGGCGAGACAAAAAAATAAAAAGAAAAAAAAAAGAAGGGAAAATGTAGGGCGAACAAGCACAAAAGCAATCGATAGGTACAATTAGCCGGTCGAACGGGCCAGATAACACTGCGCCCACCGCCGGGCCAATAAATGCGATACAGACAAACCAACGCTGTTTCCTTTCCCGCTTCCATTCCCAACTCCGTTCGTAATTACAGGTTTTCTAATAATTCATTTTCACGCGGGGGATGCAAGGCCCACGCGATACCTCCGGTTTTCCGTTATGAAATTGGAAGTTTCGCACTTTTGAGGGAGTTCGGAACAGTCACGGGACGGGTATTTGAACCAATGATGCCGTAATAACGTGACTTTTGCTTCGTAGTTTTCAATTATTGTCAGAAGATCCCCTTCCCCCATAGCTTCAATTTTGGAGCGATTATTTGCACACAGCCCCGTTCCTTTCTGGCGTGCCGATGGTATTGCGAGGATATTAAAACGCCAACGGCAAATGGAGGATTCGTAATGAAATGGACAAAAGTAATTTTAAATTTTTTTTTTTTCTCCAAATATTGTATATGGCAAAGTGAAACAGTGTTTACCTCTGTGTCAAAGTACTGTCCTCTTTGTCATAGTCCTGTCTCCCCATCCATAGTCCATTCTTCTTCGTCATATTCCTGTCCTCATTGCCATCATTTTCATCATCTATTCATCAAAATCAAGTCATCTCTATCCGTGAAGTCATGTCCTCTTCATCTCATTCTAGCCCTTCACAGTTCTGTTTTCTCCTTCCATAGCCTTGTCGTCATAAGTTTTGTCTCTCCATCATAGTCCTGACCTCTACATCATAATCGTAGCCTCTTCGTCGCAGTGTTGTCCTCTCAGGATAAGACTTTGTATTCTTTGCCGTGGTCTTGTCCTCCTTGCTGTAGTTCGGTTTTCTTTGTCATCCTCCTGTTCTCTTCGTTTTATAGTCCTCTCCTGTGGATAGTGTAATGCCCCTTGAACTCTCCGCCTCCAGCACTACCTGTAGCATAGTGGGGGCTGTTCCCCACCACTATGCATGAGACTATAAAAGAGCCAAGTGGGCCAACAAATACACACTTCACGAGTAGAACGTCTCGTCTCATTATTTTCTTCCTCAGTCACTACACTGGTGAACCCGACGTGGACTTTTTCCTTCACCGCCATCACCGAGGACGGCCTCCATTGGACTCCATCGCCTCCATTGACTTCATCCCTCGGCCGCCGCCATTGCTCGCTTTCTTCCGCCATCACCGAAGTCAGCCTCCAACACACGACATTTCTCGTAAACAAAATTGTTTCTGTTTCCCCAGATGCCAACTGACGTCACGCCAATTACGAGAAGTATGGCACAACAAGCTCAGTCGCGATTGCCTACTTACGACTCAACCCTGACATCGGTCTGGATCAAACAAATCCAGTTAGCCTGCGAAACGGAGGGTTTGACGACAGAAGCCGCCAAATTTCGCCGTGCCTTTTTGGCACTGGTAGAGGATATCGACCCATCGTCCCAGACACCATTCACGACGCTGTGTGACCGTCTGAAAGCCGCCCACGAGCCAGCAGACGCATCCGCTTTAGAGGCAATTCTCTTGTCGCCCTCCCTAGACGGCGCACAAGCTTCTTTGTATCTACTACGGATTCGTCGCCGTCTTCCAGACTCAACTCCGGCCTTCTTATCCGACACATCCTTCTAAATGCCTTACCTGTCACCCTGCGACTATCTGTAGCTGCCTCAATGGAAACAGACCCGGACAAATTGGCCTCAATCGCTGACCTTCTACTACCCTACAGTCAACCAGCCCCGCAGTCCGCCGCGGTCATGGACAACCCTTACGGCTCAACAGACGACGTTCAAGTAGTGACTTCGAGAAAAATACGTTCATGGTCCAGTCTTCTTCATCTTCGTCATGGTCTCCTTCTCTTCATCTTATTCATGTCCACTTGCTGTAGTTCAGTTTTCTTCGTCATCCTCCTATTCTCTTCGCCTTTAGTCCAGTCTTGTGGATAAGTTTATGAGGGACTTGTTTGTCACTGCGCCGCCTGGTTGGAGCGCAACGTGATGACCACCGGTCTCCAGCTACTACGGCTGCAAACTTTTCCAGAGGGTGCTGTCTTTGGTATCGATAATCCTGTTTGTTCTTGTGAGAGCTCTTTGGGAACATGAAGGAGATTAAGAGGCCAAATCAATATATCAGCCCTGTCAAGAAACGTCACTGTCATTAAAAAAAAAAATCATCTGCGTTGTTGCTAGACGTGCATTGATTGATCTGAGGTTCTTCATTGTTCCCTTCCTGACTGGTATATTTGCGCATTGCGGCGTTACCAACGACTCTCTACGGCGTTTTCGACCGAAAATATTCCCCCTTAATTGAATTATTACGTGAAATTAAACGCTCTCAGAGAATTGCTCTGTCAAGAGTTTTGGATTTCTCGTTGGAACAAGCCCGGAATCCTCGTTTGGTAACCGGAGTAATTTTCAGGGCGTGCGGGAATAAGAAAACAGATGCAAAGTGGAAATTAAGTTCTCTTCAGGGCGTCCGAAAGTCCCTTTGAAAATATTCCCCGAGTTCTCTGGAGTGGGTGGTAACGCGAGACCTTTTATCTTTTGAGTATCTTCCACAGAGTTTTCCCTCAGTTTCAAGCCGGGAGTGCCTTCCACACTTTATATTCGTTAACAGGGCTGCAGGGATCCGCTGTTTAGAATAGCTCGTACGCCCTCAATGGTTTCCCGCATTGCCAGTTTACAAATCTGGTCGTATTACTGGCTTACATCCCTGAGCGTAAGAGCCATCTTTGTCATAGTCGTGTCTTCTCTTTCATGGTTTTGCCCTCTTCGTCATAGTCTTGTCCTCTCAGTCATTGTAGTGTTGTCTTCATTATAATGTATACAGTCTTGTCCTCTCAGCCGTGAACCTGTCTTCTTCATCTAGGGCTTGTCCTCTCAGTCAGTCATGGTAGTGTCGTCTTTGTCATAGTCTGGTCCTCTCAGTCATGGTAGTGTTGTCTTTGTCATAGTCTTGTCCTCTCAGTCATGGTAAAGTGGTCTTTGTCGTAGTCTTGTCCTCTCAGTCATTCATGGTATTGTTGTCTTTGTCATAGTCTTGTCCTCTCAGTCAGTCATGGTAGTGTCGTATTTGTCATAGTCTTGTCCTCTCAGTCATGGTAGTGACATATTTGCCATAGTCTGGCCCTCTCAGTTAGTCATGCTAGGGTACTTATCCATTAGCCGTACGCAAGGCTGCGCCCCTGACCCTCCATATCATTTCGACGTACGCATGTTTCCACAAGCTCCTGTGGACTTTTCGCGTTGATACTTGTTGTCAATACTTGTGTCTCATCTCGTGAGGACCTCAGCACAAATCGACAAATTCAGTCTTACAGATGTGGGCGCGCGGCCTTAGTCGGGGGATAGTCGCAGCCTTTGTCTTAGTCGTCTCTTCTCTTTCATGGTTTTGCCCTCTTTGTCATAGTCCGGTCCTTTCAGTCATGGTACAGTTCTCTTTGTCATGGTCTTGTCCTCTCAGTCAGTCATGGTAGTGTCGTCTTTGTCAAAGTCGGGTCCTCTCTGTCATGGTTCTGTCCTCTATGTCATAGTCCAATTTTTCCTTAAAAAAAATACGTTGGAATATTATGCCAGTTTATTACAGCCTCATAACCAGTCGTATTACAGCCTCACTTCGTTCTCGTGAGCAGACTCGGTTCCCAGTTATTTCAGCGTTGGGTAAACAATTCCACGATAAATATCACGTGTCTTGGACATTTGTCCGGAGGGCTTGGCCTACGAACTACGTGACTTGAGTTTCCAACGAGAAAGCCTCTGCGGTCGGGCCCCAAAGACGTACCGGAGCCGCGCAACCGAAACTTTACTAACATGAGCGAAAACTCAGACTTTTGCCAAACTTTCCGGGCCCGACGGTCATTTTCAACGGTCTTCCTCCCGCCACTTTCGTCGGGAATTTCGGTCGGCCAGAAGAACAAGAGAGCAGAAACAGCGAAGAATTATAACGAAATAAGCCGACCTGAAAACTTCTTCATTGATGTCTATAAATGGGAGGTTCTCAATGACGAAAATAAGTTTCAAGTTTTACATGACGAAAGTAAAGGGGTTTTGAATCGAATGGGAAACAAATCACAGCTGCTCTCTATAATATGATATATGCTATATGATATATTATAATATGTGCCAAAATTAAATGAAGCATTAAATGCATTTTGTTCACATAATCTGGTCCTCTTCATCACTATCTATTCTTCTCCATTATAGTCCTGTGCTCTTCATAAAAATCCTGTCTGCTTCGTGAAAGTCAGGACCTAAACAAGAGACGATTTTTTGACGATATAGTCTTTTTCCACGATAAATTTATTTACTTGTAGGCCGGTTTCGGTTGGTTAGACCATCATCAGTACGATACCATTGTGGAAATAGACTACACTGGCTAAAATCGTCCCGTGTAAGATTGAATCCCACAATATCGCCGACAAAAATTGAGTCGTATTAAAGTCCAGACTTCGGGAGTAAGCGATCAAACTCTCCCTTCCTTCGCCTTAGTCCTGTCTTAATTATTCAGGAGACGATTGGTTGATGATAGCGAGGTCTATGATGATTCGTATCCTCCAACATTATACCTTGTGCCAGGATTTTTCCAAAAATGGCATATGAAACTAAACTACCTACTTCAAAATCCCTGTAAATTTTACAGAAGGGTTTATTATTCTTTGATATAGGTTACTTGTGCGAAAATTAATTCTGTGTCAATGAAAACATTTTGGCAAAAAAGGTTTAAAAAAATCTTTTTTTTTACTGGGAAAATATTTGTCCTCCTGGGATCTTTCCAAAATCCCATTTTTTCCCCATGGAAGCCTCATAGATCGCAACAGCGAAATCGGATCGTTGCGGGACCCCAAAAAATGGAGTCTACGTCACAAAATACTTCGAAAACGACACCTTACTCGACCTCATAGCTGAAAACCTTCAAAAATCCCCTCACGTAGCCTCTTTTTAGCCCCACAGCGCCCCACGGGTTCGGGCGATCGGGCTGAAAACCTTGCGGGCACAACTAGATGGTAAACCGAGTATTTTGACAAAATTTCAGATTAAAAAAAAAATTCCTACTGCCCAAACCGGCTCGCTCGGCAGACCCTTCAAAAGGTACGAGAAAGGTTGTAATGGGCCAGAAATGGCCTTAGATACAACCTAAGAAGCTCTGTACAGCGGGACCCTTCAAAAATCCCATTTTTAGCCCGATGAAAGCCCTATAGATCGCCACAGTGAAATCGGATCGTTCCAGGACCCCCAAAAATGGGTTCTACGTTCAAAGTTCTTCGAAAACGACACCTTAGTCGACTCTATAGCCGTAAACCTTCAATAACCCCTCTTATGGCGTTATGGCGATCGGGCTGACATCCTTGCAGGCTCAACTCGATGGTAAACCGAGTATTTGGTTTTTGGAATCTACACAATGTTGAATCGTATACCTAACGCCAAATTTGAGGCCGGTCCAAATTGTCCACCCGTCGTCGCGAATACGTAGGTGTATTCCAAGAATAATAAACCAAAATGAAATGACGCAATCAAAAGCGCGAAGTTGGGTGGGCGGGGCGGGTTGTGAGAGCGCCAACGTACATGATGAGGCTACCCTGGCCTTGCCAACATAACTGTCCTATGAATCGGAATAACGACAAGGTAGTATGCATCTGGATGGGGAGACTCCATTAGCACTGAGTGTCGGATTGATGAAGGGGAGGGGGCGATAAGGGGCTATTGGCGGGGAAGCGGCAAAGGGAGGCGGAGGATTCTGCTCATTTGTGATGTAAATACACCTCTCCCTCAACCCCCCCTCCATCAACATTCCCAGCGCCTTCCAATCTCAAACGGTGTGCCTCACAAGTTAACTACGTCTGTTGGTAGAGCGGGGAGGGGGTTAAACTGTAGTGTTGGAACTTCCCCATTCCACCACCCACCTTGCACGGTTACCATCTTCCTACCCTCTTATCAGTTAAATTAACTCCTCGAGTTCACCTGGGCCTCTCATTTGCCTTCATAATCGAAACTACACCAACTCCTTTACAGACGAACGCTCTGTTCTACAATCCCTCAAACCGTAAAATCGGATGCAGAATTCGATAGCCCGTGTATGATCAGAACATTTCAACGATATATTACTGCTTTTAGCATGGAACAGGCTTTAAGCGTGACCGACTCCAAAAACCCCTCTCTCTCATCTGACAAATGAACACCGCGTAACAAGCAAAGGAACTGGCAGAACAGGAGGTCAGGACCACTGAGTAGCCCTAAGTAGACCTAAGTATTCCTTCTGTACTCAGTGGTCACGACAGATGGAGGGAGATAGGGAGGGGGAGAACGGATGCACCCGCCCTCCCACACTTATCCCTATCTCCCTCATAAACCAACAGGTGACCCGGACTGACACCGACTACAAGAAGAGGCCACACCCGGCTACCCGAAGGAACTGTCCTGAAGAAATACTATGTAGTTCCGGGGCAGTTTCCTGAGAGAAATCGAGGTGCTCTTTAGTGGGTGTGCTGATGTAAGCAGGAGTCCCACACGAAGGGCGGAGGAAACAACATACTTCCCCGCCGTCACACAGTGGTCCAGAATCGTCATGACGCAAAATGCGCTCAAATCTCAAATTTTTGAAGTATTTTCACCGAACACATTGGCCTTAAATATGTGCTAGAGACCACCTGAGGGTGACACTTCTTGAGTTTTAGGCCCCTACCCTTGGTTCTAGAAATGAAGATAATTTTTGAAATCCTTTTGTATCAAAATCGTTACTTCAATTTTACTTTTTCAGACTGAACATGTTGACTAATTTTTTTTTGTTTTAGTGGGATGTTCAAAGGTAAAGAAAAGTATTGTTTTATTTTTCGAGTTGTCGTCAAGGACGGGGTTACTGAAAAAGAGAAAAAATTCCACTTATCAGATTTCCTTTTGTCCTACAGCTTTTCTGTCTCTCTGCGTCTCTCTAATTTCGGGCTTAAATATTCTACAGACATGTATAGAAAGTTCCTAGACCGAAATTAGCTGCAGCGAACTGCGGCTTTCGGTGCTGGAGCAGAACGAACTCAGATAACGACCAACAGACACGTCGATAATCATGTCGATAAGCGTGGACGTGAGGATGAAATCGATGACACCTTGAACGTAGAAGAACCAGCTGCCCTCGATATCATGGAGGTTGATTAAGTGAAGGAGGTTTATCGGATTTCTCAAAAAAAGTATTATTGTCCTGGAATAAATTTTCAAGCCATTTTATTTTATGGTCACTCCATTTTAAAGGTATATTTTATTTTACCACCGTAAAAAGGTAATCTAGAAGTGATTTTATTTTTTTAGTAGTTATAAATTTGTAAATTCTGTATTTTCGATATTGTTACATTATTAAAAATGTTTAACTTTGATAACATTTGATTTAGGTACCTATCAATACCTTTACTGCAGTTATGAGACTGGTTTATGTGCGAAAATTCAGGTTTCTAGCTCAACTACATCAAAAGTTATTGAGTTTTAAGCGCTTTTTGACGATTCAGGACCACTGTGTGTCAGTCCATAAAGTATTTTTCTTCATCTCGTAAAAAAAAAAAAATAATAATAATAAAATTAACTGCTAACATGTGTTTGAGGCACTTGAACTGTTTCGATCAATTTGAATTGTTTTCCCCCGAAAATTATTTCTTTTTTTAAACTAATTTTACTTCATAACTTCATAATAATTATGAAGTTATGAAGTAAAACAATTATTGTCTGACAGTTTTCTCACCGTTCACCACCTTGTGTCAACGTGGCCTCTAAGTGCTGTTGGCCGAACTACATCCTTGCAAGATCTCCTTGGCGATGATTCAGAGTGTGTAGGCCTTGTGTTGGACAAACTCAAAAGGACCAATTTTTATAAGGATCTGTGAATTGTTATTAGTATTTCAGACGCAAATGACCAGGATCGAATTTCAAATTAAGAATTTCTATAATATAAACTCGGAACAAATGGTGCGTTTTTCTCAATTTTCTGGAAACTACAATTGTGGCACATAGACTGTTATCAATTATTCAGAGCTAAAATGATTTTAACTGTTCAAGTTTTGGAGATACAGCCTCATAAAATGGTGTAAACATTAGGGATTGCAATCCCGAACGTTTTTCTGAATCCCGGGATCCCGGGATTTTTCTGAGGCAATCCCGGGATCCCGGGATTGATGATTTTTGTTTGAAAGTGAAATTGATTTAAAACGTCGAAAAACTTGTTTATTTACATTAATTGTAAATTATATAAAATAATACTTCTCTCATGAAGGAAAAATTTCACTTATGTATACTCAAAAAATGTGCTTTTAGAAATCATAATGTTGGATCTTAGAAAGCACTCAAAGTTGGATCAGCCAATTTGCTTCTTAGCTTTGTCAAAAATAGTCCTGCTACTCAAAAGGCCCTCTCAGCTTCTGCGGAGGTCAGTGGGATAGTCCTACCTACGTGTTCTGGTTGTGCTTAAATGGAAGCTGAATCACTGCTCCACAATTTCATTCCTCATAACTTTCCTCGTGGGATGAATATTATAGCCGATATTCCGTACTGAAGAAGGATAAAACCACGATTTCTGACATTTGGGGGAAAATGGTCAATGTTTGAAGAGGGTTAATTCGGGGCCCATTGGTCCTAGAAAGCTGCCGTTGCGCTCAAATGGTAGCAAATCTTGTCTACTTGAAAATAGTATACAGTGACTTTTTCGTTAGGGCGCACATTTTTGAAACTAAAAGCCAAGAACTGAAAAAAAAAAAAAAAAAAAAAATCCGAAAATTTCGCGGTTTTTCGAGCATCCAGCATTTAGCACAAGGGTTTCGAAGCTGGTACCGTCCCTGACAACATTTAAAAAAAATTAGAACGTGTCAATTTTTCCGTTCTAAGCCCCCTTTTTTTGTATACTAAATCCAAATGGTGGCCTCGGCTGCCTCCATTTTAGAACAGGCTCGTTTCTTTTTTAATTGTGGTCGATAAATCTTTTCGTATTTTCGGCACCGGCACCGGCTGGTTCATCGATTTCCGAATCCTTTCTTCAGGGGACTTCACAGTTTTCATCTTAGAGCACTTTCACTTAGCCTTCGAATTATTGTCCGTTGTTAAAAGATTTTTCCCGACAAGACTTGAGCAATTTACGTGCGAGGTGCAATTAATTCTCGAACCCCGGGATCCCGGGGTTGACTCCACGAATCCCGGGATTTCAAATTGGCAAAAATCGACCGGGATCCCGGGATTTCGGGATCCCGGCATCCCGGGATTGCAATCCCTAGTAAACATACGAAATTTTTAACTTTCGAATCCACTAATTTAATTTATCCTTTCTTACATCTCATTTGACGGTGACCACGAATATGCTACTCATGTTGGGTCTTAGATGCTCCCATGTCGTGGAAAATGGAGAAATAACCTTATTTTTAGCGAACTTTCAAAGAAAATTAAGCTATTTGTTCAATTCAGAAAATTCACACGACACGAAAAAACGAAGGAATCCCCCCTCCAAAGTACGTTTTATTTTATCGTCGTTTTATGACCGACTGCGGGAGATCAACGAGCCTCATGTCCCTAGTGATAAAAGGTACCACCAGATCCATCGCGAGTACATCACTTGTCAGTTTGGACGTTGTCTTCTCTGACAAATCTTCACAACAGGTACAAACCAATCGAGAGAATGCATGGCATTACATTGTAATCTAGGCCCGGTCGAAGCACCGCTCAGCCCCATTCATATTAATTTGAAAAACAGAAAACATGACAGTTACAGCGGTTGAGCTAGCGAATTACTCGTACCACCGTTCTCAGTGGGTTAGAAATATTTGGATGCAAACTCAACGAGATTCCCTTCAAAAATACGTCAAGAACAGGAGGATGGTAATACACATACACGATGAAATGGGGGGAGGGGGGGGGGGAATATATCATTTCTCCACTTCATGGAAAAACATTTAATCATGGATATGTTTTGGGAACTGTATTTTCATATCCACATTTCAATGTTTTTCCATGAAGTCGAGAAATGATATAAATTTTTGAATCTGATTTATAATAAACAAACTGCAATAATATTGCAGTTTCTGTACAATAAATTTTATCAAGTAACTACATATTATGTAGACAATAGACAATAGACAATAATGGACGATGATAACTAAAGTAAGAAATATAATGCTTCGTTTCGAGATGATCAATGTGACGACTGAATATTCCATCAATGCATGTTTGATTCCGTGTAATTTGTACAATGGTTTTGTAATTAAATATTGAGCCTAGTTTGTAATTAAAAACGCTGCAAATTTTACACAAGGGTTTATTATTCTTTGATATAGGTTAGTTGCGCAAAAATTAAATTCAGTCAATGAAAAAATTTAAAAAAAAAACTTTTTTTTGATTTTTATTTCAAAAATTTTTTTTATTTGGATTTTTTTGTTCAAAAATTTGTTTTTTCAAAAATTCTGTATTTTTTACTCAAAAAATATTTAACATCCTGGGATCCTTCAAAAATCCCATTTTTAGCCCCATGAAAGCCCTAAAAATCGCCCCAGTGAAATCGGATCGTTCCGGGACCACAAAAAATGGATTCTACGTCCAAAAATACTTCGAAAACGACACCTGACTCGATCCCATAGCCAAAAGCCTTCAAATACCACCTTCTGTAGCCCCATTTTAGCCCCATAGCGCCCCACGGGTTTGGGCGATCGGACTGAAAACCTTGCGGGCACAACTAGATGGTAAACCAAGTATTTTGCCAAAATTTCAGATTTTTAAAAAAATTCCTACTGCCCAAAACGGCCCGGACGGCGTACGGCGTACGGCGTACGGCGGACGGCAGACGGACATTTCGGATTTTGAATGTAGACCTCTTGAAACGGATAATGTCAAATTTTGAGGCCGATCGGAGTCGTCGACCCGCGTCGCGAAAACATAGGTGTATTATTCCAAGAATAATAAACCAAAAATCTGTACAATGTTTGGCCAGATGTGGGACCTCGGAAAATGGATTATGCGTCCAAAATTACTCGGAAAACGACACCTAATTTCGCCTTCCGTTCGCTGGGGTGGATTACGAAAGCGCCGATCCCTTCTGGAATGCGTTACGAAAGCGCCAAATTTTTGGGAACGATTGCGCCAGTTATTAGAGAAAAATCATAACGAAAGCGCCGAGATTGAGAACTACCTTTCTGCTAGTACAAAAGCGCCGCAAAAAAAAAAAAAAAAAAAAAAAAAAGATCCAAAAAGGCTTCCTCCGCGTCTTTCGGAGGCAGATATGACAGTCCAGGACGGATCACTACTGGTGAACTGGTTATGAATCCAATCAAACGGTTAAGGAGTTGCTTTTGTGGAACTTCGGTTATGTTCGGGGAGCCAGCGCATCCGTACCTTTTCCAGCGGCGCTTTCGAACCTTAAAAACTGACAAAAAAATTGGAAGGACCGGCGCATTCGTAATTCACCGGTTCGCTGATGTTGGTCGCAGAGTGACGAGCGTGTGGTACTGTTTCACACAATATACAAAATCCCTCATTGCTCTTGCATTTGCGGACGCGTTGTTTCGGGCTCGATAGCTGTGGGATGTTCACCAGCGCGGAAAGGGCTGATGCAGTTTATTATCAGCGCGAGAGCAGGGCCGCCCTTCCGGCCTCAATACAACCGCCGCCACTTTACCGACACTTCATCACCTTATCGCTCATCTGCCTCCGACGGCGGTCGGGCGAGGAAGGAACTCCGAAAGGGGGACGTTTATGGTAATGCGGTACAAACAAGGATTGATTGATGTTTGGTTTTCGGGACTGATTGATTTGTCCGCGGGTTGTTCAGCTGGCGAGCAAAGATTGGATGCTCGAGAGAGTAAACGGCTTTTTCTCAATATTACAACCTACCTAATATTACAATTTTCTCAATAATAGATATTAATAGCACTCTGACTGGGGTGCCTCGCTTCGCTCGGCCGACCATTTTCTCGAACAGGGGGTCTCGCCCTTTTGAATAGTAGGTCAAAGGTTAAATTTTAAATCGCATAAAGCAAATATCGCTTAAATCGCTCGCTGATCGGGATGAAGGGCTAAGTGGTGGGGGAGGACGGAGAACGCCGGAAACGCCCATACTCTCTCGGGTTGGGGGCTCACAGAACTGACAGACTGCGGAGGGGCCGGTCCCCTTATAAGGTCTATAAGACACGCAGCAGACCCACTCAAAATCTCTAAAAACGCTGCAAATTTTACACAAGGGTTTATTATTCTGTGATATAGGTTACTTGTACAGACATTTAATTCTGTCAATAAAAAAAAATTAAAAAAATTTTTTTTTTTGGATTTTTATATTTCAAAAAAATTTTTTGGGGGGATTTTTTTTTTCAAAAATGTGTTTTTTCAAAAATTCTTTAATTTTTACTCGAAAAATATTTAACTTCTTGGGATCCTTCAAAAATCCCATTTTTAGCCCCATGAAAGCCCTGGAGAACGCCACAGTGAAATCGGATCGTTCCGGGACCCCCAAAAATGGATTCTACGTCCAAAAATACTTCGAAAACGACACCTAACTCGATCCCATAGCTAAAAGCCTTCAAAACACCCCTCCTGTAGCCCCATTTTAGCCCCATAGCGCCCCACGGGTTTGGGCGATCAGACTGAAAACCTTGCGGGCACAACTAGATGGTAAACCAAGTATTTTGCCAAAATTTCAGATTTTTAAAAAAATTCCTACTGCCCAAAACGGCCCGGACGGCGGACGGCGGACGGACATTTCGGATTTTGAATGTAGACCTCTTGAAACGGATAATGTCAAATTTTGAGGCCGATCGGAGTCGTCGACCCGTGTCGCGAAAACATAGGTGTATTATTCCAAGAATAATAAACCAAAATCGTTCAAATAAAACTTGGCGTCAAATTTTGCTGATCGTCAGAATTAGTTCTTTCAAGATTTATTATTAAAACTAGCTGGGACACCCGTGCTTCGCACGAATGATCAACATCCCGTCTTTAACCTATCAATAATGCAATCTGTGGTTCACTTGGAACACCAGTGGCAACTCGTAACCAACAACCCGTAATTAGTAAGAACGATTGTTGACCCGTTTCTCGTCGTGAGTACCTATCAACCTCGAATCGAAGGCTCGCCAAAGAAACTCTACCACCTACCAATGATCTTCAAATAACTTCCGAACGTGTTATAGCACAGAAATCGTTTTGCACTCGTTGAAATCAGTGTGAAAGGCTCGTTTTTAACTGACATGGTTCATTTAAAACCGTCAGCAACAGTTTTCCCAGATTTCGGCTTTACGAACATTTTCTTAGTAATCCCTAGTAACGACGGCTTTTTGACCGGCTCTGGTCACGAAGGAAAGCTCTGTTCGCGATAAAGGAATTCCGCCAAAGCCTATTATCTAAGTCAGAACTCGCTCGGCAATCGCCCACCTGCACGAACATTGGTTCAGCCGTTTGGGCGTTATGTTGGATCAAACAAACATACGTACAGACATCTAGCTATATTTATAAAAATGGATCCGCACGAAATATCAAATTCCCGTTCAATAATGCATCCATCCTTCACTCAGAACGCAAGCACGTCCAACCCGTCCAACCTTGTTGACCCGTTTCTTCTCGTGAAGTATCAAACTATAACTCGAATCGAAGATCCATACAGGCCCACCGAGAGGGGGGGGGCAAAGGGGACATTTTGCATGCGGCCCCAGCGGGCCCTAGAAAAATGAGAAAAAAGGAAAAAGGGGGGAAAAAAAGAAGAACAAAAAGAAAAGAAAAAACGCTGCAAATTTCACAATTGGGTTTACTAGCACTCAGACATAAGGCCTCGCTTCGCTCGGCCGATCACTTTATGGGGCATCACCACTTTCTCAGTCAGGGGGGGCCTGGCTTCGCTCAGCCAAGTGACATTCGCTCAATGCGCTAAATTTAACGGGCATAAAATTGGCCGGGGAATAGAGAGAGAAATCGTCTTCCCAACCGTTGCCCCCCCCCCCCCATTTTTTTTTTTTTTTTTTTCATATTAAAATTCGGATCTCTAGGTAGGATAAGGAGAAAATCCCATTTCAATCGGTCCATTAACGACTGAAGAATTACAAAAAAAATTAATTTGACGAACTCGCGCGCGCCATAAATTTTTCGCAAAGCACTTATTGGACGTAAAATTGGCTGAGGAATAGGAATTCGAGAAACAAAATTAGGGGTTCCCATTAAAATAAGAAAGTTCGGCCCAAATGCGCCTACTCGCGCGCATCTCAGGAGGGCCTCAAATTAGGGGTTTCCATTTAAAATAAGAAAGTTCGGCGCAAGTGCGCCTACTCACGCGCATCTCAGGAGGGCCTCAACCCCCCTACCGAATTTTAAACGGGATCCCGAACCAATAGAAAAGTATTTTTATCACTTACTGGTTAGGAGGAGAAGGCTCGTGACAGCAAGCCAGCCAGCTGGACAGTGAGAATAATTCTAATTACCTATTAGTGGTATAGATAAAATTATTCTTCGATATAGGTTACTTGTGCAAAAATTAATTCTGTCTGAAAAACAATTTAAAGAAAAATTTTTTTTCAAAAATTGTTTTAAATTGTTTTTAAAACAATTATTTTTTTTTTAAATTGTTTTTCACTCGGAAAATATTTGAACCTTCAAAAATCCCATTTGGAGCCCCATGAAAGCTCTATAGATCCCCACAGTGAAATCGGATCGATCTGGGACCCCCAAAAATGGATTCTACGTCCAAAAATACTTCGAAAACGACACCTAATTCGATACCATACTCAAAGCCCTTCAAAAAACGCCTCCCGTGGCCCTATTTTAGCCCCATAGCGCCCCACGGGTTTGGGCGATCGGACTGAAACTAGATGGTAAACCGAGTATTTTGTGCAAATTTCAGATTTAAAAAAAAAATCGTACCTACTGCCCAAAACGGCCCGAACGGCGGACGGACATTTCGGTTTTGGAATCTAGACCTCTTGAAACGGATAATGACATATTTCGAGGGCAATAATTGCCAATTATTGGAGTCGTCGACCTCCGTCGCGATTACATAGGTGTATTATTCCAAGAATAATAAACAAAATCGCTGAATTGCCACTTGGCAGGCAACGTAGTCTTCCGTGTGATTAGGCCTTGTAAAACTCAAGCAATGTGTATCACAATAGAAAAATCGTCAGGATGAGGAGACGGGCGGCGGCAAAGCGGTATGAAGGATGGAGCATCGAAAGGAAAACAACGATGTTCACCATTATTCATACCATCGCTTACATGGGGGCCCTATGCTCTCTTCTGCCCCGGGCCCGCTTTTTCTCTCGGCGGCCCTGGATCCATATAATAAGAGAGGGTAAAAGTAGTTATCTCTCCATGTTGGTTTACTTGAATTGATCCCCAAGAAGTTGAACCAGTACCAAATTTTCGCGCTGTGAGATGAGCAGGAGGGAAATTCGTTATTCCGCAAAATCCCCTATTAATAATGCAACCCATGCTTCACTTGGAACACCCATAACAACCCTTAAACTCGTTATTGCTTCCGAGACTGCGGAAGCATTGTTTTCACTTTCGAAATGAAAAAAAAAAAAAAAAAATTGTTCTTCAAAATCAGAATTTCCACTCTCGTTTTGCGTTTCGGAGCCTCCTGAACAAATTTGGTTCCGTGTCTGTCGGTCTGTCTGTCCGCATTTCCTTGCCACACCCACAACTTCCACAATTTTGATCGGATTTCAATCAAATTTTCAGGAATAGTGTGGGTTTAGCCCTAGATGGTCCCCTATCAGTTTCATCACGATTGCATCAATGGTACTCCCTGCGCATGCGCGAACGTAATTTTCTTGTTACAGTCATTTTGAACCTACATTTCATAAAATATGCGAGGAAGCTATGGGCTATGTCCCACTTGGCAGTGTATTTTTCTTAGTAACATCGCTTGTTGACCCTTTTCTTTTCGTGAAGTATAGATTCGGATTGGTAGGTATGATTCAGTGGAAACTCCGACTCAATCGGACTGTAAACAACGAAGGTAGGAAGAGTTGCGCGGATTTCCGTGCGCCAGAAATTTAGCGCAATAGGCTTAATCCAAATCCAACATACAAATTAAGGGTTCTCTTTTAAAATAAGAAAGTGGTGAAATGCGCCAGTACCTATGCGTGCATTTCGGGGGAACACAACCCTGCTGGTATACCTCCTATAGGAGGGGACAGAGTGGCCGAGACGGTAGGAAAAATCGGCGTTTTTTTAATTTATTTTATTTTTTTTATCACTTATTGTTTTGGAGGAATAGGCTTGTGACACACATACATACACAGACGCGTTTAGATCACAATCATGCTTCAGCCAGTTAACCATGTTGAGACGACGAAATTGCATGCAACGACAGGATTTACCCATCCACCGACCCACGACCCGTTTGTATAACCAATAACCAGGGGGCATCCCCTTACTAGCTACGCCAGCCAACCCCCGCTCCTTCCTCTGAGGCGTTCACTCAGCCTTTAACGCTAAACTGGTGAAACTGGCGTCAAGTCTAACTTGATCTTCATTATTTTTTTCTACCATAACCTAACGTCACCCTTCTATCTGTTTCAGTTGCTCCTCAAAGGCCCCGGATAGAACACAAATCCGCGCAGGTCCTGCCAGGTAACAACGTGACGGCCCGGTCGGGTGACAAGACGACTGTCAAGTGCATCAGCAGGTACGGGAACCCGCCTGCGAAAATCAAATGGTTCCTGGGTGAGTACATTGCATCGTTTGAAAATCTTATACTATGCTGCCACTTGATATGTCGTCCTATATGTAGGGATCATGCCCATGACTGTAACGGGAGCGCTCTGACGGCGGGTATCACCGGCTGGGTCACCAGCTGTCATGAATTGACCTATCCATGCGTGGTAATATGATAGGAAAGCGAAAGTATGAAATGTTTTAGCACCAGCTCAAGTTACATGAATTGATCTGAGTCATCATCAAGTCCTTGCTGGGCGTTTGCCTAATACGGCCACCACCATGTCCCCAAATTGCCACCTCTTCCAGCCATAGGATACTATTGATGATGTACGCTGGAGGAATTTCGACAGCTTCTGCACTGTTCGCACTACACTGAACTGTATTGGGCTTTGTATCCTAATTACTGCTTTCAGTCGGCAGCATCCCTGACTAACCAAAATGCTTGAATACCTGCATTAAATCGGAGTAGTATCAACGATTTAATTACTGCCTTTTAGTCAGAAGATTCTCTGAGACTCACTGTTTGATCACTGCTTCAAGTCGGAGGAATATCGACGACTTGTTGATCGCTGCTTTGAGTCCGAGAAGTGTCAATGACTAACCAAACTGAATTAATTCCTGCATTTAAATCGGAGGAGTTTCAACGATTTACCAAACTAAATTTTGCTTTTCCAAGGACTAATTGAGCTGAGGCGACTGTATGTTGGCGGACATAATTGCTACGTACTTACATGTGAGTCACTTGCAGACTTTTCACACCACAACCTTAGTCACATCAAACGCTTTTCATAATACTGCCCTAAAGACGTGGAGCCTGCCGGTGGGAGGGTCCGTAGGGGCGCCGAAGTACCACGTTGGCGACACCAGCTAATGAGTAACATTTCGAAGCATTCACTATTACTTTAACCCCTAGCCAGCTTGTGACCATCTTAGCAAGCATTGGAAACCATTTGCTAGTTCAGGACCAGCTGCTTGGGCAGGTCTGGAAGTCTTGGGACCGTCTTGGCAAGCCTTGGAAACCCTTATCCAGCTAGGCACCGTATTGGCATGCTTTGGGCAGGTCTGGAAATGTTGGGACCATCTTGGCAAGCCGATGCTTCCTATTTGCTATACAGGGATGAGCCGGCCCTTCCCACGTTGGTCTAAGGGGTTTTTAAGGGGCGCTGAATCCGAATATGTTATACGTGCAAAACTCAGACCTTTTCCAAGAAAACTTTTTTTTTCGCCAATCAAAGAACACATTTCATTATTTTAAATTATTTTTTCATTTTCGCTTTCGTTCTTTTTAATTCGCTCTCAATGGGCGTGTAAAACGATGACCTCTCCAAGCCTCACCTACTTCTGGTGTGTTTCCAGGGGAAACGGAGCTGGTCGGCAACCAGAGCAACAGCCCCGAGATGGACAATCCGAGGACTTGGGTGGCCAGTTCCGTGCTCGAGTTGGAAGTGGAGAAAGTTCAGCACGGGAAGACTCTCCGCTGCGCCGCCGTCCACGAGTCGTATCCAACGAAGGCCCAAAGCCTGGACGTCCGCCTTGACGTCACTTGTAAGTTGCAAAATATAAGGTTTTTAGTCGGGATGGTATTGTGAATAGCGAACGACTCGCGCCAAGCCAATATTCAAAATTCAAGCTTCAAGAGCTTCAGGACTCCAAACTGTCCCCTGCCCCCCATACTTGATTCGGCCTTGTCATATTATTGCTTATTTCTCCCCCTCTGAACCTTGATCTGATGTAAAGCCAGCAGACATCCTACTTTTGTCCCTCATCCTAGGGGTCCCCTAATTCCCCAGGAGGAGTAATTTCATTTCAGGAATGACTTGAGGAGATTTATGATCTGCTTCCTCATGCAGTATTTATTTTTTTTTTTTTTTATCCCCTTCTGATTTCTTGAAATAACTTATAAATTCATAACTTGAATTTAAATTTAAATTTCAGTTTGAATTTAATAACTCCTCCATCCCCCCCCCCTAAAAAAATATAAAATTCATATATTTAATACTGCAACGCCGGTGTGGCGTTGGGTAAACTACCGTTTCCCTCGATCAGCGAAGTTAAGCAACGTCGGGCGTGGTTAGTACTTGGATGGGTGACCGCGTGAGGAGCGGGGTCACCGATACAAGTATTTTCTGCGTTCAATCGGACGGCGAACTCCTCCCAACCCAGGGGGACGAGGCAATGGGGAGCCATGAGCGCAATCGTCAGACAAGTTCCGATCCTCCTTGAGAGGACGGCTGACGACGTCCGCGACGGCAGCAGCCAGTCGGACGAAAATTCAGGGTGAAATTCCCTTGTTACATTTACATTTTTTTTTTACTGCATGAGGAAGCAGATCATAAATCTCCTCAAGTCATTCCTGAAATGGAATTTAATACCTGTCGCTTTTAACGCTGTATGGTCTTCAAATACGCACAATGATGTTCACACAAAAATGTTTGATGGCACAGCCATGAAAAGTCATAACTTCACCGCTTCGTTCGTAATTTCTCTTTGCCAACGAACGTTTAATTATTCCATTAATTAAAACCTCATTACCGATTCATTACGCCGGGGGAATATTGTTTTCCGCGTTTAGTATTTATTGGAACTTTAATAAACCCTTTGATTGGCTTCAATTAAAGTCGTTTTTATATCTCATTCCTGAATAGAACGGAACGACGAGGCTTAATTGCTCGATGAGGGACGAACGTTTACCGAATATTCGGGTGCTTATAAAAAATTCTTCTCTCGGGGGAGAAAATAAATTTATACCAACCGCAAATCTGTGAGGTTGAAGGGGTTGACAGATTAGTGAATGAGAAATTGAAGGGAAAATAGTATTTACGATTTTGTGTTGCAATCATGGTCCCATTATAGGATCTTTTTTGGCAGACAGACGCTAATCAGATTGTCGGGCGAGATTTCGTAAACGTTACCTACTGATACATACCTACTAAGTAATCGATTCTTGGGAAATCCTCGGGCAAATAGACACGTCAGGGGACGAATGGCGGTAATGCAAGGTCTGTGACGGTGGGAGGAGTGGGTGATATATGGGGGACTGAAATATGACGCCGTCTGCTGGGTAGTGGAGGTGTCGGTGGGGGGGGGGGGGGATCTCCAAGGGTACCAGCAGTTGGAATTTAGTGACTCTCGGAGAAAAAGCTTGTACCATGCTAAACCAAAATTGCAATGGCATCATGCATCTGCAAGTGTTTAACACAGGGCAACCAAAAAAAAAAAATCGACGTTTTTGAGGTGCTGCATCCAAATATAACCTCCGTTTTCTCGGGAGCCCCACTTTTGGTTTATGATTCTTGGAATAATACACCTATGTTTTCGTGACGGAGGTCGACGACTCGGATCGGCCTCAAAAATTGACATTATCCGTTTCAAGAGGTCTAGATTCCAAAACCGAAATGTCCGTACGCCGTCCGGGCCGTTTTGGGCGGTAGGAATTTTTTTTTAGTCTGAAATTTTGATAAAATACTTGTTTACCATCTAGTTGTGCCCACAAGGTTTTCAGCCCGATCACCCAAACCCTTGGGGCGCTATGGGGTTAAAATGGGGCTACGGGAGGTTTTTTTTTTAAGGCTTTGGGGTATGGGATCGAGTTAGGTATCGTTTTCAAAGTATTTTTGGACGTAGAATCCATTTTTTGGGGTCCCGGAACGATCCGATTTCACTGTGGCGATCTATAGGGCTTTCATGGGGCTAAAAATGGGACTTTTGAAGGATCCCAGGAGGTTAAATATTTTTCGAGTAAAAATTAAAGAATGTTCGAAGAAAACATTTTTGAAACAAAAAATCCAAAAAAAAATTTTCCATATTTTTTTCATTGATAGAATTAAATTTCCGCACAATTAACGTCTATCAAAGAATAATAAACCCTTGTGTAAAATTTGCAGCGTTTTTCTTGAGTTGCGGCCAATTTTAGGTTTTTTTTGTGTCATTTCGGGAATAAAACATGAGGTAGCCGTTACCTGCAAAGTCCAAACATTCTGAAAAAATACGCTTCTTATTGAAATTTCAACGATTATTACGAATATATAAATGAGTTGGGGGGTCAAAAACCACGAGAAATGTGTTTGCCAAAAAAAAAAGAAAGGTTGAAAAAACCGATATTTCCAAAACGGTTAAAAGCTTTGAAAAATCATAGCTCCCTTATTATGAAAGGTACAGAATCACGGTTGGTCTCATTCGACGCAGAAACTATCTAACTGCAAGACTTCGCTAAGAAATTTTTTTAACGGCCTCATTAGGTTTCACGCTAGAGGGTAAAAAGTACCAAAAAACGTGACTTGTTTTGAAAAAAAAACAACAACAACAAAAAACACGTTTTTTTCAACATTTCTGGCAAAGTCACACATTTATCGTGATTTTAGACCGCAACTCATTTATATATTCTCAATGAGCGTTGAAGTTTCAATAAGAAGCGTATTTTTTTATTATTATTATTATTTTTTTTTTTTTTTCAGAATTTTTGGACTTCGCAGGTACCTAACGGCTATCATGTTTTAATCCCGAAATGACATTAAAAAACCCTAAAATTGCCCATAACTCAAGAAAAAGTGGGGCTCCCGAGAAAACGGAGTCCATATTCGGATTCAGCACCTCAATAAACATAGAGTTAAGTGGTTTTAAAAGTGGTTTAGGCAGGGCCGCGGAGAGAAAATCCGGGCCCGGGGGCAAAATTCTACGGGCCTCCTAAAAAAAAAAAAAAAAAAAAAAAAAAAAAAACGTTCTCAAGAAAATCCGGGCCCCCCTACGAAAGCCGGGCCCGGGGGCAACGGGTCCAGTGCCCCCCCCCCTCTCTACGGGGCTGGGTTTAGGTCCGTTGCTAAAATTAGCAACGGACCTAAAAGTCGATTTTTTTTTTGTTGTTGCTCTTTTTTTATTCGATTCCGATTTGAAAGAAGATATAAGTTCATTGATGATTCGTCATTAATGGCAACCTTTCATAAATTAAATGCCGTTAAACTTTGAAGGAAAAAAACGCTTCACATTTTCCACTAGGGTATGTAGGTTAATTGTTCAAAAATTAATTCTGTGTCAATAGCGTACCTAAGTTCTGGCCGTTCGGAATCGAATCAGAACTCGAACGCTTCCAGGACAGAACTACGGACCTCCGCAAACCAAAAAGTAGTCTGTACGAAGTTGACTCCACGTGATCACTGAAGGAATCGAATCGCGCATGCATGACTTTCCACAATCGAGGAGGCTATCGGAATCAGTTCAGGGAGTTCTGAAAAAAAAAAAAAAATCAGAACTGCCGGAATTGATCTCAAACGATTCTGAACGATAAGAAAATTCTTGGAAGCCGATGTACCCCCACCCTCGGTCCTTGCCAAAGGCCATACTGCACATGCACTGAACGGTTCGGAATTTTCTGAGTTAGGTACTCTGCGAACGTAGCTAATTAGAAATATTTTGAAATAAAAAAATTCTGTACCCTGTTTGGACAGATGTGGAACCTCGAAAAATGTACCTATTGGTCAATTACTTGGAAATTAATACCTTAAATAGGGTAATACCTCCTGGGATCCTTCAAAAATTCCATTTGTAGTCCCATGAAAGCCCTATAGATCCCCACGGTGAAATCGGATCGTTCCGGGACCCCCAAAAATGGATTCTACGTCCAAAAATACTTCGAGAACGACACCTAACTCGATCCCATAGCCGAAATCCACAAAAAAAACCTCCCGTAGCCCCATTTTACCCCCATAGCGCCCCACGGGTTTGGGCGATCGGGCTGAAAACCTGCGGGCGCAACTAGATGGTAAACCGAGACTTTTGTCAAAATTTCAGAAAATTCCTACCACCCAAAACAGCTCGGACAATGCCCAATAAAATATACAATTCAAGACAACTAGTTCGGATTTCCGTCAGTCTGAATGGTGTCGAGTGCATGTTAGGACCTGCTGAAGTTATTCCTTTCCTGAAACCAGACATTGAGTAAAATGCTGAAATAATCACATCTCGGAGGATAATCTCGGGGTTTTTAATATACTCCAAGCGACAAAAAATTTTCTTATGACTTTTTTTTTCTTCTCTAATTCAAACTTGAAAGAAAAAGCGTCTAATAATGTTTTATGTTTTCCCTAATAACTCCGCACCACTTGCTCTCAAGATTTACCACTTTGTAGTCCTTCCCTCAGGTGAAGCACGAGCTGCGGAAAGGGGCGGTAAAATCATAAATTTTATTAAGACCATTAAAACTGAAAACTGCGGTTGCCAACGAGACCTTTAAATCCTGGGGGCAACTTTTTCAATTAGATACTTTCTTAACTGACTTTTCTTTGAGCTCATTTCGATTCCCCAGAAACCTCATTTAAAGGACCAAGGAAGCAAGAAAAGTGGGACGAGTGGGGGGGGGGGAGAAGACTGAATTAGGAAGGGTAATAAACCGAAGAAAATGAAAGTGAGGTTCCTGATTGCCTCAACGGTTCTCGAGTATATATCTCGAGTTTTCAGACAATAAACTCCGAATTTCGAGGGCAGTTTTGAAGTTCCTTTTGTGGCCTTTGAGTCTGATGGATCGGATCTCGGATATTTTTGTACTTTGCGAAAAACATAACGACGATTCGAAGATTTTCGTCTGCATCAACGTTCGCCGTTTCGCGTTTCATGGCGTGAATCACGTCAAGATTTACGCGCTTATGGCTCTCTCTTGTTAGTGGGCCATTTACGATTAATAATTAATTTCTGTCAGAGATCTAAGAAAAAACGTTGCACATTTTACACACGTGTTCTCTCTCCCTAACCAAACACACGTGTTTATTATTCTTTAGTATAAATTGTGCAAAAATAAATCAAGCAAAGAATAATTTAAAAAGAAAAAACGTATTCCTATACAGGATTTGGACAGATGTAGGATCCCTAAAAATGGTTCCTACGTTCCTCCCGACTACAGATTTAAAAACAAAAAAACAAAAAAAAAAACGGACGGTAGACCTACGGCTCAACAGTCAGATCATTTAATAACGATTAACGTTTGTTTCGCCAAAATTTCCGTCAATCGAAACTTTGCAGCTCATTAATTCATCAAAAGTTGAAATACGTTTTTAAAGTGAAACTTTTATTACATCGTCCCAAATTTTTTGGTCTGTGTCAGGCGCGACTGGTGATGGCAGAACAAGGGGGTGCAGTCACGGCTTCGTGATAATATTTTATGAAAATATTATTGCACCTAATCCAGATAAAAAGTACCTACTATCAAGATTTGCTATAGTTCATTAACCTGGTAAAGGTGAAGTTGGCCGTCCCACGTCGCGAATGGCACACTTCTCACTCACGCCTAAACGGGAAAACTCCCTCAAGATGAAATCAATAGAGTTATCCAAGCTTTATGAAATGAACAATGAAACGATCGAATGAAACGAACGAATAAAAAACTTATACAATTTATAAGAGACATTTAATGAGACAAACACAGATCACAGAGTTCAGAAAACACTTCCCAGAAAACATGGAAGCACACAAAACCCCTGATGCCATCCCCTCAACTGCTGTAGCTTCTGGTAAAAAATACCTTTGTGGGAAAACTGAAAAAATCAGAAACCTTGGTCGATCGAAATTGTATGATTTCATACCGTACAAAGTAATATAGCAACACCAAAAAGTTTTCAAAATATTCCAAAAGTAAGCCCCTATTTTTTCCATGATTTGGGACAGATTAGATCCTGAATAAGTCCCTCATTACAAACGAAAATTCCCTGCCCATGAACGAAGACTGCCAACACTGATTGTGGAGGTGATTTATCATCAGATGATAAACGTTGGCCAATCACAGGAAGGGTGTGCAGTGCCCAGAACTGCACCACATTTCGACATTTCTGGCTTCACACTTAGTTCGTTGTTCCATAAGGTCCATGCAAAAAAATCGTCTCAAGAGGTGCAGTGCTTCCGTTATCATTGTACTATCAACATAGGCTTTTCAGACGTTCCGCGAACTATGTAAGGTCTACAAGAACTTACGTAGATATTCGAGCCAAGGAGTTTTGATTCATTTTTAGGTAGGTAACTAATTAGGTAGGTAATACGTAGCCCACCTCTCGCCCTTCTGCATCGAGGGGGTGCAGTTGCGACGCTGCCTCCCTCACGAGTCTCTGTGTGTCGTTTCTTGTAACGTCACGCTACCGTTGATTTTCGCTTACAACCGATTCGTTGCTATGGAACTTCATCTTCGTATTTCTTCAGATAGTCTTTGGGTTGTGATTCATTAAAATTTAGATGTCTTCAACTAACAACGTGAAAGAAGAAAACGTCCGGAAAGTGTGTTACCTTCCCGCTGTATTCAGCTGGGAAACGGCCCTGTGAGATGACGTCACTGTCTCTCTGTCGTCTCCGGCTGCTCAGAGGAGACGGCTGGGTTTTCTGTTGTTGTCGTTATTGCCTAGTCCTAACACTATCGCATCTATGGTCTTAATCAAGGTTGTTTGGGCGCCAGTTCGCTTTCAAATTCAAATATTGTATGAGCCAGGGAGGGTGGTCTTACCTCAGTCAAAACGAACAAACCCTGATGGTAGCCTACCCTGTTTCTTTGGCCGTATTCACCTTGAAATCTCACCTGTGTTTTTATCGTCGCTATATGTGGCGAACCAAGTTTTCTGTACGATCTTTCTTTTATTTTTCGGAGTTTCAAAAAGAAATAATTTTTGTTCCAGTGGCGTGGCTCGGGTATGCGAGCAAAAAAAAAGAAACATGCGCCTTTCCTCTAATCAGGCCTTACGAACTCCTCGTACAAATTGGTTTCAGAAAAAAAAGAATACCCTACGGTGATCACCGATTTACTTGGCCCTAGCCTAGTTTTTATTCCTATTTTTTTTTTTTTTTTCTAGTTTAAGTCTAGCCTTAGGCTATAACTTATTTTTAAGATGGCTTCGTAGATCGGATGACGACGCTGGGCGGGGTTTCCAGTGAGACGTTTTCGATGGGAGGTTCCCACGAAGAAAATGAGTGGGGCTGAAGCTCCTGTTTGGACAAATTTGCCAATTTCATCAAAATGCCGGAGAACATTCGGCCAGAAAATAAATATTCATGTTTCTCCGATACAACTAGGTACACAGCAGGGTAGCGGGAAATCAAAACAAATATAATTACCACGATTGTGGAGCTTCCTGGGGTTTTGACAGTTATCAGTGGATCGAGTAGATGGTGTCTATATTCGAGGATTTTCCGTTTGGGCAGAAAATACAATTTTCTTGCTAAAACAAAATGACCATTCCTTTCAGAGTCTAACCTCCCAATCGTCGCCTTATTTGTACAAGGTTTTAGCATCATAATATGATCGTACAGTCGTTTCAATGTAATACTCACATTAGTAACTGTGAATGTGATGCTTTGGGATAGGTTTCCTCAGCAATGTTTTCCACAAAATCAGGGTGGCACTTTTTGGTAAACCCTGGGGCACAAAATAAATTGGGTTGGATCGAGCTTCTCAAAACAATAAATTACGTTAAATATTTACAAGTTTCCCCTACCTTGAAAGTGGGTTTTCTATTCTTAATCCTGCATGTGCAGCAATTTTCTCTTAGCTTCGACACGTGGAGTACGTAAATTTGAAATCCTGCTGGGCAGATCAACAAAATAACGTGCCTATGTGACGATCGGAGGCGAACTAACTCGTAATGTCAACGGACGGGTCAAGGGGGAGAGGAGCCCGTAAGGTGGACGGGACTTTGTTCTCGTAATGTCCTATCGGAGCTGCCTATTGTTACGAACGCATCGTAACTAGGGATTGCAATCCCGGGATCCCGGTCGATTTTTGCCAATTTGAAATCCCGGGATTCGTGGAGTCAATCCCGGGATCCCGGGGTTCGAGAATTAATTGCACTTCGTACGTAAATTGCTCAAGTATTGTCGGGAAAAATCTTTTAACAACGGACAATAATTCGAAGGCTAAGTGAAAGTGCTCTAAGCTGAAAACTGTGAAGTCCCCTGAAGAAAGGATTCGGAAATCTATGAACCAGCCGGTGCCGGTGCCGAAAATACGAAAAGATTTATCGACCACAATTAAAAAAGAAACGAGCCTGTTCAAAAATGGAGGCAGCCGAGGCCACCATTTGGATTTAGTATACAAAATTTGTGGATATTTAATATCTCCTGTTAGGCCGGTCAGCGGACAAAAAAAAGGGGGCTTAGAACGGAAAAATAGTCACGTTCTAATTTTTTTTAAATGTTGTCAGGGATGGTACCAGCTTCGAAACTCTTGTGCTAAATGCTGGAGCTGCTGCTTGTGCTTGTGCTGCTTTTTTTTGTTTTTTTTTTTTCAGTTCTTGGCTTCTAACTTCAAAAATGTGCTCCCTAACGAAAAAGTCACTGTATACTATTTTCAAGTAGACAAGATTTGCTACCATTTGAGCGCAACGGCAGTTTTCTAGGACCAATGGGCCCCGAGATTAACCCTCTTCAAACATTGACCATTTTCCCCCAAATGTTAGAAATCGTGGTTTTATCCTTCTTCAGTACGGAATATCGACTATAATATTCATCCCACGAGGAAAGTTATGAGGAATGAAATTGTAGAGCAGTGATTCAGCTTCAATTTAAGCACAACCAGAACACGTAGGACTATCCCACTGACCTCCGTAGAAGCTGAGAGGGCCTTTTGAGCAGCAGGACTATTTTCGACAAAGCTAAGAAGCAAATTGGCTGATCCAACTTTGAGTGCTTTCTAAGATCCAACATTATGATTTCTAAAAGTACATTTGTTGAGTACATAAGTGAAATTTTTCCTTCATGAGAGAAGTAATATTTTATATAATTTACAATTATTGTAAATAAACAAGTTTTTCGTCGTTTTTAATCAATTTTTTCACGTTCAAACAAAAATCATCAATCCCGGGATTAATCCCGGGATCCCGGGATTGCCTCTGAAAAATCCCGGGATCCCGGGATTCAGAAAAACGTTCGGGATTGCAATCCCTAATCGTAACAAGTGACGAAACGCGATATGCCTAAAACCTCTGAAGGAAATGGGAGAAAACTTAAGTGCGAATTCAAGAAACCGCAACAGCCAGAACCATCAATGTTGTCTGTAAATTCTATTATAACCGGTGACAATGTGTCTCCAACAATGGAACCTAATAATGAAGACTGTTCAATCGGCCTTCTTGACCAGGATAATATTTACCTACTTTGAAAATGTAAACAACCTCGCGATTTGGGAAATTCCCAATAAGAAGATCGTTCCTGTGAATATACTCCAAAATTTAAAGAAGCGCTGGGAACATGCAGAAGTATTTTGCAAGAAAGAATATACATTGGCGAAGAGGTGAAAATTACCACTATGAAGAAAACGCTTCAGCAACACTCAAACCGGGCGAAGGAGCTAAAAATAATGAAAGATCGGGTGACTATGAATATAAAAATGTTAAGGTGTATATTGGAAAAATAGCAGGAATTCACTGTTTATATTCACTGCATATGTTTACATTCACTGCAACATCAGATGTAGATTCTATATTTTTGTGGATTTTCGTAAAACAAGTGTGTAACGTTAATGTATAACCAAATTCTTTTGCAGCGCGTAACGACAAGTATTGCATGCTTTTTGAACGTTTCCAGATTCGTTAGGAAATTCCGACTTCAGAAGTTGAAGTTGCTCGCAATTGATAATTTTGATGTCTCTTACGAACCACTGTCGATCGCAAATATCGCAAACGGTTCCAAAGAGGTTCTCGTAAAATTGTTTCTCAAATGTTTGTGTCGAAAGATTGTAATAGAGTGAGCATAAAGATGTATTTGACGACTCTTTCAACTCCTCGAGCTCTTCACCCTTTTTCTTAGCTCAGTAAGTAGCTTAGTAAGGTTTAGATTCGAGTTTTTTTTTTTCGCTCCCGATATTGCTTACTTCCTTGGGCAGCTGTAACATCATGAGATTTTAAATTTTCGGACGCAGATGATTGCAACTCTTCTAAATTTTGGATAATTTATAACAAAGAATAATAAACCCTTGTGTTATAAGCGTTTTGTTTTCTCATTCTTGGAATAATACGCCTTGGTATGTATTAGTTTCAGACGTCAAAAATTCTGATCGGCCTAAAATTTTGTCTTTACTTATACGTTTCAAGATGTGTAGATTCCAAAAACGAAATGTCCGTCCGGCGCGCCGTTTGAGCCGTTTTGGGCAGTAGGAATTTTTCTAAAAATCAAAATTTTTTTGAAAAAAAAAAAAAAAAATCTTTAAAGTAGGTAGGTAGGTACTTAAATAAAAAAAAATTTATTTTCCAAAATGTGTTCTATTGACACAGAAATAATTTTTGTACAAGTAACCTATATCAAAGAATAATTTCCCCTTGTGTAAAATTTGCAGCGTTTTTTCGTTGATGAGTGTTAATCCAAGAACAATAAACCAAAATTATAATAAAACGTATGAAATAACGATGTATGCGGGTCGTTCTCCCAAAACCTCCGAATTTCGAGTTTCAAATTCCACCATTTTAAAAGTAACTTTTTCTAGCAATTTCTTGTGAATTCCTTCTTAGCACATGCTACTGATGACCCGTACCGAAAATCCTATCATAGAAGTTCACTATTCAAGAGATATAGCATGATCTCAAAATCACTATAGTTAGGGACTGATTACCTCAATATCATGGACATACCTTTTTATTATCACATCCCGACATTTGAGAATCCTACTTGAATGCTACAAGGAGGAGACATTCCAATTCATAAATTAATCATGCAAAATATAATTTTTTGTTGCTTTGAGTAAATAACGTCAGTCCCTAATTTATTTGGCATCAGTCCCTCAGTAAAAGAAATGAGAAAAAGTTAGAGACTGATGATTTTCACGTTTTTCAGACGTGCACCCTACCACGTGTTTTTATCAGGAAAAATAAATATGAGAATCTGTACTCCTAAAAACACGCAAACTGACACAGGTTAATAATTTTCTTCCTCTTATCTGACGAAGATACGTGACGGTTAGGGACTGACCCGTTTGATGGGAAATTCTCGATCTGGCTTCCTTGACATCCACAAATAAACTGAACAGTTGGTAGGTTGCCCTGGAAAAGGTTACCCGCACTTAGGCGGGAATCGGACCAATCTAGCCAACACTTGTAAACTTGGATGCTGTGCTCTGGAGAGTGGTGGCGCCGTGTTAAAAAAAAAAGTTAGGGACTCGTCGAAAAACCTGGGGACAAGGGTTCAAGGCTACGTATTGTAGGGTTGGCCGCTAGAGAGAGTGCCTACCATCTCTTGGGATATTTCTGAGAGTTATATGAAATCGTGTGTGAAAGAAAAAACCGGTTACCATTACTCATAAGAGAGTAATTGATTTTTGAAGATAGAAATTTTAGTCAGGGGACAGGTTAGGGACTGATTTTTTGGCACTTTGAATTTAAATTTTGATATGGAAACGAGTGAATATTGAGATTGAATTTGATTAGAAATCAAGCTCAGGGTGGCTATTCTCCGTTGGTAAAAAAAAAAAAATCCACTCTAAGTTAAACACGGAGCTCAGAAACTCCAAGGGACATGAATTCCGACATGTTGGGAGAATGACCCATGCATGCATATTATTATTAGCTCTGTGTCATTTAAAGTCATCACCACTCCTGTCGTGCTTGCTGTTGTGAGCGCGACATAGCAAATAAACTATTCACGGAGAACTTGCTGACAGGAAACTCCACTAAATGCATCCAACTCCGCCACACCCCGTTCGTCTGCCCCCAACCTCCATTTTGTTTCCAGAAAGGGGGCCACATCAACTAACCGGCCAGCAACTATGGGCAAAATACGTCTAAATCCTCTCAACTCAAACTCAGCCTGTGTAATTAATCGCTCCCACCCCTCCGATACATCTCGTTGGTAAAATGTTAATCCGACTCGGTCAGCACCCTTTGCGACTCACCGACACGCCCGTTTTCCCCAAATGAAACCCGGCCCTGGGAACCGTTATTTATGCTCCAGGCCCAAACGGAGGCTGCACCTAGTTGGACATAAAGGGTTGTATCAAGCGGGATATACAGTTGACGGTGGGGAAATTTAAAGCTAATATTGGAACAATGATAGTGTTCGGTGGCAAGATTGCTTCTCTACGAAGCTTCAATGTAACTGTTCCAGGAGCAATAGAGTAGTGTCAAACTCCAAGTTCAAGTCACAAAATCTGCGACATGAATGATTTTCATTTGTCCTGTCCACAGCACTTGTGTGCATTGCATAACGGTCAAGATAGATGAGTATAGTAATGAATCGGATAATAGCTCGAATCAACAAACATTTGGGACACGAGATGCAATAAAAAATGCCAAAGTATGCAAAAACATGAAAAAGATGTATTTTTAAACTAATTCCAAGAGAACTAAGTAATACTGCTTATGAAACCCTCTTTTAACGAATACGCAAGTACGTAAAATGGAAAACGCTGCAAATTTCTCACAAGGGTTAATTATTCTTTGGTATAGCTTACTTGTACGAAAATTAAATTCGTGTAAATACAAAAATTAAAAAAGAAATTTTTTTTTGTCTCGGAAAATATTTGACCTCCTGGGATCCTTCAAAAATCCCATTTTTAGCCCCATGAAAGCCCTTTAGATCCCCACAGTGAAATCGGATCGTTCCGGGACCACCAAAAATAGATTCTACGTTCGAAAATACTTCGAAAACGACATCTCACTCGACCCCATAGCCAAAAGCCTTAAAAAAACCTCCCGTAGCCCATTTTAGCCCCATAGCGCCCCAAGGGTTTGGGCGATCGGGCGGAAAACCTTGCGGGCACAACTAGATGGTAGCGAGTACCTAATGTACCAAATTTTCAGATTAAAAAAAAAAAATCCTGCCCAAAACGGCCTGGACGGCGGACGGCGGACGGACATTTCGGATTTAGAATGTAGACCTCTTGAAACGGAACTGTCAAATTTTGAGGCCGATCGGAATCGTCGACTTCCGTCGTGATTACATAGATGTATTATTCCAAGAATAATAAACCAAAATGTTTTAAAAATGGCAAAAAAAACACAGGTTACTGCTTTGAAGCCTTTGGCTAAAATTCAAGAAACATGGAACTTGCCTTGCCAAAGCATGTAACTTTGCCAAGCAAAATTACTCGGTATGTACCTAAATTGTAAAATAGCTCCTTTGGTATCGTAACCTCCTAATACGAATTGAGAACCACGCGCTACATTTTCGTTCCTCGATACCGTTCCTAGATACCGTTCCCGAAAAACGTGACACTTTTTGCCTATTAGGTAAAGGCTAAAGCATGTTCCATGCAAAAAAAAAAAAATGTAATTGAAATTTGAAAAGAATTGTACAAAACTTGTAAAATGTCTATTTTTAAAATGTTTAAACCTTCAAACTAAACCCTAGCAACGCTAGCAAACTTCAAGGATCTTCTACGCCAACGCTTCCAACGCTTTTTTCGTTTACGTGCCAAAGTAAAGACATAAAATGTCAAAAACAAGAAACGCCCAATCTTGACGCCGCTCGGTAAGCGGAAAACCACGTTTTCGGCTGTAGCTTAGAAACTGTTGGCCCGATTCTACATTTCTTTTTTCCCCGTGAAAGCTGAATGAATGTTCCATCGCAGTTATTCCATGTAACATTTTGTTTTGAGTTAATACGAGGGAGCAGCAGGCATGGCAATAAAAAAAATGGGCTAGGGAGCCGAATGTCGACTAATAGTTTTTTCTGAAAGAACTTCATAATTTGAAGCCATAGCAGTGAGTTTTGGGCTCCTATGGTGTAAAACAAATTTACAGGGCACTTTCGAAAATTTCAACTTTGAATCTGGTGGGGAGAGTGGCACTTCCAAGAAGGGCTCTCTCATTGGCTGCTGGTCAGCCAATGAACTAAAAGCACGAATTCAGAGAGATTGACGAGATCAGAAAAGGTGAAGTCGCAAGGAAAATGGTCGTTGGGATTTGTTCTGACGCTAGCGTGATGGGACAGACCATATTCATGTTCACCAAAATAACAAAATTTGTTAATTTATTTCATAAAAAAAAAATTTTTTTTTTTACACTTTCTACTTTTTGTATGTGTGCTCTCTGGCGGATTAGTTCGACGGTCGCGGGGGAAAATTCAAAACGCCAAATATTCACTAGTGATTTCCTTTGCTCAGACACCTAATTTCTCAGTGCTAACTGTACTGAGTTCTTTGTTCATATTAGTTCAACTATATTCGAGCGAATTTATAAAATTTATGGAAAAATTGCGATTTGAATTTTGGCGGAAACCCGAAGTTAGCTCCTATTAGTCGACGAGTTGGCCACCATTAAAAAACTGAAAGGATCGGTCACGTCGAATAAGTTAATTAAATTTTATATCTCGAATAAGTGGAGTCAATAAGCACGATCACATTCACATCAAAGGGAACAAGGCCATTTCGCGTTACTATGGTGTCACTAGTGCCAAACAGTAGTTTAATCTGTGGCCAAACATCAAGAAAAAAATTGAAAATCGACCTGCTCTCTGGTGTCTTTAATTGGAAACCGAACCGTTGTAGGTGACGTCACCTTTGACCTCTATCAACATGGTACAGGATGATTTAACCCATAATTCGGTTGCATTTTCATTCCTAATTCTTAATGTACTGCTCCTTAAATGAAATTTAATCAGCTTCCACCCGAAACAAAGAAAATTAAGATCCGACTCACTGATCCCGAGTTTTCGGCAAAAGATGAGACGCGTGCATCTCATTAGACTCTCCTATTACACACAAGAACTTCGTCACAATTCATGAGATGTGACGTTGTTCAAGAGCCATCACTTTGGAGGAAGGATTTTCTGTCCTTCACTAGGGCTAGGATTCGAGCACAATTATTAGCATAATATGCTAACAGATGAAATATATTCAACTCTTATAATATAATATAATATTATTAGGGGAGTGGGGGGGCACATTTGACAATGGCTGTTTTTCTCTCTGGGTTTGAATTTTACCGCGATTTCGTGTTTTTGTATTGTGAGGAAGAAGAAGAAGAACCATTCCAGGTTGAAAGCGAGCAGGTTCTAAATCATCCAGTCGGCTCTGGGCGATTTGAGTGTTTGGGTCCTTCAAAAGTAGGTATTTTTTCTTTTCGTTTTTCGTCGATTACCGAGTGGATTCAGCATTTTCTCACATGTATCTCATCCAGTTTGTCAGTCGTATACGTCTCCTTGCATGTGTTTTCCTTGGATTTTTCAAAACAATTTATCTTTGAGGTTTATCTTTGGGATTTTCTTTAATGGCTACCCTCGGGGCAGTTTTGACAGTTTTAATATTTTTATATACCTATGAAGTTTGTAAGCTTTAAGTGGTCGTAGGATTTCGAATACCCACTCGACCTGACGTTTTTCAATAATGATCGTTGTTTTGATCATTATTTTCTGTTACTTATATTTCAACATACAGAAAACTTGGTGTTCCTTCGAGAAAGAAGAGTGGGTGTTAGTAGTGGTGATTTTTACTGGCCGTAGGGTCTACAGTTGTTGTGCCTGACTCAACATTATTGCCAGATGATGATTTGCTGGACGTTCCGTGGGGTTTTGGATAGATTAGTATAGAATTAAGGTACTTTCTGTGAACTGTCAAACGTGCCCCTTGCTCATGTCAATTGTGCCCCTACGGTGGGGCACAATTGTCACTTCCTAAGCATTTTGAAAAATTATAAAGAAAAATACTTGGCAAACAGATTAAAAAAGGAACTAAATGTATTTGGGTAGCAAAAGTACTGTAGCTAACGATAGGAGAAAGAAATTAAAGACACCTCGTTTTTTCAACCTTGCAGGATGGAAAATGCGAAAATGTGTCAAATGTGCCCCCCACTCCCCTATGTGATATTACAAGAGTTGAATATATTTCATCTGGGAATCAAAGATTATTTGTCTCTGACGTGAGTTGATAAAAACATAATCCTGAAGAGAGTAACTTTTATCCCAACTCTCGAGTTTACCTCAAACACCGAATGTAAAAAAAAAAAATGTTCAAAGTGGAACATAAACCTTGTTTTTCCAGTTGAAAAAACCTCGAAGAGAATTTTAGGAAAAGAGGGATCACGAGGGTCTTCAAAGGGCGAAAAATTTCTCCGTCTATTTTAGTAAGCGGTGCGGAACGTGTGTAAAAAAAAAAAAATCTCCGATGAGTTTCGTAGTAGAGCAGAAATGATCGGACAGAAAATTTGTACAACGAGAAAATTAGGGGAAGGAAAATTATAGCGTCTAAGCGATTCGTCATAATATGTCGATATTATCGGGCTGAAAATCGGTAGGTTTATGTTTTTGGATGTTTAGAATCCAAAAATGATGCCAAACGAAAGTCAGGGGGATGATGTAGTACATTTTTTGACACGTAATTGGTTTTGCAATCTGCATTTCAGACTAAAAAGTTTCCACATTTGTAGGGTTCACTCTGATTTGTCATCTTACCATCAAAATGCACTTTAACGCGGCTGTTCACAAGGGTTTCAATAGAAATGAGCCCAGTAGGTATTACGAAGCTTATAGATACGTCGTAATCTGTGATGTTAAGTAAGTAGAAAAATTACTTTTCCTCGTTTTCACATTATGTAAGCGTTCGGGATTTCTACCGCATCAATCGCCATATTTATGATATTTTCCTTCGTTTAACTTAAAGATATCAACCTAATTTATTTTTATCATAGTATAATTACATCAATATAGGAGCATAAGAAAAACGCTGCAAATTTTACACAAGGTTTTATTATGCTTAAAGGTTACTTGTGCGAAAATAAGATCTGTGTCAATAAAAAAATTTTGGAACACAATTTTTTTGCCAACATTTTTTTTTTTTTAATTCTTCTTTTTCAAACTACCTATTTTTTTACTCGGAAAATATTTGACTTCCTGGGATTCTTCAAAAATCCCATTTGTAGCCCCATGAAAGCTCTATAGATCGCCACTGTGAAATCGGTTCGTTCCGGGACCTCCAAAAATCGATTCTACGTCCAAAACTACTTCGAAAGCGACACCTAACTCGATCCCATAGCCTAGACTCGAGCCCATTTTAGCCCCATAGCGCTCCACGGGTTCGGGCGATCGGGTTGAAAACCTTGCGGGCACAACTAGATGGTAAACCAAGTATTTTGTCAAAATTTCAGATTTTTGAGAAAATTCCTTCGGCCCAAAACGGCTCCGACGGCGGACGGACATTTCGGTTTTGGAATCTAGACCTCTTAAAACGGATATTGTCAAATTTTGAGGCCGATCGGAGTCGTCGACCTCCGTAGCGATTACATAGGTGTATTATTCCAAGAATAATAAACCAAAATGGCAAAAAAGTTTTTACAACAGGACCCGCGATATTGCTGTAGCCAACTCAGCACTGTTCCATCAGTACTAACGATTTGACCTCTCTCTGGCCGTGTCCCTCTTGTCCCACGCGGACCTTTCTGATAAATCTTCTACATGATAGGCGCATTTTCTCACACACCTACAAGCCATCCATAAAAACGCACACAACCTCCTTACTATCTCCATTCACTTTTCCCCCCACATTGTCATCTTTCTTCATTCTCCCTTTTCTCCTCCTCACTTTTCCTCCCACGTGTATTTCTTCTGATATGTATTATCCGACAAGACTTATACTCGCAATATCACCGCGGCCGTTTATGGGCCCGCCGAGACCTCGAAATTGGTTTCCCGAGCATTTTTTTTTCCTCCTTCCTTCTTTCTTTCTTTTGGTCCGCACCGAAACGCCCGAAGGAATTTAGATGATACGCAGTCCTCGCCCGGAGAAATGTTTTTCTCTTGAAATCAGAGAATTGCCGGGAAACTCGAAAAAGAAAAAAAAAGAGAGAGAGAAATATCCTCGGGAATTCGGGTTATTTTTCATTGACGCTGTGACGTTGATTGTCTCTTGATGTGAAAAAACGGTAGTGAAATCCGAAAGAGTAATCTGAGCTGCTAAACATCAAAACGGCCATAATTTAAAAACGCTGCAAATTTTACACAAGGGTTTATTATTCTTTGATATTATATTATAGGTTGCTTGTACAGAAATGTAAATCTGTCAATGAAAAAAATGTAAAAAAAAATTTCTTTTGGATTTTTTTCAAAAATGTTTTTTTTCCAAAAATTCTTACTTTTTACTCGAAAAATATTTAACTTCCTGGGATCCTTCAAAAATCCCATTTTTAGCCCCATGAAAGCCCTATAGATCGCCACAGTGAAATCGGATCGTTCCGGGACCCCAAAAAATTGATTCTGCGTTCAAAAATTGGAAAACATCACCTAACTTGATCCCATAGCCGAAATCCTTTAAAAAAGCCCTCCCGTAGCCCCCGTTTTTTTTAGCCCGATAGCGCCCCACGGGTTTGGGCGATCGGGAATTGTAACTCGCTGATTGGATTTCAGAATCTTTAAAAAATCTTTACTCGTCTTCGTTACAACCCTCAAGCTCGCCCACAAATCCCCCACACCGTGTTGACGGAAACGGCCGAAGACAGACTGCACAATAGTCCCCTACTTGCACCCAAGTCACGCAGCAGCCTTTGATGTGTCGAGAAGGCCACTACACTGCAGGGGTCGCTTTGCCGCCCCCCCCCCCCCCCACACTTTGCGGCATTTGTCGGGTAAAACCCGACCTCCCCGCGATGATACTCAAAGGCCCGATGGGACAACTCAGACTGAACGAGAGCCCTTCGTCGCCTTAGAAGTGACACACGATCATCTGGTAGGTCGGAATAAGGACGTCGTATGAGCAACGCGCGATTTGTCATATGTGGGTGGTGATGACATACTACTTTCATTTTTATAACTATTATTAAATTATTATTGTTTTGGTTTATTATTCTTGGAATAATACACCTATGTAATCGCCTTCCGTCGTCCAAGCCGCCTTGGGCAGTAGGCATTTCTTTTAATCTGAAAATTTGACAAACTACTCGATATTAGTTGTGCCCGCGAGGTTTTCAGCCCGATCGCTCAAACCCGTGGGGCACTATGGGGCTAAAATGGGGCTACGGGAGGGTTTTATTTAAAGGCTTTTGGCTATGGTATCGAGTTAGGTGTCGTTTTCGAAGTATTTTTGGACGTAGAATCCATTTTTTGGGGTCCCACTACGATCCGATTTCACTGTGGCGATCTATAGGGCTTTCATGGGGCTACAAATGAGATTTTTGATGGATCCCAGGAGGTCAAATATATTCCGAGTAAGACGAAGTTGTGATCAGAAAGGGAAAAGGCTGCAAATTTTACACAATGGTTTATTATTCTTTGATATAGGTAAATTGCTCTTAATAAGGACGGTTTTTGAAGGTTTTCGCAGGTTAACCACTAGAAATAGTACATTTTTCAAAATTTTTATGGTTGGTACGTGTTCATTACTGAATTCCCGACAGGATGACATTGCAAAAGTGTAAATATATATATTCCTTGTTTTTCTTCATTTTTTTTTTTTTTTAAAGTGTCCCTATTCTAGTTCACATGTGCCATAATAGGGACACACCTTTTTTTAAAGCTTAAACCGCTTCACAGCCCTCGTATTCTCAATAGGGACATAGTTATGCTTTTTGAAAAACCATTTTCCGATCCAAAACATCAACAAAAAAAATTTTAATGAACTTTTTCATATAAAAATAAAGGGTTGCCCTAGAAAAAAACTGCATTTTAAGACCCTTATCAAAATCACAGCTCTCAGGGTTGCGCAGCCTCGGAGCCATGGCGTTGAAAAGACAGAAACATGATGGTGAGCGGTTTACAGGTGGTAGGTAGGTAAATACCGTCAACTTGGTGGCTATATTCATATCCATTGTGGAGAGATGAGCGAGTCCACGACCGAAGACGTCCTCATTCGATTCCGCATGGCTAAAAACTTGCAAATTGACCCAAACACTGGCTTATTTCCACTCAAAACAAAACGAGTCCAAAGAGAGGGCTCACTACGTTCGGTAAAACCGCGATTTCGTCTATATAAACCCATTAAAACACGCTGAAATGACGTTTTTGATCGAAAATCGGCCAAAACGGCAATGTCCCTATTGAGGAACCTGAACACCCCTAAATTGCCATTTTGGGAAAAAACACTTGCCAAAATTCGCTGGTTTCACTTTTTTGAAATCTGTCAACGGCTTCCCTCTAGTTGATTATGAGGCTAATTTATTATTAGATTTATTATCCAGGTGACAACTTACCAGATGGTCCCCTTATACGATCACCATGAGAAGTTTTTCGTACAAACTGATGAAGCCCGTTATCACGATATCACTGTTATCACCTCCCAGACGGCGGGAGTTGAAAAACGTCTTATTCTTTTGTTGTTGACACATCATTAACATCCAGAAGAGTTGAATTTCACCATGAACATGAATTTTAGTGCAATAGGACGCCGCCAGGGGCGATTTTAATCTCGTTCCGCCAGTTCTGTCCCTATTCAAGGTACCGTCCCTATTATGAGCAATTTACTTGTGCAGAAATTTAATTCTGTCAATGAAAAAAATTGGGGATTTTTTTTTTTTTTTTTTTTTTTATTCGGAAAATGTTCGACCTCCTGGGATCCTTCAAAAATCCCATTTGTAGCCCAATGAATGCCCCATAGATTCTCACAGTTGAATCGGATCGATCTTGGGCCCCCGAAAATGGATTCTACGTAAAAAATACTTCGAAAACGACACCTAACTCGATCCCATAGACAAAAGCCTTCAAAACCCCTTCCCGTAGCCCCATTTTAGCCCAATAGCGGCCAAAGGGGGTGTGGGCGATCGGGCTGAAAACCTTGCGGGGCACAACTAGATGGTAAACCGAGTATTTTTGTCAAAATTTCCAATTAAAAAAAAAATGCCTACGGCTCAAAACGGGTCCAGGCCGGACGGCGGAGGGACATTTCGGTTTCGGAATCTAGAGTCTAGATTCCAAAAATAATATTATTATTATGGGTAAAGTAATGCGGCCCTCGGGCTAGTCTAATCCGGCCAGCGACAGGGTTTTGAATAAACCCTACAAACTCCTACCCTACTTCAGGGAAGAAATCAAGGAATCCCTGATATTTTGGGTCATATCATAGGTTTCAAAATGCAATTAAATCTATTTTCCAAACAACTAGTCAAGAATGACTTAACTCATTTTTCAAGACTAAAAACTTATGAAGTTACGGAAGACAAACTTAAGAGCTATGAGAAAAAAAAAAAAAAAAAACGCTTGAATACCAGTCTGCAACACATTGGGGCATTTTATGTCTTTATTATTAATGGATACTGATTAATATCAGGCTCGAGCATCCGATCATTATCGATGCTGCTGTAGAAAGACGTGTGCGCGTCTTATTCCAACGTCTTATACCAACCTGGATACCAATTTATTGTGTTTGTTGTTGACCAGGAGACGCTACTTAGTTACAAACTTCGTGATGCGATACCAGTACACTAATAAGTAACGCTTTTTTCGGTTGTGTGCCAAAGTAAAGACATGAAATGTCAAAACGTGATGCGTCTTCATCAAGAATTTGAACGAAGATTCAAAAACATCAAAGTTATCGAACAGGACCTGGACATTTTCAGCATGCCGTTTAATGTGAATTGTGAATCAGTCAAACCAGAGTTGCAACTCGAGTTGATTGAGTTGCAATGTAACTGAATTGAAGCAACTATTTCTCAACGTTTCTAAAATGGAATTAAACAAGGCCCTAATAAAATCGAGTTTCCCAAACCTGAAATCTCACGCTCAGATAATTGCGATGTTTGCATCTTCCTACATCTGTGAACAAGTGTTTTCTACTATGAATCTTTGAAAAAACAGCATTAGAAATCGATTGACTGACGACAATCTAGTTTCACTTCTGCGGATCAGCTCATCCCAATTTCTACCAGATTACGAACAACTTTTAGAAGCTCAGGAGCAATTTCATCTGTCTCATACGCCTTCATACTGTTCTAAAAAATAATCAATTTTTGTAACTTCTTTCACTAACTTTTAACCATTGTAGCATACCTACAAGTTGCGTGTGATGTAAAAGTCAAAAATAAAGTTCATCGTTTATAAAAATGTGTTTTTTTTTTTTTTTTTTGTTTTTTTTTTTTTTTTTTTTTTTTTTTTGCCCGCCTACATAATTTTTGTTTTGCGTGGCCCTCCCTCGAAAAAGTTTGCCCACGTCTGGTCTATACCTCTTGAATCAGATAATGTCAAATTTTGAGGCCGATCAGAGTCGTCTACCCCCGTCGCGATTACATGGGTGTATTATTCCAAGAATATTAAACCAAAATGGAAATCGATCCCCATACATTTAGAATCCGCAACATAATCTGATGACACTGAAGACACTACTGAATGCAGCAAAACAATGGAGCCGGAATAACGAGTCCACAGTTAATAGCACTTATTCCATGAAATAATATTATTGGCCGAAGCGAGGTTCATTTCCACCGCCGACCTTTTCAGCTCCGAGCTCATTAAATTAAAGGGAAAATAAAACACCGGACAATCCCGTTTTATTGTTTGAATGGAAATTAGGGACGGAAGCCCTTCCATCCTTTTTTTTCTCTCTCTCTTCACTGACAGGCAGAAAAACAGGAAAACCGTCGGAGCCCAACGTTGCGAAAAAGGTCGAAATTGAATTAATTCCGATGTTAACTTCTCATTACGGGTAAAGAGTTGGGGGGGGGGGGGGGGGGGGCAGACACAACGACTGTTTTCGCCTCGGAAAGGGGTTTTTCATAGTTTCATTAAAGCTTACAGTCACCTTATTTTTCTGCCCGCAACGAGCGAGACGTCCGAATAACCCTCGAGGAGCGCCGAGCTGGAAAACGGGTCAAACCGGAGGTTTTCCCTGGAAAAATCGGGTTTTCTCCGCTCTGTGACAAAACCCGGAACACCCGCGAGGTCGTTAACTGGTCAACCCGACGCTGATTTGGCTCAGGAATGTCAATGAAATTCGTGTGACGTTTTAACTCGAACCTCAGAATTCTCAATTCTCTTCCTTTCGATGAGCAGTAGTTTAATCTGTGCGATGAGCTAATAAGACTAGGAGACCACCCCTGCTGTCTACGCCAGCCCCCTTCTACTCGTTTTCCCATGTTGTGCAGTTTTTTTGGATTATTATTCTTGGAACAATACACCTATGTTTTCGCGACGGGGGTCGACGACTCCGATCGGGCTCAAAATTTGACATTATCCGTTTCAAGAGGTCCAGATTCCAAAACCGAAATGTCCGTCCGGGCTGTTTTGGGCAGTAGGAGTTTTTTTTTTTTTTAATCTGAAATTTTGACAAAAATACTCGGTTTACCATCTAGTTGTGCCTGCAAGGTTTTCAGCCCGATCGCCCAAACCCGTGAGGCTCTGTGGGGCTACGGGCGGGGTTTTTGAAGGCTTCTGGCTATGGGGTCGAGTCAGGTGTCGTTTTTGAAGTATTTTTGGACGTAGAATTCATTTTCGGGGGTCCCGGAACGATCCGATTCAACTGTGGGGATCTACAGGGCTTTCATGGGGCTAAAAATGGGATTTTTGAAGAATCCCAGGAGGTCAAATATTTTTCGAGTAAAAAATTAGGAATTTTTCAAAAAAATGTTTTGAAAAAAAATAATATATATATATATATAATTTTTTTTAAATATAAAAATAGAAAAATTAAATTAAATAATAAAAAAAATTAAATTTCTGCACAAGTAACCTATATCAAAGAATAATAAACCATTGTGTAAAATTTGCAGCATTTTTCTTTAAGAATACAGATTTTTGCGGTGGGGGGGGTTAGCCGCGTAGCCTTCGAACAATACTCCTTGTCCCACAGCAACCTCATCATCCAGTCAACTGCTCCAAACCCTGATTTGTGCTCCACTTTAGGAGCTCAGATTCGCCACATGGTTATTACTGTTATTACTGTTATAATTATATAATTGTATAATATTACTATTACTGAAGTAGAACATCTCCATGCACAAAAATTTATTATCGTAAGCCCACCAAAAGTTAACGTTTCCACTCGTTTGCTATTACATTTTCATAGAGGTAGGTAAAAATAATTTTTGGGCAGTTAAAATTGGACATATCATGTTTTTCCTGATCAAAACATTTGTGTTGGAAGGTTGGTAATAGTGGATAAGTTCTTATCAACTTTTGCCAGGTCGCACTATCGTGTTTTTTGGACCTACCTCACTATGCCATTGTGTCTTGTGTCACAGAGGTGTCTTTCAAAACTGAACATGTCCCCCTCTGGCTGAAAATGAGTTTTTGTCGAATTTCAGTCAAGAGACATGCGCTTCACCATCCCCAAGAGCTGTTTCCATTAAAAGTTAACTTTTGCCATTGTAATAGCGCCTCAAACACGAGTGTTTCCTTCAAAATTGAACAAGTCCTCCCTGTGATTTGGGAGTTCAGTTTTCAATCAAAAGTGAACATGTCCTCGAACTATCACTAAATGCTGGTAATCTGTCTTTTTCCAAAACTGCACAAGTCCACACGATGTGAGAAAGCTTGTCATTTCTTCTCTGTTACTAATCTCCCTCGGGTGATGGCAGCACTTCTTTGAGGTATACCATCTTCATACATGATGAAGATTAGTAACTAAGTTACTAAGGAACTAGCTAGCTAGGAACTGTTCCTTGAGCGCCCATAGGATGGCGCAGCTTCCCTCTGCGGCAATCGGGGAAACGCCGCGGCAACGTAGGTACCTATAGGTATACCTAATTTGAACCTCACCAATGTTTGTTTATCTTTCACCTTTTGGACTTTCGTGCTGGTTGGTTGTAGGTGACTGAACATTTTATTTTTGACATTTTCATGTCTACTTTGGCACACAACCGAAAAAAGCGTTACCGAAACCCGTGGCAACCCGTAAACTAAAAGCGTTACCGAAACCCGTGGCAACCAGTAAACTTAATGATATCAAGAAAATGTTTAACTAAGAATCGTCTCCTGGTCAACAACAAACACAATAAGGTGAATAATAATACGAAGACATGAAAATGGTCTCCTGCGGTTGCAGACGAGTCTGCAAGCTGATTATGTATACATCCCACCCGGAGCGAGCGAAGCGAGTTTTAACAGACGTTTCGGCGAGTAAATGACAAGAAGAGTTTGAAATCCCCAAAATGTTGCTCCATGTGGCGTATCTTAACTCCGAAAATTGCCCAAAAAAGTTTCAAAAAAAAAAAAAAAAAAAAATAGGTACCGAAACTTTTGTGGAAAAAATGGCGTAAAATTAATCATTATTACCTAAATGATCTGACTGTAGAACCATGGGTCTACCGTCCGTTTTTTGGGTCGGTGAACTTAGCGCGGTGAGAACAGGAAACGCCAAAAACCTCGAAAATAACGAACGTTTTTCAGTTTCCTGCATTTATCTCGAAATCGGTACGGTTTAGCGAAAAGTCCATTGAGTACCAAATTGAAGTAAACAACATTAAATGTAGGAAATTTTCCTACAAGAACGTATCTTAGGTTTGGTTCTATCTTCATTAGGACGGCCGCTCGAGCCCTCTGAAGATAGACCATTTTTGGAAAAAACGAACATTTAAAACATTCCAACTTTTCCAAGAAATTTTCGGAAAAGCTCTGCTGCCTGGGGTGTTTCAAATCAGTCGAATGAAGGGTAACATTTTCAAATCCGTATGAAAATATGAAAAAATTTAGTTACGATCAAGTTTTAGGGCGTTCTGGACTGTGCAATGTCGCAAAGCCCCTACACTGATCTTAATTGCGACCCCTTGTAGCGTCGGCTTGAATGAAACCCAGTTCACAGCTCAGAAAATCGATCTTTATCGATCGCATGTGTAGTTGGAAAGGCTAGAGATTTTTCTATTTTATTTGAAATGGGGCTGAAGTGGGACTGCGCATTGTGCTTTTAAATGAATTAAGCGAGGAGGTTGAATGAGGTGCCTTTTTCGAAGTAAAGGATGTAGGAGCCGAACTGAAGGATATTCAAGTGTACCGTTTTTGAAGCGTTGCCGAAACCCGTGGCAACCCGTAAACTTTAGTGTAATGAAATCGCATCACGAAATTTGTAACTAAGTAGCGTTAGTTACAATAATCTCCTGGTCAACAACAAACACAATAAGGTGAATAATAATACGAAGACATGAAAATGGTCTCCTGCGGTTGCAGACGAGTCTGCAAGCTGATTATGTATCACGTGGTTTCGAAGTTTTCAATGACATAACACACACATAGGTAACTTCGCGACAGGAAGCGTCTGTTACAATTATATATTTTTAGTATCGATTTCAGAATTCGTGCGCGATGGACGAGCCAATATCGATGATAGAACAGCCAACATGGCCAACTCCGCTAATTTTTTTTTTTTTAAATTTGATTTTTTTTTAGGTACTGCTCATTATTTGGAAAAACGTTTAAAAATTTAACTTAATACTTACCTAATGAAACGTTTTTTCAGGGTTAGGTACGTCGTTTCAAACTACTTCCCATTATCTTCCCAAGATCAGCTGTTTTTTTTTGTTTTTTTTTTTTTTTTCAAAAGTTGACATGTCCACCTGTTTGCAACAAAATTCAACATGTCAAAAATAATAATTTTTTTTCTTTTAACTTCGTTTTATTTGGTGTTGGAAGAGTGGGGTTCGAGGGTTAGAAGTCTAGCGAGAGGAGGGAGACTATAGTGCGAACAATTTGCTGAAGTTGAGGGGAAGCAGTGGCACGTTTTTTTGCTCTCCTGTAATATTCTCAAAAGTGGACATGTTCAGTTTTGAAAGACATCTCTGGACCATTTTGCCAAACCAAAGACCTTGCTAGAATCGATTTATACAGCAAAAATTTTGAAATTCGAAGAAACTGACATCAACTTAAGACGTATCAGCCGAGAACTTCTCCTCATCTAATAGTCAAAATTTGGAATACCTACTGCAGCGGTACGAGGCAATAACTCTACTACAGTCACCACGTGCTTCTCAAATATAGTCCATAGCCCGGTTGTTTCGTACTGAATTGTGTCGCATGTCACCCGACGATTAATCTTTTGTCAGGCGGGGAGAATTAGAAAGCTTACGAGGTAATCAAGAGTGAACGGCTCGTCATCCATCACTACCATACAACACCTCCGCCCACAATGACGAACACGAAGCGAACACAGTTAAAAGGATTATTACGAAGGAACCACCGGATTTTTTTTTTTTTTTTTTTTTTTTTTTAATAGTATTTCGGGGCAGAATGAGGAAAAATTATAGTATGTAGGTATAGGGACCTTGTTGGGGCTTTGTTGATAGATCTTATATAAATAAAACCGCGTACATAGGTCTGAAACCCTACTAACTAAATTGGGGTAACAAATAAAGATGCAAAATTTGCATATAATTAATGGGCCTAAAACATAAAACCTTGAGTAATTTATAGCAAAACGGGTGTATACAGATGTGGGCGACTTGGAGGAGTGGTTCACGTTTGGTTTCAGTGCTCTGCCGGAGAAACTGGTTTTCAAGTTGGAATCACTTGTTTGAGCATGCAGAAACCAGTTTTGAGGGAGCAGTAACTTGCTTGAGGAAGCACAAACAGGTTTTTAGGCAGCAGTTACTTGTTTGAGAGAGTAAAAACAAGTTTTGAGGAAGCAGAAACTGGATTCGAGGGAGCAGTCACTTGTTTGGGGAAGCAGAAACCGGTTTTGAGGCAGCAGTTACTTATTTGAAGAAGCAGAAACCGGTTTTTAGGGAGCAGAATCTGTTTTGAGGGAGCAGTCACTTCTTTGAAGAAGCAGAAACTGGTTTTGAGGGAGCAGTCACTTGTTTGAAGAAGCAGAAACTGGTTTTGAGGGACCAGTTACATGTTTGAGTGGCAGAAACCGGTTTTTAGGCAGCAGTATCTTGTTTGGGGGAGCAGACTCCGGTTTAAAGACAGCATTTACTTGTTTGAGGGAGCAGAAACTGGTTTTGGGGCAGCAATCGCTTGTTTGGGGGAGCAGAAACCGGTTTCGAGGGAGAAGTCACTTGTTTGGGGAAGCAGAAACCAGCTACATGTTTGAGTGGCAGAAACCGGTTTTTAGGCAGCAGTATCTTGATTGGGGGAGCAGACTCCGGTTTTAAGGCAGCAATCACTTGTTTGGGGGAGCAGAAACCGGTTTCAAGGCAGCAGTCACTTGTTTGAAGAAGCCGAAACCGGTTTTTAGGGAGCAGAATCTGTTTTGACGGAGCAGTCACTTCTTTGAAGAAGCAGAAACTGGTTTTGAGGGAGCAGAATCCTGTTTTGAGGCAGTAGTCACTTGTTTGAGGGAGCAGTTACTTGTTTAGGTGAGCATAAACCAGTTTTGAAGCAGTAGTTACTTGTCTAGCGGAGCAGTCTCTTGTTTGAGGAAGCACAAACCAGTTTTGAGGGACCAGTTACATGTTTGAGGGGCAGAAACCGGTTTTTAGGCAGCAGTATCTTGTTTGGGGGAGCAGTCACTTGTTTGGGGAAGCAGAAACCAGTTTTGAGGCAGTAGGGTGCAGTTATTTGTGTGAGGAAACAGAATCCGGTTTTAAGGAAGAAGAAACCTTGTAGCTATCCGGAGACGTAAAACCGGTTTGTCCCCTTTCGCCCACGGAAATCCCCCTACCTCCACTGTTTCCACGCCTTATTCAAATCATGAAACCCTTTTCAATTCCACCAAACTAGAGTACTCGTCCACTCTCTTTATCGTCTTGGCGTAGTCGTGGGCGGTGGTTGAGCGACTGTGGGAGGGGGAGCTTAGATAAACAACGGTCAATTGCGATTGCGGCCACATCGTAATGCCCTTGTTTGTCTTCTGTTTTGCGGGAGGAAGGGTGATGATTCGATCAGAGCACGTCCCTGCGTGACCACCATAGCCAACACCAGGGTTAACGGATGGGGAGCTTCACTGACCGGTTGAATCGAAAAAAAAGCCGTTTCAGTTTTTTTTTTTTGGAATCTCCATTCTGAACTGAACTGATCTTTTTCAATTTACAGAGTTCCCATTGTCAGTAAAAACGGAGGGAAAAAAAAAACTACGACGACCATTTCATTAAATTCCGCACGTTTGTCATGCACGAGTGAAACGAATGAAGTTGAAGTAGTAAAAACTCGGAAAAGCGCTGAAACCACAACATTTTCTTCCTCTTTCTGACAAGTTTAGACCGGGGAAAACTTAGGCTGTGTATCCGTTCGACTCCTTTTTAAGGGTGAAAACCTCTCAGTTCTTGGCGGCCTTCCAGATCCTATAGAGATTGCTCTCCGGGGTGATGAGAAGGTAGACTCGTTCTGAGGGGAAGAGGGAAAAACGAATTTTCTTTTCATGCTTTTTCCGTTCGGTCAAAAAAAGGAGAACAAATTTACTTTACGTTAGCTTTTATGACGTTTTTTTTCGCTCTTTTAAAACTCCCGAGGAATAATTTGAAAGGGATTCGCATTCTGGTTTCCCGTAAAATTTATTACTTGTAGTTTCTGTTTCCTCAGTCAAGAGAATGCTCCCTAAAAACCCGTTTCTGTTCCCGTGAACAAGTGACTGCAGCCTCAAAACCAGTTTCTGCTCCCTCAAACAAGTAACTGCTGCCTGAAAAGTGGTTTCTGCGCCCTCAAACATGGGACTGTTCCCTAAAACCCAGTTTCTGTTTCCTTAAACAAATGAATGCTACCTAAAAACCGGTTTCTGCGCCTTCAAACGTGAAACTGTTCCCTAAAACGCTGCAAATGTTACATAAGGGTTTATTATTCTTTGATACTAGCACTCAGACATAAGGCCTCGCTTCGCTCGGCCGACCACTTTTTCAGTCAGGGGGCCTCGCTTCACTCACCCAAGTGACACAGTCGCTCCATGCGCTAATTCAACAGGCGTAAAATTGCCCGGGAAATAGAGAGAGAAATCGTCTTCCCACATACCTGAATATATCCAAAATTAGCGAAGAATGAACCGTTTCACAAAACTGCCCCCCCCCCCCCCCCCCCCAAGTTTCCCCGCCACCGCCACCTTTTTAAGATCCCTGGCACCCTCGATTCTCCTGTTCTGTCTGTCGCACAGTGCGTTGTTTGACCAATTTAGGGGAAGGAAAATCGTAGCATCTAAACGATAAGTCATATCGGGCTGAAAATCAGTAGATTTCTTTTTTGAGGCACGTAGAATCCAAAAATGATGTTAAAAATTAGATCAGAGGATGATTTAGTACATTTCTTTCCACGTTATAGGGGCATTTCCAACTCTACAATTTATATTCTTTAGGGTGGACTCTGATCGGTCATCTTACATTCAAAATTCTGCAAGGCTGAATGGTTTTGATAGAATCGAGCTCCGTATTACGTGATTTTTAGTGTTCAGTAGAAAAAAAAATTGTTATTGTCTTCCTTCACATTACCTAATATAAGGAAGTGGGATTTTAACTAAATAAATCAACATATGTATGATATTTTTCATCATCTTGACTTTAAATGATGAATCTTTTTATATCACACTATAATCACACAAATATGAACAAATATGTTAGGAACAAAAAATAAACAGGAACAATAATAAGAACAAAAAAAAAGGTAACAGAGGGTAACCTACGAAAAAGTATAAGAAAACATGAGATGTAAATAAAAAGTTTTCACAAATCTGCAAAGTAATAAAAAATAAAAAATAAAAATCCTGTGTTTGATTACAATTTCAAAATTTTGGTCTATTCGGAATCGGATGAGATATCCTCCACATCACTGTAACAATCAGATTCTGAGTCACTACCGTGGTCATTGGATGGTAATGTTTCAGCTAGTAATGCTACAACTTCAGGTCTTATAGCAATTCGCTTTCTTTTGCTTGCTTGCCTGACACTTGATTTAATATAAGACCCTCCTTCTTGGCTCCGTGGCGGTATATTTTATTTTACCCCCACAACCATAAAAAGGACAAAAATAACAATAAATACATTTTCACTCACAGCAATTCTCGAAAAAAAAAAAAATTTTTTTTGAGCCATAATTTAACTCTAAATCGACTTTTTCAAAAATCGTGCAAAAACGTGCAAGATCCAGTGGTTGCCCCTTCATCAGTAGGTATTGGAGAGACGTTCCCCAAAAAACCAGAGAGGTGTTTTGCGGAGATTTTTTTAAAAGCTTATTTTGTTTTACAAAATAACGCTTTTAAGTCTCATCTGAGAATGAGCATACGGAAAGCGTTTAAAAGTTTGAAAAAATTTGTTTCACGTGCCTTATAAGGTGTAGAATACAGAGAACCTCGCAATTATCTTGTTTAGTTGCATCTGAGACGTACTCGTTCATCAGTTGAAGAAGTTAGAAAATCGGAATAATCTTCAAGTTTGGGCAGGTGCTCCGACCTTCTCGGTCGTCCTTGAAGGTTTTGTGATACATTTTCTTTTACTTCAGGTATCCATGTAGGGACCATACATTGGGTCCGAAAATGTTTATTACAACTTTCATTTTTCGATTTTCCTTCCCCTAAATTTGTCAAACAACGCACCTTTCCGAGAGCCCTGACAGCGTCCCGTCACAAAGGGCGAATGGGCGCTGGATCTCTTGAAATCGTTCAGATTAAACTCGCCGTGTACATTCGCACATTTGTCAGAACTCGTTGTATCAGGATTTCATATTAAAATTTGGATCTTTAGGTAGGATACGGAGGAAACGCCGACTCAATCAGACCATTAACAACGAAGGTGCGAATAGTTGCACGAATTTGTGCGCGTCAAAACTTTGGGTTCTCAAACCCCCTATTCGAAGTTAAACGGTTCACCAAACCCGTAGAAAAAAATCGCCGTATTTTTATCGCTTACCGTTTTGGAGGAGTAGTCTCAAAACATACCACATAGCCACAGACACGTTCAGAATTAGTGGCATAGATTTGATATAGGTTACTCGTGTAGAAATTTAATTCTGTCAATGAAAAAAAAAAAAAAAAAATTAGATTTTTTTAAAATTTTTTGTTTGGTTTTTACTTGAAAAATATTTGACCTCCTGGGATCCTTCAACCCCATTTGTAGCCCCATGACAGCCCTATCGATCGCAACTGTGAAATCGGATCGTTCCGGGACCCCAAAAAATGGATTCTACGTCCAAAAATACTTCCAAAACGACACCTAACTCGATCCCATTGCCAAAAGCCTTTAAAAAAAAACCTCCCGTAGCTCCATTTTAGCCCCATAGCGCACCACGGGTTTGGGCGATCGGACTGAAAACCTTGCGGGCACAACTAGATGGTAAACCAAGTTTTTTTATCAAAATTTCAGATTTAAAAAAAAAAATCCTACTGCCCAAAACGGCCCGGACGGCGGACGGACATTTCGTTTTTGGAATCTAGACCTCTTGAAACGGATAATGTCAAATTTTTCTTCACAGGGCCCCAGGCCCCCTCGCCAAATAAAATAATTAAAAAAACAATGTCAAGTTTCTTATCTACTCATATCATTCCGGAATTTAATACAGGATGACGGTGTTTTGGAAATGCGATTTCAAAACATCGTCATTCCTGTGTTTTGTCGAGGCTCAAAAGTTAATGATCACGGGAAAACAAATTGTAGAGAAGTCGCAGCTCTCAAACACTCGAGAAAAGCGGCCCGCCACGCCGCAACGACCGCCTCGCCAGGGCGGAACGACGGGGGTTTGCTGCCGTGGCCAGCAGTGGGTGGCCCCCTAGTAAATTAAGATTAAACCTATTTATCGATATCTTGAAAATTTTTGCCATCACAAGTAGGTAGGTAGCTGATTGTTGGGAAACTTCTGGACACACGAGATTCAGAATATCCTGCGACAGAAGGACATTTCCAAAGCGCCCTCCTGAAGCCTGCCGTATTTTCCCCTAAATTAATTCCCTCTGTTTCTTTTTTGCAGATCCCCCCGAAGTCCGGCTGGTCGGCACCCCGACCTCAGACCTGGAAGAGTCCCGTGACAACGTCGCCGTCCGCTGCGTCACCGACGCCAACCCTCCGGCAGCCGTCGTCTGGAGGAAGTCCGGCAGGGCGGATATCGTCAGCGTCGAAGAGTCGCTCCAGTTTCGGCCGGTGACTCGGAAAGACTCCGGGACGTACACGTGTCAAGCAAGGAACGCTTTGGGCTCCAGCGAGCCGCTCACCGTCAATTTGGACGTGAAATGTGAGTTTCTTTTCATTCAATTCCTTTCTCATCTCCGAACAGAATCCAACACCCTGTTCCCCCAAACAAGTCCCGTTAGTATCTTGGTGCTGCTTCCGAAGTGCCGCAAAGAGGAAATTAATGCCGGGTTTGACGTGATCTTTCCCGCCATCAACACCAGGTAACGGCCGTATCCTTTCCATCAAAGTTCTCGTTATAAACTTTGGGAAAGCTACCCCTTCACCACCCTTAAATCCCCCTTCCTTGAAACTCTACTTATATCATGTCTCCTTTCTCACTTTATCTCGTTGGTGCTTTTAAGTCTCCGCCATTATAAAGCAGGGCAACTCGACTAGCTGTCTAACTAAGCACAATCTCCTTTTCGAAGTCGGCTCGAAGGAGCTCTTCCTCCGAAGGTGACACCTCCAGGAGTTCAGCCGACGTGCACTCAGAGTTTCAGCCTGACGACGAAAAGTTTGTGGAGATCGATATGGAGGAAACTGTCGCGATGCGCGATTTCGCCTTTTGGTTAGGTATACCTAGTTCGAGATTAGTCAACTCGCACAATGTCTTATTTAAAAAAAAAAACTCATCCCTTTGGGCCCCTCCCCCCCCCCCCCCCCCCACCCCCCCGGATGCTTTTTGCTTAGAGCTAATGGCTGAAATTCAAGAAACATAGAACATGCTTTATTAACCGTGGGATTGAAACCCATCTTGCGTGTTGGAAAAGTAACTACCCACCGCCGAACTAGTGGCCTGAAGGTGAGACAAGTGAGGACGCTGAACTATTGTTGTACATAGCGGTAGGCAACCTCGATGCCGAAGGTAACGCTTGAGGCCATGGATTCCAAAACTGTCTACGTGCGATTTTGCGATTTTTCAGGAAACACGAAAAGCATGCCACAACTCAACCAATAAGCCGGGAGACGCGATTTCTTTTGCAATTGACTCATTTGGCATCATTAAATGAGAGCGAAAATTTTGAACTAATTTAATTTAGAAGGAAGCCAGTAAATTGAGATTGAAAAATGAATGTAGACAGTTTTGACACGAACTGTCCAACGGAGAGAACGAACCCCAAAGTTTGGGAGCCAAAACCAGTGGAAAGGAGAGAGTTTTGCTTGATTTCAAAACTGCCTATGTCCGATTTAGCAATTTTTCAGGAAACACAAAAAACATGCCTCAACTCAACCAATAAGGCCCTTAGGGCCTTCACGCAATAAGGCCCTTAACTCAACTCAACCAATAAGGCAATAAGGCGAAAACATAGGTCCTTCACGCACTTGCGATTTTTAGTCGCGCGATTTTGTCGCGGTGAAAAAGTCGCTGTCGCAGCAAGTCACTACCGCGCACGCACCTGCGACTGCAGTAGTGCGACAATGGATGACTTAACGTTAACTTGTGCCGTAGCGTTGGCTTTAAAATAAAAAAATAAAAACGCTGTAAATTTTACACAAGGGTTTATTATTCTTTGATATACGTTACTTGCTCAGAAATTAAATTCTGTCAATGAAAAAATATTAAATAAAAAGTTTATATTGGATTTTTTTTTTTTTTTTCAAAAATTATTTAGGTTTTACTCGAAAAATATTGTACCTCCTGGGATCCTTCAAAAATCCCATTTTTAGCACCATGAAAGCCCTATAGATCGCCACAGTGAAATCGGATCATTCTGGGACCCCCAAAAATTGATTCTACGTCCAAAAATACTTCGAAAACGACACCTAACTCGATCCCATAGCTAAAAGCCTTCAAAAACTCCCTCCAGTAGCCCCATTTTAGCCCCATAGCGCCCCACGGGTTTGATCGATCGGGCTGAAAACCTTGCGGGCACAACTAGATGGTAAACCGAGTATTTTGTCAACATTTCAGATTTTTTTAAAAATTCCTACTGCCCAAAACGGCCCGGACGGCGGATGGACATTTCGGATTTAGAATGTAGACCTTTTGAAACCGATCAGTATATCCGATAAAATATATACTTATATCCGAAGTTGAAAAAAGGCCTTAGTAAATTGCAATCAATAAAAATATGTGATGACAGCTCATTGTCATCATCAATCAACGACTCAATTTCGTCATCTTCTGACATCGTGACGAAAGGAAAATTCCAAGTGGAAAGAAGTAGCGGGACTGAACGATCGCAGGTGCGTGCATGGTCATTCGATTCTGTGTTTCTCATTTTCCCTAGCGACAATCGTGTCGCCGGCAAAATAGGACCTGCTGCGATTATTTAGTCGCGGCGATTTTTTAGTCGCAGGTGCGCCTTCATCTATTGAGTTTTGTGTGTTTCATTTCTGCGCGACAAAATCGCGCGACTAAAAATCGCAAGTGCGTGAAGGCCCATGATAAAATGAGTGCGACAATTTTGAACTAATTCAATTAAGAAGGGAGCCAGTAAATTGAGATTGAAAAATGAATGTAGACAGTTTTGACACGAACTGTCCAATGGAGAGAGTTTTGCTTCGAACTGACTCATGAAAGTAGAGAGTTTTGGAACATAACCCAAACTTTGGGAGCTAAAACCAGTGGAAAGGAGAGAGTTTTCCTTGATTCTGAAGTCATTTTTCGATGGAGCGCGGGAAAATGCTTCAGAATCCACTGCTAACTCGATTTGGCCGAAAATGAATGTAGACAGTTTTGGAATCCATGGCCTCACGTGTACCCAAAAAATGTGCGTTGAAGTGAAACAGAAAACGAAAGCGCCAAGTGAAACCAATGCGTCAGTAACACGATCACGAATAGTACAAAGAGACGACAGCTTCATGAGCGCTTACCAGCTACAACCCCGAGTGATCGACTATAGTAACGTACGCAGCGTTGCCATCCTGCCGAGAAGAAATTTTCGTTCCGCCCCTCGAAAATTTCCTTTTTGGTTTATTATTCTTGGAATAATACACCTATGTTTTCGCGACGGAGGTCGACGACTCCGATCGCCCTCAAAATTTGACATCCGTTTCAAGAGGTCTAGATTCCAAAACCAAAATGTCCGTCCGCCGTCCGGGCCGTTTTGAGCAGTAGGATTTTTTTTTTAAATCTGAAATTTTGACAAAATACTTGGTTGCCATCTACCGTGGGGCGCTATGGGGCTAAAATGGGGCTAAAAATGAGATTTTTCAAGAATGCCAGGTCAAATATTTTTCGAGTAAAAAATAAAAAATTTTTGAAAAGAGTTTTGAAAAAAACAATCCAAAAAAAATTTTTTTTCTCAAATTTTTTCCATTGACACGGAAATAATTTTTGCACAAGTAACCTATATCAAAGAATAATAAACCCTTTTGTAAAATTTGCAGCGTTCTCGTCCTGGTTTTCCCCTTTCAGGACGAAGGCGTCTGGCATCACTGGCTGATAAGAAATGTTTTCGTGTTCAGCTGAGTTTTGTAACCTTTTCACGAGTTTTCTTCTTTCTTGTTTACTGTTATTAATAAGTTTTCATACTGTTACGATTATGAGTGTATGTAGGACGATGAACAATTCAGTGCAATATATAAGAGGGAACTATTCCCGTTTGTCAGTGGAGGAAAAATACAACATTAGAGACACTGGCCGTCCCTTGTCATCACTGGGCTACAGCAGACCCTAAAATTTAAAAAATCGTGCAGATTCTTCTGTAAGTTTAACGTTGAATACTGTAAGAAGGTATATTGGCTTTGCGTATTTCCGAATGTCTGTTTACCTCTAGAGAGCATTAAATTTTGTGCCTATTGTAGGTTTGTTCCAGGTCTGACTGCGTCTGTCGACAGAAGTTGGACAGCTGTCGACAGAACCCGACCGCACGTACTTGAGCTATCGGTTTTCGTCCAACTTATGATCGACCTGAAACAGCAGTTTCTATACTGCGTATGTCTCCGGCGATTTCTGTTAACATTCCGTCAAACCTGGAACAATCCTTGTATGTAGGTATTTAGTATCGATTGTAATTTGAGGATGAGAAAGTTATCAAGATTTATCCTATTTTCATATTGTTGAAATTTCTATTTGGCTGAAAAAGGCACCTTTTCCGTCCCCTTGCGTCCCCTGCACCTCCTGAGTTTCAGGGCAGGAGCCGCCACTGTATTGGGCCCAACCACAACAACCCCACTTTATCAGAAGCATTTTTGCGTTTGTACTTTGTGTGAAAAGTTCACATTCATAGGGCTTCCATTCACGACGGTTCCCGAAGGAAAGGGAGTTCGGCTTCTGCTGTGCAAATGAGAGACAAATCTATTGGGCTCTTTCCACTCTCCTTTTGTTGATGTGAATAATGCCAGGCCTCCACCAGCGCCGACAAATCCCCAAAGACTTTCTCTCCCGCTCTTCTCCCTCCTGGTTTTCCTTTCCTTTTAAATACAAACCCGGTAGCGGATGAAGGGGAGTTCCTGATGGAGTTCATCCTTCTCTCTTAGACCCATCTTGCTCTCTCAGTCCCTTTTATACGAGTATTTTGCCTTCTTAATGAACACCGTTTGGCTCCAATTCTCAGTCCCTCCTTTATGTCCGAAACTCCCCCCTGGCGGTGAATTCCTTCGAAGACAATGAAAAGGACGCCATAGCTACCTTTTGGGTTAAGATACAGAATAAATGAGAGAAATCCTGGCGGTCTCATTCCGACCCGTTTTGGGGTCTCCACCAATTTCTACCTTCAACCTCGAAAACTTGTTAGCATCCTCGTCCCAACGCTCGCGTTATTTCCAACTACCCGAATTTCCTTCTCCAGCTAATGACGTCACCTTTTAATGGTTTCGCTGCGTGCTCCGAAATTATGCCATTTCGAGATTACTTCGCTCCTTCTCAGCCTGTAAATGTTTCCGAGTCATAAACACGGAAAAAAAATGTCAACCTTGGGAGCCAAGAAAAGAAGAGGACTGTATCTTTCTAGGCGTTCTAATGGGGTCGTTTGCTAAATAATTTGATTTTAAAGCCCATCTTATGAAAAGTGCTGCGAAGTGGGGTTAACAGACGAATCTGGCCGCTGGTGGGGGTTTAAGGGGCCATGGTGTGTGCCCCACTCTATTTTTGGCACTTGAGCTGGTAGACGTCAGATTTCAGTAACGGGTGGGATGAGCAGACAAAGAGTCCTCTTCTTCCCAACATGCCGATGTCGACAGTTCCGGGGAAACTTCTCAGTCACTGAGAGGCCACATGGACTTTCCTGGTAACCTACGCGCTGGCCGACGATCCCTCAGCAAAGCATGTGCTTCACAGTTGCGCGACAAGGGCTGTCTTAGAGGCTGAAGGTTTCCCCAGCAGTGTGACAGAAGACTGCAGGTGTGTCTCCAACTCGACTGGATACCAGGCGTTTGCTGCCTTGAAGTCCCAAGCAGGCTGCAATGGACCCAGTAGCCGCCAACGGCTGGTTGAGCAACAGCTCCCAGTTGTCCCGATAGGCCCTCGTCTTCCTCCTGGGCAGTCGAGCAGTTGCTACCATCTAGGAAGAAAATCTTTTCCTTTTGGTTTGTTATTCGCGATTACATAGGTGTATGAATCGACCTCAAAATTTGACATTATACGCTTCAAAAGGTCAAGATTCCAAAAATCAAATGTCCGTCCGCTGTGCTGAGCTTCTTAGTTTGTGCAAAATGTCTAAGGCAATTTCTGGCCCATTACAACCTTTCACGTACCTTCTGCTTGCTTTCTTCCCCTAGGGGAAGTGCACTGATGTTTCTTCAGTCTTCTTTCTTCGTCCTTGGTCTTCAGCACTCCCCTAGGGAGAGTACAGTGGGCCCTCTTGTCCCCTCCGGCGTTAGGCCCACCAATCTGGTGCGCCCGGGATGGACCAATGTGGAGGTACAGGGTTTTATAGGAGGTCTTATCAAAAATCATTGGCTCGAAATTCTTAGGGACAGGCGTCATCGCATGCCTACTATTCCACCTCTTCTTGTATCTTGTGGTGTTCAGGTCGTCGGTAGTTGTGGAAAGCAACAGACCTACTCTTCCGGCTCTTCAAGGTAACTTTCAGTTTTCGGATTCTCGGTGGTTGCTCTCTCCACGTTTGCTGGTCTGGAGGAGGGCGAGCACGTCTGAAATTTCCTCCCCTCCCTACATCTAACACGATTAGCCTAAACATGAAAAAGAACTTGAACACTCATACGATGACACTCATAGCGCAGAATCGTTTACTAATCTATCCACTTCCGCACGCCTTTCATTCAATTCTCATTCACGCTACGGGCTACTGGAGGAGTTTGAAGGAAATTCGGATCGGCCTCAAAATTTGACATTATTCATTTCAAGATGTCTAGATTTGAAAAACGAAATGTTCGTCCGCCGTATGCCGTTCGCCGTCCTTTTTTTTTAATTTGAAATTTTGACAAAATACTCGGTTTACCATCTCTTTGTGACAGCAAGGTTTTCAGCTTGATCGCTCAAACCCGTGGGGTGCTATGGGGCTAAAATAGGGCTGCGGGAGGGGTTTTTGGAAGGTTTTGGCTATGGGGTCGAGATAGGTGTCGTTTTCGAAGTATGTATTCTTGGTCGTACAATCCATTTTTGGGGGTCTCAGAACGATCCGATTTCACCGTGGGGATCTATGGGGCTTTCATGGGGCAACAAATGGGATTTTTTGAGGATCCCAGAAGATCAAATATTTTCCGAGTAAAAAACTTTCTTTTTTTCAATTTTTCGCAAAAATATTTCCTTATTTACACGCAATTAATTTTTGCACAATTAACCAATATCGAAAAATAATAAAGTAAAATTTGCTGCGATTTCAATTAAATCAAGTTTAAACCTAAGAAGCTCCGGATCGGCCTCTGTTTGGCTACGAAAAATCGATTTCGAATTGGATGCGTTGAAAGAGTATTTGCATCAACCCGCCGGAAATTAATGTTTTGGCTCTCAAATGGTAGTTGTGGAGGGGTGAAGAGGGCTGGAATAAAGATGGGACGAAGAGGAGATGAAAAGTTCAGTTGCATTAATAACGGGAGGGTTGAAGTTTTGTGGTTTAGCTCTCCCCACCCCTTCGTAGCCTCAACTTTCCGCAACAACCGTTTCCCTGACAAGCAAAACCGTCCAGATCCAAAAGGGGGGGGGGGCTCAAGAATGTTGAAAGAAAATAAGCGTAAAACATCCCCTCCGAACGCCCCTCCCCATTACCCTTACAACCATGTTATGGCGGGGTCCCCTTAAAACCGCGATAGGCCTCTAAAGGAAATGTGGATGAAAACCGTCACAAACCCTCTGCTTTTCCTCGTCACGGTTTTCCATCTGTGCCCTGTATTTTCCCCTCCGCTTCCCCTAGGGACCTAATAGTAAAACCCCCCTCCACCCAGATATCCCCCGGAATATTCCCCCTTTCAGCTGACTGTATCTTCTTTTATCCCCCCCGCCAAGGGCTGTACACGTTCCCAACACTCAGAGTCACAGCACTAACTCAGGTTTAATCTACCAGTTGTAACTTTGCCAACTCTCCCATTTTCTGGACCGATGAGATAAGGCGGGACAAGTGAAGAGTTGAGGCTTCTGAACATAACCATAATCCCATCCTAACGCGGTAAAACTCTTCTTGACACACTCAACTCGTTTACGCATTTTCTGTTCCCCTCACTACAATGTGCACTTCAGTAAGTAAGATGGGGTAATAAGAGACAGTAGGGGTAAAAGGAGACAGAATTTTTTTTCGGCCGAACCGTTGGCTTTTTACCGTCGTAAATTTTTGTGAGATTCATAGTAAAATACTCGTAAAGGTTAGACTGCAAGTTTTACACTGGGGTTTATTTTCTTTGAGATAGAAAAATCGTGCAAAATCACCTAATTCTGTGTCTAAAAGAAAATTTTGAAAAAAAATAAATAAAAAAATAAAATAAATTCTTACTATGTTTGGACAGATTTAGGACCTCGAAAAATGAATATTCCGTCCGAAAGTACTTGGAAAACCTTATTTGACTCCCTGGGATCCTTCATAAATCCCATTTGTAGCCCCGTGAAAGCCCTATAAATCCCCACGGTGAAATCGGATCGTTCTGGGACCCCCAAAAATGGATTTGGCGTTCAAAAATACTTCGAAAACGACACCTAACTCGATCCCATAGACAAAAACCTTAAAAAAACCACCCCCTGTAGCCCCACTTTAGCCCCATAGCGCCCCACGGGTTTGGGCGATCGTACTGAAAACCTTGCTGGCTCAACTAGATGGTAAACCGAGTATTTTGTCAAAATTTCAGATTTAAAAAAAAATTCCTACTGCCCAAAACGGCCCGGACGGCGGACGGACATTTCGGTTTTGGAATATAGACCTCTTGAAACGGATTATGTCAATTTTTGAGGCCGATCGGAGTCGTCGACCTCCGTCACGATTACATAGGTGTATTCCAAGAATAATAAACCAAAAATAGGCTTCTTATTAGACATATCGATATTGAAATATCGAAATTTTTGGAAATCGGCGAGCCATTGTATGTAGGTAGTCCTTAGTTTATGATTACATTTCGTCAATTATTTCCCCGCATGAAGTTGTTTTTAGACTCTACCTTGAAACGTGCCTAGAAATTCTGCTTGATAATTAACAAGAATTTGCTAATTTTACACCGGGGTGGTATTTGAATTATTCAAATACCGGTGTAAAATTAGCATTTATAAATAATACTGTGCAGTCTGTTTAACAAATGATCTCCAAGTTTTGTTTATTCTGATTTATTACATAAGGTGTTTTCTCGCTCAATCTTCCTCCACTTCATTCCCGTTCAAAAAACTTTGCCTTCTTTAATGCAGCAACACGAAATTTCCTTTTTTTTTTTTTTCTTAATATAAATCCTGCCGCCCTTAGCAGAGATAAAAGGATCACAAAGTTACCCCTTCGTCTCCTCCACAAAAGATTGGCCTGTTCATATTTATTAACGAAGAAGGAACAACGACGAAAGATAAATTCGCGGACGACGAAAAGAAAAAAAAAAAAAAAAAAACACTTTTCCGCACTTTCAAACTATGTCCCGCCGCCGCGAAGTTCGAGTTAACTTTTAAAGTTCCGCCGGAAAAGGGATTCATTTCCGGGCGTCCGAATAAGTTTCCCGGGTTGACGAAACTTTTCCGCGAAGCAGTTTGAAAATTTCTGGACCGTTGACAAATGGTGGGTCAAACAACAATCGGTGGGTCAAACAGATGTGGGGAATCCGCCCACATGCGTCACACGGTTACGAACATCAGCAACTTTGATTATAAACACTTTATCCAAATTCCGAACCGTTTTCGAGATATACGCTGAAATATACCATGATATATATTGAAAACGTGGACAGGGCAGAGCATATAAGATTCGAAACACTACCTATTGTAGCTGAAAAGCATGAAAGGACTCGCAAGCGTTTGTTGTTCTGGTGGATTCGGTGGTCGCGCATGCTCAGTGTGATGGTGGATAAGTGGAGGCGTTAAAAATCTCAGAATCAGAATCAGAATCAGACTTTTTTATTTGCCAAAAAACACATAGTGCATAAGCAATGGTCAACAACAATATAACAGTAAGTAATAGGTGTAAAAAAAATAAATAAATAAATAAAAAATAAACGTACCTACACACATAACAAAATTTAACAATTGGCAAGAGTTTATTTCACAAAATTTGCATTTTCTAAAAATTCATCCATAGAGTATGGAGCCAGGGACTTTAAAAAAGATGCCAACTTTTGTCTAAAGACTGACTTTGAGCAGGAGCGGACTTCCATGGGGATGGCATTATAAAATTTGATACCCCACCATTTGCTGCCTGTACAAGATTTGGAGAGTCTGTGGAGAGGGAGACACAAATCTTCTTTTCTGCGAGTAGAGTAATGGTGTGTTGGCGTTTTGAAATTCTCGACGTTGCAGTGGACATAACAGATGCTTTCGAGGATGAAGGCGGCGGGAATCGTTAGTATTTTTAGGTCTATAAATACCATCTTACAGTCATCGCGATACTTTAAATCTAAAAAGGTATTCAGCATAATCACGTAGACGGTCGTCGGTTGGCATTTCGGGAATTAAATCAAGGATGCAACAGCAAGTGCAACATCGTCAGGCTTGAGAAATGACAGCTGAAATGTAAGACCAATCCACTTGCTTGTATCTGAGTCCTTATCTTAGTATACATTACATAACACAGGTTTACAAAACAAAGGTCAATCTCAGGCGCCGTAGAAAAAACCATCAAACTCGATGTTTTTTTGGTGTGCTGAATCGCCAAAAATTTTCGAGATATTCGCGATTTTTCGTTTTTTCGGCCTTTTTCCGTTTTGAAAATCACAGCTAAACGTGCGGGTGCCAAAAAATTCCAAAAAAACTCTCTTCTTACTGGAAATTTATCGCTGATTCCGAAAATATATATGAGTTGGTATCTAAAACCACGAGAAATGTGTGATTTTGCCAAAAAAAATGTTGAAAAAACGTGGTTTTTTCAAAACCAAAGTCACGTTTTTTGATACTTTTTACCTTCTAGCGTGAAAACTAAGGCCGTTAATAAAATTTTTCTAACGACGACTTGTAGTTAGATTGTTTCTGCGTCGAGTGGGACCAACCGTGATTCTTTACCTTCCATAATAAGGGAGCTATGATTTTTCAAAGTTTCTACCCATTTTGGCCATGTCGTAGAACATGAAGCCCTGATGGATAAAACCATCTTTGAGTCGGTCTGAATTGATGCCTCCGAGTCCAATATATTCCTCGGAACAAAGTTTTGTTGTGATCAAGTTGCATTGCCGACTCCAGGAGTTCAAGTTCTACGACATGGCCAAAATGGGTAGAAACTTGGAAAAATTATAGCTCCCTTATTATGTAAGGTAATGGTAATGGCAAAATCACACATTTCTCGTGGTTTTAGACACCAACTCAAATATATTTTCGGAATCAGCGATAAATTTCCAGTAAGAAGAGAGTTTTGTGGAATTTTTGGGCATCCGCACGATTAGCTGTGATTTTCAAAACGGAAAAAAGTCGAAAAAACGAAAAATCTCCAATATCTCGAAAATTTGGACGTGACCGGAAAAAACGGGGGACGGATTCGGATTCAGCACCCCATAAAACAGAGTTTGATGGTTTTTTCTGCGGCGCCTGAGATTGACCTTTTTTTTGTAAACCTGTGTAATCCACATTTTTGAACGAACCTGTGCCAAGTGAAAACGCCATCCATTTATGGCTTCACTTCAGGCCACACACATAGAGCTGCGTTCAAAATCAGCTACATACTAATGTCTTGGGGCGAAAATTTTGACAACGATCAGTTAATAGTTGAAATAAGTGTGAGTGTAGATCCCTTAGAACTACGAACCAAAACGAATTCGGGTTCACTCCATCTCTTCGTTGCCCATAAAAAGAGGTGTCGCGCTCAACTGGCGTGCAGTTTGATGCTATTCCGCGCTCAACTGGTAGGGATTAATTCCTGGTTTTGGTCGTTTGCGCTCAACTGGAGTTTTCCCGTGGATTTATTACCAAATTCCTGCAAAATTCGATTTAACTATTGTGACGGGAACCCGTCACAAACATCCAGCTAGGAGAAGAGGGGGCCAGGGTGGAAAAAGAAATCCGAGACCAGAATGTTTGAACCGAACTCTTGCCGAATGTAGTGTAAAAACGCAGACGGTCGCCGAGCGCGAGGCTCGGAAACTGCTTACCTTGTCATCCAGGAATGGGGACAAGAAAGGCAGCCCGAGCGAAATAAGGAGAGTTTTTTTCAGTCGTCGGTGGCGCGTTTCGGCGAAGTGACCAGGTGTGTCTGCGCCCCGTTTTCGGTGCGCTGGCTGCGTCGGTGAGTTCTGGTTCAGATATCCTGGTCTCGGTTGTTGACGGGCTGCAGTGGGATTTTGTAGTTGAAGCTATAGATGAGTTGAATAAGTTCTGGGGAGTTGGTATTAGAATCGAATAAGTTCTGGGGATTTGTAGTTGAAGTCGGTAGTTAAGTAAGTAAATCCTGGGGACTTAGTAGTTGAAGTTTGTCGTTGAATAAATAAGTTCGGAAGAAAATAAGAGTTGGGGAGGCCCCGCCTGGTTTTTCTCTTCCCCCTTCTCCCTTTCAGGAAAGGTCTGGTGCTGAACTTGGTGAGGAATCCTACTGTCTGGGACAAGTATCCCGTCACATTTTTGGTGTCAGGTGAGGGGTGAAATTAATTGATAGTAAATTAATCGGTGCAAAAATCCCGCTTACCCGCGCCCCTCCAGAGCCTCGAATGTCCTCGCGATCTTCACTCGACGTAGGAAAATTTCGAGGCTCTGGAGGGATTTTAAACAGATACTTGGCAACCAATTCTCAAATCCGTAAACTCAACCTCCAACACAGGGACAAGTATCCCGTCGCAACTATTATAAAAGGGTCAGTATCAGAAATTTTAACGCGCACTATTCTCCAATCTTCTACCATACTTCTTTTTTTCCTTTTTTTACTAATGATTAGATCTTCTTTCTGAAAATTGGCATTTCTCTGACTCATCACAGGATTTCCTGGCTTTGTTGCGTGGCAAATCAAGTTCCGCGTCTGCTTCATGTTCTTCAGAAAACTTATGCTCAATCCCAACTACGATTGCCGACGTACCTTTTTCATTCTTCTCTAGCTCATCACTTTTCTGCAGTACAGCTTCTTCTAACTCCTCTGCTTGCAGATTATGGAGCTTATGGAGTGACACTCATCATCAGCATCACATGTGATGTTTTGGTGCACCAAAACATCCGTACGAAGATCGATTTATCCCATCATTATAATATAATAATGCATATTATGCTCGTTTCTTAAGTGATGGCACAAATCTTAATCTGTTAGTGCACGCATCATCCGACATTCACAAGCATATTTTGTTCAACTTGATTCCTCTTCTGTGATTGTCAGTGGCTGAGTGGTTTGAGCGTAGGACTGCTTAATCAAAGGTTGCTGGTTCTATCCCAGCAGCCGCTGTACATCTTCCTTATACTGATAATCACCTCTCGGAAGGCAATGGCAAACCGCCGAGAGTATCTCGCCCAGGAAATCCACCACATTTCCCGTTCGGAGCCGGCGTTGAACAGTAGGTCCCTACTACTTCTGTAATAACTGTTCCACACGCTCAACAGAAGTTAGTAGCAGGTCGCCAATGCATGGTTACAGGTATGGCACCCAGAGAAGAAGAAGTTGTCTCTTTCTACACTCTGAGAGTTCATGCTGACAGTTTTTCCAAACCACATTGTTTTTGTACTGGCTCTGTCCGGTTAAACCCCTGGAAACTGAAAAATATCAATTCAATGCGGGCTTTATCCAAAGCGACCGACTAAAGCTAGATTCATCCAAGTAATGCTAGCATTATCCGATTCCTGGGCTTAAACATAACGTAAACAACCAGTGTGTAAGTTTAAACCTGGCTTGAAAGTGGGAAAGCCCGTTGCCCGGCTTTTAACAGCAAACCACTCAATGTTGTTTGACTTGAAATAGTAACGTGAGACGACATTGTGTTCCTTCCAATCTTGCCACGAAGGATCAAATCGGAGCTTCAAATAAACGTGATCCCACTCCTGTTCTCATCACGCAAACACATCACGCCTGCCGAGTTCACGAGCCAAATATTAGACTTTGATTCCCTTTTCTCTTGTAGCGCATCAAGTCCGCCCCTGAACGTCCTTCATTTTCCCGCCGCAAAGCTCAAAGAGGAAAAACTGACAGACCTGTGAGGCGTATAACCTGAAAATCGTGAGAAGCCATTTTTTTGCCGTTGGGCCTGTCAGGTGATCGGTAGTAATTTCACGTTGCTTTCAAAGTCATCACACGAAACGAACATGAAAAATCAACTTTCACTCTGCTGATTGGAGCGGGTGTAAAAAGAGCGAAGGAGTTCGAAGAGCTGAAGATTTAAGACCAAACTGATTGGACCTCGCCAACTGACTGGACTGACGGCGAAGTTCAGCAGATAGCAACCTGAGAACTATTGGCAAAATACATACCAAAGACTGGCGAGCTGAAGACTGGAGGATTCTCAGAAACGAAAAGAAACTGACAGGCATACCGAAAATGTACATAGTTGAATAGCAAATGATCTAAGGTAGACTGAACTTTGTAAACAATCAAGCTGAAGAACTAACTATTAGCAGATAAAAGACCTGACTGGAAGACAGAATGGAATAAGTAGAAAACCTGAGGACCAACAACTGAAGGGCTGACTGGCAGACTGACGTCAAGGGACAACAGGCTGAAGACTAGAAGATTTTTTTTTTTTTAATTGAAATTTTGACAAAATACTCGGTTTACCATCTAGTTGTGCCCGCAAGGTTTTCAGCCCAATCGCCCAAACCCGTGGGGCGCTATGGGGCTAAAATGGGGCTACTGGAGGGGTTTTCGAAGGTTTTCGTCTACAGGATCGAGTAAGGTGTCGTTTTCGAAGTATTTCTTGGACTTAGAATCCATTTTGGGGGGTCCCATAACGATCCGATTATACCGTAGATCCCCCACGGCTTTCATGGGGCTACAAATGGGGGGTTCTGAAGGATCCCAGGGGGTCAAATGATGAGTCGTTTTCCGAGTAATTATGGACGCAAAATCCGTTTTTCGAGGTCTAAACATCGTAGGTACCTACAGATTTTGGTTTATTATTCTTGGAATAATACACCTATGTTTTCGCGACGCGGGTCGACGACTCCGATCGGGCTCAAAATTTGACATTATCCGTTTCAAGAGGTCTACATTCTAAATCCGAAATGTCCGTCCGCCGTACGCCGTCCGCCGTCCAGGCCGTTTTGGGCAGTAGGAATTTTTTTAAAAATCTGAAATTTCGGCAAAATACTTGGTTTACCATCTAGTTGTGCCCGCAAGGTTTTCAGTCCGATCGCCCAAACCCGTGGGGCGCTATGGGGCTATAATGGGGCTACGGGAGGTTTTTTTTTTAAGGCTTTTAGGTATGGGATCGAGTTAGGTGTCGTTTTCGAAGTATTTTTGGACGTAGAATCCATTTTTTGGGGTCCCGGAACGATCCGATTTCACTGGGGCGATCTTTAGGGCATTCGTGGGGCTAAAAATGGGATTTTTGAAGGATCCCAGGATGTTAAATATTTTTCGAGTAAAAAATACAGAATTTTTGAACAAAAAAATCAAAAAAAATTTTTTTTTTGAGATAAAAATCCAAAAAAAAATTTTTTTTAATTTCTTCATTGACAGGATTAAATTTCTGCACAAGTAACGTATATAAAAGAATAATAAACCCTTGTGTAAAATTTGCAGCGTTTTTTTTTTTTTTTTTTTTTTCAAAAATATTCTCCTAATGACACAGAATTAATTTTTTCGCAATTAACCTACGCTAGAAATCGGGTACCTTGGTACCTTCTACCTACTCTTGGTAGGAGATGACTAGGTAGGAGATGACCTCTACGTTTCCCAACGTTTTTGGATGCTCATCAGAAAAATCCCACCATCTCTCCCAGCCCTAAATATCCCTTTGCCCAGAAATATACCCAATTCCCGTCTTCTGACACCACTGTTTAAGAATGAGGTGTCGTTTTCCGAGTTCTATTAATTTTCGCACATGAGACTATTATACCAAAGAACAATAAACCCTTGTGTAAGGTTTGCAGCGTTTCTTGCCATGCAAAATACTCGCATTAATTACACCAGGGTCGAGTGTTTCCGTGACGTTTGTGACTTTTATGTTTTGTGTCGACTTTATTTTTACAGAACCCTCTCTGACGGGTACGGGAGGGGTGGGGTGGGGGGAGGATGATCTCGTTGATCGTCTGAAACGGGAGAAAAATCCGGTCGTAACCCGATTTATAAACGGCGGTTCGAAGGAGGGAAAAAACCTACAGAGATATCTGGCGTGGTCTCTTATGAGGCCAAAAGAGCTTCCATCTTTCACCCGAGTGGAAAAAAAAAAAAACCGAGCGAAAAATAAAGAGAGCAAAATAATCGTCGTTGTAAATCCCGAGAGTTCGAAAAAAAGTCACTCCTCGTCGTCGGATGGAAATTTTTCTTTAGTACACCGTCGAACTGTTTCCGGCGTCGAACCTTTCGGAATGAGAAATGCGACAAAATACGTTCAAAACGTGGCAAAAAATTCGCGGTGCGCCATAAGGGAGGAATGGGGTCTTCATGGGGGGGAGAAATGACGGTGAAAACTGTCCTGTGGTCGCCAAGATAAACGACCCGTTGGTTCCTCCTTTTCTTCCCGAGGACGTTTTTCGACTATTTCCGCGACCAATTCCTTTTCTTTGGAAGTCTTTTGTGCGAAGTCCCTTTTAAGGTTTTGTTTCCGCCAAGGATTTTGTATTGATGGTCGAAATGTTGCCAACCCCGCGTCTTGCAGGGCGTATTAGGACTGCCACCCGTTGATTCAGAATTGAAATTCGCGTTTTTATCACTGCCACCCGTCGTGGTCGGAAATGTGTGTAGGACTGCCACCCGTCGGTTCTGAATTGAAATGCAGAGGTTCTGCGGTTGGAGACTAGCCGCGTTGAAATGTTAGGAAGGATGTGAGGAACCAGTTTGTGTTGACATATTTCCAGTTCAAAAAGACCATTTGGCCGATGATCATTGATTTTTTTTTTTTTTTTTTCAAGAAGAAAAAAGATAAGTGGCCTGCTTGAGCCATAGACGAGATAACACTTGAGGAGAAGTCACCTCCCTCGACCAGAGACAAGATAACACATGAGGAGAAGTGGCCTCTCTGGACCAGAGACAAGATAACACGTGAGGAGTAGTGGCCTGCTTGAGCCATAGACGAGATAACACATGAGGAGAAGTCACCTCCCTCGACCAGAGACAAGATAACACATGAGGAGAAGTGGCCTCTCTGGACCAGAGACGAGATATCACGTGACGCGGTATTTTGGACCGATGGTTTGGAACTGTTAACAAATACCCTTAAAATAACAACATTATTATATGGCAAGGTGGGTTCATACAATGTTCATTTCCCACGAAGGTTTAGTCGCGAAAGGGTTAATACCTACGTAGGTGTGTATTATCCCAACAATAAGGTGGTTAGGGTGGCAAACACCACACTGTGATCCCAACAATAGTAAACTAAAACTACCTCTCGTCATCTCTTTTCATCATTCTTGTGTGACAGTGTACGCTGATGGGGGAAGTCTGGAATAAAGTTAGTTTCAGAATTCAATGTTCTCCAGTTACGTTAGCTATAGCTGTAAGGGGAAAAACGTCCTCAGCGGGGCACTTAAAACTTTTTCCGATAAATCCTCCCGTTTCCCTGATGCCCCCACCGCCCTCTTTCAGTCGGTCCTCATTTCCTTATTCCCCGAGGGAAAAATTTTCCATTTCCCTGTTTTTTCCTGTAGTTTGAGAAAGTGTAAGTTCCCGGTCGGAGAATGTAAACAGATGATTTCCATCTAGGTTGAGATTTCTCACTACGGTTGTACAAGTAAGGAAAAAAAAAAAATCATGGCGCATTCATGATGTTCTTCTGACGTGGATAAATATGTCTTATAGCTGGGGGTCAGGGGGAAATAATGTAATGACAAGGAAAACGTTATACAACATCTGATACATTGAGGGTGTGAATCAGCATGGTATTTTAGCAAAGAGCCACATCAGAAGTGTAGTGAGTGAGGAGCCAAGTAGCTGGGTACGGAGGTACGACTATATCTGAGTACTAGGGGACCATCCCTTGCTGCAGCAATGGCTACGCCACCCAACCCCCGCCCTTATCCCATCTGGCATCAGTCCCAACAACTCGTTTTCCCATATTGTGCCGTTTTTTTCTTGAAGATATTTCTGTTTTTGGTGAAGGGTGGGGGGGGGGGGCAGCCGTCGCACACCCCTTGGTCCACTACCACCCCAATATCCTGTCAACTGCTCCAGCCCCTACTTTTGGACCACTTTCGGAGCAACTTGATGGTGGTTTTACAGGGTTTTGTGGGAGGGGGAAGAGAAAAATGTATGACAAAACTATAGTGAAGAAGATACGATGTAAGAGGAAAAAGTTGAAGCCCTGCTAACCATTGAAAATCCATTGGTCTCTATTTCATGTTCGTTGCCTCAATGAATACAAAACAAAATTAGGTATTTAATAATCTGTCGCTCTTTTAATTCTATTGGAGCTTCTTATGAGCCAACGTTTTGGTGTTTTCAGACTTACCTTGTACTATGCTCGCCAAGAAGAATTTTTTAAGACCAATTTCAAATTTTTCCGACATCTAGAAGTGCCCTAGAATAAATATGAGCATCCTCCTCGTTATCCATCAGTGCTATAATAGTAACGACAGGATTCCTTTCATCTTTTTTCTATTTTCAACATTTTTCCGCATAACTGGGTGTGCTGACCCTGGGGCTGCGATTTAAATTTGTAAAGCAACTAGTGTGGGTCCGCCTTTTCATATTATACGTTTTTCATATTATAGGATGGCAGTCCCTGGGTTAGAAACGCCAAAAACGCGTCGTTTGTAAAGGCCAAACATGGTCAGCAGATCCAGTTATGCAGCAAAAAATTGACGAAAGAGTCGATAGGAAGGTGGAGCGCCAGTTGCGCGGAAATGATTAAAATCTGAAAATAATCCTTACCGGTTGAGTGTGGACTAGTTCCCAAAATGGTAAACCAGTTGCGCGCGCGAAGGATCTGCAGGTCAGCAAAGCTTGCTGCCTGTCTCATAGCTGTTGTTTTTTGCCGAAGCAATGTTCAGCGTTGTACTACCGTGAATGCTGGTATTAGTACGAAATAGGTGGGCCACCCTCTGATTTCTAAAGCCACCCCCGATCGTAACCCCCCTGGCCTCAGACCCCTTCTACCCACTTTCCCATGTTTTATAGTTTTTTCTTAGGTAAACACAGGGTGGCGGTTTTTTGTGGAAATCCAATTTCAAATTTGGATTCAGCGTGAGACATTTCAAGGAAAAAACCAAAAACGGAAGAATAAACGAAGATTAAAATATAAGAGGAACTACAGTAGTTCCTCTTATATTCCTATATATTAGTAACTAATCCAGATCCAGAAGAACAAGAAATGCCTAACACTCAAAAATTTGAAATTTGAGAATTTTTATTCTTATTAAATAAGAATAAAAATTCTCAAATTTCAAATTTTTATTTATTCATAATTCATTTTATTTATTCATAAAACATAAAAACATTTTCACAATAAGGCAGAGAGTCATGATTTGTATACATAGGAACCAATTTTTCTTGATTTGGCCTATAGGTCTCTGACCTGTCCAGGCCTGTCATTCCCTTAATAGCTATTGAATATTACATACCAATTAAAATTACAATTTATAGCGACTTAAAATATAATTTGTATTTTCTAAATTCTTAAAATAAAGTAGCGCTTCTTTTTTGAAAATTGACGTTGACCTCGCGGTCCTCAACGAGAAAGGCAGGGTCTCAAATAGCGCAGGCGCAAGCCAGGGTAACTGCCGAGTGAAGAAGTCAACTT